>CM021765.1:194621341-194656334 GCA_011076525.1 Nettapus auritus
TTTTTTTTTTTGACAAACACGGTACTATTTTTGAAACCTGCACTATTTCTTAAATGAATAAATGATAAAGGAACAGTTATCTTGAATACTGTTGCTTAGCTTAGAACCGATTCTAACCCTATATAAATTCTGTAAAATTTATCATTAAAGTAAAATGGGATTTTTTTCATCAGCCTTAGTGAATTTATATTTTTCCCTATCATTCTGAATTTACAAAACTGAGTTAATGGGTATTTTTCTTTGAAAAGTTGTGGCATTTAACAGCTCCCATGTTTTTCATAAGAAATGATGGAAGTTGTCATAAAAAGAAAGAATTCAGGATTAAAATGTTGTGTTGATGCATTCAATTCACTTTCATGAAATACACAGTTAAAGGAAAATACATTTTTTTTGAAAAATATAGATAATGAGAATGTTACGCTTCTGTGACCTTGCTGCTTGTTTGTTTCCAAGTGTAAATAAAGTGGTCCAGTTACAGAACAGGTGTATGTATTTAAGGTGTATTTGAGTAATATAATTGAATATTTTCAGAGTAACCCCTTAGATTTTTTAATGAAATGAAATACTTGATATTCACTTTCATGCAAATAATTAAGTGAATATAGACTTCAAAAGAAATTACCTAAAATAAGATGACAAACCAGTGTTGTTGTACCTGTTAGCTGTTTGTCACATGGTAGGTCATTGACATTGTCAGCTTAGTAGGCATTTTCTTCTTAAACACTGATGATACTGTGGAAAAATGGAGGAGTTTCAGTGCCTGGCTTTTGAAGTAAATAAGAAGAGATGATTTTGTGAGAAAGTAGCTATTAAATTAGAATGTTGATAATTAATATATTCAAGAATTTATATATATATTTATCTTTCATTTCATAGGATACATTCTGTCTTTTTCTATTCTTCTGTTTTAATGCTAGAATTTCTATTTTGTGAAATTTTGAAATGGGGAAATGCAAGTACTTAAAAGGTCAGTAGTCCTGAATTAGACACTGATTATTAAAAAGCAAACAAACCACAAAACAAAACAGCAAAGCAAACACACAAAGAACATGTGGAAACTCTGCTTGTTTGTTTTCTGTTTTGTTGATGATAACTGGAACATGCTGAAGATAGGGGAGGGGAGGGAGGAATCATAAAAAAATCCAAAGGAAACACCAAATCTCAGGAGGTTATAAATGCTGATAGGTTACTCTGATGCCAGTCCATTTCTTAAGGGTCATACGTCCAAGGCTTCCTAGGTCTGTGAAGAGCATTCCATGGAGAAAAGAATAATTATATTCCTAAATGCTTATGAAATATTTTTTTGTTAATACCTTTATTATTGTGATTTTCTATTCAAGTCCTAACAGGCTGGCCCTGGCCATGCCTGTGCAGGGATTGCTTGATTCAGAGGTGTCTGCTCAAACACAGCAGTGCCTCTACCTTTAGCCAGTTTTACAATGGGTAGGTGATCAGAGTGGAAGGTGATGATAATTTTGATTTTTCTTTGAATTACCATTGTATTATTCTTGAAAATCCTACTGAGAACTCCAAACAAGATCATAAAGGTGAAATTCATCTCACCAAACCTCAACCATCTGAAATTCAGGTACCAGATCCAAATACCTTCAAGCACCTGGTCATCCTTCCTCAACTCTGGAGGAGGACAGAGCTGCAGACACACGGCTGTACCTGGTCTGGGGACAACTACGCATTTGGCAGCCAGGTTTTCCCACATGATGAAGCAAGCTGATCTCTGAAATTCACCTTGCGAGGTGAAATGCCAACAAATTAGGATTAAAAACATCTGTAGATGACTGCATTATGGTCTACAAGCCATAATTTAGTACTTCATCTGCCTAAGCCTGTGATCACAGTGAGCTGAACCTGCATGTGGTTCTCTCTGTGAGGCCAGAGCACTTGGCAGCTTGGTCTTTCTATATCATCCATCAGCACAGCAGGCTGTAACTGGCTTGTGCTTGCAATGCCAGCTGTTGCAAAGCATTGTTCTGGAAATACATTGGTGAGTATGATGGTTGTCTTTTTATGGCCATAATTTCTGAATTTAGTTTTAATATGTGGCAGTGAATTCACAAGCTATTTATTTGCACGTGAGTAATAATACAGTGCACTCATGCACAGTGGATACCGACTGTACCAAAAAAATCCCAGTTTTCATACCCCCAAAATAAGCAGGCAAATTTGGATACATAAAAACAATATGAGAATCCAATAATTTGCTTCATTACTGCAGCACCACTGACGTCCACACCGCTATGTGAACACATTTTCCTCCCTGTGGAAATCAGCTGAAGTGATATAACAACTCCACAGAAGCTCTATAAGAGGAACGACAGCCATCTCCACTCGCACGATGTCATTCATTCCCAAATCCTACTCAGTGTCAGAGGTTACCACTAAGAACTGCATTTCATGAAAGTTTTAATGATTTGATCTAGCGTATAGTCTGTCCTGGAATGAAACAGATACCTCTGAACCTGGGGGGAAGGAGAAAGAAAAAACAGAAAAGTGAACACTTTCTGCCTCAGAACATCTCTGTGATCCCTTTTGTCATCCTTAGGATGAACTCCTCATTCAGCCTTCCTAGTGTCATGTGTTTTTGGTCTCACACGTGTCCTGTTATCATCACTGAAAACTGGGTTCTGAAGACAGGTATCAGAGACTTGAAAGCAAATACCAGCTTTTGCTCAGTCCATACAGTAATCAGGAGGTATATAATAAAATTATTATTTTCAAGGGTGAAGGCAAGAAAAGCTGCTTTTTATACAAAATGATTTTAACTTATTACCTCCCAGGTCTTGTTTTTGGCATGAGATGGCAAAGTAGCTATGTGTCACAGCTCACCTGCAGGGTGGGAGGCGGTGACCCCAATTCACAAAACCCCTTGCTACGTACATAGTGCAGCCAAGAAAAAAATGGAGAATATAGAGGGGTGGCAGTGAGCGGAGGGAAATACAATTTTCCAGCACCACTGGAAGCAGCATGACTGATTCTTCAAGGCTTTGCTGCTGCTCTCAACTCTCTTTACCTCCGCTTCCCATGACAAAAGCATGTCTTGTCCTTGAATGAGCAACATTCATTTTTGCTTGCACTGCTGGGAGCCCTTCAGCTGTCTCAGAGTAGCAATTTATTTTAAGAGACTGAAGTAGAGGGGACAGTTTAATAGCAAATTTATTTCTAGAGGATCTATAGGATCAGATAAGATAGAAAGAAAGAATCAGAAAGAGACTGATTGGCAGTGGGAGCAGTGTCAGTACTGTAATTGTATCAGATCATCCATTTGGAGCTCAGTATTAGTATTCTGCTGCATGCTTTACACTCATTTGTTGAATCTAGCTGCACATTATACTTGTTTAAATTGTTGTGCTAAAGTACATCTGAAGAGATTTGTAAGTATCAGTAGCAAAGCTGAACTAAATTTACTGCAGAGACGAATAACTGCAGCATCTCAAATCTAACAGTCTAGCCAGGTGTCATTTGTGAGCCCACGGGTTCTTCTTCACTGAACATTGAAATACTTTTGCAGATAATTCAGTGCGCTGTGCCAAGCACGTTAGCTTCAGGAAGGCCACTTGGTGTTGCAGTTCCATGCAAAATGCAGCGTGAGGGACTTGTAGGGCCTCACAGCCCTGTTTGCTTTCCATGCTGGCATCCAAAAGGGGTGCTTAGTGAAAACATGAACTTCGAAGATCTGATGAGGGGTAGGCATTACCTGTGTGAACAGGGTGAGGAGGCTGAGAAATGCATTTACTACTGCTTTGGCATTTTACTAGGTGTGAGCAAGTTGCTCTGAGAAGTCCTAAGGAAGTGAGCTGGGGGAAGAATTGCCTTATAGCCACATCACTGCTACTCCTCCTCTGCCCCTGTAAATCTGTGCCTCCTCCTGCATGTGATTGTTGTGACACTGAATTTTGTTTAAAATTGGTTGCAGATCCTGGAAACTGCACTTATCTTTGATATCATTCTTTAAGCTTCTTTCTACATAAGGAATAAAGAGAATATAAGTTACTAAGCTCTTGTAAACAGCTTTGACACCTGTGTTGCAAAGTGCTCTGAAAGATGAATTCCACACCTTTGAGATATGGATGCGGAGGGTTGGGGGAAGGAATGGAGCCCCTGGAGTGGAGCAGGTTGTTGGGGCTCTGCTCTTTGCCAGGGCAGTGTCCTTTATTACCTCTCGTTGTGAAGGGCACAGTTATTCAACCCATCCTCCCTTGAGTGACTCTAGGCTTTCCAAGTAGCATAAGTAAAGCAATCACAAACAGGGAATTGTAATGAGAGGGCAAAAGGAAGGTTAGATGAGAAGGCCTTTCTCATTAGTGATAATGATCGTGTTTTTCACTCTAAAGGGACCAAAGCCCAACCACACGATGTATGTGGTTCTCCTGCATGCAGGCTGCCTCTTTTCTTCTCTGCAGTGTGAAAACAGAATTTGACACTTAGTACAACTACAATTTGTTTTCTCCTTTGTTTTGTTTGATTTTCATTTTGAGATTGAACTGCTGTTTAGAAGCATGCATTTAAAGAACTTGTGTTAAGAATTTTTATTTTTTTTTGAAAATACAATCAACGTTTTAAAAAAATCATTTTCTGTATGGCTCATAGTCTTTTGATGTCTCAACGAACAGCTAAAACAAAGAGCACCTCGAACTCTGTTAATTAGCTTTTTTAGCCAGAAAGAAGTAATTTTCTAATTCAGAGTTATGTAATACCAGGATCTTTATCTAAATCCTTTTTTTCTTAAACTTCACCCACCAATGTGTACGTTTTTGCTAACTGTGTGCAAAGCTCTGAAAATTATTCACAAAAGCTTTAATTATTTGCATTATACAGTTTCTCTTCAGATTAATAACAGGTTTCTACTTGGTTTTGTATTCCTTTGTATATACGTATCAAAACAGTTTCATTTTCATTGTGGAGCTCTCGAGGAAGGCATTCTTTATATGAGGGGGGAGCACAGGCTGGGATATTAAAATAGCAAGGAGGATTCACGCTGGTATTTTAAAGTGCCATTTTGCCTGCAGACAGAATTCTTTGGCAGACATTTAATTGTAGGCACTTTTTTTTTTTTTCCGCCTGAAAGGGACTCATTCCTTGCCATATCATAGGCACCTGTCTTGTTAAACACACAGTTTTGTTTTGTTCTTTTAGGACAATTTATTTTTGGACAGTTGTCCTGAAAATGTATGTCAAGCACCCATTTCTAATACATCAATGCTCTTGGAAAAGTGGTAGTAAAGAGGTGGTGAAACTTTTTATTCCCCACAGAGATTAAACTGAAATTAGTTCAGCTTGCAAGTCTGGCTAGTAGTGTACTGATTCTGTAATGGGGAGAGAAATTAGTGAAAGAAGAAGCGCTATAAAATGAACAGAATAAAATTAAGGCTCTCTTTCCACTGGCTCGATATGTCCCTTAAGAAAATAGAAACATTCTGCTATATTTCCCCTGGGTCCCTAAAAGCCTCAGCTGACACAAATGTGTTACTACATGACTGAGACAGGCTAGAGAATTTATTAATACTAGTTTTTTGAAATGAGTAGAGTTTAATGTAGAAGTAATGTGTTACAATCCTTTATATCTCTGTGAGATTCTGTGTTCGTATGGCTCTTGCTCTTTCATTAGAGCTTTCTTTCATTCAACATTTTAACCGTTGGCCAAAACCCAAGTCTGACATTAACACTGTAGGGCTTCTGTTTTTAGTTGGGATTCCCAGAGCTTCCAAACCAGAAAGTTTCATGACTGTTGATAAATGTTCAAAATTTCTTCTAGACTTGGTATTTTGAAACCTATGTATGGCTGGGAAAATCAGGCTCTGTGCCTGTCGAAGTGCCCCTTGAATACTTCTCTTGGAAACTGGGAGAAGAAACTGGCCCCATTCTTAACTGTTGAGGGCATTCTTTGGTAGTTAAGAGATAGGACTTAGATTTCCCTTGGATTGTTAGAGAATACATAAGACCTTGAAATATGTTTCCAAACTTCCTCCTACAGCAACACCCAGATTCATACAAGTACATATAAGCCAAACATTTGACGAGATCAACACACAACATTTTGCTTTCCTTAATCTGAAGCAAATAGAAACGGTAGTTTTTCTTCTTTTTTCAATTAAAAAGTATGCAAAATATTCTCATTATTTGTAATAAAGCAGAATGTTTCAAAGCAAACAACTACAAATTAATCAGTACCTTCTAAATTCTGGACACGTGTAGACGTCAAAGAGGCCTATTACAAAAATTGAAAATCTATGTTTGATGAATACACTGGCAACTCAAATTGGCAAGATAATAAATGTGTAGCCCTCCCCTATGCTTCAGAAGATCACATTAAGCATACTCATGAGCTGAGAGTCATTGCAAACATACTTGAACTGCAGTTTTCAGTTACTTACCTGTTGTGCGTTGCTGTGAAAGTATCGGTGCAGCAGAGTGATGGCCTGAGCACAGTTACGGCCACAAAAGCTATAGAGGTGGGTACTGTGTGACTTTGGGCTTTTGGTGGGTACTGTATTAACTTTGATGTAATTCCTTTGTCATTCTATTCAGTTTTGTTCTAGATAATGTGTAAACATTTGATATTTCCAGTCCATTAGTGTCATACTCATGCAGTGGAAGAAACTGTCACTGAGTAGGTCTGTCATAACAGTGGGATAAAAAATTTGGCTCATCAATTTTTGAGTGTCATGGTGTTCTTAAGGGTTCCCAAAGGATACCTCTGTCTCTGCCCAAGCTTTCTCTGGCCTCATTGTTTCTCCCATATCTCTGTGAAATCACAAAGTGTTTTCACAAGCAAGAACAAGTTAATAGAGTTTTCTTGCCAGATCTGTGCATGATATAGCTCTTTCACGTAAGATGGGTTGGAGAATCCTTTATCCCTCTGTGGTCTCGTACCTTCAGCCATGCCTCTTTTTTATGTGCTATCTCTGTAGCAAGGCTTTTTATTAAAATGTGTAGCAAATAGTGCCTTGTGGCAGCTACCTGGTAGCAGCAGGTAACTGTTGTGCAAGTGAATTTTGATTATATCTTCACCAGAAAGGACTGAACTCCTTCTGCTCATGATCATTTCAAAGTTTGATGCAGTTTTAGTAAAATAAGTGGGATAATGTGTTGTACCACATCTGGAGCCAAAATAGTCGCTAATGTGCTGCAGTATGAGCATTTACTAACCCGTGTCTCTGTTGTCACAAGTATATTTGCCATTGCAAGATTTCCTCAGGTTGGATATTCTCAATGGAGAACATTAGCAATAACATAATTTGGCTATGTTGCCTTTCATAATAAGATCTGTCAGAATTTCAGGTTGTCAGTGGCAATCAGCCCCAGCAAAGATGCTCTGCAAACGGAAAATTCAGCCTGAGAAATTATGAAGCCAATACACACTTTCTAGTTTTCATCCTTGTGTGTTATGTGAGGATTTCCGTCCTGCTTGGGTCATTTGTTTATCACCATAAATGTTATTTCCAGAAGATTTAATTAGTGGAGGAGTTGCTCTAAAGCCAAACATGTTTTTGGTATGGCTTAAGAGTTAAGAAGGGAGGTATGGAAGAACCAAAACATATTATATGCTAATTTTGGTATTCTGGTGTTTACAGTAGTTTTCCCCATTCCCTTTCTTTCCAATTGCTTCCTTCTCTCGATCATACTGGAGCCTATGCTCAGCTGGCCTTTGAAAGCTGTTTTCTAAGAGAAATGAAAACATTACATGACAAGCTGGCACATCTAAGTTAATAATAGGGTGTCTTGCCCAGGGTCGCCAGCCAAGGGGATTAAAACCAGAAGTGGTTCTGCTCCTCCTGTAAGGATGGGCTGTTTCCAAGAAGGGTCTGGCTTCAGGAGGTGAGGCTGGCCATGCCATGCCACCAGGTTTAGTGGGCCTTGGTTTCAGACCCGTGTCTTGGCAGAACTAAGTTCTCATTTAGCTAACCAGGCAACTAGTACAGTGGCATTTTTTACATCGAATGCAATTGTAAAGACAAAGAGTTTTCCAGAGACAGGTCTGCAGATAAGTGATGGCAATATTTGAGACTGCCAAGTGGCCAACAGGTTTTGTGTCCATTTTGAAGACCTATATGTCATTTCATGTTATGGATAGTGATGTATTTTTTATCAGTATTTCCTGAGCAGCATTCACCATCTCCTTCCACTGTTCTGCCTGAACTTTATTCTTTTGGATTTAAAAAACATACAAACAAACAAAAATCATAAAAAAGTAAAAATGTCTCTGTACAATTTCATATTTCTCTGTAATTTGCAGGCCAAGTTTACTTACCATGTAAGTACAAGAAAACTTTAACTTAGAGCTATGCCAGCTCGTACAGAAATTAAAAATTAAAACTGGGGATCTCACATGAGCATGGAAATGTACCTTACTCACAAATACATACATTAATCTATGCAGTGTGTATAATTTATACCACTCGTGTCTGAAAAAATAGGGAATGATAGGTTGTGTATTTGTCACAGTTCTGTTTTTCATAAGGATGTTGAATCTGCAGCCAATATTGCTCTCCTTGTCTTTTAGGTGCTGTAGCAGTTCTGATCCCTCGCCTGGACCTGGTGATTTCTTTCGTTGGAGCTGTCAGCAGCAGCACTCTGGCACTGATTCTGCCACCTCTGGTTGAAATCCTCACTTTCTACAAGGAAAACTTAAGTTTGTGGACCATATTCAAAGACCTTTTCATAGCTGTCATTGGAGTTGTTGGCTTTTTAACAGGGACGTATGTAACGGTTGAAGAAATAATTTACCCTGCATCCATGGTTCTAACTAACACAACAGAGAGCATCTCTGCTGATTTAAATGCTACAAACTTGGTGGTTGGCTAAAAGTAATGACCAGATGCCATGAACTATTTTGTTCCTTAACGAGAATCCAAGATGGATGGCAGACCTGCACGTGGGACAAATTCCAGTGGATTTTAAATGAATTCTTGAAAAATTGCATGCAGTCCTTTCTCACTTTGTTGTTTGTTCTGTCTGTCATTACTTCAGATCTGCTACCTGAATGTACCCCTTTGCTCTCAATCTTCTGTGCCCATCTAGTGAAAAACTGAATTGGTGTCAGGATTTAAAATACATACAATGATACAGGAAGGTAATGTGATCTTAGATTATTTGCAAAACAGAAGAAGGGTTTTCCTAAGGAAGTCAAGATGTTTTCCTCCTCAGAAAAGGTGGAAGTCAGTCCATCCATCAAATCTCTACACAAAGTCTAGGCGCTACTGTTTTCCCTCCAGCTCTGTTGTAAGGGCTCGTGTGGGAGTTCAGTGATGCACAGACCTTCTCTTGGCTGTGTCTAGTGGGATGCACCCCGGTGAACCAGAGACACTAGTTTTAGAAATGAAGACCTGTGTTTTTTATTTCCATTCTGGGGACTTTGATGTTTGCCTTGGCAAAACTTTCAGGTGGTTACTACTGTTGTGTAGCTCTGGTCCCTGGCAGCCACATTGTCTGGAATCACAGAGTGTTGTGCAGAATGACAGCCGCTCTTGCGCAGTCTTTCCACATTGGCTCTAAGGGGAGCTCTTCAAGCAACTGGAAGCACAAAAACCCTCCTAGCACAGGCTAGTATAGCAGACCACTGTGGTTGGTGGGTTACCTGGCAGTAAGCATAAAGGCACTTTTTCATGCTGACAGTCTGAACATTTAAGCTGAAAAATGGACAAGACTGACAGAGGGGTAAGGCTTAGAAGTAAAGACTGCATCCTTTATGAGAGCAAAAGAAAGCCAGGTAGGAGTGGTTTTGCCATCTTGCATGATCTGTTACTATCTGTTCCTGTACCATGAGCTGCTCAGCATGGCCAGTCCCTTGCTCCAGGGAAGTGGCATCCATGGAGCTCTGCAGAGCTATGGGAGTATGGCAGTCCCGAGCAGCTTCAGGTTTCATGATGGTAACTTCTCTTTGAGAAAGAAAAGGATGAAACACTAGTTTCTAGAATGGAGCTTACGCCATGCTTTCATACATATAAGCTGTGGGTTATCTGTGAAGGAACTTGTAATTCACAGCACTGTGAGTTGCAGGGGGGCACAGAGGGTGTCTGCTTTGAAGCCTATTTTCCCTAGAGTGCCCCACCAGCCTGCAGGCTGTCTGAAGGTGTGGGTTGTCTCAGGACTTGCTTTTGACTACTGGTACTGTGTAGAGAGGTACAGCTTATATGAGATATAGGGCATACATGTGAAAATGATATTTTTTTAGCAAGTAATTATTTATCTCCTTTGGATTTTGAAGGAAATGTTACAAAATGTTGTTTATTAGAGCAATATTACTTTCTTTAATGAAGCAAAAAACATCCAACACCACAAAAGATGATATAAGTAGTTTATTTTTGTACATTTTGGTAACTGCTGCCCTAACCCATTTTTTACACTATTACTTTATCCTTAATTTCAAATGTACAAATGTATAAAATGGTATTTTTTTCCTTTACATATTGCTATGTACATATTGCTAAGTCTGTAGACTAATTATATTTCTACTGGAGCATATAACAATTATTTTTGCATGCTTATGTTCTGCCTTAAATAGGATCTAACATGCCCTTTACTAATTTTTGCTTCTTTTGTCCATTTTGGAAGGAAAAAAGAACATGTTGATAAGTTGGTAATTGGGTAGAAGCGAGTTCTGTTCAGCAAGCCTCTTTCCTGAGTCCCCAGCCAGAGTCCTGATTTTCAGGGCTTGTATTTGACTTTCTGACTCACACTGCAAAGATGACTTTCACTCCAAATGCCAAAGCTATACTTTTGGTCTTGTTTCCTAAAAACACTCTATATTTTGTAAAATAATAAAACTGTATTTATCATAGTCCTTTCCATTATGAAGAAATTCCTTTTTCTAAGGAATATATTTAATTATAATGTTCCTCCAAGGCACATGGTATACCAAAACCTCTTTGTTATATTCATACAAATTAAGATAAGAATATATGTAATATTTTGGTTGCTTTCTGTATATTCCTCAGAAATTTACTCTTTGGTAATCTACCATTTTGCATTACAGTGCTAAAATAATATAGAGCTAGATATATCTATATTTATACTTTCTCTTCAGAATATTTCTCCAGTCATCTGCCATGTGGTGACTGTATATGAGCACTTTGATCTCCACTGAAGGCATTTCTGATAGGCATGTTACAGCATGTAGTTTGAACTGCGTGTCCTTGTTCAAGCAGTAGTTCTGAGCAATGTTCTTATTTTTATTTTAGTGTGGACAAAGTTAAATACTTCACAGGCACTTTGAAGGGCTGAGTCTCAGCTAGTTTAATGCTATGGTATTAACCTTATGTATGAAAGTGCCACTGAGGAGCAAACACAGGTAATTATCAGAGATGCAAAACAGCTTTTTGTCTTCAAGGCTTTTTAATCTTTAAGCTATTTTGAAACACATTGAGGATAAATGTTTCAGTCTGCTTGGTAATAAACCTGCTGTGTTCCTAAACCATATACTACACACTGATAGTGTTTCTGTGCAAGGTATTTCACTTGATACTAAATATTTCTACATGGAACATGTTTAATGGGACCAATAGGACCAATTTAAATTAAAGTTATTTTTCCCAATTTGCATCTGTCTGCCCACGTGTGTTTGGAAAATAAGGGATTGTCAAGTCCATTCATATAATCTGTTCTTCAGTTATTGTGTCCTAGTGAACATCTCTGAGAAAGTCCTGCTAGGGTGCAGAAGAAGTTGACCAACTCAGAGATTGGTGGTAATTTTTGACAGGTGCAAGGGAATAATGACATGAAGATTTGCTGAGATGGGTCCCTATAGCATAGGTGAATGCAGTGGCTTTTTGAAATTCAGGCCACCTGTTTAGAAGCTTGATAAGTTTGAGGAATCTAGCCTTAAAGATCTTACTACCATGTCTGACTGGGGAGCAGCCTGTCAAGGGGCAGATTTTCAGACAGAGGTATTGCCATTGATTGACCAGGTATGAAGCAGTGTTTTTATGCAGTGGGTCACTGTTGCCATATCTAACGGTGTATCTTTTGCATCTTTAAAATGTTTATTAATATATTTTATACAATGTTGATTTTCTCCTACAGTGTAGGATTTTCATTATTTTAACACTCATAGAGGGCTTTGTGTGGCCTGCTCTTTCAAATGGAAAGAGTGAGGAATCAGAATATCTTGCTCTGGATGCAACTAAAATGTCACTAATAGAACTAGAAAAGAACTACTACATCTGAATAATAAAGAGTGTTCCTGTGAAACATTGCCAAAGATTTAAAAGATGGGAAATCTGACAGAAACCTCTTCTGAATAATAAGAGTGTTCATTCAGCTTTTAAAGTACTGTAATATAAAGTTCAAGTTAAGATGCAAGGAGTGAAACTCCAGATTTAATGGGTTGGTTTACATTAATATATATTTAAGAAGGAAATGTACTTTAGCACAAGGTAAATTAAACTGAAGAATGTGATTGGCTTATGTTCTTGACAAGGAACAGAAAGCTATTGTATTTATATACTGAACATGCACTTATATTTTACAGCATGATATTGTTAGCCATTTTAATGTAATCATTAGCTGCGCTATAAGTAACTGGATCATTTTCTTGTCTGTAACTGTTCATCTTCAAATGTTGGGCAAGGAAGAGGGTGGCTTCACCTAATGTTCTGTAACTTAAATCTTCTGTATCAATAAAGAAAAGAATAATAATCCTCTGCTAATTTACTCTTTTCCTGGATATCACCACATTACCACCCTAGAAGAAATAGCTGCCTTAATGCAGAATTTACCTTTGTTTTATTTTGAAATTATCCAAGGAAACACAAGCAATTGACATGGGTCTGTCAGACATGCTCAAGAGGTGAAGTTTCATTGATAATAAATCTCGCTTCGAAGTCATGGGGGCACTCCTTAACAATCCCACTTCCACTCCAAGGTTGTTCATGAGAGCACACTGAAAGTAAGATTTCTTCATCTTTTCAGAGGTACTTTAGTAAATGAGATAATTCCTAAATGGAAGAAGGCAGCCAGGAGTTTCCACTGAAATTTCAGTTCACTTCTGAAAACTGCAACGAAAAAGCCTTTTTTTTTTTAATTATTTTTTTTATTTTTTTATTTTAATCATAGTTGGGTATGTACTTGCCTTAACTGAAGCATTAACCTTGCTTAAGTATTAACCTTGCTTAAGTACTGAGTTTTGAATAATTAGGTATGGAATAAATCAATCTGAAAGTTTTGTACTTTCCAAATAAAATTGAAATGACTGGTTAGAAACAAAATCAGAAGTATAAGCTTTCATGTGCTCTCCAACTGTCAGATTCAAATTTGGAGATCTGATTTTGCAGATGTACTTATGTTCCCCATTATATAACAAGGCATTTTAAAGGTGTGTTCAGTTAGGCATCCAGAATCATTCAACCTATTACTGACTTGCCTGAATAAACACAATTTAGACAGAAACAGTGTACAAATGTCCCTGGAAGTCATCCACCAAAAAAAAAAAAAAAAAAAACAACAAAAAAACAAAACGCAAACTGTTTTATGAGTATAACACCTAGAATGTTCTGAAACTCCCTTCACACCAACAGAGAGACTGGAAAGATGGATTTCAAACTCCCTGCAGTAAGGAAGAATTTGAATCCCCGTCTTCCTAAAGGACAAGCAAAAGCACGTGTGCTCAAATTCTCTGGCCTCAGCAGACTTATTGTCACTGAAGTGATTAAATAAGATGCAGCTGTATGTAGGTAATAAGTCTGCCAAGGAAGAGCTTGACCTCCTTCATCTCATCACGCTTACAAACCACACTTGAAAGGGTACCCGGTATGTGGGTTTTCCTGTGTATGCATTAGTTTTTACAACACAGGCACTACTCTACTTTCATCTCTATAAATTCTACCAGACTTCTCAAAATATTTGCATGGATAGTTGGATCAGATTCAGGTACTTGCTTTTCTCTCTCACTCTTTTCTATCCCAAGCTTCTATCCGAGCAGGTGGTGCATAAGCTATCACTGCAGATTTATTGTATAAGAGCACTTGCACTCCTGAGTCTGATGAGTCCACAGATACGTATGTGATTTCCCATCATGGTGCTTCAACTGTCAATTAGCAATCCTTTACTTGACTAATTTTTATCTTGAATTCTCTGCTATTCGAAGTTCTATATTTCTACTGTTCTTGCTGAACTCCTGTTGGCTTGCATGAAAGGTTAAACCAACATGGATTCACAAGGGGAAAGTCCTGTTTAAAGAACTTAATTTACTTTTATGACAAGGCCACTCACCTGGTTGACCAAGGAAGCCAGCTGATGTAGGCTTTTTGGATTTCAGCAAAGCTTTTAATATTGTTTCTCAAAGTATCCTTCTGGACAAAATGTCCAGCATACAGCTAGACAGTTGCAAAATATGATGGGTGAACAATTGGCTAATGGGTCAGGCTGAAAGGGCTATGGTAAATGGGATCACATCAAGCTGTCAGCCCATCACTGGTGCAGTTCCTCAGGGTTCCATTTTAGGTCCAGTTCTTTTTAGTGTTTTCATAAATAACTTGGACACAGGACTTGAAGGTTTACAAAGTAAGTTTGCAGACAACACTAAATTAGGAGGAGCTGTTGAAAGGGTAGAGAGGCCTTGTGGAGAGATCTTGACAAATTAGAAAGCTGGACAATCACCAACATCATGAAGCTGAACAAGAGCAACTGCCAGATTATGCACCTGTCACGGGGCAATGCTGGTTGTATGTACAGATTGTGGGACAAGAGGTTGGAGAACAGCCCCACAGAAAGGGATCTGGAGGTTCTGGACAATGGCAAGTTGAACATGAATCAGTGTTGTGCCCTGGCAGCCAGGAGGACTAACCGTATTCTGGGGTGCATCAAGCATGGTGTTGCTAGCGGATCAAGGGAAGGAACTGTCCTGCTCTGCTCTGGTGCAACCTCACCTCAAGCACTGTGCATAGTTTTGGGTGCCACAATATGAGAAAGACATAAAACTATTAAAGAGTGTCCAAAGAAGGGATACGAAAATGGTGAAGAGGCTGAAAGACAAGACAGAGGAAGAGCAGCTGAGATCCCTTGGTTTGTTGAGCCCAGAGCAGAGCAGGCTGAGGGGAGGCCTCATGGCGGCCTGCAGCTCCCTCACAAGGGGAGCGGAGGGGCAGGCGCTGAGCTCTGCTCTCTGGGGACAGCGACGGGACCCGAGAGAACTGCATGGACCTGGGACAGGGAAGGGTCAGGCTGGGTGTTAGGAAAGGTTCTTCACTGAGAGGGTGGTCGGGCACTGGGACAGGCTCCTCAGGGCAGTGTGCCAGAGCTCACAAAGTGTTTGGACAATGCTCTCAGACATAGGGTCTGATTTTTGGGTGGAGACAGGAGTTGACTTGATGATCCTTGTGGGTCCCTTCCAACTTGGGATATTCTCTCGTTCTATGAGTTTAATTTATAGATGTTTATATATATATATATATATATTTTGTATGTATTTATTAAATTTCTACATTATCTTCCTGTCAAAGCAATTTTCTTGCAAGTCACTGCTATGCCTGCATCCAGTGCTATTTCCTGGTTTAAAATGCAAGGCTTGCTCTGTCCCTGGCTCTCAATTTTGAATTGTCACGCTGCTTGTCATCCTGCTGTGTGCTGTTATTTATGCTCTGCTTTGTTCATTCAAAACACCTATATATCATAAGCCCATATCTGAATTAAATGTCTTCCAGAATCTCAAATTTCTGTGTATTTTGTTGAACTCAGTTAACACAGCTGGTTTTAGAAGATGAGAATCAGAGGAAGTTCAAGGACTCGTTTGGCAGTAATGCTAATAGGAGAACGTGCTCACATTTGGTGAAGCTATCTAGGAAAAGGTATGTTCAATTGTTGTTGTGGTCCTGAACCACATGTACCCTTTCTGCTACAGTGGTGCCAAAGATTATACAAACAATGGTGTTGCAAAAATCATGAGAACAGTATCTCATTGGTCAGTGCTCACAGTCTCGGGCATTCATGGATGAGGTCCCCAAGCATTCCCCAGTGTTTGTCTCCTTGCATTTATTCCATCTTCAGGATTTTCCCCACTTTCAGGATCCTTTCTCCTGCCAGGGTCTTCACCTTCTTCTGTTATCTTATCTGTTATCAAGATTTACAACCAGCCAACCTGCAGCAATCAAGTTGCAGGCTTCTGCTTCAGAGCTCAGAAGCTCAGTTTTGCATAATCCTCCAGGCGGGCGGCCCCCCCCCCACCCATAGATACATGCCTAATTATCTTTTCCCTGTAATCACAACTAAGCTATTTTTGCCAATAGCATGTGTAGGACTTGTACCAAGTCCTAAAGTGTTGCACAAGGCACTGGATGGGAAAGATAACATCCTGGCATGTCCTGAAATAACCTGAACTGAGACACTAATAGAAAGTTTGGTTTAGACAGCCTGGAGATCTTCAGCTGAGGACTCTGTGAGAGATGAGCAATCAATCACCCAAGAAGTGTCTCAGGTGCACTCTCCATAAACTCTCCTTAAAATACCAGACTGGACCATGCCTCTGCCCTGGAAAACACACCATTCACCATTTGGTCTAGGGAGGTAGAAGAAGAATAGTAACAGCATGGGCCATATTGTGGTGGTTTTAGCCATCTGGGCAGCTGAGTTCCACTACAACCACTCACTCCCCCTCCCCAAAGGAAAAGGAGGAGAATATACAATGAAAAGGGCTCAAGGGTTGAGATAAGGACAGGGAGATCCCTCAATAATTACTGTCATTGGCAAAACAGACTCAGCATAAGGGAGATTAATACAATTTATTGACTCTTACTAGCAGACTAGAACAGTGAGAACTGAAAGCAACCAAAAACCACCTTCCCCCCATCCATCCTCTTCCAGCTCCTCTCCCAGAGCAGTGCAGAGGAATGGGCAATGGGGGCTGCAGTCAGTCCCTGACACTTCATCTCTGCTGCTCCTTCACAGTCCCTCTCTGCCCCTGCTCCACGTGGAGTCCCTCCCACGGGATGCCGTCCTTCCCGAACTGAGCCTGCCGGGGCTACCCACAGGCTGCAGCTCTTCAAGAACTGCTTCCACATGGCTCCTTACCACGGGGTCCATCCCCCAGGAGCAAACTGCTCCAGCACGGGTCCCCCACGGGCGGCAGCTCCCCCCAGACCCCCTGCTCCTGCGTGGGCTCCTCTCCATGGGCTGCAGCTCCGGCCTGGGGCCTGCTCCTGCGGGGGCTCTCCATGGGCCGCAGCCTCCTCCAGGCCACATCCACCTGCTCCACCGGGGGCTCCTCCACCCATGGGCTTCAGCATGGAGATCTGCTCCATGTGGGTCCCATGGGCTGCAGGGGGACAGCCTGCTCCACCAGGGGCCTCTCCACAGGCCGCAGGGGAACTTCCCAATACACGTATCAGTCAAAATGCAGCTGAGAAAGCAGAGAGAAGTCCTGGGCTAGAAGTTGAAAAGCTCTTCTGGATCCCATTTTTTGGATGTAGTTAAAATGCATGGTGACAGTGCATAGAGACTGTACATTGCAAGACCTGATTTGCTGCTGAGAAAACCCTACAGCAATAAGGAGGTGCCCCCAGCTCTTCCCTAAATCATTTACAAGCTGTTTTGGGGCTCCTTTCCCACCTGTATTTTTTTTTTTTTTTTTTTTTTTTTTTTTTTCAGCCTCAGAATACACAGTTTTGCTGCTGCAAACTCATTTTCCCTTTTTTGTTAAGCATTTTGGATCTTGCTTCATCCACAAAAATCTGTATTGAGCAGTTAAGCTCTTGTTCTTTCTGTGATTTCCTTCCCTATCTATTCAGCACACATCTTATGTTTTCATCAGTTTTATCCAGTTCAGCTGATTATCTTTTCTCTTTATAAATGTATTTCTGCCATGTTACATTTTATTTATGTAACATGCCTTGCCTTGGACTATCGCATGCAATGCCAGATGATATCTGCAGCCTCTATGTTTTTGTCCTATAACTGTTGGTATGTTCTTGTTTTGGAGGAAATATTGTAGTTAGTAAGAAGTTTGCCAAACATTTTGTTAGAGTCCTGGACCTTCACATTGGCGATGTTTTATTCATAATATGGAACTGTTTTCCATTGTGAAATTGTAAGTGCTACATTTCTTAATTAAAATACAGCAGGGTGACCTTTCTCAATGTCCTGAATTATAATGCTCTTCATTTCTTTGTACAGAACAGAGGTATACATTTTGGAACTGGGGACAGCCATGTTGTCCAACTCAAAACAAAATGAACCCTTACAGATATTGCAATGCTGTTGTTGATATTTGTACCTCCTCTAAAGTCTTTACTATTATCACCTATAAACAGCTTTAGTTCCCTGTGAATTATCTTGACAGCACCTCTGTAAAATGGATCTTCAGGATGCTGTGATTGCAGGAAATAATTCAGATTTTTACTTGCTTCAGTGAGAGTTTGGCTTACAGTGGCAGTTAAGTAGTTAAGAATAACCAATATCTGTCTCCTTCCTTCTCTTCTTTGCTGCTGAAGGAAGACACTTAAGAATATTAATGCAATATATTCCTATCAGAAGATCAAGGGTAAAGGGCAATTATCCATAACTGTCTGAAACAAAGGCTCTATTTTGCAAAATCTCAAGTCAGGCACCCAAGCAACATGCTCAGGTCCTCTAGTTACTTTTGAAAATTTTGTGTCATGCTGACAGAGTTTTAATTTAATTTGATCATCCAGAACATAATTATGGCAGATGTTCAGTGCTCTACATACATAGATGTAGGTATGTGTAGCTCACTTCAGGCAATCTTTGCTGTAAACTACAGGCTTTTCCTTTTACAACAAATTTTCCCTGTGAATTAGTACATGAGCAGTTAAGTGGGCTTACTGTCTACTTAACTCATGAATTATCAGTGTTCTCTTCAGCCGTATAAAGAGCTCTGGCTTAACTATAGTTTTGAAATGTCTAGGAATGCTTCTCCTCGTGCTGCAAAAACAGTGCATTACAACACCATGGGCTCCAAGCATATATGGACCAAATACCTGCAGAGCTCAGCCTGTCCTTTTCTCTTTCTTTCCCTCTGTACAAAATACATGGCAGATGCAAAGAAGTGTATTAGGAAACAAAACTTACAGATAGATCATCCTGAAGAATCATCACCTGATGTTTCCATGTGTCAAACATCCCCTTCTGCTGGCTTGATTATTTTTCATAATCCCAGCTAGGACTCAGAACTTTTCACCTCATTTTATTACAATGAACACAGGTAATGCAAGAAGGGCACTGTATCTTTCTAACTCACAGGTACTTGGGTAAGTAGGTGCTTTGTTTAGAACAGTTGTGCTTTAAAACATTTTAAATCAAGAAAGCTCTCCTGCAGCATATTGCAGGACACTCCATACTATGAAGTATTGGTCAAATGCTGGAAGAATGAAAAATCTTCTAGCCTATGTAATATATAATTTATTGGCTATGTGGGCTTTCTGTTCTGGGGACACATGGAGAGAAGACTTGAATTGAAAGGTAATATCTGAAGGGTAGAAAAGGGTAACACTCACAAGCAGTCAGTTATATTGTTCATTATCCATTACTGCCAGAGAACAAATTACAGATTTTGCTTGTTCTCTTTTTTATTTTTCTTTCTCCTTTCTCATAAATATGTATGGCCTCCTAAGCTATTAATTTTGAGCAAAGTAAATTTATTACCTGTGGGTGAGTTAAATTTGCTTTTATTTTGCCATTATCTATGAGTAATAGCTGTTTAGATACATTCACTGGGCTCTCAAAACTGGCTTTCCACAAGGCGATTCCTGGCCTTGTTTGGCAAGAAGTCTACACCTTTGTAGTTTCTTCAACTGTTTAGGATATGACTGCTTCAGAACTGTAGTATTTTCAGCATAATCTCTACATAGGGTATTACAACTTCCTTAGCAGAAAGGTGGCTCCATGATGCCCTGATGGCTTCTTTTGCCTTATGTTCCTGGCAAGAAGTAGTTCCTGTGTGGAAAAAAAAATAAAAATGGTCCAAATACAGGAGAAAGAAATTAGGGAGGAATAAATGGGGTACCCAAGAAGCATGATTTCTGGGCCTGGATTGTGCAGGCAAAAATTAGGTGCAGACACAGGTGCCCAATGATGTCACTAGTATGCTGTCCTCTACCTGTGCTATGTGCTCTGCAGAGGCTTTGTCTTCTGTTTTCTCCACCTAGGCAGGATTTCTTGTTTCAGATCCAATGCGAAGCCTGCATATTAAATTAAATCTTATTTTTAGGGCTTAATTCTTAGCAAGATCACAAGTTGTTTGGGGACACTGCATTGTGTTTTGGCAATGCCTCACCTTTCTTTACCACAGAGAGATCTTTTCTGTTTAGTGTGGTCATTTTTCTGGACTCTGCTGTCACCTTGGAGACATTTGAAGGCTTTTGTGGAGCTTTTTCCTGCCCCAGCTGAAGAAAGTATTGGACATAAGTTTACGACCCTATTCAATCCAGTGTCTCCAACAAGATCTACTAACTCTGCTCCTGAGATGCTGTTTTTTCCTCCTCAGATCTCAATTTTTCATGTTTTCACCAAATAGACTAGTAATACGCTCCTCTGCCACACACCCCCAAATGCTCCTTTGGGAATGCTGTATTGCTTTCCTACCCAGTCCTACAGCAGCTCAGCTAGATTTTACTTCTGGGAAGGATGGAAATAGACCTTGATACCATGGGATTGGGACGGAAGCACCATGCTTAGGACTAGTTTGATGAGCTCCTTGATGTGTATCCAAATATTGTTTGAAAGAAGAAACAGAATTGACTTAAGGCATCTAGCTTACCCATGCCAGCAGTTAAATGCTGCTTTTATTTACCCCCTACTTTGACTATTTTAGTATTAAATATCTGGAAGCTGGAAGTTCAGAAGCTCTTGTTCAGACTATACCTTCTTCTGTCAGCTGCTCCTGATTGAGGTTGGTTGGTCATTCATTGGGAACATATTCTGCTTTTGAGTTCAACCTTTTTCCACCTCCCTGATTGTGAATCTCCCAGCACCTCACTGAGCACTGCTGCTATCATCTGCCTTTTAAATCGTGTCTTTAATTGGAGCCTGAGAAAGAAGAATACATTCAGATTCCCCTGTAATAACAGTATTGCCTTCAGCTTGCAAATTTAAACTTTTTTTTTTTCTTTTTTCCTTTTTTTTTTTTTTTTAATTCTTCTGTTAAGTCTGTTTTGATTGGTACTATAATACCTTTACATACAAATACCTGCAAGAAATAATGCAGTTCAGGATAATAGCATGCTGCTGTAAAGCCTCCCAAGCAGTATAAAAACAAACAAACAACAACAACAGAATTATGGAATATATTTGTGAAAATGCTGTATAAATATACAAAATAAACTTCTGTTTATTTGATTTCACTTCATACTTTGTAGACTTTAACTGGTATTTGAAAAAAAAAATGGAAAATTGTGTAGCCCAGGAGTAGAATTAAGGAACTAAGCCCCCTTCTTTTGTTCATTACTGGTTAACTTGATTGTTGCAGCAAAAATGGATGTATATTAATAAAATAAACATTGCTCATAGTAAGGCTAGGCAAAAGTTTTGGATTTCTCAGTTTGGCTAGAGACTGAAACAAGAAAAGAAGCAGCTACGGAAGTGTAAAGGCAACAATATTCACATATTCATAGAGCTGAGAGATGAAAAATGCATACCTGAGGCTCATGCATTAGAGTGTTACGTGACATCCAGTAACCTCAGCCCTTAAATAAAAGGCATCAGTCATTATGTGAGAACATCAAAACGATGAAAATTCAATATTTCCTGTGGTATTTTGTTCAATACCTTAGTCTCCCTCACTGCTAGGATTTTGGCAGTAGCTTCATATTTTTGTTTGTCTCCATTGTGCTACCAGGCATCTTTTTGTTGTTGTTTTGTTTTTGCTTTCTTATTTCCTGCTGTACTAAAGAGCCATTTAGGACTTAAGACATTGTATTTTCTCCTAAAGCAGTATTACTACATTTGAATCAAATGGTTTATTGATTATTTTTGAAAACAGATTGAACTCTTAAGTCTCTCAATGAAGAATAACCTTTTGTGATCTTTTTGTTTATGCAGCTTTTCACAACAGATCTGCGGTGTGTGCTCGTATTGAACTGCCTGTCCTCTCTAACCCTCACAGATTGTACTGTTTCCCCTTGGTGCATCACTGCATTTCCTTTACTCAGAAATATGAGTTTGTGCTTACCTCACAGAGTCACAGAATGGCTGAGGTTGGAAGGCACCTCTGGAGGCCTTCTGGTCTAACATCCTGCTAAAGCAGGGACACCCAGAGCAGATTGCCCAGCACCCTGTCCAGGCGGCTTTTCATTCATGAAAATTATCTGCAGTGATTTGATATTTACTTTTAGATCATTGTTGAAAATGTTGAATAGTGTCAGGTCTAATATTGATGCCCATCTGTGACAGCTAAAGCACTTTTATGCTGACAAAGCAGTGAGCAGCTCTGGATTTTTTGCAATAAGGCCCCAGTCAGAAGACTTTTCGGATATGTGTAAAGAAGCCAGTGAGAAGCAGCCTTGGGGCAGTGTTACAGGATGATACTGCTGCCAAAAACCAGGGAGTATCACTGCATGGACATTAAGGTCTTTGGTACTCTCCCAGAGCTACCATCAGGGACAGAAGGTCTAAGGAATTCCAGAGACTGTTCCAGAGAACATGACTAATCCTCAGTGCCACTACTGATCTGTGGGGGAACTTTGGATAAATTTCCTACATCTCTTGTGCCTTAGGCTCCTGGTAGGAAAAAGAAGAGGATATCCACACAGATTCTTAAAGTCCTTTGAGTTCACAGTCAGATTGCATTTGACTATGGCCACTGCAGGAGAATTTTGAACCACTGTAAGGTCAAAGTAAGGTAAACTGGCTTTGTGCTGGCACCATTTAAAGCCTTGGATGTTCACATGGACAAATGCAATGACACAATCCCTTGTGAATACGAGCTCTTAGAGAGAAATAAATTGTATTTCTTTTATTTATTTATTTATTTATTTTTCTAGATGTGAAGGCCAAAATACAGCCTTACTACAGTCAAAATGAGCTTTTAGCGTAACATGGAAGGTCATGCATACACAGTAATTCCCTCAGCTGGCCCTAGGAACAGTAATGATTCTTGGTTTAAAGCTGTGTTAGAGAATTTGCCTTCTCAGCACTGCATCTGCTCTGAGTATTACGTCAATTGCTGTTTTAAGTATTTATTGCTGCTTAAAAGCTGCATTTTATTTCCAACATAATAATCCTAGCTTCAGTCCATAACCTTTGTGTCTTGCTACAGTGTTCATCAGTCACAGAGAGAATGCTTTGCATCCATTCCTTAAGGAGGTGTGAAATAATCATGTCTGGATTATCACTTCATTTTCTTTGATACATAAATATGTAAAGTTTCTGTTTTCTTTCTGTAGATTATATATAGACTGAACTATTTTCTCTCTGGTAGAATTTTCCTCTGCAAATTTTGAGATTTTTGCCTGTTATGCCAAGGCAATGACTTACACAGTTGCACACATGGATGTTTGCTTGCCTTATCACTTTTGACTAACCTTGACACCTTTTGGCTAATTCACCAGTCTGGCAGAGGGCACAACCATCACTAATTTGACAGTCTAAATTGTTGTCAAAACTGTGACTCTGGGAAGGGGACTCGAATCCTGTGTGGGCATGATTATCATCCACTCTGACAAGCCCACTTCCTCATGAAGTGGGATGGTCCAATGGCTTTGCTCCCATAACTTGTAAGCAGCTACAGCTTAAGGCATCTTTTGCTTCTTCAGTTTTGAGAGATGAATGGGGACTTTTGCTAAAGAAAGAAGGAAGCAAGGGGCCATAAGTGTCATTAAGCACAGACCTGAGTGATATCAGGCTTCCTTAGATTTGGTCTCCATAAAGCAACCTGTTCACATGGCAAACACCAGCTGTGATCAACTAAGGGGATGAGGTGGATTGTTAGTTTACTAATTAGTTTAGTTGGAGTTTTTTATTATTCTCACATTTCACTCCAGAGTCTATGTCTATCTGCATTTATAACCTTTCACCTGGAAAGAGGGAACAGATATTCTATAAAATAGAAAAGTTTTTTTTTTTTTTTTTTTTTTTTTTTTTTTCAGAGAAAAAAAAAATGCCTGGAAGAACACGAAGGCACCTCATTATTTTTAACCTGGTTTTGAAAATAAAAGGACTACTGATGTTGGTAATGTCAGGGCTTTGAACTTATTACCACAAAACCAGAAGAGAAATGTGGAGAAACTTGTCTGAGAACTCTCTGGTCTGCAGCTGTTGAAGTAAAAATGACTGTCATTGGTTTCACACAGGCAGAACAGGGTGGTGGTGGTCTTTCTTCTGGAGGTTGATATAAAGTCTAGAAACTCTTCTGAAAGTCTAGTGATGTTTGCAGTAGAAAGTGCTGGAATGCTTTTGGAATGTTCCTCTTGATGGGAAGGCCAGAGGCTTGCAAGTCTTGTAGGCTTGCCATTAGTTCATTGCGGAGCAGGCTTCATGTTAATTGATAGGTTTTCTATGAATTAGGTTTATTTTTCAAATGATGCATGGGAATAAGGCATATTCCACAATGTGACTTGATGGCAAGAAGTATCAGTTCATAAATGTAAACTCCATGACATAAACATTAAAATTTTATGGACAGACAAAATTAAACTTAAAAAATATGTATATATTTTTAGCATCTGTTTTAACAGCTTAGAAGTCATATACTTGATTTAGTTTATGGCTGTGTGTATCATCGCTTTCTCTTGCTCTTCTGGATAAAAACTCTCCTCTCAGAAGGGGCTGGGAAGGTTCAGAGTAGTTTCTTCTTCCTGAGCTGAGGTCATCTGTCCAGTCACATTTTGAATTATTTATGCAAATATTAAATGAAGAAGAGAGCTTTTTTTCTGAGATTAATGTAAAGCTCCCAAAAGGTGTGTTTTGCATCAGAGCAATTATAGCTTAATTTACTGAAACACATCTAGTCTGGATTTGATTCAAGTTTGGAAGATTTCTTTGTATTTTTTGAATCCAAGGGTAATTGATGATTTGAAGATGAGGATTTAGAAGACCTGTAATAGCTGGTTAAAATGGAAGAAAAAGCACCAGGAAAAAGCATAGAAACTTCTTATCCTATCAAATATAAACTAAAAAAATCACAGCTGTTACAGTTTGTGTATTTTGCAGTCATACATGACCTACATGGCACAAAGGGGTAGATTGCATTTTGAGTAAGGTTTGTGTTGCCTAAACGTTATCTTCCTTGTGTTCCTTATTTCAGTGATTTATTCTGGGATAGCAGCCCGTCCTGAATCTGTGAAGGACAAAATATAGAATGATGAAAAGTGGCATTTAATGTGTTAACAACAGTAATATAACAACAGCTGAAGTATAATAATTTTCAATAGGGTAATAGAAGGGAGGAAGAAGTAAATTATGTCTTTGAGGCTGTCTTTAGGTATGTTTTTCACTAGCACTCTATCTGAGATTTTAATTTACAGTAACATATTTTTCCTCATAATATACCTTCGTGATAGTGAAGCTGTTTTATATTTCAGGACAGTGAGTTTATACAGGGAGGAGGAAAGTTTGGATTTTAAAAAAATTGTTAGTGCTCCCTTGTATCTAACACAAGTGCCAATATTCTTGCAAAACAGATCCAAGATGTATCAAAATGTGTAGCCAAACTCCAAAACAAGGAAATGTCAATATGGAAAATAACGGAAAATATTGGTTAAGGTCATATAAAGGATCTTTGACACAGCTGAATATCGTATCTAGAACTTCTTGGCTATAACGAGGAAGAAACTTTGATAAAAATTTTCACACAAAGTTATTTACTTTGGTGGAAGTATTCCAGCCTAATAGAGGAATAGGTAACTAGCCTAACAGAGAAAATGTTTTGGTCTCCAGAATAATGAGGAAGAAACTGAATATGTTTATAAAAAAATAAATCTTGCTGGATTATTTTTTCCCCCACAGGATTTCTATAATAATAATTGAAAACGAAGCAGTTGGTCTAGTTTATTATGCTATTGAGTTATGGCAAATCGTTTCATTAAACACTGAGCATGAAATACAGTGTCTCAATATCCCGCACTCAAAAAGAATTCAGATAAGCCTTAATGTGAGCTCTCTTGGGATTGAAAATGAAATGAAGAACATAAAAGGTTAGGACTAAGGGTGATAGTTTTCACAGAGCAAGATGATAAGCCAATTTCTGTTGTAAGTAATGTCTTACTTAATGATGCAGAAGGAAAAGAAGAATGTGTGTTAATGCGATTGAACATCCTAAACTGAGAGGGGAATGGTGAAGACAGAGGTGCTGAAGATGGCAATCGGAGTGACAGAGCAGAAGAAAAAGTTATTGTGGACATATTGTGGGGGAGGAGGAAATGGAGAAAATGTAATATTGGAAATAAAACCTGCTGAAGGCTAAAGATTCAGTCTGAGGTAGTTTGAGGCAGTTTGAGGCTGACAGACTATGTGTCAGGGTACCAGTAACCACTGTGAGAAGTTAGGCAATGAAAAGATGGTCCATGCCTTCTGAATCCAGCTACTGAAATACTCAGAAAATACAAAGAATGGACTCAAGGAAGATACATGCATCAAAAGAAGAGCTGACAGGGAAGAATTCCAGCCTGTCTGAACAGAGAGGTTTTGCTACAGCTCAGAAAGAAAAAGAGAATTTATGACCTTTGGAAGTAGGAGCAGGCCATTCAAGAAGACTACTGTCTTGGTGGCTGGCCCCAACGAGCTGTGGTGAATCCAGTTAGAGGCTAGTCACAAGTGGGTCCCCCTGGATTAGTACTGGGGCCAATTCTCTGTAATATCTTTATCAGTGATCTGGATGGTGGGATCAAGTGCACCCTCATTAAATTTGCAGACAACACCAAGTTAGGTGTGAGGTTTGATCTGCTCGAGGGTAGGAAGGCTCAGCAGAAAGATCTGGATAGGCTGGACCGATGGGTCAAGGCTCTTTTTATTTTGTCCCTTAAATATTTGAGGTTTATCACTTTCTGAATTTTCTCCTAAGTTCATATCATTGCCAAATTCTTTTAAAATGGAATAGTTGCAAAATCCTAGCTTATAGGGATGTTTTAGAAAGCACTCCTAATTTCCTTGCTTTACCTGAACCTGACACTTATACCAGTGTCTCTGAAACAAGGGAGAGAATGATTAGTCTACCTTTGCATAGTCTCATGACCCTGTGTTTGCAATGGATTTTGATTTGAAGTCTTTGAGAAATATCACCCAGATTTGCATCCTGCTGTTTAATAAAAATGGATAGAGATAGATAATGGAATAATTACTAATTAGTAAAAGAAAATAAATAAATAAATAAATAAGGAAGCCCTGCTTTAGCTCTGGAAAAACAGCATCAAGTAAGCATATCACCTTCCAAAATCAGATCTAACACGTATTTGAAAATACACCACTGAAAAACCAGTCCTTGTGGTTTCTTAGTATAACTGTTCTTTTGGCGGTGATGCGCTCCAATAAAGAACATTTCCTAAGCTTTTCTGGCATCCTCTTTTGGAGTATTGCTTTCACTGGCCTCTCATTGAGGTACTATATAGATATAGTTACCCATTAGCTAAGAATGGTAATTCTTTATCATATTGGCCTAGAAAGACAGATTAGCTGAAGGCCTGTGTCCAAGTAATACTGTTTCTTTTAACTACAAGAAGTAAACATTTTGTCTCCCTCACCTTCTCGTGTTTTATGTCCTTTCTAGCTTGGTCTATCATGTCTGAAGTGTGATATTCATTGTAGCAAGGAGAAGCAAGAATAGGTGATCAGACCAGCTCCTCCCTGTACTGCCTACACCTTTCCCCTCACACAGAAACTGAGCTCTAAGCCTCTTTTTCTGACACACTTCCAGCACTGTGCATCACCTCATGTCCTACAAACCAAGGGCTCTGTGGCTGTATGCTCAGCTGATGCAGTCGCTTATCTCTGTTATAGCTACATGGGCTCAATGGGTGGAGCCACTTGAGATCCATGTATTTTTTGAAATCACATCTCAGACAGAAGCATTTTCTTTTTGTCGTTTCAAAGGTACAGTGCATAAAATATCTTAGGTGTTATCCTGCAAGATGTGCTGTGTATTTGTGTACTAACATCTCAGTAAATCTCTGCAGGCCCTTTAGAAGATGTGAAATGCAATGAGGTTTGTGTGATGCTTTTAAGGGACAGCTTCTGGCAGAACTTCCCAAATCACAGAGTCACGGAAGGGTTGAGGTTGGAAGGGACCTCCAAACTCATCTACTTCAGAGAGTCTGAATGGCAGCACAGCTCTCTGGGGTATCAGCTGCTCTTCCCACTTTTGTCTCATCTGCAAACCTGCTGAGGATCCACTCTATTCCAACATCCCGGTCACCGATGAATAAGCTGAACAAGACTGGACCCTGTACTGACTCCTGGGGGACACCATTAGCTAGAGGCCTCCATCTAGACTGCCACTGAACACAACCCTCTTGAACTCAGCCATTCAGCCAGTTCTCGATCCACTTCACTGTCTTTTCATCTAGGCCACACTTCCTGAGCTTGTCTATGAGGATTTTATGGGAGACAGTGTCAAAAGCCTTGCTGAATTCAAGGTAGACAACTTCCACTGCTCTCCCCTCGTCTGGCCAGACAGTCATCCTATTATCGAAGTCTATCATATTGGTTAAGTATGATTTCCCTTTGGTGAATCCATGCTGACTACTCCTGATCACCTTCTTAGCCTCCACGTGCATGGAGATGACTGCCAGAACAAGCTGTTCAGTCACCTTTCTAGGGATGGAAGTGAAGCTGACTGGCCTGTAGTTGCCTGCATCCTCCTTGAAGACTGGAGTGGCATTGACCCATTCTTCAGAAAATTTACTCTCTCCCTGTTTTTTTTTTGTTTTTTTTTCACATATAGTTGGTCTTAGAAAATTGGACTATGCAGGGCTAGCAGCATGTGGAGATCGGCTCCAGTTGTGCAACTGCACAATAATTGGCTGCCAGTCAAAATTAGGTACAAAGATGTTAATGAGTTCCCTCCTGAAAAAAAATAAATAAATAAATAAATAAAATAAATAAATAAATAAAAATAAATGTAGTGAGACGGTGGGAGTCATTCTCTTCCTCCAAAAATTGCTGTCATTCAGTTTGTCTGAAATATTCCATCCTACACCATGTATTATGTCCAACCAAGCAGCAGTTAGTAGTATTTCACTGATACAAGGTATTAAAAATAATTCTTATTGGTGATGACACAGCACACTCAAGAAACTTTGCTCCCACTTTCATTTTTTCCTATTTTTCCAATGTGATTCATCCTCCTACATCTTTTTTTTTTTTTTTGTAATTTTTTTTTTTTTTTTTTTTCCCTTTGTCTCGAATAATTTCTCTTAAATGCATCAACGAAATGTAATGCTGTATAAAAGCTGGAAACTGCTGCTTTTGTATCGTAGTTACTATAAATAAGACTGGTGCAAGCAGTTCTCATCAACGCAACATAATTTTTCCCTTGTGAAATGTAATGTTCAGTTTGTAAAAATTGGAAAAGATACAGATCATGCATTAACAGTTTCTCATAGCTTGAGCATGGTCTCAGATATTCCCTCTGCCCTAGTCTGTCATTAGTATAGGTAGGTTCCACATGAATACCCTTTTTGAGGTAAATATCATTCCTGCTCTGCAGTGATATTGTCAGCCACACAGTAGAAGCAGTATGAAAAGGTACACCAGTCCATGTGGCATTAGATTTTCTCCCCAGTCTGGGCAATGGAATGGATACTCCCTTGAACAGGAAGGTGCAGCAGCCTGGGATCATTACAAGGACAAGTTAGTCAACTTACATTCAACAAAGTCTAGCAATGTCCCTAGCAGTGACATAGAAAATGGATGCCACTTATGGGCTCATTTATTTCAGCTTGTTTAACGGCAGCCATCTGAAAATATATCACTAGTCTCCCTTTGCTATCAGCAGAGACAAGGGCACCTCAGAAAGCCATTCATGCCACCCCTGGGTGAGGCAACCCTGTGGAAGTGTCTGTTTCTCTCCGTTCAGTGCAGGAAAAGGCAGACAACTGTGAGCAGATGCACAAAAATGCAAGAGAAATTCTACTCTGCATTGTACAAAACTGTCAATGGGAACTTCTGGACCCTCAAATCTTACAGAGGGAAGAGCTTACCTGGTATCCAGTTTAAATAAATGCTGTACCATTGCTGGAATAACTGAATGAGCTTTTGAACTCCAACAGCTTAGAGGGGAATACTATTCCCAATACTGATTGAAGAAAGGGAGACCTAACCAATGTACACAGGTTGTAATACAGAAAAATCTACCTAATAGCCAAATGCCAAGGATGGTGTAATTTTGATCAAATATATAGGTCCAAAACAGAATAAAGGCCTTCAATGATGAGAAGGAACATTTAATTATTCAACATAAAAATGAATAAATAAATACATTTACATTTATGATTCCAGAAATTTTGTAGTGACAGAACAGAGTGAGAGGTGAAGTCAGAAGAGTAAGTCAACAATTGCCATTGCCTGTTACTGCTGCACCCTCATACCGAGTCATGCTTGCAAGGCACTGAACAGCTCCTATGGTTATGAGTTATCCTAACCACTGCCATAGTTCTTAGCACTGCTCATAAACTTTCTTCAGAAAGTGTCAAATTCTTGCAAAGTTTAGCCAACCAGTTCCGAGCAGAAGTCAACAGAAAGACTGCTATTGACATAGGTGAATGCTGTAGCAGTTTTGGCATTTACCCTCACCTAACTCACATAGTTGAAAATAACCCTCAGGCTTGAACAACATGCCCAGACCCCTCATACAGCCAATAGTGAGAGAAAAAGTCATCAGAGATGAAGGATTCATCTCCCCTATCTTTTTCCCAACTCTTAGAATATAAAGAGATGCCCTCCGAAAGTCTTTCCACACTTGTTTTCTCTATTTGGCATGGAGACCAGGAAAAGAGGTGCTGTGTGCCTCTTTTAAACTCTTTTCACTGACTTGAAGATGACTATCTTCAAAAACAGCCCCATGTTCTGTTACCTCTGTGGAAGAAAGGACTAATCTAGCAACAGTCTCTGAGAAAACCCAGTTGTTTTTATATCAGTTAGGGAAGCCCTCAATGCTGTACGTTGCATGGGCAGGAAAGAAGCATAACTCCAGCATGTTCGTATTTCAGGTCCTTTGCAGAGAATTAGCAATGACTATGTTGCTGCTGTAGTGTCCTTGGAAACAAAAACTAAATTGCATCGCAGAAGGTGATTACCATGGTATTGAAAATAAATGCAACAAAAAGACTATAATTGTATGTCATAATAACAGTTGTAAATGTCAGACTGATAGAATGGGTTATTTGGAGGAATGAAACAACTTCATAAGCATTAGATTTTTCTGCTTTGGACTTAACAGGGTTACTGAAACAATTTCAGAGATATTGAAGGTTCACCAAGAAACTGTTATGCTGTGGAAAAGCCATCTGCTGATGGTAAATGCAGATTGTCCTTCCAAAGCTACAAGGAAAAATATTTTTATTTATTTCTGTGGACATTTTTCAAAAGAAACCAGCCTGTGTCTCCCAGACTGAATATGGAATATATACAATGACCACTGTGACAGAATGCTATTTCTGCTATGTATTTTATCTTCTGATTTCTCTTAATTTTAGTCTATTGAAGTCCTAACCTTTAAAAATGAACCTAACAAAATTTACATACAGACAGAATTCCTAACTTATTTCTTTCTGATGAGCAATGATTTCTTACTGTGAATAAACACTTCCCCTGTTCGAAAGAACACAGCCTGTTTTTACCTTGAGAAGGGTACGCACATGCAATCCACTTTTACTGTTTGTCTCTTGTTACATCGTATCTATCTTTTGGGGAATCTGGACATCTCAGTGCTATATTTACACTGGTGATGCAACATTTTGATGTGAAACCCTAAAATATCTAAATCTATTATTTTAATATAAGGTAGTCTTTTCCATCAGGATACTGAAGTCATTCAAGTACTGAAAGATAGATTTTTAATTTCTCCTTCCATGCATGTATCTCTTTGTACTTTAAAGACCTGTTGCAAAGCAACAGCAGAGTTAACCTTAAGAACTTGCCCTGGATGGAGGTGGTGGTGAATGGCATTAGCTCCAATGAGGATGCTAATACAGATGGAGTGCCTGATTGGTGATGAGAGATTGACTGTCAAATGGCACTGTAATAAACCGCCGATGCTGCTGTCACTCATATTTAGTCATCACTTCCCTAAGAGCCTTAATCAAAACAAGGCAAATTCAAACTTAGACTGACAGGATGGGTCAGAAGCAGGAGCAAGAGTTGTAGGGTCTCACCAGCTTTAAGTAGATGCACAAATGTGAAAAATTGCAATGGACTTTGAAACCTTCAAGACCTAGTTTGCTTCAATTTTCATGAAAAGAATGAATTGTGACTAGATCCTTAATGTGGCATCAACAAAACAAAGACTAGAACCCAAACTAGCAAAAGAGCAGGCTGAAGGGTAATGAGACAGGTTAAACATACCAAAATTGTCAGTAAAATGTGTTAGACAAATCAATCTGGTGAAATTTGTTGTTTGCTGATGGCTGAAGCGATTTCAGAATCCCAGCTGATTAGTTTGGAGAAGTTCTGGAGGGCAGATGGGGCCAAAAACGAGAAAGAGAAAAGGATCTGGGGAAAAAAGGCTCAGTCAGCCTCATTTCAAATCCAAACAGACATCAATGAAAATAATGAAATAAAAATTTTTCAATCTCAGAGGCAAGAAGGAGATAAGAGAGAGAGAGAGCACAGTTTGGTCAATGACTATTTGAGTCAAAAGAAGCTAATTTCTTGTACTTCCATGAAATTGGCCTAGTGGACAGGAAGGAAGTCATTGTAATTAAATATTTTTGCTTTGGAGAGAATTTTGGCACTCCCGTATTACAGAAGGCGATACAGCCTACCTTATCTTGTTATAGGGTGGATAAACTGTTCTTGGTTGGCATTAACAAGAGTCCAGAAACTTGAAAGACTTCTAGGTAAGGTTCCCCCATGATTTTAATAATCTTTTTCAATGGCCTAAGGGTTCATTTGAATTTGTAGATGACACTTGCCCAGGAATGGTTACAGGCACTATTGGAAATGGTTAGAATTCCTAGGTCTTTTTTATTAGAAAAAAAATAGCCTGAAATTGCCTGAAATCAATGATACAAAATGAAATTAAACAAAGAAAAAAAAATGAAAAAAAAAAATGAAAAAAAAAAAGACTGCTTAGTGAAGTGAATGGACAAATAGAAAATATAATGCACAGAAAAGAACTGGGAAAATAGCAAAGCACTAGGCCAGAAGAAAAGGATCTGGGGCAGCATGAGACAAGTTATCACAAGCAGCTGGTGTGACAGCTGTGCAGAGAAGATGTGCTCTCCCAGACACCATATGCAAGGTCTGGCAGCTGAGCGGTCTTTTCTTTTTCTTATTCTTATCTTCATCCATGCTGGTTTGGCCTCAGACAGTGTGTTCTAATTTAACACCATGTTTTTAATGTACAGATGTGCATTTTTAGAAAGAAACAAACAGTATTGAAAGCCAATACCACAATGGTAACAATGATGAGAGATGTAGAAAGCAGAAGTGAAGGCTAAGCAGTTTGCCTTGCTGATTCCAAGAAAAGAAAAGACATGACAATTGCATTTGATTAAGGTTTTTACAAGGAAGGCCTGTCTCAGCAATATTTTTAGTGGAAGGCATTTTGCACTAATTCTACACCTTCTACGGGATTCAAGGCTGTCAGAGTGAACTCAGAGCTTCTAAGTAAATTCCCTGGTTAAAATTTGATACAGATTTTAAGATTGCATCCTTCAGTTTAGGTGCCTAACTACATTTTACCATGGGTTTAAAAGAAGTACCTCAATACTTTGGGTCACAGACTGATTTTTGATATTCAAATACCCAGTGTCCAGAAAGCATAGGATTACAGTTAAAGTTTGGGCAGTGCTGGTCAACAGGTTTCTTCTGCTTTTGCACAGCTGCTCAAATGGGTATTGGGGTGAACACGGCTCCAGAGCCGTGTTGAATTTAGGTGTGAGATTTATGAGCAAGCCCTCCTCCTTCCAGCTCCCTGCCCTGATACTGGGCAGCTGCATGAAATGAAGAGTGCTGTACTAGGGGGGTGGCAATGTTAGGTAGGATGTCTTGGGTAGGTGTGCTTGGAGAACACCCACAAGAAAAGGCAAAGAGGGCTAAACAGTTTGTCTGGGATTGGGTGGGAGCTTGAGCTTTGGTGTCAACCTTCATTTATTTATTTATTTATTTATTTATTATTATTATTATTATTTCATGTCCACATGCTGAAAATGAGCTGCAGGAGGGTACAGCCAGCAGCAGGAGAAGGCAGACATTGCAAGAGGGTTTAGTCAGGACCTCAGTTCTGGACACAAAGCTCTTGTGTGTTTCTCTATATCAGGATCCAAGTGCATAAATGCACAGATTATAATGAGGTCCTTGATCCTCTTTAGCAGTGGTCTAAGAGTACTCTTGATATATCTTTTTATCATTTTAGAAAATACTTGAGCCCGTATTTGACAGAGACATAGCTGCTGGAAAAATAGAAGGTTCTTTGTTCTTCTCACATCAATGCCATCAATGGGCCGCAACTTAGGGCTATATTTTCTACTGCATAGTGCAGAGCCCTGGTTAGGGAGGGATGAGGTGGCACCAAGTGAGCTAGCATATCTTCCTGGCAAAACTCAGCATCTGCATGTGTGCCAGAAGCAGCAGAGCTCTACTGACTCATGCATGCACCTTTCTGAAGTGAGCCTGGGGATCTTCTACAGTCCATGGGGTGGTGATCTCCCCACAGTATGTATACATTTAGGGTGGCTGGCTGCGGGACAGGGGGCCATTGCTTGGGGTGGGATGGGGAAGGGGGTGGGACAGACACACACATTGTTCTGTGGGTGGTGAGCAATTGCATTGTGCACCACTTGCTTTATATACTTTATTATTATTATTGTTATTATTATTATTATTATTATTATCATTCCCCCCTTCCTTTTCTGTCCTGGTAAACTGTCTTTGTCTCAGACCA
>CM021765.1:194656434-194670417 GCA_011076525.1 Nettapus auritus
TTCCTGATTCTTTCCCCTACCTCACTGTGGGGCTGGGGGAATGAGCGAATGGCTACGTGGTACTGATCCACCTACCAGGTTAAAGCACACTACACTCCCTTAACTGGAGAGAAACTAAAGAAGGTGGGTTTGATTCCTAAGAGCTTGGAGTTGCTGAGCTAAACTGTTATCACAAAAAATATAATAGAGAGAAGTGTGATAATGAGCAAAGAAATAAAAGTGATAGAGTGTTAAGGAATGATCATTTATTTTCCCTTTGAGGTGTGTACTTTTCAGAAAGGCTTTACCTTTCCATGTGAGATGGTCTGAATGTAAAAGATTTTCTGCTGTATGTGTTGTCTATTATTCTGTTTAAAGGGAAATGCATATTGACACGTCTCGTAGGTGATTTTCAGAAGAAGATGAATAAATCTGATTTTTCTATTCCAAGGTTTTTGGAAAAGTATGGGTTTACGGAGTGGATAAAAAGATGGATAGTTGATAAAAATAATAAATAATGAGATTACATGAAAACAATAAGAAAATGGGGACAGAAAACATGATCTCAGTGAAGATATGTCTCTGAAAAAGGTAAAGGAGAACATAAAGAAAATGAGGAAGCAAATCAATTGAAATAAAAAAAATGAATGTTCAGGAAAAATATATCAAAAACATCAATGAACTTAATAAAACTATAATGAGTGCATTAGAGAGTAAACATCTTCCAGCAAAAGGGCCCAGGTCTTGTGGCTTGGCTAGAGGACACTGCTCATCTCAGGTGTGAAATGCTACAGTGCAACATGTCTTTTCAGGACCGAAGTTTCCAAAACTAGTTAACCCTATCAGAACAAAATATTAACCTCTCATTCAGAGCCATGTAGAGTCAGTACAAATACTGAAGAAGTGGAATTCACTGGACTAGACCTAGATATCTACATCTGGCAGGTCGTGTGAGGCTGCCTCTCTATGCCCTAGGGAGAAATGGGCTCCGATGCACCTCATGCTAAAACAATTGACTGAAATTTGCCAGAGGAACCCTGACCTAAAAGGGTGTTTCACTTCATAGATTACAAGTGTTGGCTGAAAATCTAGATTTAGGTAAAACAGATTTAGCAGGACAGATAAACTGGCACAGTGTAGTGTTAAAGTAGGGTTTGTTAACTTCAGCACAGAACAGGGCTTACTGTCATCTGATTTATGCCCTGCTCTGCTCTGGATTTTCATAGCTGTGTGTACCTGTGGTCTTGCTAGCTTGTGTTTTTCCTTGGTTCCTCTTTATCACTCTGCTTTCAGAGGGTGACTAAAGCCCTTAAGTGTGACTGGGGACAGCCATCACAGTCCCTGTCCCACCAGGCTGGGTGGGCAATCCATTTTGTATGTGAAGTTGTGTCTCTACTCTGGGAGGCCTAACTTCCATTACAGAACTAGAGACATGTAGCAGAAATTATTGAAAATAAAAGTGAATGGTATTTATTTGGGTAAGGAGCACTGTGCCGTCACAAAGCAGGTGGTATTTTCAACTCCCCTGCTGCAGCTATCAGGCTGCTGACTGCTGTCAAAGCAGCAGCAGCGAGGGAGCCAGCAGTGACTCGAGGTTTGCAAAAAGTGGGCAATTAGCAAACAGTTTTAGACCATCTTCTCATGCAATCAATAGCGTTTGATGGTCATTGATTTTTGTAAAGCCAGGAGAAGGCATATTGTCGCTATTTGCAGCTATCTCCTAGCATTTAATTTAAAATGTGACAGGAACTAGGGCCATGCCTCAGCAGTCATCGATGGCTTCTACAAGGGCTGCTGAATCCTGGTCCTTCTGGGAGCCAGGCTGCCCCAAGCACAGGTGGCAAACACCATTTTCAGGTAGAAAATAGGCAAGGCTCAAAGAAAAACAGCCTAAACTAGTCTAAAATCAGATTTAGCCCATACTCTCTTATGTTGGATTGCTTCCTACCCTCATAGAAAAGTAAGTTTGAAACTTATCCTCCAGGCAATCACTACCTAAGTTTGTGACTTCTTTTGCGTGTATGCTATTAAAGAGCTTAGACTATTAAAGAATTAGATACTGGGTTTGTAGCACATAGGTTAAATAGACCCTTATTTTTTGTGGGTATAGCACTGCAAAGGTCCTTATTGAGGTTCTGTTAAAAAGAAGATGAGAAGAAAGCACAAGAACTACATTTCAAGTAGTTGTGAGTCTGTAAGAAGCCAAAAGTGATTCCCACTTAGTATCTTCACAGATCTAGTTTGGTACTTCTAAAGTGATGAGGATTCTGTTTTTTTGTTTTTTTTTTTTTTTTTTTTTCCACAGGCTTTCTCTATAACCTTGAGTGACTTCTCCCAGCCAGACCTGCAGAGAGCGACCGGAGGTGCTCCTGCACCACCAAGCATCCCTGTCCCTGGGAGGAATTCACAGAGCGGAGGGAGGTTTAACACAGAGGAGAAAAATGTGCTTGCAATCCCAGTAATACCCTGATAACCTGTTTTTTGAATGTATCACTGCATCTCAGGAAGACTGAATGTATCCTGTATTGTTTTGGGGTCTAGGCACCTATTGTCCTTTTAATTACTGATATTTTATCCTCTTCTTTTCAGGAAAGTAAGGGCAGCATTTATACTACCCAGCTTTTAGGTAACAGCTTAGTCAGTAAAACACTTATAAGGAATTTTTACTTAATATCACTGGGTCCTGGCAAAGCCCCATGTTATGATGAAAAAACTATTCACTGGAGGAAAAAAGAAAGAAAAATTAAAAGGAATAAAATCAAATTAGCTTAGATATAGTATCTGAACCAAATTGCTTTTTTATTTTTATTTTTATTTTATTTTTGCATTAGTCTGCCTAATTTCCTCATCAGAGTTTCACAAATTTTTTTAGGCAGCATAGGTTTTGTTCCAGATCTTATCTCACATTTATTTGAAGATATCATATTAGTGCATTAAAGAAATCATTTGGTTTTATGCTCTTAGATTGAAAAAGAAAATTTAACAGAGTTATAATTTTCTCTACAGCCTTTTATAATGAGAAACACCTCAGGAATAGGCAAATTTAAAAAACATGATGTGTTTCTCCCTCTAGCCAAAAGCCTGCAGTCACTGATGTAAGGGCCTTTCTGCTCTGCAGTGCTAATGGACAGGCAGCAGAGTGAGTATCTCCAGCTAACCAGGTGGGCGGCTATTGATTCATGCCAAATATTCTGGTACTCTTATTTTTTTACCTGCAAGGGAAAGGAGCAGTCACTAGAGAACAACCACCTTCTCCCTCCCTGAAGGTCTGAACTCCTTCTCCTGGTGGGAATGGCATTACAGTCTGTTAGCCAGATGCTGGGGCCAGTCCCAAACTCTTTATCCCTGCAGATGATCTATGGAGAAGGGAGCCATTTGTTGTTTGCTGGAGAGATCCCCTTTTGGAGGGGAACAAGAGTTATCAACTCTTATTCACTCTGCAACAGAGAAGTGGTACTTTTGCTTTGTTATTTTATGTTATTAGGTCATGTTACTTTGTGTTGTTTTGAGGTCATAAGGGGATAAGGAAAGAAAAGATTGCAAATTTTCACAGAGTTTTTTTTGTTGTCACATTGAGTAAAGACCCAGACGTGAATCAGTCATTCCCCTGAAAAGACATGTCAAAAAAGGCTTCCAAAAGCCTTCCCAGCCTTCTGCTACATCTTTGAGTTGGAGCCCTAGTGGCAATTGTTGTGAATGTTTCTATTGTTGATTGGTTTTTATTTGTTTGTTTGTTTGTTTTGTTTTTGTGTGAAGAAGGATACAATAATTTTTTTTTTTTTTTTTGAATAAAAAGAGGTGCTGCATCCTTTCTCTTATTATCAGTCTTTCTGATCCATCACAAACCTACTGCATTAGCATTTCCAACCCTCCTTTAGACCATCTTCACTCTCTTTCAGTTTTGCAGTCCAGTGGAACGGGTTGTCTCATTTAAATTTCTTAGCACTGTACTGCAACCTTTTTTTTTTTTTTTTTTTTTTTTTTTTTTTTTTCTTTCTGAAATTTCCATCACTTTGAGCAATGTTCAGTTGCCAGCCTGTTGTCTTCTTTCTCTGACCCAATTAATTTAGACGTGGTCCATCTTCCATTTTATCCTTGGATGGTTTGCACAGATGATTGCATTGTTGCATCTCCTGTACATCTTTCCCTGGCAGTTTCTCTGTTGATGATGCCAGCTGCCTGTCAGCCCATGTTACACATTCAGAGGTACCATTCTTCCACAGAGCTCATGCCAGCATCTTAGACAGCAAATAAGGGTGCTCTTCATTCATGCAAGCCTAAGCCAGAATTACATTCAGCCTCTCCCACAGGACTGACGCAAGACTTGCATGACACCAAAGCAACTGCTTTTGTTCTATGAAAATAATTTTGTTACAGAATGGTCTTAAATAATTTTGTAAAAACATTGCCTTTATATAGGATTAAAGTTCAATACAAGTTCAGAAGATCAGTCGCATCCTTAGCCGGTGCACACAAGCCATGTCTGCCTTCTGTAGCAGAAATTTGCAATGCTTTCTGTGTCTGGATAGATGATTTATTCTGCACCTTCACAGATATGATGAGGAGATGTTATTTGTACTTTTCTGCAGCACTTGTGTGGAATTTTGAGTAGGCCTAGAACAGGGCTTTCTACACATCTGTTTGTTTGCCTGAATCTTTTTGGAGTCAGGAGAAAAAGAGCCAAGACAGTCTTTTCCTTGAGCCATTTAAAAAATTGTGAGGCATTTCATCAAGGAAAGTTAGTGACCTTCTGTAACTTACAGCAGTGCTTATGAAGGTATGAACCTGCTGTCAGTAGTAAAATGAATAGCATTTTCCAGATTAACTTTTCAAAAGGAGATTTAAAGAAATTGGTCCAGAGCCAGAAGCAGAACATAAGAAAAGGAAAAGAGCTGCAGAGCAAAAAGCAACCAGTAGCAGGAGGCTCAGTAGTGGGTAGCACTATGTGTAGCATTTTAAAAGGTGACATCTATATGGCACCGCCATTTAAAAGCTGCAGTCAGAGGAAATGTCCCTTCAGCCCCTTTAGAGTATGCTTGCAATGAGGTAGGTGACAAGAAGAAAGTAATGTGGGACACACGGAGCAGTGGAAAGCTGATTTTGATGTTCTGCCTTGTTACAGCCAATCCAACCTTGACATCCCCATGATTTCTATGGAGTTGTGAAGTCTTGAACAAAATATCAGTGTTCCCACAACAGTGCTAGCATTTTAGTAGCAGGCTGGGTATTTGAAGGGTTACTGCAACCTCTGTCCTGTGCTTGGATCCCATCCTTTGAAATCCTGTTAATTCACAGAGCCATGTAAGTTGGAAGGGACTTCCAGAGACTGGGTAGTCTTCAAAGCAGGGCTAGTTCAGGCAGGATACCTTGATAGGCTGAGTTTTGGATATCTTCAGGGATAAAGACCCATCAGCCTATTTCGCTGTTTGGCCATCCTCACGGGAAAGACTTTCGTTATATTTTTATTTTTCCCTTTGTCTAGCTATTTGGAATTTCTCATGCTCCAACTTGTCAGTTGCTTCTTTTTCTATCACTCTGAACCTCCTAAAGAGCCTGGATGTTTCTTCTCTGTATTTCTTATTAGATAGTCTGGACAGAAGTATCCTGTCCCGATGTTAGATTTCTCTTTTTAAGGACAAGTAAACTCAGTTCTATTGGGGTCTCTTTTCATGCCATGTCTTCCTGTCCACTTGCCACTATTGTGGCCTCAGCTGGACACAACCCTGTATGTCAAAGACTTTTTAGCAAAAAGAAGCCAAAACCTGGAAGTAGAATTCCAGATCTAGTGTAACAATTACGTTTTGCAGAGATTGTTTATTAATCCCACAGCCAAACAGTATCCTTGTCAATGTTCTAACACATGAAGTCATTAATTATTATTATTATTATTTTTTGCCATGGCCTGTGAAAATTTCTCCTTGAAGAAGAATATTTATTGAGTATTGAGTCTTTTTTTCCTTGTGGGAATAAAAGAAAAGAAAAAAAAGTTTTTTTTTTTTTTTTTTTTTTTTTTTTTCCCTAGAGGTCCAAGAGAAAATTTATTAACAGACAGGAAACTGTTTAAACAAATGGGAAGGTCTATAGATTGGAGTTAAGCAAAGCGTAAGTGCTTAAACCCAGTGACATCATTTTATTATTTTCCCTTTTGTTTAGAGTCCTGCATGTTAGGAGGTAGAACTGATACTGAAAACAAATATTTAATCACTTCAACCATTTATTAGCCAAGACTGTTCATGCCCCTGTCTCCCAGAATATTCAAGTTTCAAACAAAAGAAAACGTTTTCTTTTCTTAAAGTCCCAACAGTCTTTTCAGGTAGATTTTCCCAAAGAGCTTTCTTTCTTCTTCATTTTCATTTTCATTTCATTTTCAGCTGTTATGCTCCCTCAACTCTCCGTTCACTCTGAGTAAACAAAAGCTGCTGTATTCACTGGCTGCAGTAAAAGTTTGACACAGCTTATATTATTTACCATCTGTGTTGATCGTAAGCCTAATAACTCAAAGCCTTGGCCCAATACAATAATGGACAGTGGACAAATGTTCAATATAGTTCTTTCATCCTAATAGAGACAAGGAACAAAAAAGTCCTGTTATCTGAAGAGACATGTCACTTGTAATGTGGGATCAAAAGAATTATGAAAGATGATGGACTAGAGGGCAGATATTAATAGCTGGATTTTCACGAGATAGTAAATTATCTCTCAGGGATCTGAACAAAATGGCAGGTCTACTTAAAACTGCTGAAGACTGATGGCCTCTAAAATAAAGTTTTAAGTGGCATACTAGCATCAAGCCAACAAATCAGCAGTAAAGTAAGGAACTGAATTCAGATTTTCTGACTCCAGGGTAAGTACCTACCTAGAAATTCTCTGGGTAGAATTGCAGTCTTAGGCAAAACCCCTATTACCTTCAATAGGAAGGATTTCATTCTCAGTTTTTCTGTGTCTGTCATACAATACTTCACAAATATCCCATGGTATAATGTATAAATGAAAAGAAAAAGAATCACCCTTGCAAGGTGGTAAACAACTTGCATCCATCTTAATGCAATGTTAACTTTAAAGCTGCTCTCTGCCTCCCTGTTGGTGTTTCTTCCTCCTGTGGGTCCATCAGGAAGCCAGGGTGAGCACACAGGTAGCATTCTCAACAAAAGCAATATACTAAGCTGTGTTTAATCTTATAGCTTTTGCTTAGCTCCATTGTGGAATGCATTTTGTTCTGTATAGTAGCTTTGTCATCTGTCAAAAAGCTGAAAAAAAATTTTGATGGAGAATAAAATTGATCTGCTGGCAAAAAGCAATTTTACTTCTCCAGCCCAGAAAACTGCGGCATGTCATATTTTGCTGAGAGAAGAAAAACATGAGAAACTGGAAAACTGAATAGAAAACAAATATAGGATGTCTTTGTCTTGAAGATTAGGAAGAAGAACAGGCCTTAAAGGGAAAGCAGGAAAGCATCTTCCTTCCCAACAGGTATCGGACATTTAGAAAGAAACGAAAGCAGCAGCACAGAGCCCAAGAACTCTGAACTTCTGCCTGGTGGACTTAACCCAACACAGATGGAGGAAAGAGCTGCAGCCTGTGCTGAGGGTTCAGCAGGACTTGCTGTGGGTCAGCCCAAGCTGCTACTTTTGCAAAAGTTATGGGTGTTGTGATCATGGGCAAAAAATGCCTCTGAGAGGTTCAGTAAGAGTTCATGCATTTATAAAAGTAACCCATGGCATTTGTCCTGCAGCAAAATCATGGGTCATGGCTTTTGGTATCAGACTGGAAGTTCATCAAAGGGGCTGGGGAGTGCTTTGCAAGCAGTTCTACAGGGGGACACAGAAGGTAGACTTGCTGTGAATCCCCCATGCTTAAGCACCATTTTCAAGGCTGCCAATGATGGGAGGTGGGAGGCATTGGTGACTGTATCCTCCCTGGTGCTGTGGGGACAAGCAGTGCAATGATTGCCCCTGGCTGAAGGCTCATAGGCAAAGTATTAAGTGACATAGGGCTGCAGCCTGGAGATTAGAGGCTCAGAGGAATAACAAAATCGGTATAGCTACTGTGGTGAGCAGAGTCAAAACAAAACAGCTTTGTGATTGTTCTGCATAATTTAAAACAAAACAAAACAAAACACAACTTTCTTTCTTACTGCCCAATAAGACTCTTTTAATCAAAACATTAGTAGAATTACACATCCTATCATTAGCTTAAAAAAAAAAGTGTTGAGTGCGTTTCCATCCTAGGTTAAGAGTTATATGAGCCCCCAAACAACCTCTCACTATTTTTGGTCTTAAGACATTTTAAAAACTCTTCCTTAAATTGCCATTGCTGTCAAAATGAATTTTGATTTCATATAGAGAGGTCAGATAAGCATGAAGTGTGATTCTCAAACAATGTGGATGGGTATGATTTAGTGATGTCAGTGTACTGATACAAACTTACTGTCTCTAAAATTTTAGCCTTCATGGTGATAAATTTTCTTCCCAGTAAAAGCATTCTGTGACAGCCAACACAACCTTTGTTGCCATTCCAGTCAGTAATAAGAAATACTTGAACACTATTATTTCATTTGCCTTTGGTGTATTTTATTCCTGAGGGTTTATTGATGTCTTTAAGTTGCAGTCATGTCTCTTAAAAAAATCATGCTTTTAAATCAAATGGCACTTTACTCTTGGCAAAGTGATAACCCTAACAATATTTTTACTTGTCTTTGGACATGAAATCTTGCTGCTATGATTGTTTTCTGTTAGAGTCTAATGTATCTCCTTCTGAAAAATTATTCTTATTTTTCAAATTAGTTAATCCACAATAAAAAATAACTAAAATGACTAAAATTGAAAATAAGGAAACATTAAAGAGGGAATTTTTAAAAAGCAATGATCAGTTTAACTGTGCTCAACCATCATAATATGAGCTGCACTCTTGAGATGTCTCAGATCTGATTTGTACATCATCTGAGATTTTTCTGTTTTTAGCTAAACATCTGGAGCTAACAGAAGGGAGGCAGAATTGTGACCTGCAAGAAAGAAGTTTGCAATACTGTTTTTTTGGGGAGCTTGTACAAATGAGCTGCACCCATGTCCTTCCAATCTGATTAGCTGAAATGGGGGCCTGGAGAAACTACAATGCCTTTGGCATCCTCAGGCTGTTCTTCTGGCAGGGGGCAAGCTCGCTGGTAGAGAAGAAGAACCAGTGGAAATGAGGCACAGTTGTGTACCATGAACTAAGACTTGCAGGAAATGTTTGAGTGCCTTTCTGCCGACCTTGAGCAGCAAAGACCTATTTTAGTAGGGCATTTGGTATAGTAGGTTTTGCCAGTGGAGAAACCGAGGCTGTACTTTCCAATCTGACTAGCACTGGTGTCCCAACATGCCAAAACCCTGGGGGTTCAGCAAGGTGGAATATGCTCTTGTGCAGTTGATAGCAGCACATACCATGCTGTATTATTCTGTCAGCTGTCTGCTGTTTCTGTGGGTTTTCTCCACTTGGCTGCCTCCTCTTTGTTCTGCTTCCTTTTTTTTTTTTTTTTTTTTTTTTTTTTTTCCCAGCAGTGCTTTTATTCATCTGCCCCTGCAGAATTTACTAAGAGACACTCAAGCACTATAATCCTCAAGAGTCTGTAGTAAATTTTATTGTTATACATAATATGTACATAATTATACATCATGATATAGATAAGGATTTAATTACACCTTATTAAATTGATTTGCCATGTAAACCTGAGCCATAGTATAATAAAAATTAAGCAGGAAAAATATTTGCTTTCAAATAATCTAAAAGGGATTTCAGGACAAACTTAAAGAAATTCAAGCACACAAAAGTATGCAACAGATCTCACAGCTTCCCACATGGGCTATACAGATGTCTACACTGAAGCTAGTCATCTTGGGCCTTCTTTTTAAATTGATATGTAAAAGATGTTTCAAAATCAAAGCTCATATTTTCCAGTCTAGAGGTCTAATTTAGGAGGAATTGAAGTGTTTCATACTGTTGCTCACTTTTCTTTATCAGTTACAAAGTGAACACAAAGTGATTTGCTTAAACATGGGCACTACACATTAAGATTGCTCCCCAGTCTTAAGTTTCTCAAGCCAGCTGTAGGCATTAGTGACAAAAAAAAAAAAAAAAAGTCTGGAGAAATGGCTTTGGCATTTGACTCTCTTGCCTAATCCAATTTCTTATTACTTAACAATGCTTTTGTTTAAGACTTCTCAGTCACAAACACAAGGCTTTGAGACTGTTCCCATTCTCCTTCTCCCTATCAGAGGTCTCCTGTGACCTGTCTCACAAGTGTGAGATGTGAACTGCTGACAATGGCTCAGCCCATGGGCGGATGCATGGTAAAGATCACAAGAATTGCTTTCTGCTGCTATATGTGAGAGCGTGAACCAAAGCCAAATGAGATGTGAATGGAAGTGCTCCTAACAGCTTCACTGAGATTTAAGTCAGGGTCATTGTCTTGATTAACTACAGGAGACCCAAAGTGATGATTATTTATATTGTCTTTAGCCATGCTAAAATGGAGACTTTACTTCAGAGCAGTTCTAGCAAGAGCTGAGTGTCACCTTTATATCTGCAATGAAGAGGAGATCAGGACATCAGTGAAAACTGGGCATTAATTCCTTCATTGTATTATAGTTAGTGGGCAACTGTTTCAATAAAGGTGAACCAATGGACAAGCAAATATATTTCATTTGTAATTGTGCCATCTCTAGACAGATACTTATATTTACTTCACTTTTATAGTGACATTGGTAAAAATGCATGTGTGTTGATGTGAGATTGATAAACCTAATATATTTTTTTCATTTTGAAATAGATCTTTTTAATCTCCTATGTCTCTTGCATAGGAGTCAACATCAGTTGCTGTTGCAGAAATATCATTGTACATCAAGGACAAGGAATTGCTTTTTTAAAAATGTAACTTATGAAATCATTAACCCTCTTACATCTTTGTTGCAGCTTAAATATTAGCATATCTCTTTACAGATTCAGTTTTTTTTTTTTAAAAAGTTTCCCAATGAAAGGCTTTAAATAGCATACTACCAAGGTAATTTTTGGGCTAAACACAGAAAAAAGATGGACAAACCAAATAATCATCCTAGGATAACTGGTCCCAAAGAAAGCTCTGTCTTATGGGGATCTGCATCTTCCAAAGTTAATTTGGTAAAGTTTCTATTGTGCATTTCAATGGAAAATAAAATATAGTTTCTAATTGACTTTCCAAAAATAAGTCTTAAGAAATTGACAAGCCGTATAAACTCCATCTGTTTGAGATGTTCACTGTGTACAGTGGTAATGCTAGAAACTTCTAGAAAGTTCTAAAATCCTAAACATTAATCCCAGATGAAAGGATCTCCTGTTGCAGAACTCCTGAATTTTCTCTACCCAAAATATTCTACAGTGTCATTTTTTTCCCCCTAATTAAATAGTACTGGAGAGAACATTGAAATAACAAGAAAATTGGCACACACCCCAGTGTGAGCAGCAGAATAGGGATTCAACTGACTAACCAGCCCATCACAGTTTTCTGCAAGGGTTTAGGAAGTAAATTATTGTTTCCAACTAACTTCTGATTTTTTATTTATTATTTTTCCTTCAAATCTCACCTGTGGAAAAACTGCACCAAGAATCCACAACACCTTTTTATGCGTTTGGAATCCAGCTAACTCTTCCACACTTATTTCTCTTAATATATAAGGCTGGACTTGTAGCTTGGGTACAGAGAGTGATGGGCTTCAGCAACTTTCTTAAATATTCCTGGCTCTCCCTAGTCTTACAAAACTATGTCATTGCTAAAGCTGAAAAAAAATGTTGTGTTCCCCTTCTCTCCCTTCCAAGCACTTAGGCGATCTTTATTCTGCAGATCTTACCATGGAAATAGAATATATGAAGGACATGAAAAAGCAAAGCAGTGCAAAAACTGGAGTGGTGGCAGAGCAGAAATGGTACCAGGGTGGACAACAGCTGCCAGGAGCTGCGCTTGCTGCTCCACTCTGCTGGCTCTGGCTGGCTCCTGCTTCATGCCTTTAATGACACACATTTATTTGTCATCTCTAGTTTGTCTGTTACACACACAAAAAAAGTCATAGGTCCAGGGGTGGGGTTTCAATTGAAACTAGGCTAAGCATAATACTTTGTTTAGGAGAATGTAGCTCACTTTTTGTCACCAAAAGCTAATTCCTTTTTGTAAAAGTTTTGTGGGGTTGAAGCAGGTCTGAATTTTAGTAATATTCCTAAGGAGATTTGAGTTATAAATGTGATGTGATCATTTCTATGGAATGGGCAGATTTAAGAGCAAAATTTGGTCTTCTGTCTTCAGTGGCATTAGGGAAAGAAAGCCCTTTTGCATGAGGGATTTAGCATAGGTTCTAAATAGTACGGCAAAAGGCATCTGTAGTTATTTTAACAGAGAAATAGCTCTCAAGGGTGAAAATTCAACTTTGAACATCCACAGCAATGCCTTGTGTGTTGCACTGACATTGGTCTAGCACAGTAAATTTTTAATTTGTGTGAACAGGGAGCAATTTCCATTATATTCAAAAAGCAACATACTCCATGGGCAAAAGGAGATCAGTGCTTAGTCTGGAGAAGGGCGTTGGAACTTTTATGGCAAATGGGGTTGACTGGAAAATGTTTCACTGTTTTCCAAAAAAACTTTAGATTCATACACACAAAAAGATTAACCTACATTGACAATTTTCTTTGAACTGTTTTAGCATTTCATTGAAGATAAGAAATATTTTGTCAGTATAGCATGTCTGGAGAAATTTTCTGTTGAAAAGACTTTGACAGGAGTTTGTCTAATCACTTGTCACTGAACTGAAGCCTCTGAAGAGTAGGAAAGGACATGTTTGCAGCAAAATAAATAAATAAAATATATATATAACTTGTAAGTAAAAAGGGAGAGTTAGTTTGAGGTATTTTTGTGAATCTCTCCTATTTTCACAGATGTGGAGGGATGTCTATGAGAAATAACATATTTGTTTGACATGCAAACAGGATGCAAGTAGTTACGTTTTGTGGTGAATTGCATGAATCCACACACCTAGCCTGCTGCAGGACAGAAAACCTGAGATTTGGAGTGTTATAGAGCACGATCTTGACAGTCTCACATGTTCTTGGAATCCCGTTGAAACAAAAAGAAATATCAAGAAATAGACTGTCTACAGGTGCCTTGCCTGAAGTAGCAAGGAACAAACCTAATGACTTCTGATTTTTTGGCCTCAAGACCACACACTCTGCTGGCTGCCTACTCCTGTGAGGCCTGAGCAGTAGTTTTAGAAAAACAGTTCAGTGCAATGTATAGGACAACACTGTTTTATTTATTAATGTACTTGTCATATAAAAGGATAAAGCCAAAGGGATAGAATATTCTCTACGTTTGACCTGAAAAATCCAAATCAAAAGAAAAAACAAAAGTCCTCAAAATAAATTGAAAGGACATAAAACATAAAACAAGAGCAATAAAGCACTCTAGGGAATGTGTTTATAGATCCATTACTTCCATTGCAATACATGCTTCAGGGCCTTAAATGGAACAAAGCCTTGCTGATGTGCATAGAATAGCTAAAGAAAACATGCCCACTTGTGCCTTATTGCTTAATTAAATGCTATATAAATTATTGATGTACCATGATGGCACAAAAGAGAATATGAAAAAGAGTATTATAGGAAAACATCAGTTCAAACCAGCTGTCTTTTTCTACAGATTAGCTGATGTTTTCAGCACCTAAAAAGAAACTAAATGATGTATGAATGAGAGAAGGAGCAGACAGCCAAAAGCTATACAATTAGTAAACTGTCACTATGTTTTTAAAGCATAAAATTGCTGTAGATAGTACTGCCTGGGGGAAAAAAAAGTTTATTTTCAAAGCTCATCTTCAATGTGAGGATATTTTGTGGGTGACAGTGGTACTTTTCAGCTTAAGTTCTACAAACAGTAATAAAGATGAATGGGGTATCCCTATTTAAGCTTTTAATAAGTCTCATTAACTCAGTTTAAATGAGTGTATAAGC
>CM021765.1:194670517-194683590 GCA_011076525.1 Nettapus auritus
AAAAAAAAAAAAAAAAAAAAAAAAAAAAAAAGGCAACTGGTCTATAGATATATGACTGTCTTATCCACAAGAAAATGAAAAATGTGGCAGAAGAACCATCAAGAACCACCAGAGTCCACAATTTCATTGTTATAATCAAAAGGATCTTGATTCATTCTGATAATGTTGAATTTGAATTCTGGGCTTTCCAGCACAAAGATCTACATCCACTCTGAGTTCTTATTGGCAAGTCAGGTATGAAATAAAAGTTTTAACAAAGGGAGAAGAATATGGAACAGGAATTTGAGCCATGGGTCAGATCACAGCAAGGTGAAGCTTCAGAGCCCTTGAAACAGGACATTTTACTCTTTTGTTCTTATATTGCCTTCCTTGCCTCTATTGCCTATGGGATGAAGGCTTCTTAATGTTGAGCTCCAGAAAAGCAGTAGGAATGGGGCTGGAAACAAAGCTCACTGTTGCGGTTATTAAAATGTAACTCATCAAGGACACATTAGTTAAGCAGAGTCCATAACCCTGGTTCCAAGAAAGAACACAGCACAGCTTCCACTTTTACTCCAGATGCTTGACTTCAAGTTGCCTGGATCCAATAGCAAACCAACGAGTCCTCTTTGTTGGAAAAGCTCAGCCTGAAAAATATTTCAGGTGCCATGGTCTTCTTCTGAGTTTAGCTTTCTTTTGTCCTTCTTCTAAAAGCTTTTTGACTTCTGAGAAATACAGGAGTGGGAAAGAATGAATACTCAGTCATTTTCTCCCAGCTGTCATAAAGGATTTGATAACCCATCTTGCTGCCCTATGCAGCATACAACCAGAATTATCCATTTGTGATACATCAACACTGACATTAATAGCCAAGAGATTTAGATCAAAATATGTTTTTTTTTGGCCTTACTTTTGTCATAGGACAGCTTAAATTTTGATATACATATATATATATAGTCATAAGGAAATAATGAAACATTTATTTTCAGATTGCTTTTAGCCAGAAAGTTCTTTTAATGGCTAAATGAAATACACTGATGGAGTCAATATTTCTACATTCAGCTATTTCTGCATTCAGCTATTTCTACAGTCAGCTACAAGAGCTTCAGTGTATTTCTCTGTAACACATTTCCTCTTGGGATCCTTTGGGTTTGGGTCTCTGAAGACTCATAGGTAGTGTTCATTTTTATCTGACTAGCTCTTTGATTTATTGAGGACGCTGGGGACATATATATAATACAACAAAAAGCAGGGAGTCCATCTCAATGACAGATTCTATATGACAATACCTTTACAAATAGTGGTTGGTTTCTATTAAAAACTGTCAATAAAAACTGCTGATATCATACAGGTTTGAAATCGTAATGGTTAATTCAGTGGGTTATATATAAATATATTTTAATAATTTTAAATACTTTTTAATACTTTTTAATACTTTTTTATATACTTTTTTTTCCCTTCAGACATTTTTTTTTTTTTTCCCTTCAGACATTTTATAAAGTTCCAGTTCACTGGCTCACATTTTAAGATGAGTTCCCCTGGAATCAAATGCACTTGAGATCATTGCCTTTGTTGAGGAGACTGGTGAAGAGAAGATTTGATAATAAAATATGTTTGGAGCTCATATTATAGGGCACTTGAAGAAACTGGTGAGCAGTTTTTTCAGAGGTTGTAGAACTTTGCTCTGCTTGTGCATAAAGGGAGTATAATCTATTTCTCTGTAATAATATGAAAATAATAGCTAGAAAATCACTTGTCTTTGTAAGGATATAAGATTTTAAATCTGCTGACACTTCTCATTCTCCTGTATTTTTATCATAAAATCATATTCAAGGCAATTGCTTGCTCTCTAAGGCAAAACAAATGTAAGAACACAATTTCAAGGGCAGAGAGGAAAAATTAAAATGAAAACTTGAGCAAAACCAGTAGCACTTATTTATTGTAATTCCAACTACAACAACTGTCCATTTCTTTTTTACTGTCAGTGATTTCAGCTGGTTCATTTTTTTTAGGGTGGCTGGCAATATGACCACTGCAAATTGCCAGATGTTCAAAGCCCCAGAGGGAAAGCATAAGTAATTCAGTGGTGTTTCTTCTTGTTCTGAACATTTCACATCCCCTAGGACTGCAGCAGAGCAGCCAGAGGGTTTCACGAATGAGTGGCTCATTCAATGGGTACACAAAGGATATAACTAGAGATGAAACTGAGATAATAGTGGATTTTCCACATGTATGCCACAAAGAAAATGAGTTATCTACAGATATGTGCTGGAGAGATTTTCAAGGATGATTGGGTGCAAAGGTAATAAGGTTGCAGGTGTGAAAGGACAGGTAGTGGAGGGAATGTCCCTTCTGGAGTCTCATCTTATGGGTACAGAACTGAATGAACCTCAGCTGCTGGATTTGAGAGGCTGCAAGACGTAAGGCTGTCTCTCTGGCAAAATGACTTATATGACATTTTGGCAACAGTTTTGAAGGATTAGAACCACTGGAGGATAGAATAATGACCTTGGTTAAGGAGAGCTGAGTAATTGTACAGCATCAGTCCATGCATGACCTCCTGGATGCAATGTATTGTCTTTTCCTTCCATGAATTTGTAGCAAATATTTTGGTAGAATTTTTAAAATTTCTTTTTCTTCTGGAAGGAATGATAGAACTATTCCATGACATGAACAGTAAAAGCATCCCTTTCAGATGGTAAAATCCAGCTGGGGGCTGCCTATTGCAATCCTCTGTGAGCAATTTTCCCTGACATTAAAGCTGGCAAAAGAGGGTTGCTGTTAATAGATACACTGATAGTTTGATAATGAAGCTATCTGTCACTACTGGATGTTGTTTTAGTACTTGATAATGCAACAGTAAATCTCACCGCCATATTCTTGAGAGAAACAGTGATGGAAAACAACCACCTCCCCCCATCCTGTGCCTTCCCTCGCATCCCAGGTAGGCCAGGTAGTGATGAGATTTTTTGGGATTCGGGATAGGATGCCAATTAGGATGTTTTTATAGTCACCTTTTAGTTAGCATTTTGGTAACAATTACATCAGCTTTCCATCAACATTGACTTTGTTGCAGTGTCTTTGTGCTGTCATTTTAATAGTGTAATTCATTTGGCCAAAGTTTTCAAATGTAGTGAAAGCCCTGCACCAAGAAATAAACCAGATTGTAGTAGAGATACTGACATAGTCAAAATCATTGTCCCATTGACCACTCCTGCAGACAGAGACATTGAGGACAATATTTTCTGTGGTGGTAGCATAATGTTCCTTTTTTTTTTGTTTGTAGCTTTTTTTTTTTGAAAAAAAAAAAAAAAAAAAAAAAAAAAAAGACAAATACAATACCAATAATAATTTCAAAAATTAGGTCATTTTGAAATCACACCTACCTAGTATATGTCAATACGTAGTACAATAGGTATTTAATCTTTTCATATTTAGTATTTTCAAATGGGACAACTTGCTATGTATCACTGTATGGCAACAACAACAATAAAAGTACTTTCTAAGAATAAATATTTACTGAGGCTTACAACCATAACACCTGTGACATGGAGATGATATCTTACCAATTTACATTTCCTATTAGATTTAATCTGTGTTTGATTAGTAGGTAACCTGGGTATAATCAGTTCGGTAACATGCCATTCCCTCTGTCATGTGCCAAATAATATTTAGCAATAAGTCACTTGAATGATGTTATATTAGATTAAATTCCTGTATTGCCATTTGTATTAAGAGACTATAAAATGTTACTGTCTTGCATTCTGCTGGGTTCAGATACATCTTAATGTTAGCAATAATGATTTCGTGCTTTGGATCAGTCCATCAGGGATTTCTTTCCCAATGCGCTAGGATAAAATCAAGCTGATCTAATGTTAGGGCCTTGTGTGGACAAAAGGCCTGAGTACTGAATTCAGAGAACCTAAGTTCCTCTTCTGTTTCCGTAGGATCTAAATGATTACCCCTCCCTATGTGTAAAAAAGGACCAAAGGTAGTGATTTATCCTGTAAACACTTCCAGATCTGTGGAACAGCTGTTGATAGGCAGGTTGTGGCAAAAATCTTTTCAAAGTTCCTGAACTGCTTTCCAGGCCAGGAGAAGGAATTCCAGTATTCCTAGTTCAAGGGTACATCCTTTCTAAATAATAATAATAATAATAAATCACTGGAATAATGTAAAAACCATAACAAAACAAGGTAGGATGGGATGTGTGAAGTCAGGCAGCATCAGGCTTCACCATACTTTGTAGATAATTTTTCCTTTGATTACAGAGAAGAAAGAGATGAAGTGCCATATTTATTCCATGAAGTGATTGTCTTGTAGTCAATCTCAGATTCCTTTTTTTTTTTTTTTTCCTGGACTCCGACATGCTTCATTATTTTTCCATGAGAGATTTCATGGTATTGAGCTGTGCCTGGGGCCCTGTTTGTCAATGCATGTTTATGAGTGAATGTTTGTCCAGTTCAAGGAGTGATCACATTGAGGTCTCCTGTGGCTCACAAGCCTGAGCAAGGCCTATGTCAAGGGCAGGAGCAGAGTGTACTCACCACATTGGGGGCTCTTTTCTATCTCTTTTGCACAGTCAGGGCTTGTAGATAACTAGTTTACACAAGATCACAGAATCACAGAATCACAGAACTGTGGGGGTTGGAAGGGACCTCGAAAGATCATTGGGTCCAACCCCCTGCCAAAGCAGGTTCCTCAGAGCAGGCTGCCCAGGTAGGCGTCCAGACGGGCCTTGAATATCTCCAGAGAAGGAGACTCCACAACCTCTCTAGGCAGCCTGATCCATATCAAGATAACTCAGCTTGATAACTTAAAAGCTACAAAAGGGTATTAGATCCTAAAACTGTGTGGGGAGCTGTTCAACTATTTGTGGTTGAAACTGCTAAAGACTAATTTCTCCTTATGTAACCATAGTTTAGCAAGGAAAGCAAATACAATGATGGGGTCCTCTATCCTGAAGCTCCCAACTATATGTGTCTGACCTGAACAACCAACTGGTAATGGAGATATTTCCATGCTAATTAGTGACATTTCTCTGTCTGAAGAGAATATAAATTACTGAATTCTCAATTTTTCTGACCTTATCCAGAGAGAAAGCCTTTGGTGATAGGCTGTAATAGACCTATTAAGTCTCTTCCCAGAATGATCTATGACAAGATTTACCCATTAATTTAGCTGTCACATCACTTCAAAGCATAATATAAATCTAGACAGGAAAAAGGGAGAAGGGATTGCCTGGTAGAAGCAAGCAGGAGAAATAACAGCCTGGAGCTGGGACAGTAGGAAGTCTTTGTCATCATTATCCTGCTGGGTGAAAGGAGAGGATGACTGGCATGAAGATGTGGCAAGAGAAGAAGGTATGAGTACAAGGCAGTCCCTGGGAAAGAGTGGGAAAGGGCTCTGTGAGGCGTATGGGAAATGCGTATCAGAGTCTGAGTCTGATCACTTCAGGTCACTTAATCCAAACCTATCATCAAGAGGTGAAAAGGTTGTGTGGAGCTAAAGTTGTGTTGTCAGCATCACCTGCCAGGGAGAGCAGTCTTCATTTCTTTTTCATAGTCTATTTGTAACATTCCTTCTCTTTTTAATTTTTGGATACTGCTCCCTCCTGATACATCATAAATAAGCAGTACAACAACACAACTCAGTGTGGTTCAAGAACTGTACAGCAGTATACAAGTTACTGTAGTTTCAATAACCTTAGGTTGAAAGTTATCCACAAAGAGCAGACCAATAAATTCTGGAGTATGAGCTCTGCAAAAGATTTTACTAAGAAAAGTTTGAGCAGATGGAAACACAAGTTTGCTTAAAGGCCAAAGACTGGAAAGTATTGTGATAAATAACCTCTAAAACTCAGCACAAATAATAATAATAATAAATTGTTATAATGAGTTAATTTGGACTGCTTGTTTTCAGACATCATGTCTATTAATTCTTCTGATTAAATGAATCTCCTAATGCAAATCATAGTTATTATAATTTTGTCCTGTTAGATTTTCTACAACTTTCAGCCTTCCTTTCTATAGATGTACACTGAAAAAAGTAGTAATATATATGTATAAATTGTATGAGAATTAGCTTGTATGGTTCATTGTAGAAATGTGTGGTGGGTAAGAAAAAAGTACTAAAGGATTAATTCTAGGTTTCAGCATATGTGGAATTTATTCTGTGTTGCCATAAACATTGAGGTGAGAAAGTAGAAAGAAGGGTAAAGTTAAGAGTTCGTATTGAAAATGTAACTTTATTTTGATCACTGTCATGTTCAAGACTCAAACAGCATTACAACTGGAGAAAATTTGTTTGTTTAAATATGGCTAATTTTGTAGCTAAAATAATCAGGAAAAGAACATTGGAACAAATGCATGTGTATAATAAGGAGGAATAAGTAGAGTATGAAAAAACTGCTACTGTACCGCTGTCAGGACATAACTATAGGGATTTCACAGGTAGTTATTACTACATTTTACTTTCTGTTGGAATGAAATAGTTTTCAAATGCTAATAATTTTCAGATAGTAAAACTGAGCAGTGTTCCGTCATTAACAAAGCAGGTAGTAATCTTCCCTTCTCTCTGATGCATGTGCCCTTCCAGAAGAAATCACTGGAAATAACACTATGTTTGACATCAGTTCTTTTTCCATATGGCCACCACTCCTAAGGGTGCAAAGGATGAGGAAGAGATGGGGAGTGTGTGGGACACTGTGAGTTTCAGAGGAAACATATTCTATATATAAAATAAGAATTTATTGTTAGTATGACCAAAAACTTAAAACAGACTAATCCAAGAATCAATAATAGTCCTCATCTAATAATTACTGAAAAAGAAAGAATATTTCAAGGCAGAAAAAGCTTCAATAATAATGTAATAATTATAATTACATTGTTAAATTTGTTATTTTCACCCTGCCCAGTTTCTAGCCCTTTTCTTTCTCACCCCTTCCCTGCTTCTCTGGGTCCTAACATCAATGGTTTCATATTGGTGGTGGTGGCAAAGTGGGGCTATCGATAGTTGTCAACATCTGTAGTTCTTTGCTGGGAGGAGTAGAGTGTTCACAGTGGTGGTTTCCTCTTCATCATTCCACAGTCCACCTGGGGTCATGTTTATTGGTTTACTAACACACCTATATACATTGGTCTTTCCTCATTGTTCTGCAACTCCATATTGCAGCCAAATTTGTTATATGTAGCACATTTTACAGAAGTTGGAAATTCTTACTTTGTCTCTGTTACCCCTAAAGGCAGTTTTGTCGAGCTTCAGCTTGTACAGCTTATGGAGGTCAAGAAAAGTACAGACAGAGCAAGCCTGACCAACTTTCTCCAGAGGCCTTGAAAACTCAGTACAAACTCCAAGGCTTATTAGTTGTAATAGCAGTACTGTATTACAGGGTTATAAATTATTTATTAATAAACCTTTAACATTAGGCATATTTCCAAAGAAGAAATAAAAATTTTCTGAGATAATTTGACCTAAGGCTGCCTTTCTCTTTGTTTTTAAGACCTTCCAAATTAACTGTGTGTTCCATCTGTTTACTGTTGGGTTAAGGACCAACTGGGTAAAAGAAAGAAATTGAATTCACTAGGTTTTCATTGTACTGCAAACTCCATGAGAAACGACAGTTTTGTCTTAATTGTCTGTAATTGACTAGGAACATGAAGGGGCTCATGTGGTTGGAATCTCATCCAAATTACTTGGCAGGGGACCACTAATAAATCAGATTAGTAAAACAGGTAAGCCCACTGTTCTTGTCATTTTAAATTGAATTAGTTATCAACCATCCCATTTCTGTCTATTGAAGATATTCCAGGGTGTTCGGTGATGACTCATTTCGTCTGAAACATCCACCTAAAGAAAAATACCTGCTGCAGAAGAAAGAAGACAAAAGGCAGATGAATGGGAGCACAGCTCACAAAGGGCCTGAGAATATTTACTGCCTTTTATATGATTATTCCCGGTAAACAGAACTTGGATTATGTTGAACTGAGACACCTAGAGCTGAGATGGTTATTTGTTGCTCTCTTTATAATTAACGGACAAAGGAGGTTTCTGGTTTTGTGTTTTGCTTTTTTTTTTTTTTTTTTTTTTCACAACTCCTGGTGTGAAAGAAAATGAACACACTCTTCAGGAAATACCAGATCTTGGATCAGATAGATGTGTTTCACAAAGCACAGTCCTAGCTCCAATTACAAAGGTTTCAAAATTCATAATAAATCTATCAGGAACAGAGGGTTTTATTTTTTTGGGGGGGGTGGGGGGCTATGTGTGCTGTTGTTGCTGTTGTGATTATGTTTCCTAAAGAACTGCAAGAACTGCTAGAAAGCAATGAGTCTGAAATCCACCAAGCACTCATGTAACCTTATGTTCCATGTCCTTCTTGTGCTGGGAGCCCCAGAGCTGAACGCAGGGCTCCAGGTGGGGTTTCATGAGAGCAGAGCAAAGGGGGACAATCCCCTCCCTCACCCTGCTGGCCGCACTGCTTTCGGTGCAGCCCAGGATATGTTTGGCTTTCTGGGCTGCAGGCACACATTGCTGGCTCATGTTGAGCTTCTCATCCACCAACACCCCCAGGTCCTTCTCCTCAGGGTTTCTCTCAATCCATTCTCTGCCCAGCCTGTATTTGTGTTTGGGTTTGTCCCTACACAGGTGCAGGGCCTTGCACTTGGCCTTGTTGAACCTCATGAGGTTTGCACAGGCCCACCTCTCAGGCCTGTCCAGGTCCCTCTGAATGGCATCCCTTCCCTCCTGTGTGTTGACTGCACCACGTAGCTTGGTGTCATCGGCAAACTTATGGAGGGTGCCCTCAGTTTCACTGTCCATGTCACTGATAAAGATATTACACAGTCACACTGCTGTTGTCTGTTTTGTCTGATAGGAAATGATGTGGATTTAAATGGGAAGAAAGGCTTAAGTGAGCCACCTTCTCCTTCTGGCCTTATTTGCACCACTCAGTCATACACATAGGTTGCTATCTGTACCCATTGTCCCTCATGTTCAAAATGCTCCTATTAGATAAGTAAAGTATAACATCCCAGTCACAGGCAAGTTGCATGGGCTGTGCAAAAAGTCATGTAGGATTAGAATTCAAAAGTAATTCTGAGCTGACAATGTCACACAATCCTCTGGAAAACACTGCTGAATTAAAAAAGTATAACATGGCATAAGAATGTCTTTCTCTTGTACACCAGTGCAAGAAAAGTGTTATGAAACTGTTCTCTAACCCCAAGAAGCTCTTGTAACCTCACTTACTGCAAATATTTATGACATTTCCTTCCTAGGTCTATTCCGTTCTGAAAGGCAAAAGTATTATTTAATCCTACCACCAACACTTCTAAGTAAATATTCTTTAAGTTTCATGTTGTAGAGGTAAGCACATGATGTGTGCGTGAAGTTACCTTGCAGATGGAAACTGCTACAAGAGACAAGATGTAGCTGATGGCTAAGGAATCATGAAAGAGGTACTGGGTTGGGATAAAAATGAGGGTGAAGGAAGGAAGTGGTATGAGAGTCTTGCAAGCAGATTGCATAGAGATGGAGCAGGGGAGGGAACAAGATAGATTAGAGCTGGTACTGTGAATGTCTAAGCCAGCAGATCTATTTGAGCAGGGCAAGAGATGTTTTATCGTGCAGTTCTTGGTTTCATCTACTACACGACTTTCAAGTCCTACAGACAGCAGCCACGGACACAGTTTGTTTCTATCCTCAAAGCAGAGCTCCCTGACGCTGACTAAAGACTAATTATAAGATACATAAGAACTAATCTAGAATGGACAACATGATTTTTTTTTAACTCTTCCTTAACTTTTGATCACTTGATTTTGAAACTGAATCAAGGTCCTTTGATTCAAGCCTTTGCTTTCAATATAGCTAACAAAGAACACATCAAACAGTACAGTTTGATAGAATTAAGTTTGTATTGCTCTCATTTTTTGTCACTGTAAAATCCTCATGCTAAAATTTCACTAGACAGTTAAAGAGCTAATTGGTGCAAGCAAATGAGGTAAGTTTAACACCATTAGCATGTCTTCATGCTAATGGCATAATAGATACTTTTTCTAATTAATTACTGCATTTCCATCCAATTTGAGATAGCTATCAGTGCACATTTCACTTCATAGCATCAGTTAACAAGTTTGAATTTTAAGGTTATTATGGTAGGATAATTAAAAAATGTTGGAAGGAATGCAAGTAAAGAGAGCAGATAAAATGACTAGGATTGACTCACAGGAGTAGATACTTTACTGGTATAAAAGTTATCAGAGGAAAAAAAAAAATCTTTTGTCTAGAATGAAGAAAACATCAGGCTTGATTGCACTGTCTTTATTAGCTTGGTACTCTGTGGATGTCCTCATCAAATTTTAGGCGTTGAATGTAAGTTTCAGAAGAAAATGCATTACTGGAATGAGGGTAAGAAAGAGTATAATGGGATAAAAGAGCAAAACTCGGAGAATTTGTTATTTCTAAGACTTCATGAAAAATAAATTTGTTTTCTAATTAACGCTATAGAGTAATGCCAAGGTATACAACTAATCTGTTTCTCAAGCAGGATAGAATGTAACAATGCTCTGTAAGAGACTCGTGTGATGGTGATGAGCTCTCATTACAGCAAATCCTGTTCTTCTCATCGAGCTGAATATTTATGAACATCAGTGAGAGGCTGAACTGCTAGTAACAGGGAGCACTGTGTGAGATACCATTGTGTGATCAGACATTTTTGCCACATTCTAAATACTGAAAGCTCAAGTTCTTACACATTAGTCAATGAGTGTGCAGGATGATTGATAGCAATGTTCTGCAGTATATCTAAATATTTTCAGGTCATGGTAATGATTCAGTGTGATAACAAGTGGAAAGCACTGTGCCATTTCAGGTGTCCACCTCCTTGCAATCAGCCAATTAAGCACAGCAGGGAAGTGCAACATGCCCCACAGAAATCACCAGGAGGCAGTAAGTGTAACTGGAAATTTCACAGTGTCACTTCAATTAGCATGTTTAACTCTGAGCACTGGCTGGATAGCATGGTGCAAATGCAGCACTTGCAAAGATGCACCTCAGACTAGACTGCACGTGAGAAATGTTAGATTGAGTGGAAGATTGTTCAGTTAAACATGCCTGTTTATTTGGGTCACACTTCAGCTCAGTCAGGGTGTCTCTGTAGGGGACACAGGAATAACTGCCGTAACAATGCAGTGTGTTTCTCTCTTCTGTTTGTTGATATAATCCCTGCAAGTGATTCCATCAGAGCCACTGGAGCAACTTGTACTGATGTAACTGGTGAAGGATGAGCACATAGAAGGAAATGGGCTATTGCCTTGCCTCTTCCAGACCTCAGGGAAGATAGCACCCAAAGCTAATGCCTTGTTTTAACCAACAGAAGATTACTACCCTGTTCCAGGGCTTTGGTTTGTATTTAGGTAGCAGTGGCATGACTCATTTCCTCAGACTCAGTGGGGGTCCTTGCATTTGACCTTGATGGATTTTCACTACGTAATAGGAGTATTAGGTGTGAAAAAGATTAGCAGTTTAAACTTAGAAAAAGGAGTAAAATATTTGTTTCCACCAAGGGGATTTTGCAGTTAGCAGGAAAATAATCAAGATTTTATATCTTTCATTTATAGCACTAGAGTGCACACAACACTCTTTTAGATGAATAAATACCAACATAGATGCTGGGTTTTGGATTTCCCTAAAGAGTTATTTTCTCTCCTTTCTGTTTTCTTCCACCTGACTCACACTTTTTTTGTTTTTTTTTTTTTTTTTATTCTTTTTTTTTCCTTCAGAAAATTGTTGCTTGTTTTCCTGTTGGTAAAGCATGCATGGAGAACAGCCCCCTCCTACTAGTCAAAAATTGATCAGAGTTTTTGCCTCTAAAAATTAATGACTGAAGTAAGCGCTCAGCAGATATTTCAGCACCAAACAAATACACAGATTTTCAGAAAGGCTGGAAATTTGGAGTTCTGAAATCCCTTGCAAATCTGACTTTAGTGTCACTGAGAGAGTCATAGATATCTGAGCAGTTATGGCCTTAATAGATGTGGAACATTTTTTATGCTCTTGCCAATTAGTAGAATTGAACACTTGAAAAATAATTTCCTAAATTGCTTCCTTTAAAGCCTGCCCAAATAAACAGGAATTTTGTTTCTGTTATTGGCTTTATTTAAAATTCACTTAATTAGTCTAGTTCTGATATAAAAAGGTAGCCATTAATTAGCTCACTTTTTAACAGAAAAGAAGCACTGTACTGAGGAGGATAAAATTGACTAACTACTAATGATCACTGGGATTAGGATATGTTTGGAGGACACCGTGGGTTGCTTCCAGACTGTCTGTTGTTCAAAATTTTGCCCTTGGCTTTGAGAAAAGAGGAACAGATTCCCTCCAAAACACAAAGGGGAAGACACACTACATTAGGAACTGGCAGTACACGAATTCTGTTATTTATTTATTTTTTTTAGCTGACTGCTGACCAAATCATTATACCACCTACTTCTTCAGAAAGCAGATTCAGGTTTGTCAAAAGGGGGAAGTTCCAAGACAAAAGAAAAGTTGTGAATTAGATAAAACAAGATCATGTCACGTCACTTAAGTACCAGTCAGGGAGCTTCTCAGGATGAATATGCCAAGCGTTATGCTTATGTTCTGGTGAGATCCATTAACTGCTATTTGCTCTCTTCTCCCAGCCTGGAGCCATCTAGTATGTCTGGGCAACTGCTACAGAAACCATCAGTGAACTAGCTGGTGGTTGAATCTTCACATGTGAGACATTTGCTGTTTTAATCTCCAGCCTTATGATTTGTTTATACATTTTGTCAGCTTTGCCAGCAGCTTTGTGTTGGGTTGTATGGTTATTTTATTTAACCTTTGCTACTTATATAATAGGATTAAACCCAAATATATGTCAAGTCCTCCACAAATAAGCACACATTCAATCTGTGGGAATTTTTCAGAAAGTTAATTTAAATGTTGTTTAATTACACTATCTGTTTTATATAACCCCCTAAACATGTACTCTCTCCTTTGTAATCAGCTCTACAGATCCAAGACCCAAGACTCCTTTTTTTTTTTTTTTTTTTTTTTTTTTTTTTTTTTTTTTT
>CM021765.1:194692136-194749981 GCA_011076525.1 Nettapus auritus
AAAGAAAGAAAGAAAGAAAGAAAGAAAGAAAGAAAGAAAGAAAGAAAAAGAAAAACTACAACACCAAGGAAAGAAGTATTAGAATTAACTTTTTACATGTGTGTCATATTACTATGTTAAAATAACTGGATCAGGACATATTTTCTATGTGCACTGCCTGTATCTGAAGGCAGGTTTTAGACAGCTGCTATAAATATGCTGCTGAAAACAGCCTGCAGAAGAAGATGGTTTTGTTGTGTCCAGTTCCTCCCCAGTTCCTCAGCTGGGTGAAGAGGCTCCTGGTCTGGAACTGACATTGCTAGGTACCTTCTGCCACCCCTGAGCTGACCGCAATGCTCTGATTCACTTCTGAGTTTTCCAGTTTGGCTGCAGGGCTCACCTGGTCTCCTCATGCCTTTGGATGGAGCATGGATCCTCCTCTGCCTGTATAATAAATGTCTTGTGAATCTTTCAGCAGAAGGTGAATGTGCACAGTGGTGAGCTTGGTGTTTAGCAGAAAGATCAGGGTCACTCCAGTTACTTACTGGAGAAATTACTGAAAGAAATTATTTGCTTGAGGGGTGTTGAAGGAAAACACTTTGCAGACAGAAAAAGATGGGCAGATTTCAGTATGTATCAAAACCCCTCAAAAGCTTAGTTTTCATGGATATCTGTGCATACTAACAAAATGTTACAAGGAATTGGCAGGTAAACATCTGCTACAAGTTTCTGCTACGCAAATGAATAGAAGTGTTTTTCCCCTTGCTAATGGGAAGATCCTGGAGAAATCACCTCCTACACCTAGTGTAGTCATGAGTGATCACTGTTAACTTGTTAGGCTGTTATTGGTACTTAAATTGACTCTTCTTGGGCAAAAACTTAGTGTAGATAGGACTCGCCTGCTGGCTAGGTTGCACGTGGGCTTCTACCATCTCCTGTTGGGAACAAAGACTATTACCTTAGAATTAAGGAACTTAGCTGTAACAAAAATGTACTTTTAAATTCAGCCTGTAGTTCTGATGAATTGCATAGAGATCAAAATTTCCCAATAACAGAAAACATATAATTTAGCCTTGTGTTGAAGGCAGTCTGGTGCTCTCAGTGTGCTTGATACATTAACTGTATAAGGATATTTTTTAGACTAACTGAAATGCAGAAAGAAAAGAAGCAGACCTTGAAAAATCCCTTTCATTAAGACTGTAGCTTCTTGATATAACTGAATTCTGGGCACAAGCCACTGAATTTGGCATGCTACCTAAAGAAGTTCAGCAGTTTCCTGCAGCAGAGATTGTTAACTGCAACAAAAAATTAAGCTAGAATTGTTAGTTGGAATTGCTTTTGGCTAAGAACAAAATAGAAGGCAAATGTAAGATAGTAATAAAGTCATGGTCTTAACACAATATGATGATAAGGGTTTGGCTGACAAAATATAAATTAATTATTTGGTTGTTCTGTTAGAATTTAGTACTACAGCTTCATTAAATGTATTGTTCAACAAATATATTTTGGAAAATGCTTGGAATTCAAAATATGGACTATATAAAATAAGTTATAAAAAGCACTTCAAAAGGGATTTCATTTGGAAATTTCTTTGGGGTAAAGTATATCATTATCACCACATCAGCATGCTTATAGCTTAGAAAGGTTATGCAAGGCTGTAAGCATGGATGTAAAGTTGAGCTCTTTTTTTTGTCCCCTTTGGTACTGGGATGGGACACAAGAGCTTTGATTCTAGAAATATAAAAAATATTAACTTGTGTCTCATTTCCTATTTAGTAGACCTAAGATCCTGAAATAATTTAGAGGAGCTATTGGCTAAGTAACAAAACCTAACAAACACTTTCTTATCCTTTAAAATCACATACAGGAAAAATTAGAAGATACCTGAAATCAAAAAAAGCACAACTTTGTCCTTATTGCAGGTTCTCTGGAACTATTCAATATTATTGTCTGGCAATAGACAATAGGTTATGTGGCTCTTGTTCAATCTCATTAGGAGAAAAGAGAAATTCATAACACTGAGAAGAATTAACAAGTACCTACATTTGATTACTCAGGCTTTATAACCTAGGAGCTGCGTGCCTTTAGGCTCTTGCCTGGTAATCCTATTGTAACAGTGAACCAGTGTTTAGTTGTGACACTCAAATTCTTAATGCTATCAGTAGTGCCCAGTTCCTGGTCTGAAATATCTTCAAATTCTGTGTAAAAATACAGATAAAAGATCTCTTTCAAAACAAGTAAAGAGTGAAGGCTGCATTAAATGATACTGGAGTTGTATCAGATAAAAGAAGGAAGACAATTCTACTATTTTTAGAGGAAGAAATGGTAGGAACTCATTGAGATTTTCAACTGATTACCCATAGAGAATGTTTATTTGTTTATTTATTTATTTATTTATTTATTTATATATTACCGAGGAACTTTGGCTTTTTGGAAATACAAATTAGGGAAAATCAGGATTAGGAAAATTGCTTTGTGTGAGGGAGTTTCATGGCAGATATGCCAATTTACAGTAGTAATCTTATTGCTTAGAAGATTTACAGAGACCTTATCTGTAGGCTAATAACCAATTAATAACGTCTATTTTTGTTAACATTTTAAAAATTCTTTACTAGACTCGGTTTTGGTTAGTAATGAAATGAAAATTAAGGGTTCTCATGGTAAGCTTTAGAAATATAGTAATAAATGCTGATAAAAATATTAATGTAGCTGGTAAAAAGTGAGAACTAACCTTTAGATTAAGAAACACACAGAAAATAAAAATGCAATCAAAAGCATGCAAAAGCCATGTTTAAATTAAGTTTTCTCAAATTATTTTCCAAGTTCTAAAAGTTTTGTACACTACAGATTCTGTCAGATCCTTTACCTCTTGATCGATACCTATCCCTTTTTTTAATAGTTTTGTTGTTCAGCTGGGTAACCTGTGCTGCCGAAGGGGCACAGACTGAAGTGGGTGAGTTTACTGCTGGGGAATTTGGAATCAAAATTGTCTTCTAGGACAAGAGGGAATGGCCTCAAATTGCACCAGGGGAGGTTCAGGTTGGAAATGAGGAGACATTTCTTCTCAGAAAGAGCAGTCAGGCATTGGGCAGGTTGCCCAGGGAGGTGGTGGAGTCACCGTCCCTGGGGATGTTCAAGAAAAGTTTGGACATGGTGCTAAGAGACCAGTAAATTAAGTAGCGTGGAAACTAAGAGGGGAGATTGTAATTTGAAGATGACAAGCTTTAAATGGGAGTTCAGAGGAAATCCACAACAATCTGAATTGACTGCATTAAGAACAGTGAGTACAACATCCCCCTTGTGTGTAGCTGTGGCCACATACAACACAACATAAATTCTGGATCTTCAAGTGCAAGGAAGTGTGCAGCTGCAGGGTCTGCAGTAAGGCAAACAGCAGAGGAAGAGCTAACTGCTGAGGGAAGGGGCATTTGCTCCAGGTACCCACTGAGAGCATGCACAAGCACAGCTCTGAAGTGCCTATCCATCTCCACTAGAGTAGAAACTGCACACTATAAAGGGTGAGAGATTCACAGCTGTCTCAATTTCCAGGTAAAAGCAACAGCTGTGATGAATGGAAAATCACATGTGAGGATGGTAGGGACAGCCTCTGCTTAGAGGCCTGGAAACTCTTTGAGAAGTACCAGAGATTACCTGCGAGGTGAAATATTAGTGCAGGCTGCTGGGGCCTGAACATCCAGACTGCAGGCCAAGATATGGTTCTGCTCAGTCATGTGAGCCCTGCTAATGATCCTGCACAGATCCAAAGTGGCTGTGAGATGCTGGAAGGAGAAGGAATTGACTGGGGTCTCCCATCTGTCCCTTCAGTGAAGGGACAAAGCACATCCAGGCAAAGATGCATCCAGTAGATGAATGTATAGACAAGCAGCTGGTGCTGTCAGGAGGGCTTTCACTGCTTCATACAAGAATATGTCGCGAGTCATTCACTAACTGATGACAGAGTCCAAAATACATCGAGGAGGAAGAGAAACTCTGAAGATTGCTTGCAAAATTGTTGAGGAAAAAAATATTTCAGGACCAAGACTAGTACAGGACAATAGACTACAAATGAGTATAAGCACTGCTAACTTGTTGACTTGGACAAAAGCCTAGAGACTGGAGGAGATAATTATTTACTATAGGGCTTGTAGGAGCAACAGACAGGATCAAAGATAGGCTGCCAAATGTTGTGAGTTTCTGTATATAACATAAGAAATATAAGGATTACATTTGTGAACCTGAATTTATTAATGTAGGTAATCAAAATGGGATTTAATTTATAGAATAGACTTGGTAAGAAAATTCACATAATTGGTATGTAAATATAAAATGGTACAGTGTGTGTACAAAAGGAAGCAGTTGTTTCTTGCATATCAAAGACATGCTAGATTTGAGGTCTTGAACATTGCAGGAGGGGAGTCATGCTGAAAATCTCTGGGCAGTGGTGAAGAGGAAAATACAGATGACACAAGACTGGACCAGCAAATGAACAATGTGGATGACACCTTGTGACTAACAAGCATAATCATCCAAAGCACAAATCTTTTGAGATATGAGGAATCTCTGCCAGCTGTGAAAGGAACATGGGAACATGTATGTGATATCTGTTCTGCTAAACAGGGGCAGACAAGGACTGAGAACAAGCATGCACAGTTTTGCTTCTTTGCTGTTAAGAACAAACCTTGTTTAAAGCAGATGGGCCCTGCATGCACTTCACAGCACTTGGCCCTGAGTCTGCTCTGCCCCCTCAAGGCCCAAGGCATAACCGTAATTTTGTATGTCATCTTCCTTTGCAGCTGGATGTGTCTGAAATCATGCAAGGGGCTAGGTATATCTTGCCAGGCTAGTACTTTCACAGTGTGCAACTGAGAGCACATGCTGCTTACCCTGTGGGTAACATATGAACATAGAGGCCATTGAAAACAGATTAATTGTCAGATGCATTCATTTGTCACATGTGCTAGTTTTTTTTTCTCCTCAGCGGGCACAGTTTTCCTGAAATTCTATGATTAACTGGCAAGAAATGAAGAGGGTGAGGAGAGACAAGGCAGAGAGAAAAATTTAGAAAATAAATTAAAATAAAACCATCAATCTTGAAAAAAAAAATCTAAAAAGATATTTCAGTATTGCCCAGTGACACATTTTAAAAGGAAAAAAGGTGTTTTTCACAAAATACATAAATAGTTTGGTAAACAATTTTCTGAAATGTGTTGGTCAGAAATCCTCAAGTAGTTTGAAGATATGAATGTTCCTAAAACATGAAGGTCTCCTACTTTCCCACTTCAAAGTTTCCCTTTTGTGCTTTTTCTATAGTTGATATTCTACACGTTCATTCTGGGTTTTGTATATTTGCATTTTCTGTAGGAGGTCTAAAAACTTACCAATCACTTCAACTCCTGATTCAAAGTAGGACATATGAAAAAACTATATTGTTTCCTTTTTTGGTTTTCTTTTTGCTTTTTTTTTTTTTTTTTTTAAGGGAAAGGAATGATTACGAGAAACTGGAAGCTTACCCTGTTTTGTGAGGTTATTGTATCTGTTAGTTACATTTATTTATTCTATTTTTTATTATTATTTGTTCATTATTTATTTATTTATTTATTTATTATGGTGTCCGTAACACCAGCAAGGGATCTTTACTGTTTTTTTCTATAAATCTGGACAAATAAATTAGGTAACTATATAAAGGAACCAAGAAAACCAGAGATGATTCAGGATTTAGGTAGTGAGGAACAGCAATGTTTGATCAAATCCCTAGAGTCCTGGCTATTTTTCCTTGTGTAATTATACTGCACAATACTGTTACAAACCTATGGATTTCCTCCTAATTCCAATGTAAACTATCAATCACCTTCATTTCAAATAAATGGAAATTGGCCTGGCTCCTACTGATCACCTTAATCCTCCTTTCAGAAGAAGGAACTCCCATCTCTTTTACCACAGGAAATATTGATTTCTGTAAGAGCATAACTCTTATTGACCCTCCTACTTGAAGGCTCCATTGTTACTCCAGGGACATCCCTTGGCCTCTGTCAGTCTGTTGTGTGCCAGAAGAGGACTGGGACCAGCATCAGTCATCATGCTCCTCTTATAGACTTTGGGTTTTACTTAACCCACAATGCAGCCCATGAGCACCCTAAGACCCTGAAGTTGTCATCATTGTAGGGCCTAGTGTCTGCCTTCTCCAAAGTACTTAAGGATGTTTTCTTATTGTTCAGGCAGCCCTGGGAAGTACCTTAAAAACAGCAGTGGGCTTATCTGCCATCAGAAGAAGGGCTTCAAAGGTCCATGTGTGGATGTGACCTCTTCGTGCCTGTTTAAACACATAGTTTATGAGAAGTTCAACATAGTCTTTGGGTGAAACGGCAACTCTCTCTGTTTAATGTAATTGTTTTCCAGGTGAGAAATCTCCAGCATTTTAAAATTACCTCATTTAAATTGCATAATGGGTATCTATTTCCTTAATAAATAATTTGGTCCTCTTCAAGAAAAACTGTGCTCTCTGCCACAGGGGACATCACTCTGAGCTTAAGGCTCTGAAGGAAAGAGTTTCTCTTCTAGGTTTTGCACCTGTTCAACTCCACAGAACTTTTGAAGCCTTTATTTTGGAAAATGTATATAACTCAGACTGTGGCACCACATGCTTTTCCCTGGTTTTGAAACTGGGTGAGTGAAATTAATACAAGCCACAGTGAAGCTAACAGAAATTCACTCCCTGCCTATCTTGGCAAGAGACGGATTTCAAATAGTTGCCTGTATTTTATGCTCCAAGCAAACTCCTATGTGGCCAGTGTCTTTGCGCTATAATGCAGTAATCTGAATAAAAGATTATTTAACATTTTCTTCCATTAAAATTAAATTGTTGCTATTAAAATAACGTTATTTCACCGCTCAGGAGAGTAGAGATCTCTCTGTTTTGTCAGGAGGCTTCACATTTGACAAATATCTTGCTGAGGGTTCCTAGTTGAATGATTTCTTTCCAACATAAAGACTGTGACACTCCTATCTGCTATTAAGGAAACTGCCTCTTGCAGGGCAAAGCACACACTTGACTTGTGTGTGTTTAAAGCAATATAATTAGAAAAAAAAACATGCATCTTCCCCTTGGAGATTATATAATTCTTTATGCTTTCCTGATACATGCTCGCAAGTGTGGTGCCTCTGCTTCATGACACAGTTTTAGAATCGACACTCACAAACTAGGCAGCCTAAATGAAAAGCTTGGGGTGGTATGAACAAGGTAATTTACCATTTCACGTCTCTTGAAACTGCATGTTACTGATGTTTATATCTGGTCATTTGAAATAAAATTACCATTTGTTAATCTCTTGCTTTAACAAAGATTTTATTTATGGGGCCGTACTTACACAATACTTGAAAGGAAAGTAAAACAAACAAGCAAATATACAAACCCACAACAATTGTGTTTACATGAAGAATAAGGATTCCTGATCTCATGTTTAACCCATATGATATCCTTATAGTAATTACTGCTCCTACTTGTCTGCCTCAAAGACAGATAACGTCATTACTGTATGGAACTTGCTACCTACAAAGCCAAAAAATGTTTGGAAAAAAAAAAAAAAAAAAAAAAAAAAAAAGATGCAAGAAGGAAACCTAGCAAAGTCTCCATATTGCATTTCCACATTACTAGACAAATTTGTGTAGACATACTGTTAGGAAAGAAGGCTTGGGACAAATAGTCAACAGTAGGTTCCTTAATTCAGCTATTTGCATTTGTAAAGTAATAAATTGAATAGGAAATCAAAAGAATTTCCAAACATCCAGTCAAATCTTTACACTAATAAATATATTGAAAAGCAAATATCCAGCACAAGTTACAAAATTATTCCAGAATGTGATTTTTTAGGTTTTAGACAAGTGGCCAAGACAGTCCTATATTTATCCTTGCATATCTGAGGGTCCTTCAGTTATCATACTGGATTTTCCCCTCTTACTCAACTAGTACGTGGAGCACTTTTTTCATGCCCTGATTGATCCCTCTTTACACCATTTATAAGTATTAGTGGCTTATCTGTCCCAAATAATGAATACAGGAAGAAAGGCTAAATGATTCTGGTGATACCTTTCCAGCTGCCAAGAAAAAGAATGCAATAATTGAGATTTGACCTAACTTTATAGTTCTCACAAACTGAAATTAAATTATACAGAAAATAGAGGATACAGGAAAGAAAATGGCAAAACACTAATTTGTTGAGTTCTCAATTTTCTGATGTATAAAAATACCATGAAGGAATGACTTTTTATCACTTTTTTTGGTTAAATGAAACACATATTGTCATTACATTATTAAGCAAAGTTATAATGATGAAAGGTCGAAATAATCAAGTACTATTTTTACTCATAGTGTAAGTTACCCATCCTTATTAAAAGAGTTAGCTTTGCCAGCCCTCCTCCCACACTGTCAGTGATAAGGAATTGTTTTTGAACGGAAGAGCAAGTGACGTATTACAGCTAATCAATATATTGATTTAACACTTGCCCACAGGGAGAACTGAGCAGAATGCATAACAAAAAAAATCTTTTATTGTAAAACTTTAAGATCTATTCTCAGTGAGTAGGCACTGGCCTTACAAGTTGCCTCAGGCAGCTGGTGCTTCTCACTGAGCCGGGCTATCCTCTGTCCCTCAGGGACTGTCCCTCAAAGGGTCCATGCTGGGAGAACTACTATTTAATATAGAATCATAGAACCACAAAATGGTTTGGGCTGGAAAGGACCTTAAAGACCATTCAGTTCCAACCCCCTGCCATGGGCAGAGACACCTCCCACCAGACCAGGTTGCCCAAAGCCCCATTCAGCCTGGCCTTGAGCACCTCCAGGGATGGGGCATCCACAGCTTCTCTGGGCAGCCTGTGCCAGGGCTTCACGACCCTCTGAGGGAAAAATTTCCTCCTTATATTTAACCTAAGTCTCCCCTCTTTTAGTTTAAAGCCATTCCCCCATGTCCTATCCCCACACCCCCTGACAAAGAGTCCCTCCCCAGTTTTCCTGTAAGCCCCTTTAGGTACTGGCAGGTCACTGTAAGGTCTCCCCAGAGCCTTCTCTTCTCCAAGCTGAACAACCCCAACCCTCTCTTCCTGTATTCATACGAGAGGTGCTCCAGCCCTTTTATCATCCTCGTGGCGCTCCTCTGGACCTGCTCTAAAAGATCCATGTTATCGTGCTGGGGACTCCAGAGATACTCTATGTGGAGTCTCATGAGAGCAGAGCAGAGGGGGAGACTGACCTCCCTCAGCTGACTAGCTATACTTCTTTTCATGCAACCCAAGATAAGATTGGCTTTCTGGGCTGCAAGGATACATTGCTGGCTCATGTTCAGATTTTCATCTACCACCATCCCCAAGTCCTTATCTGCAGGTCTGCTCTCAACCCAATCATCCCCCAGCCAGTATTTGTGCTTGGGATTAACCCAGCCCAGGTGCAGGACCTTGCACTTGGCCTTGTTGAACCTCATGAGGTTTGCACAGGCCCACCTCTCAGGTCTGTCCAGGTCCCTCTGGATGGCTTTCCTTCCCTCCAGTGTGTCGACTGCACCACACAGCTTAGTGTCATCAGCAAACTTGCTGAGGGTGCCCTCAATTTCACTGCCCATGTCACCAACAAAGATGTTAAACAGTACTAGTCCCAGTACTGACGCCTGAGGAACACCACTCATCACTGGTCTCCACCTGGACATGGAGCCTTTGACTACATCTTTTTGAATGTGACCATCCAGCCAATTCTTTACCCACCAAGTGGTCCATGCATCAAATCCAGGTCTCTGCACTGTGTTTAAATCATAAGTTTATGCGAGGGAAGGTTAATGAAAGTAGTACCTTTACAGAACATTGCCAACAGCTTTCCTGGAAAATAAAAGAGTAAAAATTACATGAGAAGGATCTTCTTTGTGTGCATGTGAGCTTAAGCATGTTTAATTTTTAAAGTCCCTTATTCTGTCACCTCAAAACTAAATAAGCATCTTGTGGCTTTAATAGATATAATAAAGAAGAAATAAGTTATCCTTGGAGATCAATGTATATTCTAACTCAACCTCAAACATATATTCTGTGTTATTTCTGCACCCAGAAATGGAAAGACCCTCTCTTTTTCCCAGGCTCTGTGTAGTGTTTCTGCAGCAGCTGTACACAGCAGCTGAGTCTGTTGTGTCTTTCTTCTACCCAGAAGAGTGTGGGAAAGCTGTCCTGGGCTTTGCAGCACAGTGAGAGCAGCCTGTGGGCAGGAGCTGCTGGCAGCAACAAGAAGGGAGCTGAACTCTTCCTGGACAAGCTTTTCAGAAAGAGGCATCATAGTGGCTTGACGGTCTCAGCTGTACTCCTATATATTCTTGAAGATGAAATATTACATGACTCAGTTAATCTGTGAGGGCATCATCTAAGTGCTGGAAAGTCTTTGGGACTACAGAACACCTTACTCCTCTCATGAGGGAAAAAGGAAAGTGCAACAACTGAAGAAACACAACCCCATGTGTATTCATGGATTTCACAAGTGACCACACCGTAGCAGTGGCCAGCCCTGTTGTGCCCTGTTCCCAAAGTGTGAAATTGATCCCCCTCCCCCGGGGTATTTGTAGAGCGTGGAAATAACCCCTTAAGCCAGAAATATCTCTTTTAGCTAGTGCTATATCTTCTGAGAATGGAAATAATAGCCAACAGAGCATAGGGATTTGTGTCTCAAATTATAATTCCTGTGCCATGAGTTTGTGTAGATCTGCCTTTCATTCTGAACAGCATGCAGGGTTCAGTCTCACTCTTCTAGTTCTGTATTTTCACTATTCATAAACCAGCTGTAAATGTCTGCCTGCTGGATACTGCTAGGCAGTGACTGGAAAAAAAAAAAAAAAAAATCTAGTAGAATAATCAGGCATCTCAAGTACTGTAGTGTCCCCTTACTTTTGTTGAAACATTATCACTCTTGACCTTGATGACTAGAGATGTCAAGTAGACAGCTTGTAGATGTTGGAAAGCTGCTGTTAGGTGACCCCAAAGGAGTCTGCTCCAGGCTGAACAAACCAAAGTGCCTCAGCCTCTCCTTGCAGGGCAAGTGTTCCAGCCCTGGTCATCTTGGTGGCCCTCTGCTGACCTTGCTCCAGTTCAGTGATGTGTTTCCTGTACTGGTGTGGCCATCATAGGATGCAGGATTTAGAAGCAGTCTAATGAATCATCTCTTTGGAGATTGCTCTCTTGAGGACTGAAGTGCTCTCTTGTAGATCTAATATTTAGTAGCTGATCTCAACTCATACATCAAATATGTATTTGTGACTAAGCTGTAAATTTCACAGAACAGTTAACCCAATACTGATAACAGACAATGTCATGGGACCAGCAATCAACTCCTACTTTGCTTTTCAGGGTACTGGTGACTGATCTTTCAGATGCTCTTTTTAGATTTGAAATAAAAGGAAAAGGAAGCTGCCAAGCTATGTGATATCACAGCTACGTGGTATCTGCTATTTGAAAGTGGATATAGTTTATACAATTACATCAAGTATCAAAACCACTTCTTATTACTAAGTAACAGAGGACTTAACTAAAAGACCGTGCCTTGCTTTTCAAATTTTATATTCACCTTGACAAGAGAGGGTGGATCCAGCTTTCAGGTAGTATCCTACAGCTTAGGAAATCCATGGTTAGCTCCTAGTTTTTCAACAACTTTGCACAACTTTAGGCAAAACCCTTGTACCTTCCCAAACCCTGGTTCCCATTTATGAAAGGGAGTTATAATTTTGTTTACATTCTACTTGCTGTCAGCCTTTAGATATTTGTTTTGCAGGTCAGAGAGCGCTGTGCGTGGATAGCATCTGAGCACAACAGGGCTCCAAGCTCCCTTGCAGTCACTAGCCTCCAGTAACACAAGCTGTGAGTGAATTAAAAATGAAAATCTCTGTATATCTGTAAATGCACAACACTCATAATGTGGCCTTGGCTAATCTGAAAGCACTGGGGATGCTTTCACCTGTACAGAAGAATAAAAAATCTTCTGTTTCAATCTTTTTTCCTGTCTGACTTTCATAGACTACTTACCTCTCCATGCCTTGGTTTTCAGAAGTGGATGTAGTATTTTCTGGCAGAACTGTTCAAAGGGCTAACCAGCAACGCCCCCCTTCCCCCCCACCAACATCTTATGATTGCAAGAATAGTAGAACTGCTTGCTGAAAGATCTGGATTGCATTTTATTCTGAGCCCAAGATTATAGTGTTTAATAACCACAAGTTCTCTTGTTTAATGCACAAGTTCTGTTCTCCACTGGTTTAGGGGACAGGTCCATGGTTCATTCTTTACAGAGCCCCATCCAGAAGGGTGCACACTTAGAATCATAGAACCATTAATATTGGAAAAGACCTCCAAGATATCTGGTCCAGCCATCCCCCTACCACCAATGTCACCCACTAAACCATGTCTCTAAGCACCATGTCCAACCTTTCCTTGAACACCCCCAGGGACGGTGACTCCACCACCTCCCTGGCAACCCGTCCCAATGCCTGACTGCTCATTCTGAGAAGAAATGTCTCCTCATTTCCAACCTAAACCTCCTCTGGTGCAACTTGAAGCCATTCCCTCTAGTCCTATCACTAGTTACCTGTGAGAAGAGGCTGATGGCCAGCTCCCCACACCTTCCTTTCAGGTATTTGTAGACAGCAATAAGGTCTCCCCTGAACCTCCTCTCCTCCAGACTAAACAACCCCAGTTCCCTCAGCTGCTCCTCAGAGGACCTGTGTTCCAGGACAGTTCCACTTACAACCTGTGATGTGGTTGTGTGGCTGTAACATCTTCTCAGGTAGGTCAGGACAACACTGACAGCTGATTTAGAAAGGCTTTAGCTTCTCCTTTATGTCAGAAACCTAGTGCACTCCATCCAGGTTTACACAAGCAGATTTGTGGTGTTCATCTCATGATCTTAGCTCCTCCTTTACCAGGATTGTGAGTTGCATGCCTGGACAGTTACATGCTCAATATTTTTGTTGGCTAGTTAGTGAGCTTCTCTCTGCTATGTTACCTCAACAACCTGCTGGGGAGGTATAAAAAGCGTAAGAGAGAGCTTTTAAACCAAGTTTATTGAGATCAATTGAAAATGTAAGATGGGTCTTGAGACAATGTGGGAACTGCTCAGTGACTAGCTAAGGGAGAAGACAGGGAAAGCAGAATAAGGGAAAGAAAATCAAAGATAAGGGAAGAATACAGAAGATGTGGAAACTTCCCTTGTATTTCCTATTTATATATATATATATTATATATAATTATTTCACAAAACCAAAACCAAAGGATGATATAGAATTTGTATTCAAGTAAGAAGGTTGACTTAGTTTGTTTTTCATTCCTTCACACAGAATCAGAGTAGAAGTGGTCTCAACTGAGAAAGATGTAAACGTGTAATTAGAAGCACACTGTATATTGCTAAATACTGTTTATTTTCAGAGTTGGCATAACCAGTATTTTTAAATACAATATTCACACCTTCTTCCAAAGGTTTGATCTTTAAGTAACAAAGTCTATTCTGGGATAGACTGCTACTTCACATTTTCCCTTTGAATTTATATTTTGTCCCTCTAAAGTCTTTTCTACCATAACAAATTCTTATCTTCTTCTGAATGTCTCCTTCGTACAGTTAAGTCTCCCTCATTCCCCTGGAGAGCAATTCCAACTTCTTTTGGTTTGTGGGAAGGGGAACTGGTGTTAATGGCTTGCAGGAGTTATTTCAAGAAATATAGGTCCCAGACCGAGAAATATTTAGTGTATGTAAAATGAAGGATCAGAGTCACAGGCATAAGGTCTTCCTCCAAATTGGCTCATAAATCGCTTACTCTGCATAAGTCAGAATTTGCTCCCTATGCCCAATATGTACTGCTCAGTCTTATGCCAATGTCAAGAAGACCCAAGAAAGCAGATGGTCCTTCTGTCATAACTAAAAAATCAACAGTCACATAACTTTTTAAATCCAGGGGAAAAGAATGAAAGAGGAGTAGAGGGATGAGAGAAAGAGAGGGAGAATTAAATTCATATATAAAAAAGAAGTCTACTTAAAACATACTACTGTTTATTCCATTTTTTTTTCTGTTTTGTTTTGAAAGAAAAACAGAAAAAGAGAAGAAACAAAGTCTTTATGAATTTTAACTTTTCAGCACAATTCTATTACTCTGTAATAAATATGCAAGGTAGAGCAGAACAACTCCTGCTCCATAACTAATAGACAAAGAACAATTACAGTGTGAAGATGAGCTTAAACAACCAGGAAAGATCCATAACAGATGTACTTAATGAAATGAAGGTCATTAAGTTTTCCTAATAGTTTTCCATATGATTTGACCACTTCAGTGTAGTCAGACTATCATAAACTTGCAGACAGATTTTTAAAGTTGGAGACTAGGATTTTCAAAGAGACTTTCTTAACTCATTGACTTCATTTGGAGTAAGAGGTTTTTTCCATTGGCTTCATCTAAATCAGAAATAGACTAAGACATCCGAGAATTTTCAAAAACCATAGTGGTCTGAAAAGTGTTTTTTCTAAATCTGCTGCTGATGCTACCAAAAAAAAAGGTTAGAAATACTGAGTGCCATAGGGTCAGTATGGAAGGGCTTCCCGCCACCACTGAAGCCAAGTTCTACAAAACCCTCCAAATATGAGTCACAGGGACAAACTTCCAAATCATTTTAAGACCACATGTGTCTTTTTGAAATGCGTATGAGGAAGTATGTGGGATAATGAGGGACCAGGTTCAATGGTCCAGGCATGTCTTTTAGACATATATTCCCTAAGTCTTTTTAAAGATTACTGAATTAAGCCCACAAGAATCTGATGTACACGCTAGAGAGTTTAGTCTGGTTATTTAAATTTTACTTCCATAGTTAGGCTCCTAAATAAATGTTTTGGTTATGAGACACAATGAACAACATTTACTCCCTTTGTGGTTAAATATCGAGATGCCTAAATTGCAGAGTTTGAAAGAATCTCCCTTCTTCTTGACACCTGGACACTCATTCAGATTGGGACAGGAAATATTGTTTTTAGCAGTACAGGTGCAGGTAAAATAAGAGAGGAAGATGTTCGTATGCTAACTCACCCTGATTTCCACAGCTGGAAATTTCATGAAAAGAATTATTCTCCAAATTTCAATAATTTCTCTCTCTTTTTTTTTTTTTTTTTTTTTTGACTAGTTAGAAGTGAAAAGAGCATTCTTTGGATGTTCAAAAGTATTTTTATAGACATAAATGCAAGATAAAGGAACTGCTCTGAAATCAGATCTGTGAACAAGTATACTGGAGTTGCAATATGAAAACCGTGAGCAATTTATAATGCTATCTACCCTCAGTACCTTATTTCTATTCCACACCGTGTGATAAGAGAAGAGAAACTTACGTTTCTAAAATTGAATCGGCACTTTATTGAACAGTGAAATGTTTATCAAGATAATATGACAATTTCTTGTGTTCCCTGCTGTTCTTTGAATGTCTCTGGGTTCTGTTCTATTTGTTACCTTCTTTTCCAGTATGGGTTCTGTTGCTTTGTGGAAGTGTCTTTTAACCAACTGTCATGGAATTTTAGGTTAATTTCAAGTCAATGCATTTTTCTGATAAATAGCTAATAGGAATAAAGCCATTGTCCCATTTTAATGACTTAAAAGATCAAAAAGGAAAAAAAAAAAATATAAGCATAGTAAGTAGTTATTTGTTCCCTTTTTCAAAACTTATGTTGACAGGGAGCTCTTTAGGACAAGATTCTGTTTTACTCTGTATTTGTACTATAGCACTTCACTCTCTTCTGGATGTGACTAGACCTCTTGAGTGCTGCAGGTGAAGAACAAATCCTTGTAAAGGCCAAGCAGACACAAAAATAAGACACCTTTCAAAGCTTGTCAGGATGGTCATAACAGAAGGATGAAAATGCTGGACTAGAAATGCCATCCATTTTTGTGCCTTTTTTTTCCCCCCTCTCTCTCTGTAAAACCTCACAGCCAATTATCTCTTCTGTGTCTGACTGACAAAACAAAACAAAAGTCCATCTGGTCCAACTCCCTGCTCAAGCATGGCCACCCAGAGGGGGGTGCCCACCACCATGTCCAGGTGGATTTTGAAGAACTCCAAGGAGGAAGCTCCACAACCTCTCTGCTCCATAACCCATGCTGGTGCTTCATCACCCATACAGTAAAGAAATGCTTCTTGATGGAGCAGGAGAAAGGGCTGTTTACTCCCTTAACAATCTGAAACACCAAGCACAAGCAATCTACTCATTTAATCTTCTTACTTTGAATCCAATTATTTTCAGTCCCAATACTTCCTTTGACCCTGATTTGTTGTCAGACCCTACATGAAAATTACAAGTACCTTTTTTTTGTGTGTGTGTGGAATGAGTATAAAATCTTCATCTAGCTGCATCTTAGTTTCCTGCATAGAGATGCATGATCTGATCATGACTCTGAGTCATTCCTCAGTATCAATTTCACATCTCTTTTCATTCTAAAAATTATGTGGTAGAAGATTGCTTATTTCACTGCTTCTTCAGTGTTGCTTCCATTTGAAATTCACCTATGAAACAATGATTTATCAAGACCTTCCCCAAGAATCCCTGTGTGCATTTAATCATCATTTAATATACAGCCACCACTAATATCTTAAAAGAGAGACAGGCAAATAACAGGACTCTCCCCCTGTTCTGGCATTTGAGTGGACAGGCTGAACTGTAAGAGTTCACATTTCAGTTCTCAGACTTTGTTGTAGTATCATCACATTTTCAGATCTGAGATTGTGTCTGGGCTCTAGAAACTGATAATATTAGATTTCTGAAGTGAAACTACTTAAAATGTTCAAAGATTTTGGTTTAATCTGTAAAAAAGCATATGGCACTTAATGTGCACCAACAGCAAAATCTCTCAGAAGACCTCCCAGAAGTGAAGGAGAAGAGCAGTACACATTCTGGTCCCTCTTAATTTTTCTAAGTAAACAGCAGAGAAATTCTGGAGAAGAACAAATGCAGCTGTGGGCTGCACCCTAGACTCAGTTTTTCTAAACTTGCACTAACCATTTTATTCATCAGCACTTAGTGATATATTTTGTTCAGTTTCCTCTGCACCTCCTACCCTCAGGCAGGAATGCCTGGTTGGAAAACAGGTTGCCACCAAGCCCAAGTGGTGTAACCTGCACAGAAGGCACCCGGAGGGACATCATTTCTTCCTGTTGCAATTTCAAACTCCAATTCTCTCTTTTCAGGTTCCTACTCCTGAAGTAGGAGACTAAAAACAGACTGTCCCATGTAATGTCACACTATATCAGTTACCTGAATACAAAGAAAGATGAGAAAGATTCTCCCATGTTGTCTGCCATTTGAGGTCAGATGTCTCCAGAGCTTAGAAGAGCTTTGCTTGCATCATTCTTCAGTGAGCTACTGATTCTGACTTTGAACTTCAGTAAACACTCCTTAATAATTTCCAGTCTCAGTTTTTGAATAAGGCATCTTCTGTATATGCTGAAAACAAAATTTAGCTCATCTAACCTTCATCAGTACTGACTTTTAATACATTTCTGAAAATCTTCTGCATGAGCAGAAGTAAAATACTTTCTCCACCTCTTATGGTTGCTTAGATTCACTCATCCAGGTGTAGCCACTGCTGAGCTAACTAGAAGTCTTAACACCCTATAGCCTGCATTTATCTGCTCTTCACTACTCTCCATCTAAGATGATCATGTCTCAGATATACCACCATAAGTGTTTGTGAAGTTGCTGTCTAATCCAACTCATTAGACATGATCTAGCTTCTCTCTACTGTTTAAAGTAGCTCTCTGGTAACCCTAATTGTAGAGACTAAATTCTCTTAGGAAGAGATTATACAGACAGTTATCCCAATAGATGGGAAGAGCTGTGACCAACTGTTGGGCACAGGCCAGAGACAGAAAATCTTTCATCAAGGTCAGCCACAGCCAAGGACAGGATTTGCGACATCAGTCTCAGGATATTTTGCATACAGGTAATACATATGCGGGCCATCAGGGAACACGTCCTGCTATTGAATACACATCAAGGTGTCAAATTAACTTTGAGAAACAAATTACTGAGAAATTAGCATTGAGTGGTTTTGGGGATTTAATCTGGCATAACAGGTAGTCTAAATGGAGAGCATGAACAATTGAAACCTCAGGTTGAACCTTAAGATAGCTCCCTTCCTGAAAAAGAGTGGAAGTATTTCACCTGGTTATTTTAGGAACTATTCTTTCTTCCTCCTCAGAGAGCTGACAGTTTGCAGAATGATGTGTCAAGTCCTCCACAGATCAGCTCTATCCACCACTGACAGATGAGTTTAAATTTATTAAGCTTTCATCCTGTGCTGTGTTTCTTAACCCTGGGAATTGCTTTTGTTTTAGATGTGATTTTTCAGCCTGAGGTCTCTGCACTACTGGTGACTACAGATCTGTGGTCTGCAAAAGCAAGCCAGTTCTCAGGTAGCTTATTTGGTTTTGTAGGGGTTCATGGAAAACTTCCTAAAGATTTGGGGTTCTTTCATAAGAAAATGGTTGAAAGAGAAATGCTTTGCTCTGCTTTCTTACATTAGACATCATTATTCCTGTCAATTAATTTTGATTGACTTTAATACATTTATTTAATTTATTTAATCATTTTAAGTCAATCTCTTGTTAAAAGCAGTTTCTGTACTGCTAGGTATTTGTATTAGAGAAGTTTGCATGAAATGAAGCTGACAAATTACTCATTATCTGAGCTGTATTCTCCAGGAAAATTGGTGATTTAGGAATGTGGAGAAATTTGAAAATATCATGTGTTACCTGAGTCAGACTCAGTTTAGGTGGATGTGTACACCATGCTCAGAATTGGTATGTTGTCCATGGTTATCCATCGCTTTCCAAATCTCCCAAGGCCTACAAGACAGAGCTGTAAATTTGAGGTGCCCTTTGGAATCAGTTGTTCATTATTAACGTTGTAAAGCTTTATAATCTGAAATATTTCCTTTTGTTTGTTTGTTTGCTACGTCAGCTGCCTGACTGATATCTTGCTAGATTCCCTGCTGAAAACCTTCCTTGCTCTGGGGGTGAGAAGCCCCCCATGAAGCAGCCAGGGAGAGGCAGCAGGGAGAGCTGCTCACCTCCCTGCCCACACGGTGACTCAGACCCATGTGGGAGAGTCTCTAAATGCTGTATGGAATGCTCTTGCCTGCACCCTGCTGTCGTATTACAGGGTTTTAACTCACCTACTGTGGATGCGCTGTATTTGTTTCCAAATGAATAATGAACAAACTGCAGGTACTATAAATACTCTGCATAGTTGTTTAATAAAACACAAATAGCTGTCAATAAAAAGGACCTTTCTGAATCAGTGAACTACTTGCACCTCAATTACAACCACACAGGATGTCAAAAAAACAAAACAAAACAAAACAAAACAAACAAAAAAACAAAACAAAAAAAAAACAAGGGCTCTGTAATTCAGCTTTTAATGACTACTCCTCCCTATTAGTCCTGTGCAAAAAATGCCCCTCTGATGAGTTTTGTTTTGTTTGTGTTGCTGTTTTTGAATAAAGGAAACAAACAGCTCAAGAAGAAGTCTTGCTGCCTGTCCATCAGTCCCTCTTGCTCACCAGAAAATTTGCTGTCACTTGGCCACAACTTCTTGTTTTCAGGTTGGGTACGGTGCAGACGCTTTGGTGGTATCAGATCTAACAGCAACTGAAGTCACTAGCAATGAGACTCAATTCTAAACTAAGACATCAAAATGAAAATTGTTATGTGTGAGAGAAGTGTCTAAGTTCACATCTGAAGACAGTGGAGATCCACTCATAAAATGTGTGGAGGACTGAAAGCAAACAGCCGACCAACTCTTAGGGGCATAACTCACCTATGTATGAAGAGACATCTTAAGTGATTTGAAATGCCCTAGGGTTTCTCCAGAATGGTTCACAACTCCCATAGGTCCTTCATGCCTTAAGTGTAGCCTCAGATATCACAGCTTACTGGAAACAGCATTAAATACCTTTTCTGTTTGTTTGTTTTAGGCAACCACAGAGTCATAGAATATCCTGAGTTGGAAGCAACCCTCAAGAATCAAGTTTCGTGGCAGCATGGGAGATTGCAATGGTCTTTTCCAAAAGCTTTTCATAAATGCCAAATGCAACCTGAGAGCTACTGACCTCTTTTCACGTGTAGCTTCTCAGTTAACAACTTGGCTGCAACCACGAGTATTTTTTCTTCTGCTGAAGGGTATCTGAAAGATGTCTATGGTTTAGTTTACTCATTCTTTCAGAATAAGCCTGTTTAATACATGGGTGACCAGAGGATCCTTAATCAAATCTGCAGCACTCATCTCTGAATGAAGAGAGATAGCCATTATCCTTCCTGCAGCTAATGACTCTGAAAAAACATAGGAAATGATTCAGCCCTTATTACTGTCACATCTCATACAGTAGAGAAGAAATATGAATGTTACAAACAAAAATTGATCCTGTTTTCCTAAAGATAACTTGGGGGTCTGCTTCTTCTTTCCTGGTGCTTCGCACTGCATATGAAGAGGTCTGTCAGCAGATCTAGAACAGGTAAAGGGAACCACACAGTAGCTGTGAGGTAATAAAAACCTTCTCCCCAAGCATTTTTTTTAAGAGGTTTTCAAAAATAATTTTCCTTCATTTTTAAATGCTCTTTTACAATTTATCCAATTACCACTCTGAAGAAACTGCCTAAATGCAACAGCCATGTCAGCTGTCAACCACTTGGAAACAAAAACTGCATTGAGCATTTATGGCCTAATGAGTAATGATTATTCTTACCCTCCAGGAACATACATCTCTTGTATGAAACAGAACTCCTAAAGAAATAACTAATTTCTTAATATGTAAAACTTTGTAAAATTTAAGCTCTGCGTTGTTAAAATCTATACTTTTTTTTTTTTTTTTTTTTTTTTTTTAATTTAAGTAGTCAGTGTTGTATGGAGGGGAGAATGAAAGAAATTTTTTTTTCTTTTTTTTCTTTCTTTCTTTTTTTTTTTAACTGTTATAACTACAATAGTACTTTGGTGTCTTTGTGTTTCCAGTGGGGGAAAAAATATTTCCACAAAATTCTGTTGAGAGATGTTTGTGTTGCAGAACAGTTTATACTTTTATCCCATTTTTACCAGTCCAAGTGGTCACTTTACCATAAAATGGAGAAAGTAGGGTAAACAAGATGTAGTGTGAAATTTTAAGTGAGATTTCCACACACTGTGGGAGGAGTGGAAGACATAAGATTGGACCTTTCAACAGCTAGCATGTCTTTATTTCCTAATTGCATCACCCCTCTTCCTCCATATGCTTACGGTGGCTTTGTAAATGGAAAAATAAGAGTCTTTTATGGTGTAACAACTCTAAGGATCTTGTATATTTTTTATGGTATTATATGTTGACATGTATATGACATATATATATATAATTGTAAAATATCCATATGTTTTTGCTGCCAGCATACCAAGCTCTCAGGGCATCCCCGCACACCAAATCTTCCTTCAAGCACAGGAAGCACAGGGCTGGTGGGGAGCACATCTCCCAGAAAGATTTAAGTGCCTTTGAGGAATGAGGAACTGCACATTGCAGAGCCAAGGTCCTCTCTTCAGCCACATCAGTGCTGCCCACAAGTGCCTAAGGTTGTGGAGTGCCCATAGGGTTTGTGTGGGAACAGATCCTAAGACCTCAGTGGAGCAAATCTGGGAAGCCAGAACTGAACACTGGTGGAAATGATGGCTCTTTACCTTACCATGGTCATGAGGAGGCCTTGTCTAAGCTGGGAAAATAATACTTGTTAGACATTGAACCAATACCCCCTGCTTCAAGATTTCCATGGAGTCAAGGAAAATACAGAATGATTTAGCCTTGTGTCATTAACCTTTAAAGCATTCCATTCAAACTAATAAGAAACATAATCTGGGGAAAAAAGACAAAACAAAAAATGCCTTTTTTTTTTTTTTTTTTTTTTTTTTTTTTTCCTGTTTGTTTCTAATACTTCTGATTGTTTTTATCTCTACAGTAATAGTTGCTTTCTTTACCATCTAGTTTCATGATTCAAATGTTAGTGGCAGCACTGAGGCAGGAGGACAGGAAATTTTGCTACCATAGTCATTGAGGTCCCGTGGGCCTCTGTGACGAGTTTCTGAACAATCTGCCATGGTCTGTAAAATGTTTTTTTGCAAGCATTTACTTGTCTCCCATGGGGGGGTACGAGAAGTTCAGCAGAGTGTGAGGTGCTGTTACTTGTAAATGTGATGAGAACAGAGGCATTTTCTGAAACTCGTCACTCTGAGAACCAGAAATATGCCATTTGCTCGATCATTTATCTCACAGCAACTCACAATAAATTTGTCCTCATAAGCAGTGCAATTTGACCTCTTACTCAGCATTCTGCTCTCTACCACAGTATGATTTGTAGTGTCAGCAGATTTACAGAGAGCAGTGGAAAAAAATCAGAAAATTGGCTTACCTGGTTTTCATTTTCAGCCTGCCATGTAGGGATAGTTACGGTATCAAAGATTCCTACTGCTCTGGAGAGTATTCAGTATGTGTAAGTAATAGCATATGCATGGCACGTTAAGGTCTAGGAGGTTCCCATGCCATGGCGATGACTTTATGATTTTTCAGGAAGCCATGAATAAAAATTTTGAGACATTTCTTTCCATTAAAGACTGCTTTCTCAGGACAGATCTGAGTACCACAGATGTAGTATTTAACAGGAACAAAAAAGATAAATTCCCTGTCTTTTTTATATTGCCCTGTTTGATGCATACTGTCTAAAGACAGACAGGATGGATTGAATCGCAGGAGTGACTCCTGTACAACTATGGGGATTCTGGCAGTATTATTGAGGATGAGAGGGAAAATTTACACCTATTCATATACAGATTACCACACAGATATAAATGTTTAAGGCCAGAGGTGGTCTTTATTTTAAAGTTCCTTAAAGTTATTTTTTTCCTTTTAATAATAATTGTCCAAAAATACAGAAAAAGTGCTAACACTAAAAGCAAGAGGGTGAGAGAGAGGTTGTCCTTCCTAGAAAGCTGTTAGTATCAGGTGTAGAGACAGATTTTAAGGTCCCTCAGCCTTAAAAGCAAAGTGTCCTCCTCAAAGTTGAGGAAGCTAGGCTGGACCAAGCTATTCCTGACATGAAGAATGGGGCAGCATGAGGAAAAGGTATAAATGCAGGGAAGAGCCACAGATAAAGCCCTGAAAAATTGCTGCCAGTAGAGGATCCTCATCCTCATCTTTTATGTTCACAGTAATCAGGCAAGCTCTGTTTTGAGGAGAGAACAAAAAGCAATGAAATTCTCCATATTTGGAGACTGTTGTGCATCCTTGTGCAATCTTTCACATCTTGCTCTCATGTTAATTCCATGTGTGTCTTCAGTGTTTCATGGGGAATTCTGAAGGTTAGAAATTCCTAAGTGTGGGTGTCTACAGTAGAGTACCTTCTGTCTTGGAGAAGGATTATGTATCTTATTGTCTGGACTTTTGCAAAACCTTTTGGATTTTTTTTCCTTGATGAAATGGTTACATTTACACTAAACACATACAAGCAAGTGATTTGCCACAGGGTTTCATTGCAAAGCAATTTAAAATTATGGTCATGTGGCTTGTTTTCACAGGCTTGGTTTTTGTTTTGGTTTGTTCTGTATTTTATTTTTTTTAATGTTTTTCTAGGGAAAAAGCACCAATGTTCATTAGTTTGTAATTAAAAAACAAAGCTGGCATCAATGCACATCACTTGTCACTACTTATAATTTCAGTTGACATGCATTTAGTTAATTTTATCACAACTGTAGGAAGAAGGGAACTTCAGCAAGTTTACAGGAGTGTAAAATTAGTTGGTATATATTGCAGACATAAAATACAATTTAAAAAATGTTGTTTCTGTAGCCAGATCTTTATTCTTGCAAATAGTAATTATTTATGCAACAATGTCAGGGTTTTATTCTGCAGCCATTGAACAATTTGGAGTTTTGCCTACACAAGAACATTAAATTGTTCTGTGAGTGGACACCAAAAATATTTCATGGGATGGTCCCAGATGTCACCAAGGACTGAAGTCCTTGGAGCTGACCAAAAATCTCTGCAGTGACAGTCCCACCTCTGTGACCAGGTCCAGAGAGACAGTTGGTCTTTTCTTTGTGGTTTCAACCTCCTAATTTAGCTGTTACTTACCGAGTATCCTTTTTTTTTTTTTTTTTTTTTTTGACAAAGCAATTTATGTTGTTTTTACCCCAAAATAAATTATTTACAAAATTATTTACAAAAAGATAGATTTAAAAAATATATGATTAGATATTTTTCTTATTATGACTGAAGGCATTACTAACAAGAGAATGAGCAGGAATCAGTTATACCTGCTAAAACTGATATCCACAGCAGTCTCTATGCATGCTCATTATAACTTGATGCAAAATTTTGATTTATTGTTATAGATCATGTGGAAGATACACATAAAATAGCAACATATCAACAGATGACTGAAAATAAATTGTCTTCCATAATTTCCATTGTCTGCAAATGTCTTTAAATGGCAGAAATTGTTCACATTATGAAAATTTTGTTACATACATATAAAGAAATACATACAATCTGCCATAGATATTTATTCATTGTGAAATTCCCAGACTTGTGCAGTTCTTTAAAAATATGAGCAGGAAATAAAAGTAAACATTTTAAATCCAAATATGTACTTAAAGGAAGTAATGGAGAGACTGGAGTGCATTTCTACCCCTGAGAATGAGCCAGATAGGTTTGTTCTATTTAGCTAATAGTTTGGTATGAAAACCTGATCTCACTGAAGTCAACACCAATACGATTGCATCCTTAGCCTTAGTTTTAAATCTTCCTTGAGCATGATGTTTTCACTTGCACAGAGAGATAGCATAAGGCTATTGCATCTCTTTAATCTCATTAGATTTTACCATATCTCCATTTCTTTCTGTACTGAAACATGATTTAAGAGTGATCTTCACCCAACAACATAAGGACAAGGTTTCTTCTAGTAGAGCTCTATTGTAAGAAAAAAAATAGAATACAAGTATTTATTTTAATAAACACAAAACACACTGCTTTTAATAAAAATAAAATTAATTATTTGAAAACACACCACGTTTTCTACAAACAGACTTTGTCCCTAAGGCCCTGCTTTTGTCTTCACCAGTTAGCTGTGCAGAACGTAGGGTCTATGACTTTCTTTCTTCTTTTGCTTAATGTATCTATGTCTGCTGGTAGAAATACTTCTGAGTCTTTATAACTGAAATAACAACTTCCTCAAAGATGCATAAATCTGTACAAAGTTGATACATTCTTCCTGAGTATACTTTCAAACCATGTTATAAGCATATCACCTATATTGATGGTTAGTTATATTTTAAATTTCATTTATATTTTTTCTTCAAATATAAATTGAAGGAAAATTTATTTTGAATTATAATAAGTGAAGGGAGAAAAATAATTTAAGGCATTTTATGTAGGTAAATGGATACATTACTATATGAAAAAATAATGTTACATAAGGAGGTTTCAGCAGGGAAGAGCTGTATTTAGTCATCTAAATTAATTTAGATTTTATAAGTTTTTTTTGATTTTCAGGTCAAATCAAATACAATTATTTGGAGTAATGTCTAGTATATAAGCTTACTTTAAGAGGCATGAGTTATTGTCCACTTGTCAGGACTCAGGTAGCAGTATCTGTCACATTTATTTTGTGGCCACCAGGCAGAGCAGGATCCCATTCAGGAAATGTCATGATGTAGAATCCATATGTAATAATTTAGAATTGTTTCAACAATATCCTATCATTTGCGAAGAAGGTTCAACTTTTCAAGCATTTCTTTCTCTGAACAATTATTTGTATAAGCTTCATTTAGGATAGTTGAAGAAATACCAGCATAAGGGTCATAGAATCATAAAGTGGTTTAGGTTGGAAGGGACCTTAAAGCCCACCCAGTTCCAATCCCCTGGCATGAGCAGGGACACCTCCCACCAGATGAGGTTCCTCAAAGCCCCATCCAGCCTTGAATACCTCCAGGGATAAGGCATCCACAGCTTCTCTGGGCAACCTGTTCCAGGGCTTCACCACCCTCTGAGTGAAGAATTTCCTCCTAACCACAAATCTAAATCACCCTTATTTTAGTTTAAAACCATTCCCCCATGTCCTACCATTATCTGCCTAAGAAAAAAGTTGCTCTCCATATTTTTATAAGTTCCCTTTAAGTATTGAAAAGCTGCTATGAGATTGCCCTGGAGTCTTCTATTCTTCAAGCTGAAGTTACCTGACAAATTGTCATAGGTCTTAATTAACTACTTCTTGTAGTGGATTCTAAATCTCTAGATCTTTAATCTAGAGAAAATAGTTACATTTCTTTATATATCTATTCACAGAGTTTGCATTGCTCATCAGTCTATGTTAGGTTACATTAGTTTAGACACCAAGGATGGTTTTTTTTTCAAGATTACCTCTACATGTGTGGGAAGTATCTCAGTTGCAGTTATAATCAAAAGGGCTTCCTGATTTGGCCACACACTGAAGTCCAGTATCATCTAGGGTACCCTGCTTGGCGTCCTCTTGCCATTCCAGATTATAATTTCCATCATGTTGCAAATAAGTCAGATATGTCTAAGAGCATTTTTAGGAAAAATAAATGTGGCAAAATGAAAATTAATTCTTCTCTAAAGGAAGAATTTTGCCTAAAGTATATGTGTAAGAAATCAAACACTTGTATTATATTCTCTCCCATAAAATAAACCACAGAAGATAGAGTAAGTACACTGGGATGGGGAATACAGTGTAATTAAAACAAAGAAACAAACAAAGAAAAAAATGTCAGAAAAGGTTCTAATATTAATATTTGTGATCATACCAACATTATTCTCTCCAACTCACAAGTCTAATTCAAAGATACAACTACTGCCACCAGTACATGCACAGAAATCTGATGTTTAGATTATGCATGGAAAATAGAGTATCTGGTTCACCCTTTCACAGAATCACAGAATGGTTGGGGTTGGAAGGGACCACTGGGTCCATTTGGTCCAATCCCTGCTCAAGCAGGAACATCCAGAGCAGGCTGCCCAGCACCATGCCCAGGCAGCTTTTGAAGGTCTTCAGGGAGCAAGATTCCACAGCCTTCCTGGGGAGCCTATGCCTGTGCTCTGTCACCCACACAGTAGAGAAGTGCTTCCTGGTGGTTAGAAGGAATCTCCTGTGTGTCATTTCGTGCCCACTGCTTCTTGTCCTGGCAATGGGCACCTCTGAAAAGAGCCTGGCTCTGTTCAGTTAAAATAGTAAGGAGAATACAACTCTACATCTTTGACAAGCTGGTGTCCCCATAGGCAAGTACCTTCACTGCACCTTGTAAGACCTGAATCCTGACCTTGGATAAAGCACATAAAGCTCCTACTGGAGAAAAAAATGCCTCATGTCTTGGAGCAGAATTCAGCTCTCAGAACTAAAATAGCTTGCACACACTTGTTGCTTTAATTTTGAAATGTGTTTTCAATTGATATCTTGTATAAATTCTGAACTGAGAGCAATGTGCTTTATCTAGAAGACAATATTACAGTCACAAAGTGCTATCCAAATGGAAAGTCCCCAAGCAAGCATGAGTGATGAGAACATTACAACTATATTATTGGAGCTCTCAATGACAGACTCTTGCATTGACTATTACACACTTACAAAGTATCAGTTTTCATTTGGTCATTGTTATTTAAAGCAGGAGAAGGCTTGCTCTTCTGACCATCGGTTCCTCCTTTGGATGTATCCTGGAAGAAAAGCCTTGGCATCCACAGTGACATTAAAATTCGTTTGTATTCATTTCGAAAATTCTGGTTAAGAAGTCCATATATTATTGCATTAAGGCAGCTGTTGAAATAGGCCATGAAGTAGCTTATAATGAATAACCATTCAGGAACTTTTGGTGCCATTTCCAAAGGATCGATGGCTACAGCCAGGCCTATGAAGTTCAGAGGTGCCCAGCAAAAGGCAAAAATCACAAAAACCACAAACATGGTAAGAAAGTTTCTGAAGTCACTTGGCTTCAGTCTCGGCTTTGTTTCTGACTTGACTCGTCTTCTAACTTGAAGCACTAAAACCCAAATTCGAAGGTAGCAGAAACTCACAATGGTGATAGGGACGATGAAATGAATTACCACAACAGCTATTGTATAGTAGGAGCTTGCAGTCTGAACAAATGTGCATGAATAGATGCGTGGATCATACTTTAGAGAGCCAACAAAAAAATTTGGTACAGTTGCAATTACTGTTAATACCCAGACTAAGGAGACGTAGAGCATTGTGTTCCAACAGCTATACACTTTGTCATAGGCAAAGCTATGACATATATAGCAATATCGGTTTATTGCAATTGCAGTGATGTTGAAAATAGAGCCTATTACACTTAGTCCCATCACAAAGCCACTCACTTTACAGTGCATTTCACCCAAAGTCCATCCGTTGTGGAAAATAGCTAAGAGCACCAGTGGGTATGGATACAAGGCCACGACCAGGTCAGCCAAAGCCAAGCTCACCACAAATGCGTTACCTAGGGGAAAAAGAAAAATACATAGACATAGGTCTGTAAGCAAGCATAGTTGTGAACAAGAAAAAAATGTATTACTTTATTTTGGATATCTGCAATATTAAATTATTGATGATGTCAGCAAGCAGCAGCTACACAGACCAATAAGTCTGTAGGGGAAATAATTTTGTCATTCAACTTAGACCACCACAGAAATAGCTACGGCAACAGGATGTTTCAAATCGTTTGGTAACTGGATTATACTCTCCTTTCTATTTTGATCTTCAAAAAACATAACCATCAATGTGCCATTACATAAGCACGTGCTGAGGTGCTTCAGTATTGCTAACTTTGCAGCTGGATGGAAAAGGAGAAAAAGAAAAAAGTCTAAATTGCTCCAGGTGGGAAGGCTACTATGTTGTTCTAATTTATAACTGGAAAACTAACAGGCTTGACAGTTATCAAGGACAAGGGTATATAAAGGTGAGGCCTACAGGGATTAGAAGGATGCATTGTTTTAAGTATATCCTGAATTGCTACACAATAAACTGTAATATAGAAATTTTCTGCATGAATGGCCTACCCTGTGGTTATTTTGCCAGTGGATTGACTAAGGAAAAGTGAATTGCCTTCATTACCTTCTGTAGAAAGACATGTTTAATTATATTACTCCTACCCTTTTTTCTTAGTGTATCTGGCAGTAGAAAATAGAGAAGTCAGGAGAAACAAACATTTTTGTTGTTGTTTTTACAAGAATGTCTGCTAAAATGAATATATCTAATATCTCAGGCCTCCTAGCATCTGCTAATAGTTAAAATATAAGTATTCAGTTAAAATCAACTGAGCAGGCAGCTCCTTCAACCATATTTGGAAGGCAAGTGACTGTCCAAATTATGTATTTAGTTTAGAACTTCTTGAAAATTCCATGTAGCATGAATAGGGGCAGTTAGCAATGAACTTGCCAAAAATATAATATACCACTTTGCAACACAGAAGGAAGATACTGCAATATGTATAAAGACCTCAAGCGATTGTCACTTTAACAGCTGTTTACAAGTTTGGATGTTCTCACTGTGCACCACAAAGTAAGGTCCAAAGTTTTTGTTTACTTTTTTATTATTATTTTTTTCCCATGTGTCTGACTGCAGAACAAAGTTTAATATTCTATTACTGAAATAAATAATCTACAAAAAAATCTAATTCATAAAAAATGTCATAAACATTTTGGGAAATTAAAGGTCTTAGAACTTTAAGTGCTTAGAGAAAGTAAATATTCCTTGATATACCTAAGAAGCAGCATTTGGAATGACTTTAATGACATTGATTAAGATAATCAGAGGAAACTTCTGGCTATCTCTAATAAAATAGAAACCACAGAATACTCATCTAGTTGGAATGATTATCATTGTTTGTTAATTTACCCAATAAGATTAAGCTCCTAGATTTCAGTTTTATCAGATAGAAGATTATATTCATTTATAAGAAACACTTTTGCTCACTGGAATGGAAAGACCAGTTAATTACAAGAACTAGCTACCAGAAGCCAAATACCTAGCCAGGGACTCAAAAAGATACATATCTGTACTGTTTTAAATGTTGATAGCTGACTTGTCTGGATGGTTTGTAATTGTCTTTGATTTCTAATTTCTAATTGAACAATCTACTGGTGTTCTGTCCACCAGGTTATACAAATGCCACAGAGCTCCTTTCTCTCCTACTGCGGAACCTGGGACAATGTAGCAACAAATAGAAGCAGTAGGGACAGGCAAGACAGAAAGTGAACAAATAAGTCTGTAAGGTAGTGGCACATTTCGTGAAACACCAAGGATTGATGACTACAGATACTTCTATCCCTCCATATTCATATCTGAACATTTTTCCCTTGGGAAAACTCAGAATTACTCTTGCAGACTTCTTAGTTCATTATGTGTTCATGTGGAATGTTATTGGGAAAGCTTTTTGTTTGGACTTAGGGCTTAAAAACCTCTATAATAACCAGCACTGTGTCTATAATTAAATATCCTTTTATAGTGGCCGAGAGTGACATAAACCAGAGCTTTTTATTATTTTACTCTGACAGTTACCTAAAGGTATTTATCTGTACTATTAAGAAGAACAGTAAGATCTTGACTTTAATGATGTAAATAGGAGTTTCATTTAAAATAAATTATTCCTTGATCATTCCTTGGCAAAGTTCACAGTAATAAATATTCTCAAGAAAATGTTAGACTGACAGACTGTCCAGGTATGTCTCTAGTGCTAGCTCACTCTTCAACCCTCTTTTTTTATTCATTTGCCAGACTCTCATAGCTTGTCCTCAAAATAATCTAAAAAAGAGAGTTCTGGAAGGCTTCTGATAGCTTTCTAGTTGGGATTGGTGTATAAAGACAGCATCTGGGCTCAGTTTGTAGGCAGCTTTCTAGTCAAAGGCACAAGGTGTCACTTCAGGGTTGTGTGGTTTAATCTACCACTAAATTACTTATATATAACACTAAGAATATACAATATTTTTCCCCTTTTTTTCTTTTTCTTTTTCTTTTTTTTTTAATGGTCACAAAATACACAAGGTGTGTCTAATCCTTTATTTCATTCCTGTAATTCATTAAAGGGGAAAAATATCTTTTACAATCTCAACCCCAGTTCCAAAGTTCTGCAAGTGATATTCCACTTGCATACAAAATCCCTCCTCCAGTTGTGAAATCGCCTCTTTCTAACAAAGATCCTGACATGAGGTGCGGTATGAAAGTTGCTGGTTGCTTACAATTTCTATTTCTGACTACCAGAAATGGAAACAAAATGTTATTTTTATCATGTTGAACTTAATGTTATTTCCTTTACTTAAATTTATGTTGGTATAAATTATCTGTCATTTAAGCCTCCTTAATGTCTGCTGAAGTTAATGGGAAAATCGCCATAGTTTTAAAGGAGTCATTAATCAGACCATTAAAGATATAATAAATAAAGACCTCTTATTAACAAGAATGTGAATTGTTGAAAACATTTGGTCCATATAACAAGAGCAATAGCAATAGACAAGCAATTCCTAGAATTATGTTTGGATGTAAAAGATAAAAAATAAGCAAAGTCTAAGCCCCTTCATAGCTCCTACAAGTTTTAAAAGACCAGATTTAACCATCAGACAAAGAGAAACAGGAGTGTATTAATCCTGAGGCATGTTAGCCAGGATTCATTACAGCAAGTGGCTGATTTGATCTATTGTTTGAGTCTAAACCAACATGGATGGAGATCAAACAGGCATATGCAAAAACCTGAAGAAAGCAAGCTGTTCTTCAGCAAAGATGGCAGTCCCTCCTTAATCTCCCCTTGTCTGTAATTAATAATAGAAACTATGTAGCTCTATTGCATGGAATTTCTCATCTGTGTGGTCATCTTTTTAGGTTCAAGCCTAAATACATTTTCCATGCCCCAGTGTGGAAAGAAAAACATAATTCTGGAGGGACTGAAGACCTGGCACCAGGTAGGTAGTCAGAACTAAGGATTAGATAGATTTTTGTTTCTGTTTCCAGAGTGTCCCCAGCAAATTTGGATCAAACAGCATGCCAGGAGAAGTTAGCTGCTCCTGGAAACAGACTGATGCTTCTTACATCCCACCTGAAGGAAAAGGGAACAGGAGTGGAGTGTTAACCCTGGACCATGATGTAATTCTCTTTTGTTCACGGGATACTGCAGATACTAACAGACTTGGATTAGCAAGTGCTGATCTGGGACATGACAAACCACAGAACTGGGAGCATCACATGGTTAATATCAAGAAAATTAAACTGGAACTTATAAACAGAATGTGGATGTCTCATCTTCCTCACCTTTTTTTTTTTTTTTTTTCCCTCTACTTTTCACTTATTTGATTAGTATTTTAAATGTATTTAAGCTCTCACATTATATTTTTAAAAGCATTTAAACACTTTTGGTTTAAATTGACAGCCTCTTAATCTGTTTAATATCACCTGTGTCAACTTTTTTATTTTATTTTATTTTTTTATTCCTCATCATCTACTGAGAAGAATACATCAGAAGAATCATAGAAACATTTAGGTTGGAAAAGATCTTCAGGATCACCAAGTCTAACCATCAACCCAACCTAACAAGTCCCACCACTAAACCACATCCCTTAGTGCCACTTCTGCACATCTCTTAAATACCTCCAGGGATGGGGACTCTACCACTTCCCTAGGCAGCCTGTTCCAATGCCTAAATACCTTTTCCATGAATAAATTCTTCCTAATATCCAGCCTAAACCTCCACTGGTGCAACTTGAAATCATTGTCTTGTGTCTTATCATGTATCACCCTAGAAAAGAGACCAAAACCCTACTCACTGCAACCTCCTTTCAGGTAGTTGTAGAGAGTGATAAGGTCTCCCTTCAGCCTCCTTTTCTACAGATTAAACAACCCCAACTCCCTCAGTCACTCCACTTAACTCTTGTTATCTAGTCCTTTTACCAGCTTTGTTGCTTTTCTCTGCATGCACTTAAGCAACTTGAGGGGCCCAAATCCAAACCCAGCACTCAAGATGCGGTCTCACCCATGCCACATACAAGGGGACAATCACCTCCCCATTCCTGCTGGCCACAGTAGTTCTGATGCAGGCCAGGTTGCCATTGTTCTTCTTGCCCACCTGGGCACACCACTGGCTCATGCTCAGCTGGCTGTCGACCAGCACCCCCAGACCCTTTTCTGCCAGGCAGCTTTCTATCCTCTCTTCCCCAAGCCCATACCACTGCACGGGGTTGTTGTGCCTCAGGAGCAGCACCCGGCACTTACCCTTGTTGGATGTCACACAACTGGACTTGGACCATTGATTTAGCATATCCAGATCCTTCTGCAGAGCCTCTCTACACTCAAGCATATCAACAGCGCTGGCTAACTTGGTATCCACAAACTTATGCAGGGTGCACTCAATTCCCTCATCCAGATCACTAATAAAAACATTAAAAAAAACAAAAAAACAACAACAACAACAAAAAAAAAAAAAAAAAAAAAAAACCTGTCTCTAATACCAAGCCCTTGGTAGCAACACTGGTGACCAGCTGCCAAGTGTACTGAACATTCACAACACTTTGAGCCTGGCCATTCAGCCAGATCTTAGCCCAGTAAACTGTATAATCCTGACTGCCCAATGCAGTTGAAACTCCACTCATATCAGTGGGAATGAAGCCAGCAGAAGTGGACACCAGCAGCAGGCGAAGTAGATTAAGACTTTCACAGATGGATATTTGAATTTCCTGTGACACTACAAGTCACTATGGTGATCTTTGATTTACTGAGAAGTGTTAATGTAGTGCAGTGTTCAACAATGTGTTACTAACAGAAAGTTTAACATAATGCTCTAAGAAAGTGTCAGACAGGTTTTTATGTTCTTTGAATATGACTTTTCGAAAGCAGTGACACACTCTTTTGTAGGTTTGTTTCATGATTTCAGACATTTGTGGGATATACTGCAGATCTAAATGTAATGGGAAGGGACAGGTGATAAATTTCCACTAGAACTGCAGTATTTTGGATATTCTGGCAAAACAAAGAAACAAACAAATATAAAAACATAAACAGTGAATTGAGGCTGGACCTTTGATCTATGGAACGTTCAGCTTATTTCTTTTTAGGAAATGTATGTTGTCTGAAACTGTTTAAAATATTTGGTGACTTTAGTGCATTTGAGTTATTTTATGCTTATGCATAAGGGAATTTCTCTAACATTGCTAGCAGTACTATATGCAGAACAGAAGGAGAATATTTACTGTAGGAGTTATAATTTTCCTGTGAAGCTACCTACGGGCTTTGAGAGAGCTTTCTTTTCAGAAGAAATTCAGGCTTAGATACCTTGAAAGTCAGAAGTCTGTGTTCCCCAATAGTTTTCACAGAAAAATCTGGAATCCAGACCAAATAGGGTTTAAGCCCTAGTCATCCGCTTTCTGGATGACACTTTTTCCAATCTGATTCCACATTGTTATGCAGAAGATGAGAAAGGCATTCCTCATTTTTAGATAAATACCTGACTTTATTTTATTTTAGTGAAGAATGCTCTGCACACTCCTTTTCAAGCCGTGCTCCAATGTAAAGAATACAGGATTCATAGGATTAGAAGCTCAGAATGTAAAAGGTAGTTTAAGATTGTAGGTTAGTGACCAGCAGACTGCAGGACTGGGACAGGTTGGTCTTGGCTCCACATTCGCAACTGTGAGTTGCAGCTAGAAGCTACATTAGAAGGAGCTGAATTTTAGGCCAGTAAGCTGCAGGTCTCATGTGTCAATATGGTCTTGCTGAAAAAAGGCACGTAAATTGCACTGTTGATCAGTATGTCTTTGAGATCATGAGTTTGGCATGCTTAGCAACTAGCTATTACTGTAAATCAAGTGAGCAAAGCGTCTTTTTTTCCACAGACGGTGGTAAAACTCTCTATTGCCACCTGGTGCACCACAGCTAGCCAAATCAGAGACAAGAAATTGTAACTCATAACTACAGAAAGCAAAAGCAAGTGGTTCTTTCTTCCAAAGTGAAAATCTTATCGCTACTCAAATAGTACATTTATGGGGTGATAAATATTTTTCTGAGTTTCTGATACGTTCTGAGACTGAATGAACTTTCCTGGTGCTGTGTGTTTTTCTGAGAAAAGGGGAAACCAACGATACAAGACAGTCTCTTCTAGAGAATCCGCTATTGCCTTAGTGGTTAGGACACTTCTATGGTAGAAGACCCTTTCTTTGTAAAAGAACTTAAGAATATGTCTCCCATAGACCCAGGAGATTGCCCTACTCACCAGCCCTACTGCTCTTCTGGGGTTAGCCTGCATGTCTCTCTCTCTAGGTTATAATCAAGAATTCCACCCTGGAACCGTAACACACAGGATATCACTTATACTGTAGAGTGCTCTTGATCACTCTGTGTGAAAGCAAAAAAAAAAAATCTTATGATTTAACAGGTGGGAAACTGAGATGACAGATGCAGGGACTCTCCTAAAACAGGACTTTGGAAGAACACTCATGGTTCATGAGCCTTTTTATTCTCTACTGGATAATACCACATCTATTAGGCACACCTTACAAAAAACTGTGTGTCTGTCCAGCACACTGCTGCAAAATGACACCACTGTGGGTTACTGGTACAGAGGAATGGGGCGACAGAAGACTCAGAACTATTAAGTAAAGTTAGTAGGGTTCAAAGCAGACAGAAGGAGTGGTTGCTGCAATAGGTAGTAAACTTGTGAAACTCCTTAACAGAGGAACTTGCAAATGCAGAAAGTTTACTTATATTCAAGGGAAGGCTAGAAGATTACTTGAAAGAGATATAAATTGAAGGTCATTGAACAGATAGAACATACTAGGTTTGGTAAATCCTCTGAGCTGCAAGGAATCACAAACTGAGAGAATGGGGGGCGGGGGGCAAGTATTATTACGGTCATTCTGTTCTTATTTTTTCCCTGAGCATTTGATTACATCTACAATTAAAGAAAATGTACAAGGCTAGCTATGACCCTGGTCTGTACCAACATGCCTGCTTTTATGATGAGGACAGTAGGTTTCAGTCACACTATTCAGGAGCACAGCTCCTTCTAAACCTCCTGTTTTGCCAATCTCAGTTGTATGGTGCAACACTGTCACTCAGATCCTTACCAGACACTTCTCTACACAACCAGCCCATTTTTGTTGACAAAATGTCTGAAGGGGCGATATCCTTGTTCTGTATCTCATCCACCTGCAACTGAGCTGCATTTTACAGTGATCATAGGAGTGAAGTTCTCTTACACGACTGCCCTCATACTGAAGTCAGGATCTTGCCTTCATTGTAGTCTGGGTAGGTGAAAGGCCTTTCTTGTTACCAAGAGAATGTCTCTACCTAGGGGTACTGTTGCTTTTCAGGCAGGGGATGAAGAGAAGACGTGCACTGAGTGCTTACCACTGTGGGCACCTGTGATAGGCCCAACTTAAAAACCTCCAGTTGCTGAGCGCAGTAACTGAACAACAACAAAAGAGTGTTTTGTTTGTTTGTTTGTTTTTTCTTTTTTCTTTGTCCTGCTAATACATGAAAGAAGTTGTGTTTCCTGCATCTGCAAGTACATACCAGCTTAATTCTCTTCACTTGAAGCAATCACTGCTGTTGATTGCTTAAACTGAGGAAGAATAGGAAGCCTACAGGAAGAACAGCAAGTACAAAAACTCATTTGCTGCTGACAAAGAGTCCAACGTGGAAAGCTATAAAACACTATGGGTGCAATCTAGTAGACCCTATAAATTGCTAGATAACCTATTTTGGTTAATAATGCACCTTTTTTTTGGTCTTCAAACTCTATGTTTTATTTCATATACAAAAAGTGAAATGCATAGCATTTTGTAGTGCGTTATTTTATTAAAAAATAAACAAAAACCCTGAAGCCTAAAACTTGATTCAGACGAAGACTTTTAGTGGTAATTTCCACAAAGATTTAGTCAACTGCTCTGCGGGACTCCTAATAAAGGTCAGGTTGTATGAGACTTTGAGAAACCTGGTCTAGTGGAAAGTGTCCATGCCCATGGCATGGGGGTAGAAATAGATGATCTTTAAGGTCCCTTCCAAACCAAACAATTCTAGGATTCTATAACATGCAGTATGTGACAGACGCACAACCAGTAACAAACACATGCAAGCCAGTTACAGCTGCAAAAAGAAATAAAACCTAAACTAGTTATTGCTGCTACATATTTTAGGGGTTTCCAGACATGGTGGGGGATTCTAAGGCAGTCTTGGAATTATTAAAAATAGTATCTGATATACTGCAGTCAATATGGTGTCTAGAAATATCGAACACTGGGATCATTCCTATTTTGCCAAGCAAGAAAATCACAGAACCATAGAATCATACAGGTTGGAAAAGACCTCTGAGATCATCTACTCCAACCTTGAATAGATAGCACTTGATTAAAAGAGCCATTATAAATCTTTCAGTAAGGAAAAGTCTTACCCTTTTTGTTCTTAGCTTTTAGAAGGCCTCATCACTGCATATGCATATGGAGTTGAATATCTTCAGAAGTTGTTGTCAGTCTGTGCCATCTGCTTCTTTTGGAAACAAGGTCTTACAGTACACTGACATGATTCATCTTATAATGATACTCATAGGTTTGTAAACAACATTTAAACTGATGAGTAAATAAAATGCTTTTATAAAAAGTGATCATATATTCTCTTCTAAAGCATTGGGTGGTTAGTGTTTCAACTCATTTTAAACAAAGCGTGTAATTATCACTTCCTCAACTAAGGTCTTTCCTCTGAGACACTTTAAGTGTTGCAAAAAGACTGGAAATACACTCAGTTTGTTCTGAGCCCATGAGTCATGATATCGGTGAGCTAGTTAAATGAAGGGTGGTAGACATAAGCATATAACCAGAGAATCACTGAAGTTAGAAGAGATCTCTGGAGATCATCTAGTCTAAGCCACTTTCTCAAAGAAGAGTTCCTACAGCATATTGTTCAGGGCTCTGTCCCATCAGGTTTTCAGTGTCTCCAGTCATGGATACTCAACAGACTGTCTGTGTAACCTGCTCTAGTAAGGTACCTGATCCAGGTAGGAGCAGGTTTACAGCACATTTACTGTTCTCACTAGGGAATATGGGGAAGACAAAAATACTTGACCTACTAAATAGCAGAGAGCATCTAATAATCTACCATCTATTATGTAAGTAGAAAAAAGACAAGGTCACTAAGAGATAGAATTCCTTGGTCAGAACAACAGGTCCTAATGCAGATTCGAGCAGATAGGCCTTTGTTTTGACTGTGCTTCTTTCCTCACATTCCTTATGACAGCAAAATCCGAAGAATCTGTCTGGTTATAATGGTCTGAGCCAAACAGAGAATCTGGACCAACAAAATTTTACAGACCAGGGAGGTGGAGTGTGGTAAGGGATGCACAGAAAGAGAGAAGCATCAGATCTGAGCAAGAAGACTTTTGAAAACCAATTGCCACTGGCTTGGGCTGGGCCAGAATTTCCCACCTCATCTAGATATTCAAATGCTAGGTTCAGCTTACTCAGTTTGCAGAACCCTTTACCATATGCTACTTTGATCATCTTTGTGTACTGTGAACTTGCTGAGTACACTCTGCCTCATTGTCCAGATCATTAATAAAGATATCAAAGAGTATTTATCCCAGTGAACCCCTGGGCACACCACTAGCGACTTGTCTCCAACTAGATTCTTTGCAACTGACCTTTGGTTCAGTCATTCAGCTGGTTTTCAATCCACCTCACTGTTTACTTATCTAACCCCAGCTAATCTTAAGAGGATGTCAAAATCCTTGCTAAAGTCAAGATAAACAACATCTAGTGCTCTTTCTTCATCCACCAAGCTAATCATGTATTTGTAGAAGGCTATGAGGATTGGATAAACATAATTAGGCACTTGTAAATCCAAGCTGGTTACTACCAATCTTCTTGTCCATCAGATGCTTAGAAAGGTTTTCCAGGATTAGTTAATTTACTATTCATTACCTTAATGCTGAATCAAAAGCGTTACCTTCTTATAACATCCTGTAATTTTATTGACTGCTTGACTTCCAAGCATTAATTATGTCAAACTTTGCTTAGGTTATGATATAATTAACCTAAAAAATGACATCCAAGAACAGGAAAATAATTAGAAATGTCACATGTTCTCATAGGCTGATGCTACCCACAGATCTGTCTTGTAAATAATTATCAGAAATAAAATTTCTGGAAGTGATATGGAAACCATTTCAGCTCTTCAAATAAGTTCTTTTGGCCTCAGTGGTACTGGTAGTGTTTGGGGGTAAAAGAGAATACACAGTTGCATTTCTTAGAGTTTCTCAAGTATTTGTCCCTCAGTCCTTGGCAGATTATTTTTATTTATATTTCATGAATGAAGCACAGAGAATCTAAGAGCATTTTACTGAAAACAGAATGTATGAAAAACTTTGGTGGAGCTACTACATATTGGATAGTGGAATCATCTGGTTTCTGTAGGAAGGCTTGGGAAAAAGTAATATCTGTTTGCTTCAAAATGTATACAAGTATTCCTTGTATAAGGAGACTCACATCTGGGTTTTGTAAATTTGAAGTCTACCTAATGGAATTAAGCAGTCTTGCACATAACTGTAATGTGGGGGCTACACATTCTGAACAGCTTGACATCCAACATTGGGAAATCTATTACATCATTTCATACTTACCCAGAAGCTGTTGTGTACTGCTGACTCCTTGTACAAATCTCTATATCCGATATGGTAACACCTGCCTTTCTTAGCTCTTGGCTATGTGAGATGGAGTCCTTAAGCCAGAACCCATAATTGATAATAGCTTCAGTGAACAAGGCTAAAAACACAACCAGTGATGAGTGGCTTTATTTCAGAGCAGTGCAGTAGCAATTACTGTACATTTTACTACATCAGAATGGATTTTCTGAGATGCTTTTAAGAAAATATAGGGATTGTCTGTACCCGAGAATCTAAAAAGGATGGCCGTTTATTTTTAAAGGACAACATGGAAGAATTTACAAAGGTGTGTTAAAGTTGCATGCTGTGCTGCATTTGCAGACTCAGTCACAGATGGTTTGTCTAAGTGGAGACAGAAATTACAGTTAAGGTGATGTGTGAAACTTTTCTTCTCTAACAATCCTGTTAACAAAAGTTTGCAGTCTGTGCATTCCAGTGGGTAACATCCATCTTCAAATGAGTTTGCTGGAACACTCAATATTCAACTTAGATTCCCAAGAGTGTTTCAGAACCACAAGTTGTAGTTCACGTAAATAACTCCCAGTTGGCACGTAGTGACTACGCCACCTATATATCTTGTCTGATCTTGAAGTGAAGCATCATGTCCTAACAGAACATTCTCTTATTTGTCAGTAGGAAAACTGAATAGAGTTGGCTACTTATAAGAACATCCTAAAAAAGAGCCCTAAAGACTACGTTGCTGATGAACCTCACCACAGGCAGGATCACAGTGTGAGTAGATTAAATAGCCACATTCTTTTTAAACTATGCAGATAACATTCAGTAAAGGAGATTATTTTTACTTTCATGAAAAGGACTGTCCAAGCTATGAGTCAGAATGAAATAAAAATGCCTAGATTGATCAGATAACAATATTCATAGGTGATAACCATAAGGTCCTTTTCACTATTTGAACTCAAATTAAATATTGTGTATACCGATATAATTGAAAATATTAATAATTGTTTTTAGTATGAGAGGACACTGAGAATTTCAGGCAGGCTTTAAGCAACCTTGGAGATATGAGGATGTCCTTTATAGGTCTTTTATACAGGGATATATTTTACTCTTCAGTGTTAGCTCTGAATTTATACTTTGTTAACATAATGACATTTTCAAGGCTAATGTATTAAGCAGGTATTTTTTCTTATTAGCTAGACTGCTAACTCCAGTGGCTGCATGTGATTTCCTGACAGCAGGTGTTGCCCTCACTGTGCAAATACAGCAGTCTAACAGAACAGATGAACAAATGTTGTTCTATAGCAGAAAGAATATGATGCTTGTGGATGTGATGCAATATTGGTAGAGTCTTCATATGGGTATTTAAACACTGAAAATTAGCCCAGTTAAAGTCCATAAATAGTGGCTGAATAAAATTAGTATCTTTGTGAGAATTAGTGTAAGCAGAATTTATTAGACAGTATAATCAAATATCTCTATAATTAATAAATAATTAAGAAAGAATCCCAGCAGTCCAGACACGAGCAATCAATAATACCATTCAATGAATGTGTTTAGGCTAACGTCATTGCTTGTCATACCAAGACATGACTGTCCCATACTCAGCTGCAGTGTCAGGAAAACATTGACTGATACAGCTCACTCGCTACCAGCAGGACTCCAGAGCTGCCAAAGCAGCTACTCTTGTTAAAGAGCCCAATGGTGCTGCACCCACGGTGATTTAGACATATTTTTGTTAGCTTTTGCTGGAAATCTGTTTCATATCCCTATGAAAGTGGAAGTTTAAAGACCAGAGCAACCACTCAGACTGATTTTTAGGAAGATGTATGCTACCATAGCCTTTCTTCCTCTCCACAAAGGAGGAAAAGGTTTTGTTTTATCAGCTCAGGATAATATAGCTGTTCTCATAGGTATTCTTGGGAACAAGGTAATGTATTTGACACTCTAAAGCTAGGCACCAGTATTTGCTTCTAAATTATAAGTTAGAAGAAGTTAAAAACTGGAGCATATCTAAAGATAATGTTACTCAGAATAAGTCAGTTGAAGTAGGAGTAGGATTTACTCCTAGAGGCAGAGCACGGTTTGTCACTGATTTAATGAATTGACTATAGTCTCCCATAGCAACCTCAATATAATGGTTCAAACCACCTGGTAAATATATGTCTCCTAAGAATACTTGAAAAATTACAGCCTTTTAAAATGAGCTGTGCTGGCTCTCTGTGAGTAGATTTGGTCTCTTATCTCACTGGCTGGTTGTGTCAAAGAGCACCATAAATCCTTGAAGATCTTCTGCTGGTCCATCCAAGAATAGAGCTTTACTGCAGAGGTCATGCCTCATGCAGTCAGTGAGTCTTGAGAAGGAAAAGCCCGTCCAGAGTCCGGGAGAGAGCTGGCTGCACAGGGAGTGCTGCTAAGAGACATAGGAATTTGCATTCTCAGCTGCCAAGAGGTCTTTCTAATTTCTTATCCCTAAGGGCATGTTTGCACTGTATGTTTCAGGGAGATTAAAGCAAGCTTACTCATACTGAATATTATATATAAATATATATAAAAAAAAAAAAAAAAAAAAAAAAAAAAAAGGCTGTGTGACAGTGTTACAGCTGGATCTATGGAGAGCCTGGTTATGGTACTGCATGCAAAGCATCATACTTACATCATCAATTGGCTTTCCTGTAGCTCAGAGCATGAGCAGTGTAAACTTTTCCTAACTGAAATGCACAGTGTTAATATATCCTTAGATTCTTCTCTTACAGGTTAAAGTAAACCCTTATACTTCTCCAGTCCAACTAAATGCTTATCATTCTGTTTCCTCTAAGGATAAGAACACCAATAGCTCCATTTACCCAGTAGAATAAAACTTGACTTTTTTTTTTTTTTTCTAAAATTGAAGTATCTTGAAGTTGATCTTGGTGATATGCTTCCTATTCATTTATCAAGAAATAGATCACTTTCTGTACAAAATTTAAAAAAAAAAAAAAAAAGAAAGAAAGAAAGAAAGAAAAAAAAGAAGACAAAAAAGAGAAAAATGGTTTGGAGCTCTCATCTAATATGGTATTGTCAGGTGCTTTGAAGGAAGATAAAAAGTACACTACAGTTGTACAATAACCTGCTTCAGATTAGAATTTTATTCCAATCCTTAGGTGCTAGAATTTGGTTTAAATCTATCACTAACACGTTATGTACTTTCTCCATTTTTTTTTGGTAGCATTAGCTGCTTTGACTTTGAACAGTCAAAATATCCAAGAAAACTCCTCCTTAGTTATCTCTGTTGAAAAAACAAACCAACAAACAAACAAACAACACACATTTGGATAAATAAAACAAGATATTTAAGAAAGAGAAGTCAAGTGTTTTGAGGAGCTTAGCGACGTGAATGTGGAAGAAACTTGGCATTTCTTCATATCGAAGATACAAATAAATAAATAAATATCTGGAACTTGCATCCAAAACAAGGAAAAATATAAGGAAAAGTTCCATATCTAGATGCAGGGGAAGTTCTCTCAGCAAAGATACCATGGGCTAGATGGAACAGAAAGATATTTTCACCAAAGAAAACTTCTAGAGAGAATAATATGGATAAAGTGGGAACTGGCAAAAACCTAAACTGAATTGGCTTTGCAAAGACTTGTAATAAAGTGCCCACCCACCACATTCATAAAAGGAAGGAGGTGAAAGGAGTTATCAAGGGAGAAGGAATCTGAACAGAGACTTAAAATCAACTCAGACCAGCTGCTGGTCTGAAGAGATTTTGCTACAGTTTATAAAAAGGACGGTCATGGTGGGCTTGGGGACAAGGCAGTCTGTCAGGTGAGGAATTATTGTACATGCAATAGAGCAGAAGTGTCTGCAGGTCAGAAAGACTGATTATACTTGATAGCAAGAATTTTTTAATGTCCTTTATCTCAGAGATGGTGTCATGGGCTCTGACGGGACAGAGATACCTGTGGGATGTTTGAAATGGGGCTGAATGTACTCTCTTTTACTCCCTTCTGGTCGGGATGTGCTTCTGACAGGCTATGGCACGGAGCCTGGCTCTGCATGTACCCTGATGAGCAGCTTTGCCATGGCTCCCCTGCAGCTGTGATGCTCCTGCACTTTAGTGCCCATCTGCCCCTTCCTTCCTTGGTGCTGGTACAGTTGCTGTTCCGTTTTGCATGAATGGTGCTTGCAATGAGTTGGGAAAACAATTATCAGAGAGTAATGAGAAAAATAAAATTCTATTAATCCCCCTGGAAGATCCATTTGTCGATCATATCCTATGTGGTAACACGGCACCTGAATTAGGTGGGGAATTAGCTGGAGAGAAAGAATGGATTGAGAAATCTTTGGGCTTTTTAATCTCACTTTAACTGCAGACAAGGCTATAGAAACATTTGGAAGGAAGAAACAAAGAAACAGGTAAAGGCAAATGGCATAAAATTCAATGTAAGTTTATACAAGGAGGCTCTACTTACTAACCTGATCATCTTTATTTAATAAAAGCTGGACTTCCTGTACCTGGAAAATTGCTCTGAACTGATCCAGCTTTGGAAGCATATTTGCTATGGTACCACACATTCTGCTGCTACCACTGCCTGGATAGCGATGAAAGAAAATTGTTGGACCAGAGGGAGATAACCTACATTGTGCTAACTTTGATTCAGAAGAGTTAGGTCACAGAACACAGAGAGAACCAATGATTTTTTGTTCTAACACAAAGTTTGGACCCCCCATTGCTATAGGGAATCTTTTTTTTTTTTCTTGAGGATTAAAAGAGTATAAAGTGGATAGAGTATAATAGTATGGTGTATGAGGTCAGATGAGAAATGATGACTGTGGGGACTGAAAATGTGTAAGAAAAAGAAGACCTGTATTAGCAAGCTTCTGTACCCAGAAGAGCCATCTATATGATATTATCACATAAAAGTGATCTCAAGACATATCAGGTCTATTCTGTCTATTCAGGGAAGGACAGAACAGAATGGGATGTCAATATTATTTTGGTGAAAGTATTGGTGATACTTCATGTTTGTTATTTTTATCGGTTCTGTCTTCTCTTGTTCAATAAAGATAAATTGAGCTTGTATAGGAAAATTGAAATGTTTAAGACAATCAGGGAAATGAAGAGGCTGTTTAATTAAAGGCAAATAAAAGCATTTGGCTAGTTTACTGTGGAAAAACAAAGGTTGAGAGGGAAATAGTTGCTTGTTTTCTATTAACGTGGCATAAGAGTTCTCAATAGGGAGAGAAATGATATATCCAAGTTAAATGACAATTTAGTTCTACAAATAAAGCCCACTACAAATTAGCAACTAAGAAGAAAAAATTAAAATTGTATTAGAAAAAAAGCTTGAACCACAGAATTATTATAATGTGATAAGATGATAGGAGAGCTTTATTTTAAGTGTTGGGTTCAATGAACTTTTGTGAACATTGATGTCATGTTCCCATGAATTCCTCAGTATAGAGTAGCTTCAAGGCTAAAGATCCTGAATCTGAGAAAGAATGCGAAGGCTGGCTGAGCACACACATAGTCCCAGGGAAAAGAAGTCTACAAATCCAGGATCCAAGAAGCCAGGAGTACAGAAGTTCTGCTTAGCATGGTCCTACCTGAAACTATCTTAAGTTGATTTCATTTCACCTAAAGGCAGATGTCTACACTGAGATAGTCTCTCTTGATTCTCTAAAGGAAGTAAGCTTAAGATAAAGGAAGAAGCTGAGAAACAGGTATCTTCACTGTAGTCTTCTAAAGTTAGATAAGATAAATTCCTCCCCAGCAGACAGCTGTCCTCTATCCTATTGCACAGGAATAATAATAGGGAAGCTATACAGGAGGGAAAGAGAACTGGTGTAGTCAAATATATGAAGAATAACTGGAAACAGGATATAACAGTGGAAAAATCTATATTACAGACAGAAATGTGAAGACTACAGAGAGGGAAACAGGAAAAAGATTACAAGAATTGGTTACATTACTAAACATTTTATTTAGTATAAAGACAAGTACAAAATTACAATTCTGTATGCAGAAATGTTTCATTTCATGCAGATGTCTATGCATACGAGTAGCATGTCCATCTCTAACAGCCACACACACATGCACAGTCATTATTTAATTAAACATGCAAATGCAGATGTGTTCATATGGGTGGGAACAAAAACCCATGAATTTTAATTTATTTTCTATGGTAAGAGCATCTTGCCATTGAAAAGAAATCAGCCTTATTGCACTATGTTGATTGTTATATATAGAAAGGAAGATAGTGGAGGAAGATAGTAAAGAGGGTTGACACAATGCACTAGAAATATCCCTTTCTGCTAATGCATTCTTTGGCAGTGCACCAAGGTTAATAAATATTAGTTCCCAGCTCTGCACAATTCTTTGAAATTATATCAGTGTTAATGTGCCTAATTCTCACCTCACCGTTTTCTGCTGGCTTTAAGGCCAATGAAATACAAATGGTTTGCTTTATCTCCCTCCCACAGGAGATGCCTGGTCAGTTCCTACTTTCTGAATTGCATCCTATTAGGCTGTTACCCCAGACCATGATGTTCTATAGCTATGATATGCTACGTGCATGTCCTGAAAGTCTTTAAATCATCTAGTGATTTTGAACTTGATACACCTTCAGGACACCTGACCATCCAGCCCTGATTGTTTAGCACAGGTAAACTTCAGCACTTGAAAAGTTTAGCACTTTAAAAGCTGCCCCCTGCCATACTTAAATGAAGACACCCAAAATCACTAGTCTCTTGAAAACACAATGTCAAATAGACACAATTCTGACACAATGTCAAATAGAAAGGCTAATTTATTTCATCTCTCTGATATACAAAGTTTTATTTAATTTTCTAGTGTATTGGACCAAGTTACTTTCCCTCTAAAATTAGAAATGATAAAAGCACTAATTTCTGTAAATTTGGTCACTTTTAGAGATCAGAAATTGCTCAGCCTCTCCCAAGCAGGCTGGGTGCAGTTATGTAAGAAGATGAGCATGTTGATTCATACCAGTTATGCTGTGTGTTACTTAAAAGAGCCTGCACAAATTCTCCCCTCCCCCTCCAAAAACATTGAAATGTGGGAAAGAGACTTCTGTACGCTATGAAACGATCTTCTTGTTGTAAGGCTGGCAAAATTCCCACTGCTTAAGGAGTGAATGAGAAATCTCTACAAACATCAGTCCTACCCGTTCTCCATTTCTCGCCTACTTAGCATAATACTTACCAACAGAAAGGGTAGCTGGTCATTTGATTTCACTCCATTTTTGTGTCTCATATAACAGCCTTAAAATGGATTTGCTTTTGACCATGCTTTGATTTTAAGGAGAGTGACGCATAATTAAATTGTTTGTAATTACCAGGTTTCTTTAGAACCTGGTTGATAAGTCCTGGAAGTATAAAGCTCTGACTTGCTTTCTGAAGGGAAGGTTACTATTTGTACTACAGAAGTGGGCAGAGCTGCTTAATTTCTTATTGAACATTGGCTTAACTGAAGTTCCACACTCTCCTACCTATCCAAAACTCTCTTTCATTAGCTTCTTCAAAGAGAATCAGGTGTTCATGCTGCCCATCCTTGTTTCTGCAGCCATCCAGACCCTCTCTCCTGTCACAACCACTTAACTGGCTTCATCTAGTCTCCCTCTGACACCGCTTTCTACAAGTCTAACCCCTTGTATGTCATTTTCCCCTCACCATTTCATTTACTCTCATATACCCTTCTCTTGCTAATGCTAACACTCTGGTCTGCTCAGTAAGGAGCACCTCTAAGACCACCTTCAGGCCAATCTTCTTTCCTTGTCTGAGGCTAAGGGCTCCCAAGCACTGCCTTAGACCCCCCACCACTCCACCCAGAGCCTTTTACAACTCTCTACCACTCTGCTCCCTCCTTATGAATTTCTCTCTGGAAAGATCACTGAACGTTTACCAAACTATCCTCTTTCAGCTTTATCCCCAAGACCCATCTCTCCATGATGGCTAGCTAAAACCTGGCAATTTATTTAAGGTATTTAACTTCATGAAGATTACACAGAAGGGATTCCCTGATGCTTTTCATGATACTTACGAAAAAAGATGGCTGTGATAGGGTCAGTGACATCACGGGGGATGATCCCAGAAGCAGTTCAATTAGTATATATTTGAATTAGATAAGACAACAATGTCATATTTCAAGAGTCTTAGGATGCCATGGAGCACTTTGATCAGTATTGAACCTTATTGTCCCATGCAAATTCCCCCAGTTTACCCTCCCTCTGCTGTCATTTGAATGAAGGAAGCTGTTCCAAAAGTCCCTCTTCTGCTCCCCCTCTGCCAGGATTTGATGCCGGGGACCCGTCTCCCTCTCCAGCGAGAGCATGGGCACACAATCCTGCTTAGCAGGAGCTCCAGTCACGCTGCACGTGGAATCCTGGAGGAATTGGAACCCATTAAAAAAAAGAACCGGGAAATTCAAGCCCCCAGTGCCTCCTCCCCCTCCGTAAGGAAACACCCGGCTGTTTAATTAGGAGTGAAGTTGAACGGATGTAACATAGAGCCCCCGTGCACCTGACTACTCAGGCAAGGTTTTTTTTGACCCCAGACCCGCACTGCCATCACGAAGCAAGGTCTCTAGGACCCTAGGACCTGAAGCAGCAATTGCTTGGTGTAAAGAGACCTTGGGCAGGGACAGGGCTCCGCTCCTTGGGGGCAGCATCCCTACCCCACCAGCACCGGGCAGGTCGGCAAACCTGACAAGGTAAGGTGGTGGAAGGGAAGGAAAATCCGAGAATTTGCTACTGTCTGCAGAGTTCAGTCGCCTGAGGCAGGTGTAGCTAGCCCGACAAGGATGGGAAACAAAAAGTTCAGCACTTTATGTACACAGAGCCACTTTTTAGAGCACACACACACACAAATTATAGACACGAGTGAGAAGAAAGCCACTTTATTTCTGGTTGTAGGACGCCGGGTGAGCAGCCGAGAGAGGACGGTGTCCTGAGGAGTGCTGTGAGCTCCCACGGGCTGCGGCTGACACCTCACAGGCTTGCTTTAACCAACTTCTTTCTTCCTCCGAGACTTTCGGGCACTCTTTGCTTCTGGTATTTTAATACTTCAGCTCCACAAAGACTACGTAACGCCTCATTACAGCCACTTAATGACCTGCAATTCCTCCTTAAGTGCCAGGGCACAGCACAGATAGGCAGGGCTGAGCGCCTGCAGGTCCTTGCACACATTAGCCCCGGTATAGGGGGGGCTTTGGGAACCCCTGGGCTCCCGCTACTCCCTGCCGGGGGCTCGACCCCTTACCTGAGTTCCTGAGCTTGCGGTTCTTGAAGACGGAGACGATGACCAGCAGGTTGCCCAAGATGTCCACCACCGTGGTGAAGATCAGCACGCTGGAGAGAGCCGACACCACCCAGGCTGGCCGCGGTGAGCCCGCCGCCTCCTCCTCCCGTTCAGCCGAGCCGAAGCGACCCCTCCCGCCCGGGTCGCAACAGTTCCTCAGGGAGCCATTCTCCAGCATCGCCGCCGCCCGGCGCGCAGCAAACCACCCACTAGCCCCGCGCCGCCCTCCCTCCGCTGACTGGGCGGGCGGTGGGGTGGCAAGGCTTTTAACGGCCGCGCCGCGCGCACGGCCCCGCCCCGCCCCTCCCCTCACGGGGCTCGGGGCAGGCGGGGGGCGGGCACGTCGCTAGGCCACGCCCCCGGTGCTGAGGGAGGGGAGGGAGGGGAGACAGACATTGGGACAGGTCCCCCAGGGAGGTGGTGGAGTCACCATGCCTGGGGGTGTTTGAGGAACGGTTGGACCAGATGATCTTAGAATGACAGAAGCATTAGGGCTGGAAATGATCTCCAAGATCATCTGGTCCAGCCATCCCCCTACCACCAATGTAACCAATAAAGCATGTCCCTAAGCACCATGTCCAACCTTAAACACCTCCAGGGATGGTGACTCCATCACCTCCCTGGGCAACCCGTCCCAATGCCTGGCTGCTCTTTCTGAGAAGAAATGTATCCTCATTTCCAACCTGAACCTCCCCTGGCAACTTGAGGCCATTCCCTCTAGTCCTATCACTAGTTACCTGTGAGAAGAGGCTGACGCCCAGCTGCCCACAGCTTCCTTTCAGGTCTATTGCAGAGAGCAATAAGGTCTCCCCTGAGCATCCTTTCCTCCAGACTAAACAACCCCAGTTCCCTCAGCCGCTGCTCACAGGACTTGTGTTCCAGAGGTCTTCTCCAACTTTCATGATTCTGTGAGACAACTGCAAAAGTCACAGGTGGGATGTGGGATATAACAGCTCCAAAACAACGTCAACTCTGGAAAACACATGCATTTTAGGAGTTTTTCCTTTCAAGACGCAGGCGTACACAGTGAACTGTGGATGGACTTCTATCAGAAATTCAGTTTGAGATGTATAGGTTGGTTTGAGGTCCCACACTAGCAGGTACCACTTATTTGCATCAAATAAGATCTCTGGAGGTCCCTTCCAACCTCAACCATTCTGTGACTCTGTGTGATTCTGTAATACAAGGAAGATGCATGGGACAGAGGAGGACAGGCCCTGTATTATGCCTGTGCCTGGCTTCCAGCATGGCAAGCACAGTTACCAGGTGCCACTGATGGTATATCAGTGGGTTCACATGGTACGTGCTGACAATTAGGGCTGCTCACAGCAGACATAACTCCAAAGGGTCTTGTTCCCCACTTTGTATTGTTTTCAGGGCCAGGCTAACCAGACTACAATGGGTCCTTCTCCCATTTCAAGGTTTTGCCCCACTTTTGAAAATTATGTTGAAGCTACATCTTCAGAAGAGGTTACTGTGTAGCTATATTCTTCCCCTTCGTGTTTCCTCAACTCAGTATGCCCCATAGTTTTTCAGAAATTAGGTCTTGAGTTAGCCTGCCTATGTTAAATTAATCTGCAAAAATTGTGGAGCAAGTTTCTGTCTATTCTAGCAGCACGTATATGACATATTGCTTCTTTGAGACTTACCTCTACTCAGATATGCGCTGCTTTATTTAAAATACTATAAATCATTCTGGGGGCTTCTTTCTTTCCAGTTTAAAATAGTTTATAGATGTTCAATTTAAATGTATTCCTAATCAATTTTAGATGCACTAAAGTAATTTTGGTTGGAATCTTCATAAAAGTGCACATGTAGATTTTTGCACCAGTCTTATTTGCACCAATTAAAAAAAAAAAAAAATCATACCCCGGATACTTTTTTTTTAATGTAGAAAAGTACGTAAGGTATGTGAGGTATCCTGTTTCTTTTCAAAGTACAGATGATTCATGGCTTGAACCAAGGAAGGACTGTCTTCTGAGGAGTATCACTTCTGAATAGTTATTTTGCAGTTCTTTCATTGCCATAGGAAAGTATTTCACATTTGCAGAGCAGACTCCTGATGTAAGCAGAAGTTTACTTGATTTTAATTTCCTTCCTCCAGAAATTTAAAAGAAAGTTTATCCAAGGAAATGCCCAATTTCTGCATTTATCTGTACAAAAACAAGTTTTTGTTTGTTTGTTTTCCCAGTGAAAAAATAATTCACCTGTAGGAAGAGTTTTTGCATTATAGTGACTCCCTTTATCTGCCTGTGTTCCAGCTTCCCTCTTCAGAAAGTTATCCTCAGCGGCCATTATCTATGTGCTACTTTAGTCTTATTAATGAGACAGTACAGGCACTGTCTTATTTTGAAGAACATATAAATATTATCATTGGTTTACATGCCTTGGGCTCTTTCTGGGCATCTTTCCAGCATCTACATAAATGCTTTTAGGAAAAATGTACCATTTTGTTGTCTTTGTGTTATTACTACAGGATTTATCTTTAACTGTTTGTTAAAGGCTTAAACTGTCCCTGAGCATAAATGTGACTTTTGAAGATAGGCTTTACTCCTGGCAGTCTCCAGGTTTTTAGTTTATCCACCCAAGAGGAGTGCTGTACGTTTTGGCCTGCCACACACAATTGTCATAGATCATCACTCATTTTGTTTTATAGCTCCCCAAAGTGTGCCAAGTGATTTAGAGAAAAATTAGAAAGCTACAACCTGAACTTGGCCTGAAGTACAAGCCTGTTGCAAAATATGAGATGAAGTAAGTGTTGCTGGCTTTCTAACAGCAGCCTGTCTTCCATGGTTGCCCTGCAATTTGACAGTGAGAAAACAAGTAGATCAGAATCAAAATGGTAGCCTTCTGCCTCAGCAATCTGTAAAGAGCAGGTCCTCCACCTCATATGAATTCTCATTCTGTTCATTTGTATCAAGTAGCATAAGTCGGAATTCTTATTTAGGGTTATCTATACAAGGATATGTTATAAAAGTTAATTGGATTTGCTTTTTTAAATGATTGATTAAACTGTATTAAACACTGTGGATGTTCTTAGTCAGCATTTTAGTAACCTTATTTCAAATTAATCAAGTTATCTTCAGAAGTGAAATGTGTGTTTAAACATATTGATTATTACAGTTAATATCATCATAGAATCATAGAATGACCTGGGTTGAAAAGGACCTTAAAGATCATCTAGTTTCATCCCTCCTGCCCTGGGCAGGGTTGCCAACCCGTAGAGCAGGCTGCCCAGAGCTGCATCCAGACTGGCCTTGAATGTCTTCAGGGATGGGACATCCACAGCCTCTCTGGGCAACCTGTGCCAATGCCTCACCACCCAATATGGTTTATTTCATTGCAGAAAGCACTCCATGTCAAAGAAAGGAGTAGAATTTTAAGACCGTTTTAAGTTTTGGGAGATTTTCATATAATTCCATGTCTAGGAAAAATAACTGTCTTTTGTGTTTATTTCTGAAAGCAATCCCAAAAGTTTCCTAAAGCAAACTGTACTTGTGCTGTAGGCTAAGACTGGGAATTGCCTAGATGGTGGAACAATAAACTATTCCGTACTTCACTCTGTGGCCAGAGGCTGTGCTCTCATTTGCCTTTTTTTCCCATTCTGAAGACAAGTGGCTGCTTCCTAGAGATACGTTCATGCTCTTTGTTTTCTGTGTTTTATTGATTTGATTTTTTTGAAGGGACTTATTTTAATTGATTACAGAAGTCAAAACTCTTCATGAACATGAATGAAATTTCAGAAGATAGAAGTGCCTATTGGCAACATGAATTTTGAGCAGCAGAAGAAACTACATCTCTGCTATGCTCACACATTTAAAGAAGACCAAAGGGCACTCAGATCTAAAAAGCACACTATAAAAATGTTCATACTTTTAATTTTATCAGCTTGAGTTAACTAATTTCACAGTGTCCACCATAGCTGAGGCTGGATTTTGGGCTCCTGTACTACTTCCATTTTTATTTTTTTTTTTTTTTTTTTTTTTTTTTTTTTTTTAATAGTTCTATGTAGATGTTTTAGTGAATTCAAGCCAAAGTACCGTTGTTTAAACAAAAGCCTGTTTCCTGTCCATTGCTGGTTTGCTGATCATGAGCCTGAACAGAAAATTTGTATCTCCTTTTAGAAAGGAGTGCCTGTCTTTGTAGAAACAGAAGATTCACTTGACAACATTTTCCACTCTAAGTTTCATTTTTTTTTTCAATGTGCAATATTAATATTTTTAGGTAGAAATCTAGGTCTTAGTGGGGGAAGGCTTATTTTGTTGTCCATAAATTTCCATCCTTTTTTTTTCCTGCTAGAAATTTCCTGCTGTAAAATGAGATCTGTCATCTAATTCTCAATAATATGTTGGTATTTTAGTCAGATTGATTTCCATTGTCCTTTCCAAGAGTCTCCTAGTTTTGAAACTTTCATCTAAATATTTTGGGCCAAAGAAGGATGGGAGGGTGAAGAGGTTCAGGATGGGTATATCTCATCACTTCTCTTTAGCCATTTAGTAGTAAATTTGTCATCTCTCTTGACTGTAAGTCAGCTTGAGAGAGTTGTGGGGGTGAGGAGAGAGTAGGAGAGAGAGCGAGCTGGGGGAATGAGAGAGAGAGGTGAGGGGGCTAGACAGAGGGACGGGGAGAGAGTGGGGGAGAGAGAAAGACATCCAAAGGGAAGTGCATGTCTGTCACTGTTGGATAGGTGTTGAAGGCAATTGGAATGGAGTGTTGGAGGCACAACCTTGTGCCTGCCTTTCTGCAGAAACTGAAGAGGAGCTCTGATGACCAACTAGATACTTCACCATTAGGTGTTTAAAGATGAGACTTTCTTTCTGAAGATTAAAGAGTCTTAGCAGGGCTAAAACAAAAACGTGGTCTCCTGATTCTGATCCAGTGTCAACATTTCAAATATGCTCATCTATTCTGCCTTGTCTATTCTTTAGTGTAAGAATATATATATATATATACACACTTCCTCTGTATACCTGTATACAAGCTACTGTTGCTACTCCAATCCCAGGACTCTTCTGCCAGTTTGTGTGGTGCTTTTCCAGCATGCAAGTATTAATCTTGGAATGAAAGAAACTGATTTTCATTTCTGACTCAACCTCTAATTCAAATTTATATTTTGCAGGGGTGAAAGGCTAGTTCCATAATCCCACATAACCCTTTGGCTAATCCCATTTAAGATGGAAAAAGGAGCCAGAAGAAATTAATTGGTTTATATTATTAAAGTGAGCTACCACAATCCCTTGTTTGTATAGCATTCAGGAGTTGTTATCTCTATCCTTCAGATTATTTTGCAAGCAGCTGCTAGTTTTTCACAGCCAGCAGGCCAAGATGGGCTGGAGAGAGCTTTGCACTGGCAGCCAGGAGGTTCTGAAGTCCTAGTGGTGAGTGTCCCATGGATTTGCCACAGCAGTGTGGCTTACTGTTTTCATTTCTTTGACTCTTTTTTCACATTAAAATGAGGCTAAGGAAACACTGCAATGTATGTCTCAGGAGGGAATTCAGAGTTAATTAGTTAATTACTTAAAATGTACTTAATTTGCTATGCAGCGTATTGTATTTTGCTTAAGTTAATGCAGAGCAGTCATGGATGACATATGCTGCATTAAAAATAGGCTTTCTCTGCCAGTATGAGCAGGAACAGATGATTTGCTTCACAAGTTTGACCATGAGTTCAACAGCAGCTGAAATTTTCAACAAGGGAAGAACTGGATTTGGTGAATCAAACTAGGTCACAACTAATATAATTTTTTTTTTTAAGGATGTGGGTCAAGTTTCAACTTTCACAACCTGTTTTCATCAGTGTTGTCCCAAAGGTGGTATGAACTGTGCTGTCTTGAGCTCTGCAATGGTGGCAAGGTATCAGCTGAGAGAATGGAATTAAGCAGTGGTCTGTCTGGATGTGTAGGAAGCTCCTTTTTATTGGGCAGTGTTTTTACCCCTCCAATTCATGTTGTTGAATATGGAAGAAATAACCATCAGCTAAGGATTAAATCTATATTTAATTTATGTAAATATTTTATATTTAATTTATATGACCTCAGGAGTTATAATAGTAATCAAGCTGCACAATACTTTGGTCAGGTATTTGATCCCAGATCTCCCTAACAGGAACAAAGAAGAGTAAGATAAATTTCATGCAAAGTCTTTATCGAGCACAGGCTTGGGGAAAACAATAGCAAGTAACTGTATTCAGGATTTTATTCAACACTAAGGATGTTTAGAAGATAGAGTGTTGTTTAGAAGATAGAGTGAGCATTTGAATTGTATGCTGATGTCAGCAAGAAGGACTGAGGTGCAGGAAATTTCCTGGGGCTTAAGGGTCCCTAGGGCTGAATGGGCTCAAGTTGCAGCCTGGGACCATTGATTCTGAAGACTTTTTAATCCCCAAGAAATACTCTGCCCATCATTCCTTATTGCTTTTGTTAACATGCAGGCTGAAAGTTTTATCTTCATTCTTAAGGATAAAATATTAAAAAAAAAAAGAAATACGACATAAAAATGTGACATGTTGAGTTTTATCTTTGTGTCAGAAAGCAAGGGTGCAGATTTCGTCCATTTGAAAAACATGGGAAGTATCTATGGAACTACTATCCTTTATATTTCCTCATCAGGACCCTTAATATCAACCTCCAATATTTTTAAATGGAACTGTTTATGCTTTGTGAAGCATCAGTTAAGAAATTCAGCAAAAGATTAGCTGCTGTATCCGTAGAAAAAGTCATCCACATCACACTTTCTATTGTAAAAATTCAGGATAAAAGGAAACAGGGAGAGGCAAGAATAGGATTACAGATCCCTCTCCTTCTAACCAAGTTTTAATGCAAAACTCCAAGGCTGTAGATTCTGCAGTCTACATTTTTACTGTCTTTCCTATGTGTTTCTTTGTCCCATGGTTTTCTGTTCCGTATCCCCTAATCTAAGGATAGCTCCTTATGTCCACAGATCCTTTTCCTGTTCCCTCTCCACTTGCCATGGCAAACAGGACTTTCTATAGGCTTTATATGTTCGGGTTGGTCTGGCAGTGTGCAGTGTAGACTGACCAGATTGCTGATGCAACAAAAAACAAGGCATAGAGTTATAGCTGCCTTTTTCTCAAAGGAGTGGAATTCTGGCTCTTTCACTTGTAGCCAGTTCCTGATCTTCACAAAACCACTTGGAATACAATAACCTTGAGTCAAAGCCATGACTCAGATCTGGTGTACTTTAGCTAATGTTTAAAAGTGATTGGGAAAGACTAACAAAAGAACAGATGGCTAATAGAAGGCTTGATTATCATAAATCCCATTTCCTTGGGAAGTTCAGGTTTGTGGTGGTTTTACCATGCTAGGCAGCTGAACACCACAACCACCCTCTCACTCCCCCTCCTCAGATGAGGAGGGGAAGAAGTAAAGGAAAGAACAACTCATGGGTTGAGATAAGGATAATTTAATTAAAGAGAAGAAAAAATATATATTAAGGAAATATTATTAATCAACAATTAAACTAAAGGGAAAAAGGGAAAAAGGGAAAGGGGAAAGGGAGGGGGAAAGGGAACAGCAAAAACAAAACAAGTAAAGGCTATATGGAAGTGCAGAGGAAAGAAATTATTCTCTACTTCCCGCAAATGAGCAATGCCTGACCACGTCCTTGAAGCAGGGCCTCAACGCACGTAGCCGGTGTTCGCGAGGAGGACAGACATTTTCGCAAAGAAAGCCCACCCCTCCCGTCTTCCTCCTTCTTCCACCTTTTTTTGCTGAGTGTGACATCATATGGTATGGAATATCTCTTTGGTTGGTTTAGGTCAGCTGCCCCGGTGATGTTTCTTTCTCACTTTTTGCCCACCGCCCAGGAGGGTTAGACAAAGTCCTGATACTGTGCCAGCACTTCTCAGCAGCAGACAAAACACTGGTGTGATAACACTGCTGTTCTAGCTACAAGTGCAGAGCATGGCACTGTATGGGCTGCTGCAGGGAAAGTTAACATCCCAGCCAGACCCAGTACAAAGTTACATGTGGTTGGTTACTTAGGGTGCATCTATGCAGACTACCAGGTGCTATATCTACTTGGTTGAGCCAGCAGTGTGCTCAGGCGGCCAAGAAGGCCAACAGCATCCTGGATTGCGTAAGAAACAGTGTGGCCAGCAGGTCCACGGATGTGATTGTCCCCCTGTACTCAGCTCTGGTGAGGCTGCACCTCGAGTACTGTGTTCAGTTTTGGGCCCCTCACTACAAGAAGGACATGGAGGTGCTTGAGCAAGTCCACAGAAGGGCAACGAAGCTGGTGAAGGGTCTGGAGAACAAGTCTTACAAAGAGTGGCTGAAGGACCTAGGACTATTTAGCCTGGAGAAGAGGAGGCTCAGGGGTGACCTTATTGCACTCTACAGGTACCTGAAAGGAGGTTGTAGCGAGGTGGCTGTTGGTCTATTCTCCCATGTGCCTGGTGACAGGATGAGGGGGAATGGGCTAAAGTTGCACCAGGGGAAGTTTAGGTTGGATCTTAGGAAGAACTTCTTTACAGAAGGGGTTGTTAGGCACTGGAATAGGCTGCCCAGGGAAGTGGTTGAGTCACCATCCCTGGAGGTCTTTAAAAGACGTTTAGATGTAGAGCTTAGGGATATGGTTTAGGGGATGATTTGTTAGTGTTAGGTCAGAGGTTGGACTCGGTGATCTTGTAGGTCTCTTCCAACCTAGACTTTTCTGTGATTCTGTGATTGTATGCCAGGGAAATAAGGACTGGAATTGGAGTGGGAACATGATGGACTGGTGGGAATAAAAAGTAAACTTGATTAGAACAGATCATTTTCTGACAACCAGCTTCACACCGACCAAATAATATGCTTAGCTTTTTTTTTTCTTTTTCTTTTTTCTTTTTTTTTTTTTTTTTTTTTTTTTTTTTTTT
>CM021765.1:194757599-194778419 GCA_011076525.1 Nettapus auritus
AAAGAAAGAAAGAAAGAAAGAAAGAAAGAAAGAAAGAAAGAAAGAAAGAACAACAAACCAAATCCAACCAACCAACCAACAAACAAACAAACAAAATAAAACCAAACCACCAAAACAACAACAACAACAGCAAATCAACCAAGATTGTTTCATTAGAATATTGGAATATTGCTTACAATCCAGGAGAGCTGAGTCTGGCTCCCTGCTCTTTAGCACACAAGAGCCAATGCAACTTGTTTAGAAGAGGAACTTCTTTTGCTTAGTTTAGTACTCCACCATCTCAGAAACATGGGGGGAACAACGCTGAAAAAAAGAAAGCGACATAATAATGTATCTGCTTGCCTGATGTTGGTTGCATTTTAAGCATGCTAGAGATGAGATAAATGTTTTAGCTGGTTACTGTTTTATTGTGATAACAGAGCTAAACTTCATTTTAAAAGCCTGGGAATGATGCTCTGAGTGTGTCCTTGTTATCTGTATTGGTATTTGCCACAGAGTAACAGTGAATTAAAGGACAAATGAAGAGGCAGGAAATATGTAACTGATACTGCAAAATGACTGAGGTACACAGTGCTTTCAGTCAATTAAAAATAAATAAATAAATAAAAAAGGAATGTTAACTGTGACCAGATACTTAGATTAATTTTAATGAAGAGATAGAGGTGCAGAACAAGATAGAGCAGGGAGGCATTTAAGGCCATTTAGATAAATTAGACGGATTAAATTTCTTAAGATCTGCTGAATTTCATTCTGAAGTCAATAAGAATTTAACTATTAAAAACTACCTCCAATGATTTCCATAAGGGAAGAGATCTGAGCAGGCTGCAGAAAGCAAAATTTAAAATCAACAAGACAAAATTCAATAGAGACTGTTAGGAAGAGGAAATTTAAAAAGGTGAATAACTCAGTTGAAGAGCTGCAGGAAGTGGTACAATAATTCAGAGACAAACCCAACAAGTTAACATGTCAGAGAAACTGAAGTACAGTGCAATGTTATTTCCAGAAATATAAGGTCTGTGATGCATTAGCAAGGCTAGATTGTATTGGTCTTTGAGCAACCTAAGAGGAAATGCCCCTGCCTATGGCAGGGGTGTTGAAACTAGTTGATCTTTAACAATTCCTTCCAATACAAACCATTCTATGATTCTATGAACAGGAGAAGACTGCATAAGATAAATATAATTTTTACAGTCTACTAAGCACCTAAGCCTTCCTGAAATACTGTGTCCAGTCTGAACATCATATTTAAAGTGAAATGTAGACAAATTCTTATTGCTCTCAGAGCTCCCTCCAAGAATAACAAAAAGATTGAATAACATGGTGTAAGATAAAGGTCTAAAGGAACTGAGTATATTTAGTTAAGTAAAGAAAGCAGGAAAACAAGTATAAAAATAGCATTTTGGAATGTAACAAGTTGTTATAAACAATGAGCTATTGTTCCCCACACTCACCATGATTCTGGGAGACAAGAAATAGAATTCTGATTAACTGCAATAAAGAAAATTGAGTTTCTATTTCAAGAAAAGTTTCTAACTGGAGGTTGGAAGTAGCTTTTTGGGGGGAGATAATGAATCTAGTTTAAGAGAGGGAAACCAAGCTCAGAGAAGAGGCTTAAGGTTTGTTGCCAGAGACCTAGGTCCTAGGAACAAGGTGAATGTGGACTCTAATGTAGAATTTGTGGAATTTCTTGAATATAAATCAAAGAAAGTCATAACTCATTCATATCCTCCCATAGACAGACCTGTGAAATAGGTAATTAATTATTGAAGTGCCATGCAATGCTGTTATTAAAGAGTGTTTGTACAAGACATGACATGCTGCGTGAAATGTGCAGTCTTGATGTGGAGCAGAACACATATTAACCAATGAATGAAAATAGTGAATGCAAGACAGTACATCACTTCTGAAAGACAATGAAAATATTTTAACATAACTCCTTCTCATTTCTGCATTGTAACGGTGTTCCCGTTTTTTCTATTACCATTTACACCAGGAGTCAGCCCTAGAGTAGGAAGGAGAAAAAGGTGGAGGAGCAGGAAGAGAAACTACTGGAGAAGTTGGCATTGTATTTAAGGCTACTTTCAATAGCAGTGTGTATGCCTGTGAAGGGAGGAAGGACTACAAAGCCATTACAGTGTTCTTTAATTGGGAGTGATAATAATACAGCTGCTGTCAAACTGAACACCCAACCCACCTCTTGAGCCTGTGTATGAATGCCAGTAGGGATGAAATATTACTCCTGAGGAGGTTTGTGTGACAAAAGATGTCTGCTTTTATCAAGAAATGCAGGGATGTAGGAGCAAAGAAGAAAAGAATAGGCTCTATGTCTTACCAGCTGGCCACACTTCTATTCTTTAAGAATGGATTATGCTCTACGTAGGTGAAAAATGCTAAGGGAGGGGGTGGGTGGGGCGGGGTTATTATCATCTGAAGATGAGGCTTTGTGATCTCTGTGGATGTTTACAACAGGTCAATACGTCTGTATGTCCCAAAGTCTATATTCCAATGTCAAGCTGCTTGAATGCCCATACCTCTAAAATGGATGACCAGTACATCTGAGGTCAGAGTAATCTCTTTCCCTTAATGAACTTTAAGGTTATGAACTCAGAGTTATGCTGAGGAGCAGAATAATTCTTCAATTACATTAGAGGTGGATGAACTTCTTTCTCCTTTTCTTCTTTTATTTCTCCTTTTCTTCTTTTCTTTCTTTCCTTTTATTTTATTTTTTATTTTTTTCTCATCTTTTACCCTTTACCAATACAGGCAACAGGTTTTACATGGCATGCTGTACATAAACACAGAGAACAAGCCAGGAGGCATTTTTGTTAATTCATCACTCCTGCTCAAGATAATTCTTTGATGCTTCTAGTGGCTGTAATTCCAGAATATCTGCAAGGTGATGTAGAGTATTTATGAATATTTGCAGAAGGTATCTTGCTCACTGTAATTATTCTTACACGAAACAGCTGAGAGAAGCAGATTAGTCTTCAGTATCATCACTGTGCTGATGAGTCACTCAACTATTATTCCAAAGGAGACTGGGCAATTTTTTACTGTCCCATTGTCTTCCAAAGGCTATCAATATTACACGGTGTCTGTTGAGCATTGATAGTATTTAATGCTTTTTAAGATATAAAACACAGTTTCTCCTGCTAGAAGTTAAAATCCTACCGGAATCTGGTATTCAGTATGCAATCTCACTGTGAACCTGCAAAATACAATTGATTGCAATTTTTAATCATTAATTGTTACAGATTTAATTGACCCTTTTCATGAGGGCAGTATGAATAAATATAATGAAGCTAGGATAAAGCTTAAGTGAACTGTATAATTCCATATTTATGCATTTTTATAAGGTCATTCTTTAGCACAGCAGGTAAGGTCTTCCACAATGAAAAAAAAATACATATCAGAGAAACAGGGCTGATTCTTTTGAATAAGCGTGGGATATTTTCAACTACTTGTTCATAATCCTATTAACTTTAAATTAATGAAGTGGGTATTTCTATGGTAAAACTTCTTTCCTGCTGAAATAGATATTTAAAATAGCTCAAGAGAGCCACATTTCAATAGTTCTTTCACCATAGATATCCATAGTTGAGTTGAATTAGATCCTTGATGATTTTCTCATTATGACTGCTTGCTTGCTCAGCCTGGGCCAAGAAGAGGTTTTCTGGCCAGACCTTTGAAGAAGCAGATAAATTTGAAAATTGGGAAATCGGTTGGCTTTTTACAAGAGTTACATATGGGATGTTGCTAAAATCAATGATATGCATGTCGCGTTAAAGGAGTGTAGCTAATTAACCGTTATGGGTCCAGTCGGATTCAGGAAAGCAGATTAACCATTACAGGTCCGGTCGGATTCAGAGCACCGAGCACTGAACTATCACGGTCATGGATTCACCAATAACGTATAACCGCTCTTAGCACTGAACAACACGGTCACGGATTCACCAATAACGTATAACCACCCTTAGCACTTAGTCACTGATTAATCGTTATGGGCCCAGTTGGATTCAGGATACTGAACTATCACAATCACAGATTCACCAATACCACATTAACCGATATGGGTCTGGTTGGATTCAGAGCACTGAACTATCACGGTCACGGATTCACCAATAACGAATAACCGCTCTTACTCTAGTCGCGTTCAATAAGAACTATCACAGCTAGGAACAATACAATCAAGTGCAATTTATTACAGCAACAGGTACGCAGGTTCTTTTGGATTGCCGGCGATAGGGACTGTCTGCAAAAGCAAGCTAGCATGCATGAATACACAGGTGCGCAGCCTAGAAATTAACGCTTAAAAAGGATTATAACCAAGTGTTTGAATCTCACCCAAAGGCGTCCCAATGGGGGGGAAGAGAGGCTCAGCCCGTCGACTGATCACAGAAGTCAGGAGGTCCTCGGGATGATGCATCTCCCCTGACAATGGTGTCTTTCCTGACAATGGTATCTTCCCTAACATCCCCTCTCTCTTAGGCCAATTTATATTATTTTCTATCTTTTAGGTGGAGCTTGAGTGACTCTAGTCAAGCATATCTTAGTTATGATTGGTGAAAAGTTTTCCCATCTCTGTTTAAAGTAATAGGTTCCTAGAAATTCAGAGCGCATGCTCAGTGAGGGGTGGTCGCACCTCGGAGGCGGGTAGCTTTTGGGATGGAGGTGTGTTTTGGTATTATAATGATATTATAATGAGCAAAAGTACACTAGAGTACAGCATTTGTCAAAATTGACAGGTTGTTGGCTCAGGGTAGCAAAAAGTGCTGCTTGTTGGTCTCGGTGTGCACAAGAACAATCGAGTCCCCACCTGGTCACAGAGCCTAGCCATGGTGTCTCCACTCCACTCTATGCTCCATGCTGTTCCTTAGAGCCAGCACACCAGGTTCCCCCAGCGTGATAGCATCTAAAGTTGGAAGCCTAGGGAACACTCAGATAATGCAGCTGCACCCTACCCTGAAAGCCTCTTCAATGCTGTACATTTTCTTTAAGATGTGATTTTCCTAGTTACTTTAAGCAATTGCACCACAATGCATTTAACTACTTTCGAACTGTTATGGAGGTACTATATAAGAAGCCAAGAATAGTCAGTCTCTGGTAGGGCAGCAATATAGTTTGAAGAACATTTTGCCCAGATTAGCATCTACCATTGAAAATTCACTTTCTCTCTTAAAAGGAAACCTAACCTTATTAGCTCAGAGGTAGATGTCTAAAGTTAGGCAAGATGAGTGGCTCACAGTGCACTAAGAGATTACTGCAAATTTGTAAGCTTTGCATGACTGCAATGATTAAATTCAAGTTAGATAAGGCAGGGCTGAAGTGGAAGTGGTGAGAAAGACAGCATCTGGACAAGTCGAGGGGAGAAGCAAACCTCCACTGAGTGGAAAAAAATGCATGTAGCATTGCTAGCTTATTTCAGTATTCTAGCTGGAGCCCTTCTTGTGTGATCTGAGGACACAGGAGCAACCACTAAGGAGTTTTTTTCTTTATTTTTTCTTAATGCTTCTTCTTTCTGGAAGCGTATTACTCCAGACATTTCTTGCTCCAGCATAAGATGCACTTTTTTTTTTTTCTTTCCTTTTTTTTTTTTCCTTTTTTTTTTTTTTTTCACACATAACACATGCAAGAAACTATCAGTCTCCACATACTTACATATTTTTGGTTTTGGCGGTGTAAAAGGAAACAGTGACACAACTCTGTGCAGTTCCCCTCTTCCTGTAAAGGCTACAGCCATGGTCTGGAGGTGGATAATTCTCAACCTTAGACCATCTTAGGCATTGATGGCATGCACTCTTGCCTTCAGGCATGCTCACACAGTGGCTGTTTTCACTTCTCAACTCTCTCCAGTGGGGTTGAGAATTTTTGGCGCTCTACCTCATAGACATAGAGCAGAAATTAAAAAAATATATATATATTATGGTCAGAGCCCAAACATTGATCAGTAGATATGCTCAGGCTCTACCATTGTGTAGGAACACAGAACTAGGGTAATGAAATCCCATCCACTTGTAACTGAGGGCAAACATGTAGAGAAGTGAAACTCAGAAGTTGCCACAACATTGGTTTGTCCCACAGCGTTCCTCTCTCACACTTCAAGCATCTGATAGTAGATCAAATGCCCAGAATAAATACAGTGTGTCCAGGATGATTCACCAGAACAGGAACAGTTTGCCAATATACAACTGGCACAAATCAGTAAGTGTTTTCACCATGGTCCATGTGATTTGGCAGTTAGAGCTCCAGTAATATTTATTCCTTGAAAGAATGATGAGAAAAACCTCTCACAAAACATAACTTGCTTTATCATAGATATGCATGAGCTGAAGTCCATTCTGTCAAATTATAATTCAAGCTATGTGGAAGTTGAAAAGTTATTTTCTTTCATGACTTACTAATTAACTAAGCTGACAGATATGTACCACAGTAAAGAGGGTATCTTACTTGCAATTTATTCTTGTCAAATAGAAATGTTTCTCACTCTCTTCTTTTTCTTTTCATATCTTTTAGTAGAAATGAATTTTCTAGTCAGAACAACAGCTAAACAATGCAGTTTGCAGCAGATAGTGAATAAAAGCTCATGTACTGTCTTTACCAAGGTCTAATGACTCATACAGGTGTTAACAATAAGTGAGACATGACTCTTAATGCAAGATCACTAGGTCATTGGGTTCATTTATTTCACATTGTCTTCCACAGGCTGTCAGGAAGAGCTTGGCCACAAAGTGCAGTCACCACTGCTCATTCCACTGAGTGTCACTTGTCCTCATTATAACATATAACGGGTATGAGTGTAACTCATTGTCTCCCTTATACATCTGTTACTTTTACTTTCTTTAAGCATCATTGACTGTTTTGGGTCACTCCACAGTTTTCTGAAGTTGGCTGATCTCATTTGTGAGAATTACCACAAAACTGTGATGGATTCTGTTTGAAATTAAGATCTTTAAATCAGGGTGTCTTCTGTAACATATGTACTATGTTTATTCCTCTCAATTCCTTAGGAAAAATTGGTTCAGTGATGATGTGCTCCTTATAATTTCCGGTGTGAACTCCACTAGGTCTCACTGACTCAAATTCATTATTTGATGTGTCCTTTTTGTGTTCCAGTCTGCATTTGTACCTCTGTTGAAGTTCATGTGAATCATTAATAATCTTTTTTTCCAAATAAAAATCTAAGAAGCTACTGAATACTTAACTATTCTCTCTATTATCTCTAATTTGCTCTGCAAATAATGTTACTAGACCTATCCTATCCTTTGTTCTTCTAATTTTCAAACATTATTTGAAGGAATATTTTCTTACTGTTTTTCTGTTACCCACTAAGTGAAACTCATTTTTAACCCTTTTATTATTATTAATATTCCATTACATATTACAATCTTTATATCTTTCCATAGTCATGTTCACTGTTTCCCATTTGTATGATTCTCTATTGATTTTCAAGTCTTTAAAGATCTCTGATGCAGTCACAACAGCCTCTAGCTATGTTTTTCTTCTTCAGTAGGATGGTTTGCTATGTTACATCTATTTCAATAACTTTCTAAGCTTCTGCTCTCATATTTCTCTTAGATTATCCCAGAAAGTTTTCCTAGTTCCCAGCTAGTTGTACAAACTTCTAGCTCTTTGAGTTTGACAAAGCGTGATTCTCTGAAGCTGATTGTTGATTGAAAGAAAACATGGCAGAAACATTCTGGTTTGGAGGGACATAAGGAAATATCTTATCCAACCTCCTGGTAAGCCAGGGTCATCTATGAGATCAAATCAAGTTGTTCAGAGTTCTGTCCAGCTGGGTCTTGAAAACCTTGAAGGACAGAGATTCCACAACCTTTATGGACCATTAAAATATGACAAGCCCCTTACTGAAAGAGCGTATCTGAGAGCTTCACTACCTGGCAGGAAAACAGTAATGCAAAACCACTGAGGATTAGGGTGTTATGTTGTCTGGTGGAGTTGTGTCCACATCACAGATATTACCTTGAGGGAACTTTTCAAAAACAATAGCTATAAGAACTATACTGTTGCAATTCAAATACATCCAGAATGGAAGGGAAGGGAACTGGAAAAACATCTTGTGTGATCTCTGATCTTTCTTCTTTCACAGCTACTTCAAATGCAAAAGTTGGGCACACCCAAGGATGGATCCATGACTTCCAGCAAGGTTTAATTGGTGGAAAGTGACATTAAAGACTGAAGAAGCATAAATTAAAAATGAGAGAAACTTTAATGCTAACTACTGGGACCTACTATAGCAGATAGAGAGATCCCAATTTTAGGTGCAAAATTAACCCAGTTTTCCTATGTCAAACAACACTGTGCTCTTTAAAACAGCTCTGTAGATTCTTGCAAAATATGTTTTCTCATTTACAAAAAGAAATAAGAAATGATGTATCACAGGGGCTGTAAAAAGTATAAACTTTTTTTTTTTTTTTTTTTTTTTTTCTCCCAAATGAGACTCTATAAAAATGCAACAATCATGATTGAATTTAAACTTTCCACTCACATATTACTTAGTGTAGTTGATGCTAAAAAATGGAATTGGGAAAATGGTAATAAGGGCACTGAGAAAAGGCAGAGGCATAATACTTCAAGTGATAGTGGGAAGGAAGCAGCTCAGTGGACAGGGAATGCGAAGGTGAGCTGGGATATATACATTCGCCTATATATCACTCTCGCCTATATATCACTTTCAGTGAGAATACAAGTTTCGTGCAAAGATTATGGGAGACAAACTTTGTCTGAACATAAATAAGGCAATCTGATGGAGACAGTGTGAGTTTCAAAACCAAGGGAGAAACTTCCATTTTGAGGTTCCTACCCAAATGAATAAACATAGCTTGCAAGATACATCACATACTTTGCAGAAAAGAGCTCCACAGAAGCAAGTATTCTTAAATCTGTGTGTCTCTGTATTTGATAGGTGTTTCATCAAGCCAGACTGATTTTGAATAGAAAATAAAAATACATTCTGATAAAACTTGTTCACATGCAGTTGGTGGAACATGTAGACAATGAGAATGGTGTTAAACCTGAGTTAAGAAAAACACATGTATTTTCAGACATGTAGGGGTCCACAGAACCACAGAGATGCTCCCATACTGGGTAAGACCCAAATTTGTTTGAGATGCAAAAGTGTTCAGTGACTTCATCCCTGAACATGGGCACTACAACAAACAAATAGTCCTTTGGAATTATTTTGTGATATTTTGATCAAAGCAGAGGCTATGGCTTTAGCTGAGCTTCGATGTACAGTAGTATTAGCAAAAAGAATTTGGCTGTTACTCTTATATGCAGTAATTTTAGTACACCATCATTTTTGCATGTAATTGACAGATTTGGGATTAGGATTACAAGGCTTTATTGGGTCAAGTCTGTTGGAATGACTTGAAGTCTTAGACACGTACTTCCTTGGTGGAAGAAAGAGGAAATCGACTTTACAAAGCTCTGCAAATCCTAGATAAAAAAGTAAACAACTAAGAAGTTATGAAATAACATTTCTTACAGAATCTTAAAATTTCTTATAGGTTGCCATTTTTCAGAATAAATGAGCGAGCAATAAAGACTGTACTAGATTTATCTCTGTAAATGACTGGTTTTCAATGTGTATATAGTGTTGCTTTGCTTTTTTTGCTTATTTTAAACCTCATATTAAAAAGAATCACTTACTATGAGAAACAATGTTGTGTTTTTGCATTAGAGAATTATTTTTCTTTATTCCAAGGTAGTTGTGTAGTCATAACAAGGAAAAATGCTAAGTAGATAAGTGGACAGTAGAAGGCCTCACTGTTCCAAAATAAGGCAGAAGCTTGAGGAAAAGAGGTTGAGCACAGTAAAACAAAGCTCACAAGTTCTCAAAACACAAGAAAGGAGAGATTAAAGGGTTGAAAAAAAGAAAAATTGTACATATATGGTATAGAGGAGCATCGAGTAGCTTGTGAACCTGTAGTACTCAGCCAATGAGGAAACAGGGCAGGTGATCAGGCGTTGGGTAATAGGGAATAAAAGATTATGATTTGTTTACTAAAATGCGCTCCTGATTGACAGGATGCCTGTCATTGCAATCACAAATAAAATAGCTTCACAGAAGATCCTGTCTGAAGAAAACTGAGATTTTTCTCACATTACTCTCCCATCTTCTTGTTTCTGTTAAGAAACACAAGAGTCTTGAAGTCCTTGTTATAATGTGTAGTGTCTGCCTTAACCAAGTCCATAAAAGAGATGGATTCCTTCAAGAGAGTGCAATTCTAAAAGACTTACCTAAACATTTCCTGTACAATTCCTGCAACTGTAACTCTTGTTAATACATCTACAGTATCTTACTCTGATGAAAAATAGAAGAAATTTTAGTTTGTCTAGATCAAATGATACATGAATAGACAGACAGATAGATAACCAAATAGACATATGATCCTGAAGGCTTTGTTGTAATCAGGATTCTGATATTTTGATCTCTCTTCTGTCTTCAGTCACAACAATAAAAAAAAGCGTAACATTTAACAAGTAACTAAGGTGTTAAAGGCATGTTAATTCCAGACTTTGATATATTTAGCTGATGGTTCTTCCAAGACTCCCAGAACAGACCACCCTTGTATTTGAAATCTGCACACTTACTTTATCACATGACCCTGGAAAACAAGGGTAAGACCATTCTGTTTTCACAGCAAAACCCACCCAGAGAAGTACCCCAGGGTGAGCTGTTACCTAATGCAACTCAGGATAAGAATATGTCAAATGTGTCTGTACAAGGTATTTTGAGAAGAAATAACAGATTATAAATTAATACTGAGATTATTTAGCCATTCAGTTGTACAAAACCTTTTATTCTCCTGCATAAGCATGTACTCGACAGTTGCCCAAATTGTATGTGATAGTCTATAGTTCAGCTTAGTCAAAATACAGCAACTTGTTGAATCTCCAGTTTCTGTGAGTTTGTCAGAAACAGTGTAATGAGGTCTGAGGTGAATGAACCCTGGCATCCCTTCTTCACATGGGATATAGCACATTGTCCACTGCACTGCAAGGTCATTCAGTTCTGCCAAAAGACTGCAGTACTGTAGACAGAAAGGGACTGCCAAATTTCAACAGCATTTGATTATTCAATTAATCCCAAGCACAGCCACTTCCCTTTTAGTATTTGTTGATAGAATGGTTGGCAGCAATGGAAGAAACTTCAGCACATTTAACATTCTCAAAGTCTTTATCAGATTAGGGTTTTTAGCTAGAAGGTGAGAAATAATCTGCTGCTGAGTGGATTGGTGCCCCTAAGTGAAATGCTGAGGTGCACGTATTGCTCCTCAAGATAGCATCTCCTTGATAGCTGCTCTGGACTTTTGCAGTTTCCTTGTTCTCCAGATGTTGTAAGCAATTTGGAATTCTCTTAATTGAAACCTTAAGGTATTGTGGGAAGATAGCAAACACGTGAACATTACCAGATATTTTTGTATCACTTTACCCTTAAAGAAAGGCATAACACAAAATAATGTCAGTAAGAGAAAAGCTCTTTCAATGCCTATGAATTGTAGAAGCAATAAGTAATAGTTTCAGGCTTTTGTCTAATTGACATTAATTTACATAAAGTTTTATACTTTATATAACTTTTCTGTGTAAGTATATTATGTATATGTAATAATGTTTATTCTTTTTGTTGGATGTACCCACAATATTCTCAAAAGAAAAATTATTTGGAGAAATATCCAATCATAATCAAAAATCAAAATTAAAATTTCAGTTTTCTACTCTTTTTAACGTATAGAATCTATGAATAATGATTCTATGATTCTAAAAGTAAAAAGAGTAGAAGATTGAATTTTTAAAGCTCACTCTCCTTGCATCTTGCTTTCCTCCTCCCTCTCGCTGTTTTTGGGCAAGGAACTTCTTTTAAGATAGCTACAGTGTAGGGGACATGACATAAATGGAGCTCCATGAGCTAGTGTATTGACTGAAAGAATAAAGTGAAAACAAGTCTGACTCTACTCCAAGCAAATGAAAAATTGATTAGACAGTCTACAACACAAAGCTACTTCCTGAAAATTAAGACAGATCCAGAGGATAAGGATGTATAAGAAAATCCATATACAGCTTTCAAAAACTGACCTGGCACTATATGCAGACATAATTATTTATTTGTTCTAACATTACAAGGTACCAGATCCAGGAAATGTGAAAATCCGTTTATGGAATAAAATAAATTTTATTTATCCCCTTCAAGAAAGTGTTGGATACTAATGAGGCCCAGTGAAACCAGAGCAGAGATAATGCAAATCTCTGAATAAGTGATGTGTATATTTCTAACTCAATAAATATAGTTTAAAATGTGTGGGTGTTAGCTACGGGATCAAAGAAGAGCTTAGTCTTGTTTGGCCTTTCTACAATCAAAATAAATAGTTCTCTTAAAGTTGTGTATATTACCAGTAAAAATATTACACATTCCAGAAGAGTAACAACAGTAATTATCTTGTCAGATATAAAGGTTTCAGAGAAATGAGTGCCAATACATATTGATTCTGATGGAAAACATCCAAAATCTGCCATGCAATTGCTACAACAACAGGCAGTTCAGAAGCAAAGCAACATAAGCTTATGAGTCATCTGTGCCCTTTAAGAGGTCAGAGTGTGTAGGACATAACTGTCTGTGGGTTTCATTTCTTCTTAGCAGGAATGGAGCCACAGGACATGATCAGCTGACGCAACAATACAAATAATCTCCCAGACTTCATTAACAATTGCATACTCCAAAGAGACAGTGTCAGAATAGATGAGAACCCACCAAATCCTGGAAAAGACATATTGTCAAAGCTGGCACACAATTTCATGTTGACTTTCTGTTTCAGCTTGATTTGCTATATTCCATTGGTATTACAGCACTTTCAGAAAGGAACATGCCAATGAATAACTAGACTACAAAGCAATCTTTATGACCCTGTGATAATATAGGAAAGATATGCCAATGAAAGAATAAAAGTAGTACAATGAACATTTCTCTAAAAGTATGTACACAGTCAAAATGTGATGTAATGTAATTTATATGTAGCACGTAATTTACACACTTTGCCAAGTGTGAGAACATGACTGGTTCTGTTAACTTGGTGACCAAACACTCTTCAGAACTTTGTCTTGAAATAAAAATTTTGTTAATGGTTTACCTCTGGTATGGAAATGGTATCACTTTATTGAGATCAATGAGTCTATCAGGAATCGTCCACTTGAACATGACCCATTTCGTATTCTCTAACAGTCTTTCACACAATATCAGCTTGGAATGGGAAATCTGCAAATGAAGCATTGGTGGCTTTCTCCTGTTATTATTTGAATCACTATACAATAGAGTGACATGAACATATTATAAGCCTGAGAAATCACTTTGAATGATTAATTTTACAGAGTGTTTTTGTAATTAGCATCTATGACATTGTAATAAAGTCTATTGTGACTATGAGACAAGCACAGTCTCAGATACAGACATTATTGGGTCATATCTATGGTCTCTGTTTCTCTGATTTTTTTTTATTTTTTTTTTTTCCTGACTCTGTGTATGATTATAAAGGAGGTAGTGACAAATTCCAGATCTCCTTATTTTTGTCCTATTTCATTATCCATTGCATGCTCTCTTCATCTTTCTTAGGTGGACCCCATTTCAGTTAAAATCTCTGCTAACTGCAACATTCTTACTGCAAGCCAGCAAGCTTAAATCTGAAAACAACATGCAGTCTGTATGAAACTATATGACTGCAGTCTGACATAGACTCATCTTTCTGTACATATGGTTTTGTTACATGCTCACCCTTGTAACATGAAAATTTTGTTCCCGTTTGTAGTGGGTTTACATGGCAAGGTTTTGGTAGGAGGGGGGCCATAGGGGTGGCTTCTGTGAGAAGGATCTAGAAGCTGCCCCATGTTTGGTAAGGGCCCCACTGCTGACCAGAGCTGAGCCAATAAGCGATGTTGTTTTGCGCCTCTGTGAGAGCATATTTAAGACAGGGAAAAAAACGCTGCGCCACTCAGCAGCTGGGAGGGTGAGAGGAGTGAGAAACAGCCTTGCAGGCGCCAAGGTCAGTGAAGAAGGAGGGGGAGAGGTGCTCCAGGCGCCGGAGCAGAAGTCCCCTGCAGCCTGTGGTGAGGACCATGGTGAAGCAGGATGTCCCCCTGCAGCCCATGGAGTACCACGGTGGAGCAAGGTTCCACGCTGCAGCCCGTGGAGGAGACCACGGTGGAGCCTGTGCCTCGAAGGAGACTGTGGCCTGTGGAAGACCCCTGCCGTAGCAGATTCCGGGCCAGACCTGCAGCCCGTGGAGAGGAGACCACGCAGGAGCAGGTGACCCGGCAGGAGCTGCTGCCCATGGGGGACCCAGGTTGGAGCATTTTGCTCCAAAGGGATGGACCCCGTGGTACGGACCCATATCTGGAGCAGTTCTTGAAGAGCTGCTGCCTGTGGACAGCCCACGCTGGATCAGTTCAGCAAGGACTGCATCCCGTGGGTGGGACCCCACAGCACAGGGGACAAGAGTGACTGAGAAGGAGCGGCAGAGAAGAAGTGCTGTAGACTGACCGTAACCCCCATTCCCCTGTTCCCCTGCGCCGCTCGGGGGGAGGAGGTGGAAGAGGGTGGATGGGGGGGGGGAGGTGCTTTTGGTTTCTTTCCTTTGTTTCTCACTTCTCTAGCTTGTTAGTAAGAAGCAATAAATCTTACTTTCTCTCTATGCTGAGTCTGTTTTGCCCATCACGATAATTATTGCACAATCTCCTAGTCCTTATCTCAACCCTTGAGCCCCTTTCATCGTATTTTCTCCTCGCTCCTCTTTGAGGAGGGGGAGTGAGAGAGCGGTTGTGGTGGAACTCGGCTGCCCACCCGAGTAAAACCACCACACCGTTCAATGAAAAAATCCACAATTTTCAGACTGTATGGTTCTTTCTGTGGTTATTTTTCTCTCCCTGTCTTATCATATCCAAGCAAAAAAACAAACAAACAAACAAAAACTATATATATAAAAAAAAAAACACTATAAAAATCTGAAGTAGATTGCCTGAGAACCAGTCTAACAAAATGTTCATGTTATTTTAATAATATGAGGAAATAACAAGAGTCTTTCAGCAGAAGATGATGGAAGTGCAATTAGGAGGAAAAGTGCTTAATCTCCCCATTATATCAAATTTTCATGTTCTATTTCCTCTTCTAGAGTAAGGACCTTAACCCTGATGTGGTGATAGAAGTAGAGAATCTTTCAGCAAAGAATCATATTGACTTTTTTTATTAACCATGTGTCCTGAACGATATATATATATCATATTGTATATATATATACTTCACATCTTGAAAAATCAAGAAAAAATCTCCCAAACTGCGTGCTGTGATTGGATGGGAAACATTATCCCAGTGTTCACAGTTTAGGGTGGTGTCACAAGTTAGAGTGGTGGGACTGTGCACAGTTTCACAAGGCACCTGGCCAACTCCTGGAAACTGCAGGAAATTTGAAAGAGGAATTGGACAGTCAGACAGACTGTCTGATCCATCCCCAATCTCATCTATTCCCAAGAAAGGGATTTCAGTGACTTCTGTATGTTACAGACATTTGTAGATTATCTCATTCTACACAAGAACACAAGATTCCTAAATTAATTTTTCTCTTCAGCTGCTCAGAGCACTCATGGTACCATGACACCACTACTTCTCATGTATTAATGAGCATATCCCACAGCGCCACTGATAAAAGGCAACAATTACTATCTTCATCTATACTTGCGGAAATGCATTACACAGAAATGAAACAGGATGTAGATCCAGAGGCAGAGATCTAAATGGAGGTGTAGAGGTGAGTTAAGTGTCTGAACTCCTGCAGGAATTAAAGCCCAGAGAGCAGTGAAGCTCACCTTACAGCAGATATCATTAAATTGCACTGTAGCCTCCATTTACAGTACTGTTCATTCACTAATTATAACCATTGCTTAATTTCTTGATTATAATTGGAACTTAGACAATTAAGCCTGTTCAGTTATTTCAACACAGGTGTCTAGGGTCATCTGAGGTCCCCTTTGACTTCCAGCTACTTCAGCAGAAGTACATGGGTCTGATATGCTAACCCTGCGTAAATGTGCCAGTTCCCCCAGAAGATTCAGTGGGACAAGACTCCTGTCTAGGAGCAGAAGAATGAGGAACCATGTTCTTCTATTGACACTCTGCAATATCAACACTCTGCAATTAAGTGCCTCAGTCTCAAGATTAATTCTCACATAACCTTCCTGTGATCTTAAGGAATATGAATCACAGCCAAGAATTAAACCCAACTATTGAAGAATTGAACCCATTTTAACACTTTGATCAAAAGACCATCTACCTCATTTCATCTACCTCCTTGGTTTCCCTGTGTGCTTTACCTGAATACTTAACTTGAGAGATGTCTATCCAGCTGTAGTTCATGTCATGTTCATAACACAGTTCTTTTTTTCCCATGGAACACTGATAATAAGAAAGAATTGTTTTAAAACCCTCATGCACTTTGCACTTTTGACTACTGCGTTCATTACTCATGCCACTGCTGCTGATAAGTGAAATAAGCCAAAACTAGGTGCTTGAAAGTCACAGCTCCCCAGCCTGTGAGAGAACAGGAGATAAGGAGGACCTCCTGTAGCACATGGGCTAATGCTTCACCTTCCTTTTTCCTAACTATCCCCAAGTCTAACAGAGGGAGCCAGGATACATTATTTGGGGGTTCAGATCTGCTTTTAGCTGCCTGAAAATAAATCACTGAAATGTGATGTATTTGTTTGTAGGAGGAAGCTTCTTTTATTAAGAATCAGTTTAGCGCTATAAAAACAACTATAGTAGCATTTGAGATGCTGTAAGATCTGCGTAACTGCTGGATACAGGCTTCTTTCAGGTTCTGTGCCAGCCTTGGGTGGCAGTGCTGGGTGATGTCACAGGGTGATATCCTGAAATGACGTCAGATGTCTCTGTGAGGCATCTGAATCAAGCTCTCCTTGTTGACTAAGACATTAGTTTATTTTTATTGATAAACACTCTGGCAACCACATACTGTGTTTGCAAACCCCCATATCCCTGAGGTTCTGCTCTACACTGCTTGCTCATTAAATACAATTTTACTTTTTGACTCTAAATATTAAATAACAGCCCATTTGCATTGCTAGTGGTTTTAAGCTAATTCAGTTAGAAGCAGAAACCCTGCACATTCTTTTGATTTTCTTTGGCTGATGCATTTATGCATAACTGAGCTGGCTGAGCAGAGCAACTTCTTTCTGTTTCTGGAATAGCAATGTTGGCAATGCTGGGCACTTGGTATTTGAGTCTTGAGAGAAGAAATTAAGAAAGTGAAATGAGTAAATTTATTTTGTGCAGAAGTGAAGTTGCACCCATTGACTAAATGTGTATGATGCACCTTCCACATTCCTTATAACGCATGCTTTCGTTGGTGATGGGACAAAAATGACTCACTAGTGTGTGGGTGGGCTACCAGCTCAACTGAGATTTCTAACTTTGACACTGCTTCTTAATTGAATCTGACAAGTCCATATCTATCCTTTATATAATATTTTATAAAGCCCTAAGGTCAAAATGCAAGTTCCGTTCCTCTTGTTTATCTTCTCTTACAGAGCATTAAATAATAAATAAATAAATAAATAAATGGACTAAACCAGCTTGAACTATGTATTTTTTGGGTGAAAGTAGTGTAAAGTAATATTTTTTCTTTCCCAATTAAACTCTGTAAATATCAGCGAACCTGGGTTGTTTTTTATTGAATGTAAAGCTAGTCAGATATCATTCCCCCAGTGGCTGGAGGGCTTCATTGATTATTGGCTGAAGAAGTCACTGTGTGTATGAATGTTAAACACCCACAGCTGACGGTGATTGCTCTGCAGTGCAGGGTAACTCTCAACTTTATGGAATACTGTAGCTATAAACAATGCTAATGCTTAGAGTTAGAGAGTCAACAATAAAACTATGATTTTAAAATAAAATCTTCTTCACTAATATGACCCTGTTCTAAATAACTAGAAGAATTGTTTACAAGGAGCTCCTCTATGTATGGTTCTGTTCCTCTACCAACACGAGAAAGCTGATTATCAGGAGTCCTCTGTATTTATAGTGGATTATAGGAAGAACAAAATTTGGCAAATGCAACGTTATAAAAATATTAACTAGTGAATGCTAAGGATGCCAGATGCCTAGGCCTTTGAGATAGTGTTCGTATATCTAATTTTACCCATTTCGGTCTCAAGTGTTCAGGCTTGTCATCCATGGGGAAAGAGAATGTGGTCTTATGTGGTCTCTCACAGCTGATTCATCTCTTCTCATCCATCTCTTTCCAAATAGGATTAACTGTCCTCTGGAGATGCTAATCTCTCTTACTATCTTAGTCTCAGGCTTAGTTTTTAGATGACTGGTGCTGGAGGAGATGAATCCCAATCTCATCTTTTGTTTTGGGGAGGCAGGTACTAGGGTTTTTTATTTGTAAAATGACTGGCCATTCGTTTTGACAAGCAGGTTGTGCTTTTTGGTGGAAACTTCCAAGTGCTACTGCATAAACTCCCCAAAATATCATTTTATCTTAGTCATTTCATTGGGTGTCATGATAATTCAGTTCTTTGGGCTGATGTTAAGTACTGTCTAGGCCCAAATAATTATGTAGGTAGATAATCAGAAAGATAAAAGGTCAGAAAAGTTTTTAGCAACTGAAACTGGGGGTCATACAGGTTATTCACTACAACCCAGATAGACAGGTTGGTAAGTAGAAAGATAGGTAAAGCAAAACAGAAGAGGTAGACTTTGTGCTACCTATATATATTTTCCATGTGCTTCAGTTACTGTAGCCCAAAAATGAATTCATTTGTTTTAAAAGCAGTGTGGCAACATCATCAAAATTGCACCTGAAGAAAATGAAGTCGAAATTGAGTCCAGGAAGGCCACAGCAATTTATAAGTTTGAATGAGAGGTAAAGAGAATTGCTTTCAAGGAGTCTCCCAGTGGCTTAGTGGAAGGCTAGCATGGTGCACTGCAAACAAAAGTGAACAGCTGTGTGCGCTGGAGAATTTATCAGTCCTGAGGCTTGCTGTGCCACCCCGTCTGTACACCACCATCTGTGCAGATTAGGGTGTATAATTCTGCTAAGTTACAACATGACCACCCAGCACAGGGAGGAGCATGAGAAAGGATATGGGGGTGTTGTTGATAGCCGTGAGTCAGCAGGAGATATGCCTGCTGCTGGTGGTACCTCTCATTCTTGGGAGTTCTGGCTCGCAGGTCCCATGAGGAAATGAGGGGTTTCAACTGCAGGGAAAATAAATAAATAAATAAATAAATAAAAAGAAGAAAAGAAGAAAAGAAAAAGGAGATGGGGGCAGTGCTGATCAAAAACATTGAATCCTGGTGAGAATGCAGCAGGGAGAAGATGAAGCATTGCAGCCCACAGACTCAACAAAGATTCAGCACTTGGTGGGGAGCATGAAGGCATGAAGAAACTCATCACCCAAATAAAAGCTGCCTGCTCTCCACCCACATCCCCTGCCCTTTTCTTCCCATTCCTCAAATGCACACCTCCAGCCACCATTTCCCACCCACTCCTTGACCTATTCACTTTGTCTTATCACACTGATAGGTTTCACTCTTAACTGAATGTGAGGCCCGCACTGCCTTAACCATATATCCCTACTGCAGAGTTTACTAGGTTACTCGGCTTCAGTGAGTAGTAATTAGCTTTCTACAGCAATTCAGTACTTCCCTTGGGGAATGGAGGATTGCTGGCTACATCCTAGTCCTCCTAACTGGTTAACTCAGGGCTCCTAACACTATTGTGAGTTGCTGTGCTAACGCCAGTGAGGAGCAGGAGGAAGGCTCAGAAATCCTTGTGCTAAGAGCTATCACCAAAACCAGGATCTCAGAGCAACTTGTACTTTAAATCCATCTATCTATGAAAAATACAAAAGTGACATATTTCATTGGCCAAACCTGTGTTTTGTTTTGTTTCGATAACTAGCAATAGGTTGTGAAGACAAGTCGGTGCTAGATGTCTCTTTCTCAGGAAGCTCCTCTATAAACCTGACTTCCCCTAACTGACTGACCATTCTTGGGGAAAAATAAAAAAATAATAATAAAAAAAAATTGCTCTAGGCTAAAACTTACAATTTCCCCTGTATAATTTAAGAGTTCTAATAACAGGCAGAGAATTAACACTCTCTCAGGAAGCTATTTTATATAGAGACTGTTTCTCTAAGTCGACATGAACAGTCTTTGTAATTTGAATATCTGATGTCTTAATACAGACTTCAGAATAAATTTAAATCTCAAGTTGATGACAGTCATCAGGCAATAAAAGTACTGTTCTGTTTTTTAATACATCTGGTAATCAAACATTAAAAATTCCCAACCAAGCTGTGAGGCCCAAGAGAACATGACAGTAGGCAGTCTGAGAGGTACTGGAAACATTAGATGAGTGTATGAGACAAGTAGGCTTGTATGAGCTGGCAAGTTTTTAATAAGCATTGCAATACTCTGTAAGTTTCCATGCTCGCTAGCAGTTTCTTTCTCATGTATCCAGAAGAGTCTGTCATGATGCTGAAGTACAAATTTGTTTCAATCTTTTTCCATTCAATTTGTATGTTCTCCTGTTCTGAATGCTCTGGAACACACAATCTTTCAACATGCCTCTTTCTGAAGATCTCTGATCATTGCATGTTCAGCCATCTTACCTATGGTCTACTTCAGTCAAAAACTTGTTTCCAAATTTGCCAGGAATTAGTATGATTTTATTTTATTTATTTTATTTTTTATTTTATTTTATTTTATTTTATTTTATTTTATTTTATTTTATT
>CM021765.1:194778429-194803483 GCA_011076525.1 Nettapus auritus
TTTTATTTTATTTTATTTTATTTTATTTTATTTTATTTTATTTTATTTTATTCTATTCTATTCTATTCTATTCTATTCTATTCTATTCTAACACATATAATTAAATCTACCTACATGGTTTGAGTATTTGCATTTTTTAAAAACAACAACAGCAACAACAACAAATGTCCTTGTGTTGTGGTTTAACCTGGCTGGCAGCTAAACACCACACAGCCATTCGCTCACCTTCCCCCCTCCCTCTCTGGGATGGGGGAGAGAAACGGAAAAGTGAAACAAGAGTTGAGATAGAGACAGTTTATTAAGATAGAAAACAATAATAATAATAATAATAATAATAGTGTGTATGAAACAAGTGATGCGCAATGTAATTGCTCACCACCCACTGACCGATGCCCAGTCTATCCCAAGCAGCCGGCCCCCCCAACCCGGCTAGCCACCCCTATCTATTGTTTAGCATGACCCCAGATGGTATGGAATACTCCTTTGGCCAGTTTGGGTCAGCTGTCCTGGGTCTGTCCCCTCCCAGCTCTTGCTGCACCCCCAGCTTGCCCGCTGGCAGGACAGAGCGAGGAGCTGAAAAGTCCTTGGCTTGGTGCAAGCACTGCTCTGCAACAACCAAAACATCTGCATGTTATCAGCATTCTTCTCATCCTAATCAAAAACACAGCACTCTACCAGCTACTAGGAGGAAAACTGTCCTAACTGAAACCAGGACACCTTGCAATTTTCCATTGATTCTAAATATGCATTAAGTTAGTGGCTGTCCAGCAAAGTATGAGAAAATTCTTCATCTATATTTTATCTGAAGTCTAACTTCCTTGCGACTGCAGCAGATAAGAGGAAGGAGCAAAGGATCTTTGAGTTTCTCTGGTAAGGAGAAGCTGGATGTGAAAGTAAATGTAAAACATTTTGAACATTCCTCCATCTTGAAGAAACTGCAAAGCTATGGAGAATGGAAATTTGAAGAAATAATACCTGGAAAGAGGAACATCTGTGCCCCTTCTAAACTGCATAGAAATAAATGCACCCCAGAACCTGATATAATTCATTAAAACTAAAATTTAAATTAACCTTGCAACATCTCTTTGTGCCTTCAGATATTCAGCCACTTCTTGGAAGCCAGGCCTACTCAGCTATAAAGAGAATAAATACTGGTAATTCTGACAGTGATTTCAGTAGGTGCATTATGAATACAGCCCTGCACTTTGCAATTACAGAATGAAAATGATTATAGGTAGTTTTATTATGGCACCAAAGCAGTCATTTCAGAGAAGTTGGGAACCTGATTGCCCTAATCAGACACTACATGTTGTCCAGGAATGTTTATTTACATGAGTATGCATCTAACTCTCACTTTCTTGCTTTCATTCATGATGTGACAGTGATGAAATGCTTTGTTTCTTTAGCCCATTCTCTGCTGTAAACTGTAGTACTTTAGACTTGAGCAAGTTAATCAGGATCTTCTGACTAGAATAACTGTAAAAGAAATAGCATGGACTAAGTAGAGGGTTTGAAAAAAGACTGTCCACAACCAGGATAATGCACTTGTTGCCAAGAATGAAGATAAAGGTTAGTTTTTTAACTCTTGTAATTGCTAATGTTTATAATTTTGTTTACAAGCAAAGTTGATGCACAGCTTATATAAATATATATCACAGAATCACAGAATCACAGAAAAGTCTAGGTTGGAAGAGACCTACAAGATCACCGAGTCCAACCTCTGACCTAACACTAACAAATCATCCCCTAAACCCTATCCCTAAGCTCTACATCTAAACGTCTTTTAAAGACCTCCAGGGATGGTGACTCCACCACTTCCCTGGGCAGCCTATTCCAGTGACTAACAACCCCTTCTGTAAAGAAGTTCTTCCTAATATCCAACCTAAACCTCCCCTGGTGCAACTTTAGCCCATTCCCCCTCGTCCTGTCACCAGGCACATGGGAGAATAGACCAACCGCCACCTCGCTACAACCTCCTTTCAGGTACCTGTAGAGTGCAATAAGGTCACCCCTGAGCCTCCTCTTCTCCAGGCTAAATAGTCCCAGCTCCCTCAGCCACTCTTCGTAAGACTTGTTCTCCAGACCCTTCACCAGCTTTGTAGCCCTTCTGTGGACTTGCTCAAGCACCTCCATGTCCTTCTTGTAGTGAGGGGCCCAAAACTGAACACAGTACTCGAGGTGCGGCCTCACCAGAGCTGAGTACAGAGGGACAATCACATCCGTGGACCTGCTGGCCACACTGTTTCTTATGCAAGCCAGGATGCTGTTGGCCTTCTTGGCTGCCTGAGCACACTGCTGGCTCATATTCAGCCAACTGTCAACCAAAACTCCCAAGTCCTTCTCTGACAGGCAGCTTTCTAACCACACATCTCCCAGCCTGTAGCTCTGCTTGGGGTTGTTGTGCCCCAGGTGCAGAACCCGGCACTTGGCCTTGTTGAACTTCATACCGTTGGCCTTGGCCCATTGGTTCAGCCTATATATATATATATATACACATAAGAATTTATTATTCGTATGCTTGAAATTTTATCAATCAAGTCATTATTAGTCCAGGTATAATTATTACAGGAAAAAAAAAAAAAAAAAAGACTAATAATGAAGTTACACCACAACCACATCCAAGTCTACAAGACCCAAAATCTACAGTTGGAAGCTTCTCCATCATTTTGTGTCTGTGAGTCAAAGTTTCACAATTTTCTAAAACTGTTCTGCAGGAGGGAAGGAGGGAAGAAAGGAAGGATGCAATGATACCTGTTACCAAACATAACAGGGTAAAATCATAAAAGTTAAAGTTCTGCAGAAGGACAAACAAAATTGTCTATCAAAATTACACTGTCACCCAAAGCAGAACCAGCACTTTGACATCAGCAGTGGGAGGAAGCTGTCCTCAGTTGCTCCCTAAGAACGATCCTTAGACAACCATTTTCCTCAGAGATGAGGTGGGACAGGCATGCAGAGCCTTACTGACAGCTTTTGTTTCCTCATGCCTCCCTTAAAAAGCAAATGTACCTGAGAACCACACCATGTACTGGCCGCTTTTCCCCCATCCCCACCCTCAACCCCATCCATATCTGCTTTTCTTGCCTCATTTTTCAACCACAGCATCCTACACTCCTCTTCCAAATCTTCCCACCTCTCCCCAAACACCTGTGGTCTCTGCCCTCTGTATGCAGACTTCCCAGGGACCAAGGGAAGAACAATTTCTATCTGTCATTTGAAACCTGGATGAAGTTCTGGATTTAGCCGTTACTGCTGATATTGGGAGATACCCTGTACCTCAACCTACTTTGCCACCATTTTCTATCTACCCTATCATATACCTATGGGCCTATTACAGTTGGCTTCAGGAGCAAACCGTGGAACAACAGGAGAGGCCATGTGATGTCCTGGTTCAGTTGTAGCTAGCTTATTTGGAGTCCTTGGTACTTAAGCAATTTTTTACATTGCATTACTAGAAACTAGTATATTTCAAATAATTATAAACTGTAAAACTAGCAACACAGAGCAAAATTTCAAGCATGGGATAGTATCCATGGGATGCAATAAATTGAATTAAATATATATATATATATATTTTAATATAAAATTGCTTGGAAATCTGTGAAGGGAAAGGAGCTCATAGCATACTATAAAGTTTTATAAAGAAAAATAATGAGAAAACTTTCCACTGAAGAAAAGGGAAAGAAAACCTAGACCCTATAAAATTATGTAATTGACAAAAAGTGTTTGCTTTTTACTGTTTCAGTAATGTGTTTATAGACCCTTTGAATGCTAATCTTTCCCATGGATCTGGGATTTTTCATATACCCCATTGAGTGGCAAAACCAGACATTAATGCTGTGGGCTTAACTATCCCTCTCAGTCAATCATACTTGTGTCCTCCTTGCATTTCTGAGTGGTGCTTTCTCCCAGATTTTATAGCATTTTCTCAGCTCTCTTGCAATTTGGACCGATTTTGAAATTATCCTCTTCCACTGCTCAGAAGCTCATTAGAATCTCTCCAGTCCTCAGGGTTTCATAGATGAACACACAGCTGGTATAAATCTAGAAGCACATTCTGTTTACAAACGAGTTTCTGTGCAGTGAATGTCTGCAATAGCAGAAAACTGGACTAAGGACTGAAAATGTCTCTTGCTGCCACATTCATTCTGGTAGGAACCGTAATAAACAAAACATTAAATTCACCCTAACAAGTTACTATCTGTCAGCTCAGCCAAAGTTGCTCACTACAATTGGTATAGTGGTACAAACCCAAATGCAAACAGAGAAGTTTAAACTGCCACAAAAATGAGCCTCTGTCCATAGCTTAGCTACTCTCTGACCTTTGAACACCCCATGTAATGTATCTTTTCAATTACTTGAATACAGGAATATAAGTTTACTATGCTGAAACTCTTCTCACTATAGTCATGAGTTCTGCTATTTTACTAAAATACCTAGGTCTTGGGGTCAGATAAATGCCAACAGCATCTGAGTTCCCTTATCAGAATGCTTTGAAGTCATTATGTGAAAACAAGAAAGTAAACAAAAATCCTTCAACTTATAACCCAATTATTTTTAAAAGTGGGAAATTCGGTAAATAAAATTTTGACTATATTATTTTAAGTGAAAAAAAATTAGTCTGTTCTCAAGATTTTGCAGTACTCTATTTAGACATCATTTGGATGTCTCATTGCTGTGGCTATTTCTAGTCTGGAAAACATTAACGTTGAAGCAGTGAAGTCATGTTTTATGACAACTATTAACCCATCACTCAGGTGTGTTGGGTTCATTTATTCTGCTCTGTTAGTACAAGTTGATCCTGCCCAGGAGCACACACTGAAGGAATACAAGCCAGTCCTAGAGATGGACTTTGAAGAGCTGGTTGCAGGGCAAATGGCAAACAGCCACCAGAGATCTGCATCTACACAAACACACACAGACAAGGTTGGACTTGATGATATTAGGGGTCTTTTAGAACCTAAACGATTCTATAATTCTATGGTAGACTGGTTGGAAAAGGTACTTTGTGGTCCATGTCTGAATCAGAAGAAGGGAAAACCATCCACTGAGGTGGGGTGCAAATGGGTACAGTTCTTGGGAGACAGCAACGGTGGTGGGTCAGGACTTGCTAAAGAGTTTTTTAAAGTTATTTATGATTATGATGATGATGATGATGATGATGATTATTATTAACTGTTGGGTTACTGGTTGTGCTTCAACTGCCCTGATGCCAACCTCCCTTCATTTAGGCAAGTAAAGGGTCAGTCATTTCCAGTCACATCTTTGGGATATGACCTTGGGGCTTTAGAAAGAAACTGCTCTGACCACTGCTGCTGACTGCTGCCCCCCAGAAGAAAGACTTGCCAGAGGAAAGGAGGGCAGGATGGGCTCAGCTGAGGACACACGTGCTGGACACATTAGCTCCACTCACAGCTGTTCAGCAAGCAGTGTGGTGGCAGTTCCAATTTCTCTTTTCATTCATATTTTACTGCAAAATCTTCCCTTTCATCAGAATGGCACAGAAAGCTCTATGCCTATGAGATTCCCCATTTAGAGATTATTTTCTTTACAAACCACAATGTCACAGTGTACTTTATGCTCTCTGCCTGCCCTTACACTCATGCAGCCCTCTCATCCTTCCAGCACTTCCTTCACCATAGCTACAAATCCCATTAGGTGAGGTTAGTAGCTTGAATGAAGGAAAATGTTATATTTTTCTACATTTCTCAGTGTCACTTTAAGCAAAGAATTATTATGGCAGCCATCTAGGTGATCTCCAGGAAAAGAAGCTATGTCAATTTTGAGTAGTTTTTGAAAAAAAAAAACAACAAAAAAAAACTCACAACAACTAGCAAATCATTACAGACCATGGACCTGTACTCCACTGTTACTGAAAAGCTATTGTGTTATAACAGAAGCCATCAACTTAATGGTCACCTTGCCATGGAAAGCTGATCATTTTTTGAGCCAGAAGCAAGTTTTGAGCAGGCATCACAAGAAGAAAGGTAAAGCATTAGTGTTAATATTATTATTTTACTTACGAACATATCTTGTTGTGAATTAGAGGCAATAAAGTAATTTTCACTGAAAAAAAATGTCTTTTTTTAAAAAATATCATAGAGGCCTTACTTAAAAATATAGCTTTAAAAAATGTAATAAAACTTATCCTCTCTTCACCTCCTCCTGATGAAAGCAGTGATTCAGAACCTGACTGAACCGTCACTCTTTGAACAGTGACACATCTTTCCCACTGTTGACATTTACAACTTCTAGCTTTCAGATTCCTTCCTGTCCTTTGAAAGCAATGTACAACTAGAAAACCTCCCTAATCCATTTAGTAGCAGGACACCTTTTGGTTTTAACAGTAATTATTGGCCAGGCTTATGAGTTTGCTCTGCATAAATTAATCTGCATTTTTTCTTTGCTTATGTGCAAATTTGTCTAAGACATTAAATGCTAATTACATTGAAATATCATGTGTTCTGTAAGCACTTATGTGACTTCAAATGTTTGCACGTTTGGATGCAATGCTGCCAACAATGCCTTTCATAGTACATTCACTCACTTGATTTTTTTTTTTTTTCTTAGCATTTTTGCAGTGTCCATTTGTATTATTTTCCTTTTTTTGGTAGACTTCAGCAAGGAACTTTTCCTAGAACCAGAGGACAGAAGCAGAAGAACTCTCTAAGGTGTTGCACAGCAGGAATTTTCCAAGAAAAATGAGCAGTAATGCGTCAAACTGGAAAGCTACATTGCACATAAAGTGGAATAGTAGTGTATTCCTTTTGATTCTAGTTACATTTGCTTGATACTCCATTTCTGTCTGGGTATTCCAGTCCCCTGAGCATGATCAAAACACCATATTTTAAAAATCTTCCGTCAGAAAGATGTGTCCGGTTTTTCCTCATAGATACAGGATTTCTCCCTACATGGAATTATTTCTTAGATTAACTTCACTGCAGGATAATCAAGATCCATTTCTTATCCAGGAACATGTTTCCAGTATACCAGTTTCAATAACTGAAATCTCATCATCCCGTAAGGACAGAGATTGCATTGCGTTATAGAGAACCACAGAGTTTGAGTTTCCTAGGGGAACATATCTGAAGGTATCAGACTATCATTCCTTATAGAGATGTCACTTTGGAGGAGCTTTTATGCGTTATTCTACATGTAACTTTTAGGGTTAATGATAGCCAAGGCATGTAGTAGCGTGTGTGAAAGGGCAGAATAATAACCTGAATATTTGTAGCATGAAAAATACCTGTAAAATATCTAAAAGACTATTCCCTATGTAGCACATGTGCAACAACTTAAAAGTTGTTTGGCTGGCTGAGGTTTGCTCCATAGGCTTCAAAACTTTGTTTCCAGAATGTCTGAAGGTGGACTTTTTTTGTGTGCACTTATTCAGCTAAATTCCAGAAAACTTCACCTATAATCTTCCTTGAGAAAATGCTAGTGGATTTTGCCTGACATAAATGAAGTTCTTCACGCAAAGAAGATAAGACAAGAAACCAATGAAAAGCAAACCCACTGAGCAGGTATTTTCAAACATCACTTATGTATAATATTTCCTTTACTCTAAGTTTTTAGATAAAAAACATCAATTGGCAACACAGAAAATTATGCACAGTATATGTGACAATAAGGCTAAAACTACCTTGTAATTAATTTGCTTTCAAACTGTGCACTTCAGGCTTTTTTATCAAGACAATCCTCTGAAACTCAGATGTTTACTAGTTTCATATTTTGTTATTTTAAAATCTAGATAAAGTTTTGCTGGTGTTCATCTTTGCCATACATTTTCTACACAAGAATGAATTAAGGCCCAAGGAAAGTTCTAGTAATTATGCCTGGCCACATCCCATTGTAGGGAAAATGTATTCGTGGAGCTCAAACTAAGATTTATGACTTCATAAAAGACAGCATTTAGGTGACTAGATGTTCTAGGGAGACATTGGCATAAAATTTGCAAACAATCATGGCTATCTGCATGCAGCACATCACTGATGACATCTCATGGAACAAAAGTACTGCAATTCAATGGATTTAACTGAAAATGCATTTCCCCAAAATAATTTTCAGCTGAATCATCTCATGCGCTGTAAATTGAAATAAATGCAATGCATAGGCCTCCCCAGTCACAGCAATTCAGTATCAGAAGTTATATGTGCTTTATAAAGGCAAGAAGTGAAACATGCCCTAACTGTACAAACTACATCTGTTTTCTTCTCAGCTGAGGTATACAGGAAGGAAAAAAAAGTATTCAGATAAATACAGACTTTTAGAACTAAAATGCATTAAAACATACAAAATTTGGAAGAGCAGTTTGGGATATATCTAGTACCTTAATGTAACCAAGATAAAGAAGAACCTGGAAGTTAAACAATTTAAATGCTTGTCAAGAAACAAGAGTTTTAAAGCCAGCTCTGCTGTCCCACATATGAATGTGGGACATGTGGGAACCCAGAGTAACTGGCTTTCAGCATGCTGAGCGTGGCTCTATGCAAGCAATGAGCTGGGAAGCTGTCCAGGGAATATTGACTTCTGATTTTTTGGATCCAGGAAATAGTACTGTGAAGTCCTGAGGGACAAAACTAATCCTTATTTAATTAAGAATTTTGAATAACTGAATTTGGGTAAACAGGGAGGTAAAGTAATCCAAATATCTTCAAAGCAAAATAATGGAACTGAGAGGCATGTCCTTGTTCAGCCACTCATCATTAAGGATACCTTCTTTGCCTCCCTGCCTTTGCACATGCTGGGGATAAAACTGCAGGCTGTGCTGGGACTGGTGGGAGCAGAGCTGTAAGCAGGCTTTGGTGGATTCATGAAAGGCATCTGTCACCCGTATCTTATAGCATTCACTGTGCTGCTAACTGTGTTAGAGGAAAAAACAAACCTTTTTCTTGTGCCTGTCTGGGATGGAGTAAATGTTTTTCACAGCATCCAGTATGGCACTGTGCTTTGGATTTGTGACTAAAGCAATTGTTAATAACACATCAGTATTTTAACTATTGCTGAACAGTGTCTGCAAAGTGTTAAGGTCCTTTCTTTTACCCACCCTTTCTTTTACCCACTCTTTCACCCTTCTGTATGCTAGGAGTGCACGAGAGGTTGGGAGGAGACAGTCAAGACAGACTGTGGACCAAACTGACCTATTCAGGGCTATTCCATACTATATGATATCACATTCAGCTACAAAAGCTGGGAAAAAGAAGGAGGAGTGGGAGACGTTCAGAGTGATGGCATTTGACTACCCAAGTAACTGTTTTGCATGATACTAGCATCATAGAATGATTCAGGTTGGAAAAGACCTCTGAGATCATGTAATCCAATCTTAGCCTAATACTGACAAGTCCACCACTAAACCGTGCTACTAAATTCTACATCTATATGTTTCTTGAAGACCTCCAGGAATAGTGACTCAACCACTTCCCTGGGCAGCCTATTCCAATACCACACAACCCTTTCAGTAAATAAATTTCTCTTAATATTGAGCCTAAACCTCTCCTGGCACAACTTGATGCCATTTCCCCTCATCCTATCACTTGAAGCTTAGGAGAAGAGCGCAATCCCCACCTCACTAAATCTCCTTTAAGGTAATCGTAAAGTACAACAAGGTCTCCCCTGATCCATCTTTTCTCCAGGCTAAATAACCCTCCAATCCCCAACCTTCACTTTTACATGCTTTTCCCTTTTAATTTACTCAAAATATGCTCAAGACACTATAACTGACCTAAGAAAGAAATATGTGAATGCACAGTTACACACTTAATACATGGGCACAATTACAAGGACACATGCAAAAGAGGCATGAAGTCCAGCACCTTTTGAGTCAGCTGCTCATTTGATTCTGGAACAATCATTTTCCAAGAGTTATTTAATACAAGTGATGTAACTGCTCTCTTTGTGTGACTGACCTCCAGTTTAACTCCCCTCAGAACACCGCGCCAAAGGCTGTCCTCAGTGGTAGCCACGCAACTGCATTGATTTCAGTGATGTTGCACAGGAACGGCTGCAGACAGAAGCTTGCCTGGGTGGCATACCTTCCTCCACTAAACAGTCAATCCTTGTTTAGGTCTTATTTTTGCCATCATATTTACTAGCCACTTGCATAAATAATGCAACAGCGTAGGGGTGATTATTATACTGTTCTCCAGCCCCTATACTGCTGCATGCCAGGTCATCCTTGCCCGGGCAGGACTCCCTCCTAAACTACTTCCTTGGTTCCTCACCCACTAGTTTATCAGCATCTTCTTTGCAAGTTATCAGATGAGATTTGAATTTCCTACTTTACAGCAGTGTGAAAAGAATTAATTCAGTAGGGCAATGATGGAGAAATGCTTGAGGCACTACTAAAATTTTTTGTTAAAATTTAAGGTAGATTTCCAAAAGAGCTTAGTGTTCAGATGATTCCAGTCCCACAGTTACTTTCTCACTCACTCAATATATTTTGTGTTCATAAAACCATTATGGTACATGCAGAACCCCAAACTTTGTTAGCCAATTTGCTTCAAACATTAACTATTGTCACTGTTAAGAACTGCTGTTTTAGTTCTAGTCAGGATATATCTGTCTTCAGCTTCCAACTGCTGGATTCCATCAGAGGTCTGAGAGGTTGAAAACCTGTATTTTCTTTTCTTTTCTTTTCTTTTCTTTTCTTTTCTTTTCTTTTCTTTTCTTTTCTTTTTTTTTTTTTTTTTTTTTTTTTTTTTTTTTTTTTTTTTTTTTTTTTTTTTTTTTTCCTTTAGGCCATGTTATCTTAACATGGTAGCACAAAAATCCAGCACCTTCCCTTTTTCTTTTGACTAAATTGGGTTCACAGATATGTAATAAATTACCACTTCCCTCCCCCCCCCCGGCCCCCCAGCTGTTTACAGGATAAAATTTTCGTACAGCTGCCTGTTCTGGACGGACTGAAACCATTTGCATCCATTTATAGAATAGCACAGGTTTTGCTGTTTTTTAGACCAAACTGGGTGATATGGAATAGATACCATGTACATGAAGACAGCTCAGGCAATGTGCCATCAGTAGCAGCACCCAGCAGCCTACAACTCCAGCCTTCTAAAATGAGGCCTAGGAGGATGGTGAAGAGAACATCTCAGCTGAGGAACAAAGTGAGTTTGAAAGGTTTTTAAAAAATATTTGCAGTCATGTTTACACGCCATTACTTGCTGTTATCAGAGTGCGCCACTGGTCTCAAAACTATGTCTGTTTCTCTGCCTGGATTTTTCTAGTCTCATTGCCTCCTTACATCATAACAATACAATCTCATTTTATGCTCCCCTGGATTCTTGGTGCAGTCAGTCATCCCTGTGAGGTGCAATGCCATTGTATTTTTCATCCCTTTCTCTTGTTTCCTTTTCAAATCTTTTCAGTTGAGTAAGGATCCTATTTCAGAAACTTTATTTCTTGGTAAGTAATGTGTGCCATTATTGTACAAAGCCATAACCTCAAAATGTCATTTCAAAGTAAACATGAATGATTTAGTGCAGAGTCTACCAATGAAGGACCAATTTCATAAATACCTTAATTTTTTAGAGTCTTTATCTGTCACACCGTATGTCCTCAGAAGCCTTAATGGCCTGTTAGAGGCAGAAGTCGGAAGGATGAAAAACTACAGTGAAGAGAGAAGTTTACTAAATACACAGTTCAAAGCCCATTTCATCTCAAGTTTTACATTCACATCTATTGCTTACCACCCATGAGACACAATTTAAATGACAGATACTACTATCTAGAACATCATGGCATCCAGTTATGCAGAATAGCAGAGACCTTTGTCCTCAAGTAGCTACTTAATAGCGTCTTGATAATTTGTAGTCTGGGACATACAGTGGAGCAGGCTGGAGGCTACTTTAATAAACCACCAGTACTTTGTCTCTACACAAGATCAGCTACCTCAGCCCCTTCTCAGCCTTGAAAATTTGCTCCAAGATGTTTCAGGGACAGATGATTATTGGCACTGGCAATGCTTCCTGAACCAGTGCCACCAGCACCAGACTCAGAGCCTGTCTTCATGCCTGAGAGGAGCCAGGTGATCCTCTCTATAAAAGCATCTTAAAGATGAGAAAAGATTTTGTAATTCTAAGTCTTTTTTCTTTTTTTTTTTTTTTTTTTTTTTTTTTTAATATTCGTTTTTTTTTGACTGTGGGCAGGATTGCCCAAGGCACTCACTTCTTCTCTCTGCCCCCACAGGGACAAACTGGGTTTTCCATGAACCTCGGTTGAATCCTGAAGAAATCAGGTGCTGACTTGCAGTAAAAGTCACTGTAGACTAGGCCCCAGAGATCTTTACCAATCTTATTCTCAGAAAAAAAAAAAAAGTGAATCAAGGGTTCACTCATTTATGAATGTGTTAGGAGGGAAATGAAATAAGCTTCCATGGGAAGCAGAGGACAAAAATAATAATTCAACTGTTTTTTTTTGTTTGTTTGTTCATAAGGTCCTGATGATGTAAGTCAATTTAATCAATTTCAGCTACCTGAAATCTGGGTATCTATTCTTATTAACACACCTTTGTTATATATTTAAAGTAGGTATCTATCGTTTTACTTTTCAGTGGACCACAGACGAGTCAATGAGACTAGACACATCGCTTTTAGGAAGCATCTGTAAAATGGAATGAAACCTGTTCTTGGGGACAAGAACTCCAGGAAAAGCTTAGAGAGTCTAGCTCATATGAGCTGGAATAGAAAAATTAATCTTTTTAGGTAAAAGTCAGGTGGTAGATACTGTCTGTGTTTCATTCATACTGTGCTTTGAACCTTTGGATAATGGGCAAGAAAACTCCAAGCTGCTCCAAGATAAATCATGTCAGCAAATGAACCATTGGCATCCTGCATAATCTGAAGGGTTGGGTCTCTGAAGGTAGTGCTCTGAACTAGTTACCAGCTCCTTCCCTCAGCTTTTCCCCACCAAGGTATGTTTACCTGTCCTCCTTTGCCTTTCCCTCCCTATTATCAGAGGTTACAAATTTCTCCTTTCTATGGATTTACTTCCTCATAAAACTGTGCCTTCATTCAGAATCATGAAATAATCCAGATTTTAAAAATATGTTTGAAAAATAAGTCTTTTTCAAAACCCAGACCATTTGACAGAAGCAGGAATGAATAAGCAGGATGGGTTGGGCGTGGGAACCACCTGCACTAGGTGCAATAAATAGAATAACATTTTTTTCTGTGCTGTCTCATTCCTTTGACTGAGACCTTGCTGGGGTGTGCATCTGTTTCTCTGTAAGAACACAGTCTTGTTTGAGATAGCTGAAGAGGACCATTCACTTAGGGAAAACAAAAGAAAAAGGCAGAAATAAAAAGTATCTCTTCTCTACTTACTATCCACATTACACCACTGGGTGTATAAGAACAGCAAAAAGACAAGTTCCTGTTCCTTAAGAGGAATTTGCAAGACCAAGGCCAAAGTAAAGCTGAGTTACAGTGGTAAGTAGACAAATGAAGCTACATATCACATTCCTGTGATTCTATTGCCTGAGTAGGTGTTTGGGAACCTTTTAGTCACAATAGACTATTCTGTTTGTCTTCCAGCTGCCCACCTAGGCAAGTATAGACCTTATGTAGGACTTGTACTACAGTTGTCATTTGCATAGAGATATCCTATAGAATCCTGATAAACTGCAGCATCTCAAGTGGATCTAGTCAATTCTCTTCAGGCAGCTAATTTTTCCTCCAGTCCAGCTGCTTATTTTTTTTGGTGGAAGAAATGACTTAACCATAATTTGAATCATGGAAGAGGGAGGAACACTGGAAAGAAAGGCAAATAGCAAATACAGATTTAAGGATATTTGAAAGGACAGGAGTATCTGTGGGTGGAGTGATATGGATGATTTCTGTGGATGCATATGATATGATTTTCATCACACCTCAATAGATCCCTTCCTACACGTTGCACAGTTCAGATCCCCTCCACTCAGTGCAGCCACATAGAGGAAAAACAGCAACCAGCTTCATTAGTTGTATACATGGAGCAATAAGCTGTGCCTTATAGGCAAGAAACAGTGACAAGCAGAAACATTGTGTCATCCATGTCCCTGGAGAAAAATCTGTGAGAGATTTCTGTAGCTGAGCTCAGAAACTAGAAATCCTTCATCCCAAAGCTGGACTTGTGTGCATGTTGTCAATGTGTTCAAGAAAAAGGGTTATTTATGAATGACCTGATGGGAAGAGCAAATTAACTTGCAAGGGGATAGCCTTTTATTTGCTGTCTCAAGAAGGCCAGAAGACCAGTGCTTAGTGTGAGCCCTCATACCTCTCAGTGCTGTCTCACATAGACATTTTACTGCTATTAATTACATGTAAATGTTTCTTTCTCCCAACATAAACTTGCAGCTGTCAATACAGCCAACGCTAACTACCAGGAAATCATTTGTCTGAGAAGGAAATGTTGCAAGCTATCAAGTCCCTGTAGTGTGCTAAAACATCCGTAGAGGCAGACTGCCAATGGTTTATTATAAACTATGGACCATATGTTCTCCTGGCTTCTATAGTTCTGAGCAATGAAATGTGTCATTAAATAATCCTGAAGAGAAGGGATAATGCCCTGTGAAGAGTCATAATGACATTCCACTGGAATGGTACACCAATAACTGCTTTCCATAAGCTCTGAGAACTAAAAAGACCATTAGAGTATTAAAACTGGGTTGTTACTAGTGTGCATAGGAAGAATGAGCTTGGCAGGAACTCCATCATATGGCAGCTTTAGAAAATTTGATAGATGTCTGAGGGATATCTGTTGTCATTCATGATGATACAAGAAGCAATAGTCTAATGCATGTATCTCTCTTGGCAGTAGTCAAGACAGGTAAGTCAAGACAATCAGGACAAATATGTTTCACAAGACTCTAGGTGAAGCAGGCACATATCCAGTCTTACTAACCGTGCTGCTGAACTAGCTTCACAGGATGCAGTGTATATATGATTGGTGTTAAATGAGAACTGAATCTGGCAAGACAAGTTCCACAAAGGAAGCAGACTGAACTGAGGATACGTCAATCTTTACCATCCTAACCTGGTAACATTTCTTTATGGGTTATTGTTTTCCTGTGCTGATGCCAGGCAGTGCAGGTCCACTCTTGACTCCTGCTCTTGAAAAACACGGAACTGCATGGGCTACGGGACAATTTTCTCCATTGACTTGACAGCTGGTATCACTAGTACCCAGAATGACTCTCACAGTTTGGTGCTGTCCTTCAGAGCCTAAAAGTATGTTGACAATTCAGGCTCTTAGTGAGGTAAAGAAGAGCGAATTGGCACTGCCTGAGGTGTGGAGACAAACCAGTTCACTGGAAACAGAGATTGAAGGACTAGACAGACAGCTTCAAGAATATGCTTCTCACTTGGCAAGATTAGGGGAGAAGTCAAATTTATTCTTGCACAGTATGAGTTTGGTCACTTGATTACAAAGTTACATAGTTATGAAAACCACCTATACCAAAATTGTACATCACTGTAGTGCAAACTATCTGAAGTCATTGGGTATATACGTTGGGTGCCAGTGGCAAGGTTATGGGGCTATGGTAGCAGGGGAGCAGCAGAGAGAAGAGGTCAGGGGCTGCCCTTGCCACTCTGCAACAGACACAACCAGCCACAGCTGAGCTCATCAGCCAAGGCAGTGACATCTTTGTGAAAACATATTTCAGAAAGGTCAGAAAATGATGGATGGACAGAGAACAGAGAACAAAAAGTGAGAACAACAGAGGGAACAGCAAGGTCAGAGAAGGAGGAGGTGCTCCATGGCACACTGTGAAGGACCTCATGCCAGAGCAGATTTTTCTGACTGTGTTCTTGCTGGTGGAGAACCTGTGCTGAAGCAAAGTGTGAGAAGGAAGGAGCAACAGAGTAAAAATATTATGTATTGACCATGAATCTCCTTCTCCACTCCATGACATTTATTTCAGGGTAGATGATTCTGGAGTGAAGGAGTGAAGCTGAGCCTGGGAAAGGGTAGAGAAATGGTGATACTTCTGTGTATTTTTATTCCTCACTACCAAATCTATTTTAGTTGGCAATAAATTAAGTTCATTTTTTTACCCAAATGGAGCCTGTTTCGCCCACAGTACTGACTGGTAAGCAATCTTCCTGTCTTTATTTGTCTGTATCCTGGGAGCCTTTTTATTCCTATTCCTTTTGTTTTCCCTGCTCTTCTGCCCTCGTCTCAATGACGGGAGAGTGACTGGACCACTAGGTGGGAGTTTGGTTGTTAGCCAAGGCCAACCCACCACAGGATAGCATCCATACACAGTACACAGACAACAGACTTAGCAAATAGTGTATTTTTGTACCTCACCTTACTGCCAAAGCTTTCATCATTTTTGGAGCCTATTACAAGCTCCAAATGCAGGCTTTAAATGCTTAAAATGATGTCAAACTTAAGATCCTGACAGAAAACTGCAGTTCCACATGTTTGCCTTTGGCATTTCAAAATAAACTTCAGGAGACCTAATTAATTAAAAAGAAAAAAATAAAATAAAAATAAGATGTACAGCTTTAATATATACATTCTTAAAATGAATTTACTAAGTCCAGCATGTCTACACTTTAAGAAAGTACCTCAAATTTCACAACAAATCTCACAACAAAGTTCTGTTTTTTGACATCTCTCTGAGTAGCTCTTTAACTTTGTCCAGTTACAAAGTTTTAGAGCCTCATTTTGCATGTGCTGTAGATATTGGGCTAAGTGATTGCAGCTCGTTTCTCTGACTACTGCATGTTTATCCACAGGGTGCATGAATATAGAAATATACTGGCACCTCAAAGTGGCAGGTACAGCTGACAGTCAGGTATTGTTTCAGCTTATAAATTTCCTCTTACATTCACTCAGTCCATACGCACAAAAAGCACACATAAATGCTGTGTGATGACAATCCAACCTTATGCTTGACTTCAACATTAATGACACAAATTACTAATCTCAAAAAAAAAAAAATAATAAATAAACATGGCATGCCAAGGAATTCTATCCTGTGTCTTGACTCCCAGTATACTTTGCCTCTGTAAAATGTGCTTTCTTTTTTCCCTGTTTTTCTGAATTGGAACTAATAAAACCCACATGGTGCAGCTGTGGGAGTGACTCAGCAGTATGGCTTGGCATCTTTGTGCATATGACATCCTGTGACATAAAGCCACACATTTTCAAGATACAATTCTTAGTTAAATTATTTTCTTCCTCAAGGGCAGTTAAAATTATTTTGAAGGAGAAACAGTAAAATGGAGATTCCAGTATACCAATCTCTCAAGATGGAAAGCATGAAAATGATATCAAGAATGTATTATACTTCAAATTTTATTTGATTCATAATTATTTTCATATTTTCCAGGCAGAATGTAGGAGTATTTGAAGCAAGGCTTATAATAAGAAGCACATGGCAGATGTAGTCATGATGATAACAATGGGAAGTAATGAGAGGAGAAATGTTTTGCTAACAAGTACATTTTACTTTGTAGATTTTTCCTCAGGATTAAGGAAGGAATCTGGAATGTAATAGCTAAAAGAGAAAAATGACAGATATCCATTCCGTTTTGAATTTGACCTCTCAAAGTTCATAGCAAATGCTGTCATTCTCTTTAATGATAATGATAATGATATTAATTCATTAATAATAATAATAATAAGATAATGATATTAATTCATTAATAATAATAATAATAAAAATTGATGAATTCATCTGTTTTGATTTTTTTCCCCCAGATCAGAGATTGTTTTGAGAGTTCTGCAAGGCATTGCAGTACAAATAAGATTATTCACCTGCTTGAGGTTAAAGTGGCTTTTGTTGGTTAAGTTTCCATCTGCAACTCCTTTTCCCTCTTTCAGTATCTGTATCTAGAGTAATGTACAAAGGTTTAAAAATGTCTAACAGACATCTCTCACTTATATTCACACTCACATCACCTCAGTGAAACACACCTAACACACACTCAGTTATCTAGCACCAACATTCCTAAATTCAACTTCTGTTCTAACCATGACAGTTCAAAAAGACAGCCTGCAAACAACCTCTGATACAACACAACTTTTTTTTTTTTTTTTTTTTTTTTTTTTTTTTTTTTTGGTTAACCAACAAACTGTGCTGCAAGGAAGACAGATTATCGAGACCAGGAGTTTTCTCACAGCCTTTAGTTTATGGTTACTCTGTCTGGTTAAGAGAGTGTTACTGGTCAAGTTACTGGTCAAGAGAGTGTTCATTGGCCTTGGCCAAAATCATGCTGGCGGTATCAAAGCAATCCAGGCTCCAGGGCCCCAGAAAATTCCGTAATAGTGTTTACATCACTAATATAGACATACACAGTGTGTTCACCTTGGTGCATGCCCTTGCCTTGCACCACTCAGAAGAGGTACTGAAGGGGATCTAGGAGATTAACTCTCTGCATGTAATGACTTCTCATCTTCCATTCATGCTCCTACTTCTCAGACTTCATGGGCAAACTGCACCAAACTCCAGGCTAAAGACAAACAGCATTCAATTTTTACGTGACCTCCTTATCTCTGAAAGGTCCAGCCAAAGCCACCATCGTCCTGCATGCTGGCACTGTGCCAAAAGCTCCTTCTAGCATCAACTGCATAGTCAATAACTTCTGGGGAATCTCATCAGTATTTGTCAACTTACATTTCTTCTACCTTTGAACTTCTGTTCCAGCACACATGTCAATACCTGGAAGCTGTTCCTTCACAGCATTACCACATAAGGACCATACAGAGTTACTGCAATTGGACCTACATGATTAATTCCATGGCTATTTGCAGCAACCCATCCCCATGTCATAGAGATCTCTGCCAGACTCAGTGGGTTTGAAACAAATATTTGTTCTTCAGGAGACTGTACATTGGACAACTGGTCTATTCCCAAAAAGGTATGACCATAGAATCATGATGCAAAAGCCTGCTTAAGATTTCTGAGGAGGCTGAAGGAGCATATCTTTTGCTTTCAAAGACATAAATGTATTATTCAGTAGCCCTCTGTTCTACAGTGAGGTGGGGGGTGAGCTTAGGAGAGAGAGAAAGAGATGGTAGCTTAATAAGATAATTGCTTTCCTCACACAGAATAATAAGAGGATTATAGATATCAAATAAATCTTAGATACCCAATATCTAAGTTCTACCAGATGTTGGATACATGCAGCACTGGAGGGAGCCTGGCAGTATTTTCCCATGGTACACTGTGAAGAGTAGGTCCTGTCCACGGAGAGAGGTTGTCCCCTTTGGCCATCTGATATATAATTTGTAATATCTATTTCCCTTAAAAGAAAATAATTCAATTCCTAATGGATGTTCACATGACAACTTCTTGCTCCACTTTTAGGTAAAGGCAAAGCCATGCAGGCAGTGTAAAGTGAGTACTGAGCCCCAGTACTTGAACTGCTCTTCAGCTACAACCATCTGGGTAAGTTTATTGTGCAGCCACGGAATTTGTGCAGCACAACACAGGCCTGAAAGCCTGTCTTTTGTTAAAGAGGTTGAATCCTAGCCTAGAGAACAAGAGTTTTCAGGAGTCAGAGATTGCACAGTGTGTTGTATCAGCTGTTGTTTGCAGTGTGCTCAGTGCAGACTCACTTGCAAATGTCTGTATGGAAACACTCTTGAATTATAGATAGATTTTCTAACAGGTGAAGGACTGGTTCTGTGTATCCTCACAGTGAAAGCTGAGGATAGCCTGAAGTAAAACCACTTGCTTCGTGTGGGAGGAATCTTAGGCCACTGATACACAATTACCTCCTACACTTTGGCTGGTATGTGTCACACTTTGAAAAGGGTATTAAACATTAGATGAGACAACAGAAAAACATTCAGTCAACTGGTATTTTGTTCTGCTCTGTCTGCACTCCCTATACTCCTCTGAATGCCATCCTAGAATATAGCTTTTGGCAAAATAATAGATTTTTCAGTCTTCTGTTGCTCCAGTGGAGCTCCTGCAGGTGTCTTTTTTTTTTTTTTTTTTTTTTTTTTTTTTTTTTTTGCAGGTGATGCCTGGATCACCCTGACAGTGTCCTGTGAGACCACTGGTCTTCCCATCCCACCAGCTTCCCTCCAGTGCCTGGCCTCCACCTTACCCACAGACAGCCTAACTGGTCTCCCACGTGTATACTAAGACCTTGCTGTTATAAACCTTAGCTAAGACTGCAGGGGAGTTCAGTGTTCAGAGCAAAGTGTGAACTTTACAGACTGTAAGGACAAATAGACATGCTGTACCTTGCCCTGCGGTGCATCTGGGCTAATACTGCATCTCAGGTAGAGGCTGTGAAAGATGGTAATTAGGGAGAGATTGTGAACCTGCCCTATGCAGTCAGTAGCTTAAGGCTGTTGAGGTCAACTTATCTGTTCATGTTCCTGCTTTCCAAGAATTTACCAATACCTTTTTGGACCCGCTGTAATTTTACCTGCAGAGTAGACACAGGCATGAAGTCTAACACCTGAATAATTTTCAGGTCATCCAGTTCACTAATGGTAACTGAAATCCATCTGCATTCCTCAACTCCTTGATAAGTCCAAAGCTGCAACTTACAATAAGTTATTTCATTTCTCAAGAAAACAAACTGCATCCCACCCCACAAGGAGAAAATGTACCCACCCATCATCCCTGCTTCTAAAATGACAAATTCTGTAAGCCCTTATCAGGGTATTCGCCACACTATATGGTTTTATTTTCCTGGCTTTGGCTGGTATTTGGGTAGTAAAAGAAAATCAACAAAAAGAAATCTAGGGTCTCGAAAAGCAAGTGTACTTGACAAGAAAACAAACAAACAAACACTTTTATGCTGGTGCAACTGAAAAGCAAAATTTGGACATATCTGTCTCTTTCTCCCACTCTTTTTTCTTCCAAGTAGTCTCCCACTTCTGTTGCATCATTCACCCTCTTCCTCCTCCCACAAGGTTTCCCTTAAGTCATATTTCCCTCAAGGCTTTGTTACGTGTCTTTTCCAATAACATTCTGTTTTTGAACTCCTGTGATACATTATACTTGTCTGAATGAGGTAGAGCATTTACAGGGGCAGAAGCCCTGACTTTTAACTTGGTGTGGAGTGGTAGGGAGATGTACAATGCTACAGGGTTTATCAACAAGTCTAAGGTCTGCTTCATTTTTTTTCTCCCATAAATATCATTTTTGCTCTCATCAATGTTGAGTGTTAAAGTTACTAACAGTTACTGTACCTTCTGGTACCTTCAGTTGCACAGCATCTCTTCTAAGCCAGGGATCTCAAAAGGTTTGCAGTCCTGTAGCAACTGAAGCTTGCTGACACATTGAACTTGTGATTTGATCAAGACCATGTTTTTCAACAGCATGGCTAAAACCTCACCCAAACTTCCACCATTCATTTCTCTGATGTGAACAACTTTTAGTAAGATTCAATTCATCTAATACTAACAATCTCACAATGCAATGTGGCTTTTGTTACTGAGTATAATGAGATATTGGCTTAGACCAAAGCCTGGCATGTAGATAATAGAAAATCAAGTGAATCCTAGTATAGGTTGCCTTGTCATTATTGAAACCTAGGAGTTCTCTTAAGTCAGGAAGAAAACAAACAAACAAACAAACAAAACCCTAAGGGTCTGAAGGTAAAAAAAAAATTTCATGGTCATGTTTATATCACCAAAAAGGCACTGGACCAGTGCTGTGCTGCTAGTGTGCTTGTAGGCTGGGCTGGGGCTCTGCTCTCTGACATACTGCCCAGGCACTGTGCAGGCACAGCAGATGGTCTAACCCACTCTGGTTAATCCAAATGAGCAAGATTGCATCAATTTTGCCTCTTTCTGCACCACATAACCCTCCAGTAGTATCTCAGTAGTCTTTACAAACCAAACACTCCCCAGTGTCTCTAGGACTCCCTTTTTAGGGTAAGCACCACATATCTAGAGCGCCTCACTGTGAAAATGTCTTCCTGCTCAGCTGGGGCACAGCCCCACAGCATGGATGTGGACTTGTAAAAAAAAGCCCATATATGAGCTAAGTAGTAATTATGGTTTAAGGCATACAAAGGACAGACAACACTGTACTGAGAGAAGACCAAGGGCTTAGGGCTTGCAGCCTTACCTCCTGGCCTCATGGCAAGATGCTCTCCAACTTCAGGTTTATTTAGCACGATAGATGTAGTCTTTGATTCAGATGCAGTCTCTGATATAGTCAAGACTATATAAGCAAAACACAGAATTACGTGTAGTGATTTAAACATCCTGAACATAGCATTGCTTTAGATAGGGACCATATTAAGATTATCTGTCCCAACCCCACTCTGCTATGATCCTAAAAGCTTGAAATGACCAATATTTAATCACACTAAATAGTAAAACTAATGGGACCAGAAGAAAAATATTCTCATACTTTTAGAAGAGTGAAAACACTATTTAAACTGAAATAATCCTATTACTTCAAGCTTTCAGAGCTTTTCCTACAATTTAGAAGACATTTTCAGACTGTGCAAAAGTGATACAGACACTTAACCAAGAGTTGAGTTCTCAGTAGTATGAACTGGCATAGTTCCAGCTAAGGTAGTGGTTTTACAGCAATTAAATTCAAGCATGAATCTAGCCCGAGAACCACAGAAATTATCTTCAAATTGTGACTGAAATTGTCTGGACTGCTAACGCATTATGTAGCATTTCAGTTTCTTAGGCCAGCATCAGTTGTAATGCAAATGAAATTGCATGGCTCTTTTGAAATCACATTAATGAACAAGGGATGTTCTTATCTCACATGCAAATGATAATTCTATTGTGAGGGAAATCTGCACATCCTCTCCCTCTGCCTCACACTGCCAGCTAATCACAGGTGACAAAGGACACCAGGGGATTCCCAAGTGCTGGAGCGCAGCCAGGAGCAGGATAATACAGATGAACTTGAATGGAAGGACAGGATTCGGGACATTTCAGGAGGTTTTCTATGCTCAGCTAAATGTCAGAACCCATTGAAACTCATGCAGGTGAAACCATGTTCTCTAATGAGCCAAAAGCAGATTGCTGCCATCGCCACAGAAGCGCAGTGCTATCCAGGACTGTCCTTTGCTCCACATGGGTTATTGAGTGAAAGACAGGCTCAATAAATCATTAACGTATTCACTCTGCAGGCAGGTCAAATGGTAATTAACCTCGTGCTCGTCCCTGCTGCTTTGAGAGCTAACTCGTTATCTACCATGCAGCTATAATTTGATCTGATAACTGCTATAATGGGGAGGAAGAAGATAAAGGGAAGCAGAGCATCACAGGAGCCATGAAAGGAAGGGTCAGGCTTCCAAGGCACTTCTTTGACCAGGGTGGACCCAGCCATAGGGAGCACTGTGTTCAGAGGCTGCTGTGGGCAGAGGGGCAGCATAGGGAAGATGGGGCAGTCTCCAGCAGTGGCTGTGCTTCCTCAAACCCTGGGGTTTGCCATGTCAGCCATTCCTTCCCCAGGCCTGATGTGCAGGTCCAACCTTGCCTAATGGCTGAGATGTTCAGAGGCAGCTCTGCTAATGGAGCTTTCTCAGGCAAAGACCTTCATTAGTCCCATGGCATCAGTTTTTCTTTTAGAGAAGGAAGGGCTGGACCTGCCAGTGTGTTTTCTGCAATGCTGCTTCTCTCTGGCAGACATATGAAGCTTCATCAGCAATAAAAATAGGCTTAGTGCCATGTCTTGGAATCACTCTTGATACTGAAATACATAAATAGAGAAGGGAAGGCAAATGTGCTTTCTCTATCCCTTTCTCCTGTGAAAGATTTTCTGCTTTTGTGTTAAGGATGAGCTAATGGCAACTTCCATTTGAGGAACAACTGGAGGCACCAAGAATATATAGCTCTCCTGCTCCACGCACAACAGTTTTGCCTTAAAAGATTATGGTATCTTAGAGACCGAGGGAGAGGAATTTGCAGCCCCACCATAGGCTGGCAGACCTAATGCTCCTCTGACTTTTTAATGCCTTCTGAAAGGCTGCTTTTCCATCCTGACTCATTTTTGGGTAGATTAAAACTGGAAGTTAAAACGGTCTAGAGAGATAAAAGCCACTGAACAGAGAGCTTTTCCTAAAGTGTTACACAGGTCAGACTGTCTCAGTAAGATTGGCTTGGCTGATTTTTCTACTGGCATGCTGTACATGTGAAGACGCATTGAACTCCTCAATAGAACTGATCAATCACCTTTTTAAAATTAGGGTGTGTTAAAGATGAATTACAAAATGTAAATGTTTTAAATACGAATTGCATCGTTAAAGATGAATTACAAAATATAAATGCTTCTCTTCAGAGCATCACAGAAAGGCACAGGTCAGCCTAGCTGAAGTGCTGGTTTTTGAAAGTACTCTTTCCCTACCTAAACACAATGACATACGGGTTCACAAGAAGGGCAGGGACATTGATCCTGCTGTTTATTTAACATAAGGGAACACACATGCATTATCCAACTTAAACACCAGCAGATTATTGAGGTGGAATGAGTCCACATGATGATACTGCTTGGAGGAATGTCTCTAAGCCCACAGTGACATAATTTTTAAGTATTGTCAATGAGCTTGCTTGCTTTTTTGTTCAAAGTTGCCATTTTTGGGTAAAGGTCTTTTCCAGTATAAAGGATTCTACAATTCTATGACTGTATGATAAATACTCTCACACAGTAGTGGTTAGGATGGAGAGTGAAGCACGAGGTCCAGGAGGCTGGAAAGTTGGAGAATTTATTTCTCAGAAAGAGTGGTTAGGCATTGGAATGGGTTGCCCAGGAAGGTGGTGGAGTCACCATCCCTGGGGGTGTTTAAAGAAAGGTTGGACCTGGTGCTTAGGAACATGGTTTAGTGGGTGATATTTGGGGGTGGGGGGGTGGGGGGGGGGCATGATATGGTTGGACCAGATGATCTTGGAGGTCTTTTCCAACCCTAATGATTCTATGCATCTATGATTTCATGATTCTATGATTCTGAGGGGAGCAACTCCAGGTGTTCCTTACAGAGCTGGTGCAAGGGTGGCTGTTGCTTTGATCCCAGTTTTGCTTCTGGTTCCTTCTGCCTCACGCAGCACAGCCACAGAAATGAATCATCTCCCACCTCAGGCTCCATAGCACTTAAAAGACGCTGCAAAAATAAATAAATAAATAAAT
>CM021765.1:194803583-195080135 GCA_011076525.1 Nettapus auritus
CCCCTAATGAATTAATTAATGACTACAAAGTGCTTGCACATTTTGGGTTGGTGGGTACTCCACGATAGGTGCACAGTGTCTTTTATGTCATAATCCACTGCCCCTTGTTCCCAGCACCCAGGCAGTGCAGCGACAATGTTGGCCCCAGGTAGGAAGGAGCTACCACATCCCACCACACCTTCCAGTTGACAATAGACCAGGAAGTCCCTTTCCCTTCAGTCTGGGGGCGGCCATTTTGTGCCAGTTGCCATTTTGATGGCAGGGAGCTGTGGCTGGCTGTGGCAACTCACAGCCGTGCAGTGCAGCCAGCAGCAGGTGAGAAGACATGGCCCCTTTCATCATGCTCAGGGACACCACCACTTTTGGTCCCCAGCATTATGTCCAGCTGTCTGAAAACAGTGGCTAGTAGGTAATAGTTGAGGCCCACAAACTCCCCTTTTCCTGTGGCTTGAAGAGCCCCTTGCTCTTCAGTCTTTGCAGGTTCTCAGTGAACTGAAGATAGGCAGCTTGATTTTAACTGATAAACTGTCTTTTTTGCTTTTTTTGTGGTGAAAAACTGGTTTTAAATTTGTTTAAAAAAAAAAAAAAAAAAAAAAAGGAAAACAGGAGTGATGAGATTTGTTGCACTTTCATTCCCTTTGTCTCAATGTGGATTATAACAGTTGCATTCTCTTTAGTTCACAAGGATTCTGTTTATTTGTTTAACTACACTTTTTTTTTTTTTTTTTTTAATTTACCCCCCCCCCCCCCCCCCCAACCTGAGTAGTCAGCAATGAAAAAAATCAATAGTAGATTCAATAACAGTTTCCCTCTCCCTGATGTTGAAATGATCCAGAACACTGACAGAAGAAATTAGGCAATTGCAAACTGATGTTCATCATGGACTCTGCAGTCCATGATTCTCCTGAAACACAGGAATTTAGACCCAGGTTTAGATGCTGAGGATCTAACTTGAATTTGCTGAGGATCAACACTTGACCAAGGCTGAAAACTGACTCTCAAGGTCCTGAGGAACACAAATTTGGTTTGGATTTCTGATTATATGCAGTAATTTCTTTAGAGAAGACAAGCCAACTTTTGGAGTGTTTCGTGGTGGTTAGTCATTCATCATCTCCACCACCATCAGAACAGAATTTTTCATGTTGGAAGGGACCCACAATGATCACTGAATCCATCTTCTTGCACCACGTAGGACTACCTAAATATTAACCATTTAAGAGTGTTGTCCAAACTCTTCTTGAACTCCGACAGGATTGGTACCATGACCACTTCCCTGCGGAGCTTGTTCCAGTGCCTGACAACCCTTTCAGTGAAGAGCCTTTTCATAATAGCCAATCTGAAATTCCCTTGACTCAGCTTTATGCCAGTCCTTTGCGTTGTATCACTGGTCACCAGAGAGAAGAGATCAGCACTTCCCTCTCCACTTCTGCTAATGAAGAAGTTGCAGACAGCAATAAGGTGACTCCTCAGCCTTGTCTTTTCTAAGCTGAAGAAACCGAGTGTGATGGTTTTACTCGGGTGGGCAGCCGAGTTCCACCACAACCGCTCTCTCACTCCCCCTCCTCAAAGAGGAGCGAGGAGAAAATACGATGAAAGGGGCTCAAGGGTTGAGATAAGGATGAGGAGATCGCGCAATAATTATCCTGATGCGAAAAACAGACTCAGCATAGAGAGAGAGACAGTATGATTTATTGCCTATTACTAACAAGCTAGAGAAGTGAGAAACAAAGGAAAGAAACCGAAACCACCTTCCCCCCCCCCCTCCCCCCCATCCACCCTCTTCCACCTCCTCCCCCCGAGCAGTGCAGGGGAACGGGGGAATGGGGGTTATGGTCAGTCTATAGCACTTTGCCGCTGCTCCTTCTCAGTCACTCTTGTCCCCTGTGCTGCGGGGTCCCACCCACGGGATGCAGTCCTTGCTGAACTGATCTGGCATGGGCTGCCCACAGGCAGCAGCTCTTCAAGAACTGCTCCAGATATGGGTCCGTACCACAGGGTCCATCCCTTCGGAGCAAACTGCTCCAACCTGGGTCCCCCACGGGCAGCAGCTCCTGCCGGGTCACCTGCTCCTGCGTGGTCTCCTTTCCACGGCCTACAGGTCCGTCCCAGAATCTTCTCCAGCAGGGGTCTTCCACAGGCCACAGTCTCTGTCAGGGCAGGTCCACCTGCTCCACCGTGGTCTCCTCCACGGGCTGCAGCGTGGAACCCTGCTCTACCGTGGTACTCCATGGGCTGCTTCACCATGGTCCTCACCACAGGCTGCAGGGGACTTCTGCTCCGGTGTCTGGATCACCTCTCCCCCTCCTTCTTCACTGACCTTGGCACCTGCAAGGCTGTTTCTCACTCCTCTTACCCTCCCAGCTGCTGAGTGGCGCAATGTTTTCTTCCCTGTCTTAAATATGCTCTCACAGAGGCGCAAAACACCATCACTTATTGGCTCAGCTCTGGTCAGCAGTGGGGCCCTTACCAAACATGGGGCAGCTTTTAGATCCTTCTCACAGAAGCCACCCCTATGCCCCCCTGCTACCAAAACCTTGCCACGTAAACCCACTACACCGAGTTATCTTAGCTGCTCATTATTGGTATTGTCCTCTAGACCTTTCTTTGTATTTGTTGCCTTCCTTTGGATGCACTCCCATTTTATATATTTATGTTGCAGCACCTGAAACTACACACAGTACTCAAGATGAGGCTGCAGCAGTGCAGGCCAGAACAGGACGGTCACGTCCCTCAACCTGTTAGCTATACTGTGCTTAATGGACCCCAGAATACAGTTGGCACTTTTGGCCTTGAGAGCACACTGTTGACCCATATTGGTCTTGCCATTGACAAAAAACAAACAAACAAAAAACATCAGATTTTTTCTTTTCTGTGGGGCTGCTCTCCAGCCTCTCATCCCTGAATCTGTACATACGTACCTAGAATTACCCTATCCAAGGTGCAGAATTCAGCACTTGCTTTTGTTAAATTTCATAGGGTTGTTGATTACCTTAGACCTTAATCTATCAAAATCTCTCTGCAAGGCCAAGAGATGTAATTAATCAAGATCTTTCTACTCTCAAGGGAGTAGACAGCTCCTCCTAATTTAGTATCATCTGCAAACTTAGTGTGCAAGTGACCAGATGTCATTTTTCTGTGCAACACAGATATTACCTGTTGACAATAGTCAAAATGTGCTTGAAACACAAAGGAAAATTAGATCACCTGAGCTTACATTAAGGTGCTCCTATGTGAAGCCAGTAGCTCTAGGCTGCAGAATGCATCTCAGCATGCTTCATACAATTAGGGAAGGCACTGTACTCGACCTCAAAGAGGCAGGAAGGCTCCTGCATTTACTTTACGTTCCAGTGAAGAGCAATACTAATGTTCTGAGGCCACCTACTGTTTACTTTTAACACCTACATGTTAATGTATAGGATGCTTTCCAAGAGAGCAGTCTTAATGACTGGAAAGTACTCCTGATAGTCTTTAAGGAAGTCAAGGTACCTCAGAAACAGACTTGTTCTACTTTAATTAGTAATATCAGTTTTTCATGGAAAATAAGTATTACCATCTTGATAGTTTTTTTATTTCATTATCATCTTATGTAATCTCCATAAGAATACCGTTAAAAGACACAGATTCTCCCAGAGCATCCACTTTCAAGCACTCAGGAGGAGTAGAGATGCACAGAATGAAATCCTAGCTCCACTGACTCACAAGCAATTACTCCCCTTTGCATCAGTAGAGATAAGTTAGGGGTTTTCGCTCTCTCTTTTCATCATAACAGGAATTTTCTGATTCCATGCTGTTAAATCCATCTGCTGCCTCGAGGTTTGGCTTGAAGCACAATGAATAAAAGAGGGAGAGAGAAAAGGAGGAGGAGAAACAGAAGCTGTTATCCATGAGAAGGTATCCCAGACTGAAAACCTCAAGCCAAGCCTTTCAAGACCAACCATTGCAGTAAAAATTGAAAGAAAGCTGAAACTCCAGCCACTACTAACTATTAGTAACGGCAGGAATAAGTTAACCATATTATACAGGGACTACTTTTCATTTACAAATTTATTACACATTCTCATCTGCTATTAGGCAAGAGTGTTATAACATAGGTCCCACTTGTCTTCTCATTAAACAGAGTCAATTGGATGTTCAACCCTTCTCTTTCAGTGTCAGGTAGTGAGCTGCAGAATGTTCAGGTCTGTTAATACCAGGCCCTTTCTCCAGCATCTGGCTTATCAAGGCTTCAGTGCATCAATCACTCAGTCAATCATCAGTCAATCAACTAATCATCGGCTTATTCCCTTCTGTCAGTTCTGTTCCACTAGAGCTCTCTTTTACCTATATGTCAAAACTGTATTATTCAGGACCCACAAAAATCTGTTTTCCCAGTCATTTCTCCTTAGTTTGATGTACCTCACTGGCTAAACATGCTTTTTTTAGACTGGATAGCAGGTCTAGTTGTGCAGAACCATTGCTGCTGAGTACAATCCACAAACCCTATGGAAGAAATTACATAGCATGTTCCAAAGAGGTGCCATCACCCACCTTCAAGGAAGATGTATACAACTTGAAGCATGTGTAAAGCCTTGTATTCTATTTAACATTCTTGTTTAGGGGGGAAAGCAAAGACTAGATATGTTTTCTACCCATAAACACTTCAAAAAAACAGATGAATAAACTGGAAAACAAACAAACAAACAAACAAACAAACAAAAACACTACCCATAGCTAAAATTGGAAGTGTAAAAGAATATCCCTAACAGTTTAGTTAGAGTGGAAAAACCAGCAATGGATGAGTTTGAAAATGCAGCTTATTAAAAGAAAAACTTTTAATGAAATAAGTTAGATGATGCAGTATTTCCAACACAAAAGATGTGACACAGTGACTTGAGATATGTCCACCCACCCCTTTGGTTTTATACTTATGATGCTGCTGCTATCTAAACACATCTCACTGCAGCTTTGCAGGCTCCAGAAACCAGGTGAGAGAAAAGGACTACTTCCCCCAGTCCTGCTGTTCTTTGCAATTGCTCCAGGTTTTAACAAACTGAGTAACTGAGTTGATCCTGAAAAAAAAAAAAAAAAAAAAAAAAAAAAAAAAAAAAAAAAAAAAAAAAGTGAGAAAAGACTTTTGAAGTTACTTATACCAACACTGACTAATGATAGAAACTAGGAATTCTGGCTAATGAGAAGGAAGATTATATAATCATCATTGCTGAATGCAGGGAGATAATTCTCATGATTTGAAGTGGAAGAGTAGAGTTCTTCCACTGTGAGCACCAAATAACAAATGTCTTCAAGGCCAAGGCCATGTATGGACTTAATATATCAGTCAGCACTAATCTTGCACAGTGCTGCCATGTGCTGTACACATGAACCTTAAGTGGTCAAAATAGTAAAAATAAATTAAAAAAAAAGTTAGGCTCTAGTCCCTTCTTTGGAAGAGAAAGGAGATTAGCTAGAGGAAATGAAAAAAGACACTGATGGAAAGTAAAAGTGGGAATTCAGTGAAATAATAGTCTATGTAAAATGTAAATTGTGCATAAAATGAAGGAAATGAAAGGGAAAAAATGTAACAGTATTAGCAATAAAAAAAACACTAGCAATGACCAAGTCCCATTATTAGGTGCAGATGGTGTAATGCCAATGTACAGTAGATTAAAAAAAAAAAAAAGTAATATTTCCATTCTAATCTTGGTTTCCATTCTACTGCTAAAGGTAATGATAACTATTACTTGAAGTCTTTAGTGGATTTAACTTATTTAGGCATTCCTGTTAAAAATAGTACTTTGCCACAGAAAGCATACTGAATGGAATAAGCACTTGGTAAGCAGTCATATCCATGTCATATTTGCAGAGCCAGGACAACTAAAACTGCTAGAGACCATTCCACTCACTTTTCCATTTCCACACAGCCGTAGTGCCACTTAAAGGCACTGTGTGAGCCACATGCTCAGTGTCTTTGCTGATTAAAGGCAGTCTGAGAAGAACCTGTGGAGTCCAATCAGGAGGGACTAGCAGTATGTCCTAAGATTTATCTCATGACCAACCTTGACTTGGATCCAAGCAGGAGAGAAGGTTGCACTTCAGAATCAAGAACAGCTTTAGCTCCCACTCTGTGAAAAGGTCTTAGATGTAAGAGATGATAGGAAACATAAATGGCCAATGTGAAACATTGGTATTATCTAGTATAAGTCTGTTTAAGCCATTAAATCTAATCATCAGGTCTCCAAAATCACAGTAGACTGTAAAACTGTAGATTGAGTCACGGTGAGCAAGCAAGTGCACACTGAATCAGGAGTGCTTAGTATCCTTAGTTCATCCAAGTGGTGTTTTAATGAAGTTGTGCATATATGCACAAGGTGGTAACACCGTATATAGAACACATAGAATGGAAGAGTGTCTCTGGTTGTGAAAACATTTTACAGACTGCATTGAACAAACAGATGTTATGGTACAAAGAACTAGTATGACCTCTGAATATATGATCAGGACAATAACTATTAGACATAGACTGCTTTTTCCCGGGTTTATTTGGCATAAATTATCCTAACACTGGAGTACTACATCCCATCAGGGTTGCTTCTTAAAAACTGGAGGTCACCAGTAAAGAGACACAGAAATGTGAGGGGTGAAATAAATTATTGTTTTGGACCAAATTAATGACCTTAATGTATTTAGTTTTTTAAAATCAAAACTGGCAAATGACTTGTTTCCCACCCATGAGACCACAGTGGAACACCAAACTTTAAAGAATTAGGAAGGAGTAAGAAGAATCAATGTCAGAACATGGAAACAATCATTTAAAAGAATGAGGAATTAGGCAGAACTTTTTCTATTGGAAGATATTAACAAAGGCAAAAACCAGCAAGGAATGAATGGGCTGTTCCTTATGTCTTCATATTTGGACTAGATGTCAGTTTGGAAGGTATCCTTCAGTTTAGCACAAGAGATGTCTGTGTATACCTGGGTGAAATGCAGTGGTCAGTGTTATGCCAGGCTTTGTGAATCACTAAGTATTTTGCCTTCCCCCTACTGTTCTGACTTCTGTTGCCTCCCGTCTCCAGCTTGCCTGCATAAACACTGAGTATAGGAAACCTGGGCACTTCAGACCTTTCATTATTATTTACCCGGTCCACAGTCCACCTCCTTGAGTGCAGGTTGAACTGATCTGTTCAAACATTAGGACACAGACTCGGAGCTATCCATGTATTAATCATAAAGTTCTGTAATCATGTGTTCCATGCTTTGAAAATCACCTAGTGACTCATGGATGTTGTCAAGTTATGCAATGTTCACAAGACAGCTAGTCTACTCGGTGATTTCTGTTTTTAAATTTTTAGCAGGCTGTTTACAAAGATTTTTTATATCAAGCATTGACATAGGAACAATTAATATTAATGAAAGATAACTAGCATCTCTTCATAATTAATACTCCCTCATCATCACCAATAGCACAACAAAGAGTCAGGCTGACATTTGTTTCAAACCATTTCCAGACATTTTTTGTCTAATTACATCTACAGAGCAAGTCTACTATATGGTGTTTGCTCTATTGTACTCAAGGTATTACCAAACTAAAGAAAAATAAATCAGTTTAGTGTTGTCAGGTTACCATGCCTTTGTTTATTTCTTCAGACTTTTAGTCTCTGCTATAATATGCCTACAATTAAATTTGAGCAACATAATGTAGTGGCAGGTGTCCCTGCCTATGGGTCAGGGGGGTGGAACTAGATGATTTTAAGGTCCCTTTCAACCCAAGCCATTCTATGATTCTATGAAAATAATTTTTGATGCCAGCTATTCCCTAATATGGAGTACTAACAAGAAATCTTACTTGTTTTGCTATTAATTTGCTTCTTTTTCAGAACATTTTATAGCAAGCTTTCATATATACTGTGCATGATGTAAAGATGGGAAAGAGTGAGGACATAATTGTGTGTCTGAATAAACTGATCAAAAACAATTGAATGCATAATGAAGAGATTGTCATGCGTTATTCCCTCTATGAATAGGACAGTGTCTGTAAATGTGGGAGTGGTTAAGTGTGACCATTGATTCGTTCCCTTTAGTTTTCTTGTAAGTTTATTTACTCTTGAAAGCTATGTTCTTATTCTTAGAGTGAGAGAAAGTTCCCTTTAAGGTGAATTGGCCAATTTGTATTCTGTGGTGATCATTAAAATAATTTCTTGCCTACTGCTGGTATTTCAGCAGAAGCCAAAACTGCTACCGATTACATCCTGTGCAACTCCTTTGACTTCTGTAACATTACATGAACTATAAATTAGTGCAAAAATTGGTCCTTTATAATCTTCTTTTGGGAACATATAGCACATTTCCCAGTAAAAGAAAAAAAAAAAAAAAAAAAAGTGTTTGTTTGCTAGAAGAACTACCACCTGGACTCCTTTAGCTTATGAACAGAGTAAACCACTTGGAAAAGCAGTGTCCTTGAATTGTCTTGCACAATTGAAAGTGCCATTTTAAGTGGCATGATTCATAACTTCTCAAATTCTATAGTTTTGCAAAGAGCATTTATACATTAACTTGGAATACAGGGTGTTAAAAATGAGTAAGTAGTGCTTAGGGTTATTTCTATTAGAATAGATCACATTAATTAGCCCTGGTATGGAGGGAGGAGAATTTTGTCTTGAATGCTCTACTTTGCAGTGCATTATTAATTTTCTCTTTCATTCCTTTCTAGCTCATTAGCTTTTAAATGTTATAGTTTAATGCTGAGGTGAAGCTGAAAGTATCTGCTCACTCTGCCAGACATTTCATGCCATCTCACAGTTGTGTTCATTAGTATTCATTTGTATTATGGTGGTGCCCAATCTAGGCTAAGAGTGCAAACAGCTCGTAGGGATGACCGTTATGAACTCTTAATGAGAGATTTCTTTCTATGCCATGTTGATGACATTTTAGGGTTAAAATAAATTAATGGAAGTTATGAATAAGAACCCAAATAACTTTCAGTTTCTAAATGAAAATGGCATTGAGGGAGAACAGAAGTATGCAGTGATGAGATTATGGCATGCAATGACTGGGATCTGGGAAAAGAACTGAGGACTGGAAGATTTCCCCTCCAGGTGGAGTGTTGCACTGTGTAACCACATCATTTTAACACTGTCTTTGGGCTCTGACTCACAGCCAAACAGCTAACATTTAACAACCGAACTATTCTTGGGAAAATGTTGGAAAAAATATATAAAAGCCTCATAAAACGTAACCAGCCTTATTGACAATGTAATCTGGATGCATAAGGGAAAAAAAAATATATATATATATATATGCTTACATGCTCCAATATTCTCACTTTATGAGATTGAAGAGTCTGACATTCCTTTCCTGTGACAGAGAAAATAAATAGCTAGTTATTATAGCATCAGGACATTGAACCTCATGCAGTGTTTTAGTCAACAAACATGCAACCAACTGTGGTACAGTGGAGTTTTAAATTCAGTTGTTAAAGGAATGCATAACTAAAGGAAGAGCCAGACTGTAAACGTCTTTGCTATCCAAATGTTGACACTTTATTTGGAAATTTCACACCATGGTTCCATATTGCCTATGGAAAATACATGTTAGCAGATAGTGCCAAGCAACTGCATCTTCCCACTCTTTATAGACAGCAAGTGCAATAAGGAAGCCTTGTTATAAGTTGATGATGATAGTATCAACAAGATGGGATAAAAGGGTTTTATTGAAAATGGGTGGCAAGATCATAAATGGGATAAGAAATGGCAAAGAGCAACACACCACAATCCTAATGCCATATGAAGTAATTTTAATATATGGAAAGACAAGTGCAAGGTAAAGAAAGACAAAAGGAATGAAGGGATGTGGTGATTGTTAGCTGCAATGTGGAAAACTGAAAATGAATGGTCTGTTTAGAGGAAGAAAACAAAAGATTGAAAGGGAATTATCAGCCAAGAAGTTACAATTAAGTACAGCTAGATTTAAAGTGAACAGTGAGTCTGAAAAGAGGGCATACCTTGAAAAACAGTGCCACAATTTAGGGAGAAGGTGAGAAAACACTGTGCAAAACTATTACAAGGTAGCATAGACCCCCATGAAGGTTTGGACAGCTATGTATGATTGTGATTGGGGTAGAGGCATTTGGGACAGCCCTGATGAATCTGATGGGAAAGTAATTGATTCCGTATTGATGTGACCCCTGAAACAAGAAACCACTAATGGTGTCCCACAAGGGGACAACCCGGAGAAACCAGAGACCACTGAAGTGCAAGATTTTAAAACCAATGATCCAGAGAAAGTTCAAGAAACATGCCAAAACCAACTTGTGGAATCAATAGTGGAATGGTTATGCTGACTTTGGCATAATAGGGTGGGAGGAGTCTTTCTATTCACAGGAGAGGCAGAACCTGCCTGTGTTGTGTGTGGTGACACCTGAGGCTGTAAACAGTTGTCCTGGTTTTGATTGGGAGTTAATTTTCTTTGTAGAGGCTCACACAATGCTGTGTTTTGTATCTTTGATGACAATAGCAGTGATAACACACTGATGTTTAGCTGTTGCAGAGCAGTGCTCACACAGATCCAAGGACTGTTCAGCTCCTGGTGCTGCCCTGCCAGCGAGGTACATGGGGGCGCACAAGGAGCTGAGGGGGGACACAGCCAGGGGCTGACCCAGACTGGCCAAAGGGATGTCCCATACTGTATGGCATTATGCTCAGCATAATAATAGCTGGGGTAAAGAAGTAGGAATGTGGGGATGTTCAGGGTGATGTTGTTCTCCCAAGGAACTATTACATATGATGAGCCCTGCTTTCCTGGAGGTGGATGAACACCTGCCTGCTGATGGGAAGCAGTGAATGAGTTCCTTGGTTTGCTGTGCTTGCATGCACAGCTTTTGCTTTGTGTAGTAAGATATCTTTATCTCAACCCATGAATTCTCACACTTTCACCTCGCTGACTCTTTTCCCCCCCAGGTATGTGTTGGGGGGTGAGCAAGCTGCTGAGTGGTGCTGAGCTGCCTGCTGGGTTAAACCACAACAACAATACTTTGCATTATTCTTTTGACATACTCCATGCTATGAATGTCCTAAAGCTCTACTTAACTGACCTACAATTTCTCACGGATAATTTCTCAACCTACCTACAATTTCCGCTTTTGTCAAAGAGGTCTGTGTCAGGTACACTGTGGAAAGTGTACCTTTACCACTGTGCCAGAAATTAAAAGCACCAGGAGCTGGTGTTCTTAGGACACAGCTGAAACATGAGAGTTATCTGAGTGCACTAAGATCCGTCTTTTATGTGTTAAGAGTGTACTGCCAGAAGGATTATACAGGACAACAGGGAAATATTTTCAGGCAGATAAGGTTTCTCCCACACTGTGAAAAACATATGACTCATTGGATGCTAATCACATCATATTTTTGTGGTGGTATGTGACAGCAATTTCTTCAGTCCTTGTCAGTAATTTACCTTCCTAATAAGGTGGAGCTACTGAAAGGGAACTGAGAATCAGTAGATTTTGAAAGTCAGTGAAATCTGAAATGTGAACCTAATGACAAATCTCAGCTTTATACTTTCTCCCCTGCTCCGCTTATCCCCTTCTAGTCCCTTCTAGAAATGTGCAATATTTTGGAGATCTGGTAATTTTGCCCTCGAGTCTGACCATACCTCTGGTTTTTGCACTCATTCATGGATTGAATTAGCACACCTGCCCTTGGATGTCAGCTGTACATCTAGCACGTGTTCTACGGCTTATCAACAGGGGCACCTTATTACATTGGTTTTGTTTCTCCTACCTGGAGATAAATGTCTGTTAGTCCCAAATCCTCTCTGGACACATTCTCTAGGAACTGGAAGGCCATGTAGAAGTACAGAACTAGTAAAGACTTGAGGCAGTAAAGCTACATTAAGTGGTACAAGGTGGCATGGACTTACTACTCTGTGCCTGGTAAGAGCACAGCCTTGCTTCCACCATGATGTGTGCAAGCTGGGAACAGCCATACCTTCCTTCCCTAGCTTGACAGCACATCTGCCTGGAAAGCAATTAGCCCCAAAGAACACAACTTCATAGGGAACTAGCTTCCAGAAGTACATGAGGTCTGAACAAATCCTCCATGCTGAGGAGGCTCAGGACAGTAGTCTTGCTCCCAACACAAGTATGGCCTCTAGGAGGTGGTGTTATATTGTTATACTGGCTGGGCAGCTCCAGTCCTAGTGGTGCCTCCCAGCTCAGCAGTTCAGGCACAGCATCACCCCAGAGAGCAGTCCTCCTCCCAGTGAGGGCACAATCCACAGACCTCCAGTCTGGGGTTCACACTGCCTTAAAGCTCTCTGTGCCTACGGCATATGTAGTCTGAGTCATCTAATGTGGGCCATTAGGTGACACGTGGAAAGAAAAACATTATATGTATTATAATGTTCAAGGGAACGGAGTGTTCATTCATTTATAAATGACTTTGTTAGCACAATTCTTGAATAATAATTATTCTCTTGCATCGCTTTTTTTTTTTTTTTCTCTCTCTTTGCTATGATAATAGTGTATTTCATTCTAACCCATTAGAAATTAAACGTTTCCAGCCTCCAGAAATTAAAAGTTTTGCAGATTCATTTGAGAAATGCTGTGTGTGCTATATCCTACAAAAAGCAGTGATTATGAATTCATTCGCAATTAATGCTGTTGCTGTATAAAATAAATGGAGAAACAGAGTTCTAGGTAAAGCTTAAAAAAAAAAAAAAAAAAAAGGGGGGGGGGGGGGGGGGGGGGGGAGGGCATTTCAGCAGCTAATTCAAGACAGATTAAAAAAGGATGTTGACGCAATGAAGACATGGTAGCCATGTGTCCCTGAACTCTCTTCCAGATCAGAAAGCTTCTTACTTCTACATGTTCTCTTATTTAATTCCTAGAAATATCAGCTTTCAGAGTCAGCCAAGGTCATACTCACACATTTCACTGGTAATTTCCACAGCACTGAAGGAGGTCAGAGCCCTTTCATCAGGCCAGCTACTGCAGCCCCACCTACACAATTTCAAAATCAGCATTCTGGATGGTCCTCTTCATTGCACAAAATCATAAAATACTCCCAATGAAATTCATTCAGCATAGTGTTTACAACAAAATTTAAGTGAGATGCAGCTGTTATAACAAAATCTTCCATTTCCTATAGCATTGGTATAAATTCCTTCCCTTTCCCTCTGTCCCCAAATCAGTAATACCCTCCCCCCTTTTTTTCATCATGTATGTGTGTGATGAAATGAATAGAGGAAATAGAGAAAAGACACAGAGAATAGAGAAAAAATAGAGAAAAAAAAAAAAAAAAACTGCTTTTTAGCTGAAAGGCCTATTTTACATAAACTGTTTCTTCAAACTTTCCCTTTTTTTTGTGTGTGCAACAGGCACTCTGTCAGTGTCCCAGCATAGCCCATCTGAGTCTTGCCCAGAGAAGAGTAACTCCCCACCACGTCTCCTTTCTCTTAATTCAGAAAAGAGAGTTCGGGAGAACCCTACAGAGAGAACCTCTTCCTTTGCAACACAGATATGGAAATTTCTGAGTTATACAGCTGACTGGGCATTTAAGAGGTTCAGCTCATCTTGTTTTTGAACTTGAGCTTATTGCAGTTAACTGATGAACAGTATGACAAAGAATGAGGCATAAAAATTTTTGCATCCCCCTTTCTCTCAAGTGTTTGTTCATTTATCTTTTGTTATACCGGAGACTCATTAGTGAGATGTGCTCTGAATCAAGGTTCAGGTGAGTCATCACATTAGCCACACTACATGGTAGTGGAGGTGGAAAAAGAGTGGAAAAGAAGATTTGAGTGAGAAACTTGAGCAGAAGGTAAAAACCCTGAGGCACCTGAAATTATCCAGAAATGCTGCTAACTGGAAACACCACTGGCAAGAATTTTGTCTACTCATGAATGCAAACAGAGCTTCTGGAAAGGAAGACATGCGAAAGGTAGCAATTTTTATTTTAATATTAATGGGTTGGACACACTAGATATAATAACTATGTTTAAGTGAAGAAGAGCATAACAGCTAGACAGTCAGACATTTGAAGAGTTCTGTGCTCTGGGAAAGAATGATTGCATTTGAAAGATATTGGCTTGATAGGAGAAGAGGAGAGAAAGGGAGGAACTTCTGCATCATTTCTAACAGATTTGAGGTTTCAGGGCTGAATATGCAGTTTTGAATGTCTTGCAGAATATAAGCCCAGATGGGGTGTCAGATATTCAGAAACAACAGCTAAAATTACTTTTTTTTTTTTTTTTTTTTTTTTTTAAGCTGAGAAAAAGGAATCAGAATTTTTCAGGCTGCAAAAAATAGCTGCTTGGAAGGAAAACAGAACAATGTGTAGTGGACTGGATCAGGAAGATCCAACCATATTTACAGAGGAAAAAACAAACCACACATCCTGAGAAAGGAGTTGCAAGTTGCAAGATAGATTTGCAAGAAGCAGCAAAATAAACAAAGTGAGAGTTTGTCTTGAGGAGATCTAGTATGCCTGTGAGAGGCAGTTATTTTGCAAAAGCCTGCAAAAAAAAAGGAAATAAAGTACTTAAAGAAAAGGTTCCCTAGTCTACTCAGACAATCAGAAATCCTCATGAGAGTTGTTCAAGATACAGGTACATCCACTATATAGATATTACTCTGAAGAAAAATGGAAACCCTATAAATATGGAAGCCCTATAAATAGGCTCGGATACATGGGGTATTGTGCAGAGAATATTTCATCCATTTGAACAGAGGAAAAAAACAACCTTATAGTGTAAAATCATTCTTTGCGATTGTATGTCTCCTACTATTTCTTTTTTTCATTTTTGCTCAAGAAATAGTTGAAAGCCAAATTTTTTTTCCTCTCAGATGTTACCTATTACTGAGTCAGAACTCAGCCTGCACCAGGGCTGGGAATAGTTTCACTTAACTTGAGATGTCTTCAGTGTAGACACCTACACCTGAGCTAGCACACTGTGTCCCCTTACACTCAAAGGAGTGGAACAAAATATTTTTTAAGTCAACCAATGCATTTATTTTACCTGTTTGCATCAGGGTGGAATGAATTGTGCCTTAGAATTGCCCATTTCTCTCTGCCTGTTGGGACACAGAAGGAAGGCGACAGGCTCAAAAGTAGATGAATTCTGATAAATCCCACTGAAGGTCTCAGTGATAGGGTTTGTGCTTTAAGAGGGTGGGAGCCCAGAAGATTGCAGTCAATCTGTCTTTTGGATCCAGCAGTGCTGAGAGAGAATATGGCTTACTATCCCACATACGGATATTCTCAGGGAAACATGACATTGTGTGTAAAAAACAAAACAAAACAAAAAACTATTTATCGATATCTACTCCCAGAAATAGTTGTGGGTTAAACAGGCCATCTCCTGTATTAATACATATTTACTGATTATGTAGACAAACAATGCCACTTAAAATAATGAGAGATGATCATCACAACTGGATCACTGCGATCCGAAGTGTTTTTCCACAAACACTGTGATTTTAAACATTTGCAGTCCAAAGAATACAAAATGTAATGGTCTAATGGGGACAAAAAGCTGTGTGTTGTGATGGTATGAGTGCAAAACGTGGTAGTTACTTGTGAAATGGCATTTCCAGTGACAAATCTAAACAGCACTACTGAAGACTATGTGTGTGGACAGGCAGCCACCATGCTGTGAGATTTTTCCTGGACTGAACAGTGACAGGATCCACGAGTGTTTGGCTAAGCAAGGTTCTATTGCATATTAAAGGCTTATCTTGGTTAAAAGCTTCCTGATAGATTTCTCTTAACCATAACTGATGTACCCTTGCCTAACCACTCTGGTTAGGGAGTACCAGCTCTGTGCCTGGTCTATGGTGACTTGAGAAACTTTTACAAGTTCTTGTCTGCTGCAGTGAGATCATTCTGTCCATTAAGGACCACATTCCTATGTATTTTTTTTGAGGAAAACATGATAGAATGTTACAGGATTGTGTTGACTCTTCTTGTAAGCCCATATGACTTTTATGCATCCCTGTTTACCTTTAATATGCAGCAAAGTGAAAATAGTTATAATTCAAAGCAGGGACTGGCTGCAGAAACATCTATGTGTAATTACAGGTGATATCAGGTAGAGGCTGAAAATTAAAATTATCTGTTTTTCTACCCACATTTTCCTGCTTACTCTTAAACACTGTCCTTGCAATGCGTGAAGTCTGGTCAGGGGTTGCAAATGACTGGAGCATCAGAAAACAGATTTTCCCTCTCCTCCTGAAATAGCAAAGGAAGTGAATGCACCAGTGGGTCACCTAATTGAGCAGTTGTTGTCTGATCTCTGAAACCTCCACTCAATGTGGCACAGCCGTACCTGAGGAGAACTGCTGCCTCACACACAGGCTGAGCTGTGCACAAAAGGCATGAAGAACTCTGATAATGAGAGAGTGGACTCCTACCAGCAGATCTCCACCTGGGGTTTTAGCATGCTCACCATGCTAGACCTAGCTGGACATTCTTATGTTGTGTTCAGTTTTCCGATTTATTTATTTATTTATTTCAGTTTGTCTGTTCTTTCACTCCAGTTCTTATCTAGGCAGATAAACCTGCCCTTTCAGTGCTGCTTTCCTACACGTAAGTGTTTTGGGTAGTCAATTAATTTGAGATATAAAATGAAAGGAACAGTCATCCCACTTGACAGTCACATTAGTGATTACTCATATTTTCAAATGGGTTATAATTTAACTTACTTTTCTGGAGTGTTTCAAGCTGCTTGAACTGCAAAGTTAATCTTCCCAGGAAACAGAGGGTAAAAAATCTCTAGTGCAACAAGGCTCCACAATAGGGCTGCTTCTTGTGGGATGCTTTGCATTTTCCAAGGTAGAGCTGACAAGTGAGGATTTGCAGTGTATCACTGAAAACAACAATAAATTTACCTTTAATCTTTGAATTGATAATTCTGATAACAGCAGATAATGAATCACCGCATAAACAGTCATTTTGTAATTTGTCATGTATTTGGGAAGAGTAATATTTTGCTGTCCTAAGTAAGAATCTTGCGGTCCCCTTTCCTATGACTGTCCCCAGGACTGGACATTTTGACATGCTGGATACTAAACTATTACATATATTTATATATGTAATATAATTCTATTGTGTGTTGATCCTTTCAAGAAACACATTTTAGTGAGTATTACCACCCAGAGATAGAGAGATATCATCATTTAATAAAGGTCTCCATCACTAACCATGTATTTTGAAGTACACAAGTGGAAAGAACAGGTAACAGCTCTATTTCTCCGTGCAGCAAGGCTTCAAATAGTTGTGCTTGCAAATGTGGTTAAGCTGAGTCTGCCAAGTCAAATCTGCCTAGTAGACAGCTGTGGTGGTGTCAGATCTTACTGTTTACAGGTTTTCTTATAGCCTCTTCCCCACTGGAGTGGGTGAAGCTGAGCGAGTGCCCATGCCTCGGTTTGCAGTGTGCATGCCATGACTGCCATACATCAGCTGAGTCATGGACCTGGGCTCCTCTCCACTGATGTTACAGCAATGACAGTAAGTACCAGCAGAAATATGGGGCAGGCAGCTGGAGACATCAGCACCAACATTTGCCCAAAGGTGGATGAAAGCCTTAGGCTATGTGAATATAAGAACCAGTGCTAACTTTCATTGGAAGGTATCTCTGCAGGTTCCTCCTCCAACATCCTGCTTGAAGATCACCAGCACTAAATCAGCATGGGTTTGCAAAGCTGTCTTGAAAACCTCCAAAAATTGAGAATTTTCAGCCTTCTTTTACATTTTCTTGCACATCCAATCTGAAACTCCTACATCCCAGTCTGTGACTGTTGCTGTTTTTTAAATGTAATCTGCTATTACTGAAAGGAGTCTGGATCTCTCCTCCAAGTTGTATAGGCTGCAGTTAGGTTACCATTTAATTTCATCTTCACTACACCAAAGAAACTTGGCTTTCTTAACAGCTCTCTGTTGGGACTCTAGGTTCTGACCATCATTATAGCCATGCTTTGGACTCTTACCCATTTCACCACATTCTTCTTACACTGTAAGACCCCAAACTGCATAACTGAGATTATGGCCTCACCAGTGCCAAATAGAAGACAATACCATTGTTTGGTCTGTTGACCCTGCTTCTCCATATGTAATACTGCTATGCAGATTGTATTATTTGTGAGGAGAGCATGCTGTAGACTGATGTTGCACATGGTATCCGCCAAAACTCTCAGGTCCTATTCAACAGTTAGCCAGTTAGTGATCAGATTGTACCAACCACTGTTTTTAACAATGGATTTATTCTGGCCTAGATAGAGCACTTGGCATTTCTTCTTGAACTTTCTTCTTCTTGACATTCCTATTGCCCACTTCCCTGAATATACCAACGTCCCTCTGAATTTAAGGTCTACTGCTTTATTTAGCAACTGCTAGCTCTTTAGCTTCATCCACAAATTTTCTGAGGGTTCGTATAGCTTTTTTCTTATCTATTTAGGGCTCAATCTCTTAACAAGCCTCCAAGGAGGGTAAGGAGACATCAAGTGTTTCTTTGTTCCTCCTTGTGATTGCCTACAGCCCCCTTCTATACAGGAGAAACTGTTAAGAAGATGCTGTTTTAATCTTAAAAAAATGTTCCAAGATGTAGAAAAATAATTAATAGCTTCAACTCTGAATGATAATTCAAAATCTAAAATTATTTTTCTAAAGAAATGTGACAATGTTTTGGTTTTAGCTAATAAAAATACTAGCTTCTCAGTCATCTAGAAGGTCTTAGGCACATTTTAATATGCATAAATTAATATTTAATTTTTAATGTTTGTGGCTTAAATTAAATCTCTAAGGGAAAAGCTCCTTTTTCTTGAAGAATATAAAATCCAACAACAAGAGATGTTCAGACAAGTTGTATTTCTAGACTTTTGCCTGGAAGAAAAAAAAAAAAAAAAAAAAAAAAAAAAAAAAAAGTTTGGTTTCACCAAATTGGCATTTTATAAGAAAAATACAATGATTTTCTGAAATTCTCATTTGCTTTCATGAACCTGAGTCCTTTGTATTTTCTCTAGCATTATCCATCTCAATTGCATTGGTAGAGAGAGTGGAGTAAGATAAGAGACTGGTTAGCCTAACTTCCCCATCAGTGTTTTAGGAATGTGCAAAATACTTTGCCGAAATACTTTGACACATCCTGGTATGAAATGTAATGTCTCCACAATGGTTGTACTGGGGGTGAATGCATTAGTCTTAAAACTGTAAATTCATTATGATAAAATCCTTACTGTATGGCTGCACAGCATAATGTCCAAAAGAGCTTACCCTCAACTGGGATCTTGAAGCAGAATAATATATATATATATATATGATATTAATTCTGATAATTAAATATATATTCTGGTAATAAAATATAATAATTAAAGGAAAGGAAAGCAGAAATGTGAAAGTTGCCCCTATGTGATCACTGTTACTCTGTTACATCAACAGAGATAATTACCTGTCATGTATATTTTTCAGAGGATAAAATCTAAAAGTATTCAGATAAAGAAATCCAAATTGTTACGGATAAGTCTTGTACCATCAACAGTTGGATTCCAGTGCCTTACAAAACAAATGAATGTCTTGGGAGTGTCTGAAGGAGAGCTAATATGTTCAAAACAAAACAAAACAAAACAAAACAAAATAAAATAAAATAAAAACCACCTTTCATCCCCAAAGTGCCTTTCCAAAGTCACAAATGTTCATGAAACACTTGAACTTGTTTTGAAATTGTCATGTTTTCTACAAAGGGGTTCATCAGAGGACAGCTTGTACCCACATATTTTTCCTACAGTACAACAGATGCAACTAACTCACAATATCTGCACCCGTGTAGATAAGCTAATTGCAGGTGAATCAGTGCAAATGTTGTACATTCACAACTGCTTAGGGCTAGACAGTCACACGGGAATAGCAATTTCGGCACAACTGTTCCTAAATAACTATCTGCATAAAGATGTTTACTTGGGAATGAGTATTCAAGCATGAAATAGCTACTGTCCTTTACCTTCATAGCATATATTAATCTGACTTAACTGCTACATGTAGGTGTATGCATTGTAAAAATCTAATTTCCTATTCAAAGTTGAATACAGAGTGGGGAGACAGGAAAGGATTTAGTTAGAAGCTTTTTTTTTTTTTTTTTTTTCAGCTTCAGATTCCCTGAGACAAGGGGATTTTTCCTTGTTTTGTCTTAGTCCCAGACCAGACCATAGCACAGTCCATCCTGACCCCTGAAGAATTCTGTTGGCACAGTGGGTGAGGAAAGGGAATTGTGTTGCTAATGAGGATATACCACGAGTGAGAGGAGGTTTGAAATTAGTAGGAATATTCATCTTAACCCCTAAAATCTTAAAAAAAATTTAACCTCTTTGTTCAAGGAATTTCCATGTTTCCTAGACTGAAGATTCTGCTGCTGTATATGGCTCATTGCTTTTTAGCCCAATAAATGAAAAGGGCCACATTAGTAGAAAGTGACACTAATTTTATTAGAATATTATTCAAGAACATTAAAAAGTATTAATGTCTTTTTATGGTTCTGGATTTTTTTTAATATGCTTTCTATTTTATCTAACAAGGATCATTAACACTAAGAGAACAGTTCTGTTTTCTTGCACATGCTGCTAAACAAGTCTTAATATTTCAGGTATATTAAACAGAACACATTAAAATGAAAGACCCAACTTTTAAAAGTTCCCAGTACCCTCATCATTATAAATGTCAAAAATTTGATACTCTTATTTAAAATAAATGTGAGTTGAATACATTATTCTGGAAGCTGCACCATTAAGAATAATGGAGTAGTTTACATAGCAATGTACTGCTCACCAAGAGTAAGGATAACTGCACAGGCCCCTGTATGTAGGTGATAAAATAAAATAAGGATAGTAACATTAGTAGGCCTATGCTGAAATAAAATGTGCTATCAGACATTATGGCTCATGGGAGACAAGTCTGCTTTCCACTTTTTCAGACAGCTGATAACCTCATCTTCAAGGACTAGTGCATTTGTCCTCATCTTTTCTTGCATTTACCACTGAGAGGTCACATTCCATTATATTGCTCATCAGAGCAAGTGGTAGAAGTCAGTGGTAGAAGTATTTAGGGCTAAGAAGACATCTGAACAGAGATAAGTGGACACTTTATGAGCAGAAACATCCTTCTCTAATTGCACACATACCATCCCGCCACTTCTACGTGTGATTGAAAGAACTGCAATGGGCAGCACTTTGTATGATGGACTCCTTTCCAGTTAGTCTTCTGCTGCAGATATGATTTCCTAAAGCTGCAATGATGCAGCAGGCCTTTGTGGGTGAGACTGAAGCACTGCAGAGGCCAGGGTCTCCAGGGAGAGAACTGCCTTTCTCCATTTTCCTTTTTCAAGCATGGAGAAGTCGTATGCATATGACTGCTGTTCTTTCATTCCCTCCCCACCACTGGCTTCTTTCCACACTGCCTGCAAGCCAAGGCTTTCATTTATCACTAGTGCGTAGCTTCCAGATACCACCAGCAGGTTCTCAGGGGTTGCTGCTTTTGCATCAGCTTTCTTTTAGGCACTGGAAACAACAGCAGCTGCTGCGTACTGAACAGAACTGATAAAATCATCACACTTCCTAGCATTTTGGTAAATATTACCCTTGGTGAAAACAAGCAAATACACAAACAGAAATCTGGGCGATGCTTTGCAGATGCAGGTGGTCCTTTTCAGCAGAGAGCACAGGAGACTGGCCATGCAGTGGACTGGATACAAGGGGCTTTTGGAAATCATACAAACATAGAGTCATTTAGGTAAGAAATGGCCCTTAAGATCATCAAGTCCAGCCATTAACCCACCACTACCAAGTCAACCACTAAACTGGTGCCATGCCCACACGTCTCTTAAACCTCCAGGGATGACAATGCCACCACTTTTCCTGGGCAGCCTGCTCCAATGCCTATCCACATTTTCCATGAAGAATTTGTCCCTAACATACAATCTAAACCTCCCCTGGCACAGCTTGAGGCCATTTCTTCATATCCTAAGTCCTTGCTGGGGAATGCACTACAGACTGCATGAGACCCGGTGCAGACCAGTGAACACCTTGTCAGCAGTAGATCCAAGGTCACTGATGGACACCTCTGTATCTCAGGTCCAAATGTGTCATTGACACCAAGAGAGAGCTGAGGGCCAGCAGAGTCAGTGTGGAAGAAGAAGGCACAGAAAGTGGAGGGTTGGACACAGGGAGAAGAGATCAAATGGGACCAAGGAAAAGAAGAAAAAATGCAGAGAAATGGAAGGCAGACATATCACCTTGCTCCATCCCTTCCATCATATACCTCTTCCCAACATTTTCCCCATATTCTGACTGTTGAAAATAAGCTGAAGAGCTCTAATTAGGGGGTTAGGAAAATCACTGTGAATCCATTACTCTAAGCCAGATTTTCTCTCCACCTTTTTCACACTTTTTGATATTGAAGGAAAACTCGCTCCAGAAGACAGGAGCCTTAGGTTGAGATGACATACAAAGGGACTCCTGCTGGAAAATAACAGTTGATAAGGAACTGATGCTCTAATGAGTCAGTGAGCTGCTGACAATAGCATTGCTCAGGCACTTCTATAAACCACATGCTGTCCACAGCAGACATACTACTAGCAGATAAAATACACCCTTACCAGATGAGCTGGATTAAAAATCTAATCCAGAAAGACAGTCTGCTAAAACTTTGCTATTAAGAGGTAACTGCAGTTGTCCACTGCTCAAACTAAAGTAGAAATAGAAAAGCAGGATGAGGTAAAATTCAGGATTTATTCCTTGCACCACAGACTGTAGTTCACCCCCCACACACACACACTAAACGTGGGGCTCACAAAAGTATTTTGGGATCCCTGACCCAGAGCCATTCATGGAAGCCTTATATAGGTACTGAAGTGCCACTGCATTTATCAGAAAAAAAAAAAAAAAAAAAAAAAAAAAAAATTACTAAGGAGCATGGTGTTTCTACTTTGAAGGTCTCACGGTGCCTATCACTTGGACCAAGTGGAGCACCTTAGCTGCTCTTTCCTGTTTAGGGTTCCCTCAGCAGGGAGCCTTGTGCTTGGGAGCTCAACCATGGAGCTGTCAGGCTGTTCTTAGTTCTTCATGCCTGTGACATGTCCTGAGGCTGGAGCAAAGATATACTGACCTTACTCAGGCAGGGGCATTCCTAGCATTTAGTTCTTGAGACTGGGAGATCTTCTGGTAGCTGTTGCTTTTGAGTGCCTGTGATTTTTTCTATGATGATTATTATTATTTTTTCTGTGATTATACTATTGAGGAGCTCTCAGCCTGTGCATAGTTTGTGGTCCTCCATGCCTATGTTTGTATCTTGCTTTTGTGGTGGGCCTTGGGAATACATTAGAGAAACACACACAAACACACACACAAAACAAACAAACAAACAAAAACAACAACAAAACCCACCAGCTTTACTCTGTGACATGAGTAAGGATTTAACTGTTTGTCATATGAAAATCACCTCCATTACCACGCTGGTAAGCCAAGCTGGCAAGACAGACATAAAAAGACCTCATGGTAATGAATAATTAATTCTGCTGTCCCAGATCAGACTCATTGATATGTTGGTGGAAAAAGAAGTAAAATATTGTAAGGCAAATAGAAAATATACTAATTAAAATACAAAGCCTGAAGCACAGAGCAATGTGAATGGTAGGAGCCTCCAGGAAATGCATCAAAAGTGATAGTATTCTCCTCTTTTGAGGTAAAAGGAAGGAAGTTCTTACTGCTTCAGGTTTCCTCAAGAAAGAGAAGAGACAAATGGCATTTAAAATAATCAAAATTTCACATAGAAGTCAACAAAGTACAATTTTCTTGGAGGAGTCATTTCACCTTGGCAGTCTCTAAACAGTTATTCTGGGAGATCTTTCACTTGTCAGTCATAATTAGTGTTAAACTAAGTATGTCTGTGTCCTCCTGCCTGCTATAAGTGCTCCTGGCAATATGCACAACGTGTAGGGTTATATCTTAAACTAACTGCCATTTTGAAGGCCTCCGGGGAGAAGAGATTTCTCTATTCAAGAATGCCATTGTGTCATTGCTGTATATTTATGTTGTTTTCCACCGTGTTCTTTAGTAGAGCTTTAGCAAGTCTAACTGCTGAGATTTACCATTTGAGTGGCCGTGCTCCAGTGATGATAGATGTGACTAAGTGCACATTTCCGAGGAAAATGCAGAGTTATCCCCAGTGAACTGAGATCCTTGATCTGAAAATGACACAGCTGGAGACACTGTGCTCACTGAAAGGTTTTCTTGCTTTCTCTGCGATGGTCAGTTAGATACCCTCCAGTAATTTCTCATTCCCATGAAAGCAAATATCAGTGTACAAACAAGAGATGCTGTTCATGCAGTTTAAGTTCTACTTTTCTTTTTTCCTCTAGACCTGCTGGCAATGCCATTTCCTTGGCATGGCTAAAAATGACGTTTCCTTGACAGGGGTATATTTACTATGGAGGCTAATTGCAATCTTTTACCCAAGATTTTTATTTATTTATTCACTTTTACCAGTTGAGCTTATCTTCAATGCTTTTAACAGGTCAATACCTGCTTTCTGTCCCCATTTCTGAGGGCAGGGTCTCTATCCATATTGCAATGGTGTCTCCTCAATAGCACTGTATGACCTGGGTTAATGTGTCACTACTTCCCTGCTCTGAGAAACGGCAACATGAGATGAAATAATGGTGGGTGGGTGTCCTTCCTCCTCATCTAGAATTGGCTTCTTGGGGTCTCTAAGAATCCTGGAAGTCATTTTGTGAGTACCTGACTGCATTTACTGGAGTTAAGTATGGGAATCCTCTGTCTAGCTTTTCTCTGGAAAGGGGATGAGATCATAAGTTCTGGGAGAGAAGCTCAGCGGTATTTTCAGTGGGGGAATTTAGAAAAGCTTCTTGGTTAAGGGACTGGATGCCCATGTCCTGAGTATTACTGAAACAAAGTTCAGCTATGTACAGTATATGCCTCCCTCACTGAATCTGCTTTGAAACAAACAAACAAACAAACAAAAACAAACAAACAAACAAACAAACAACAACAAAAAAAAAACACAACTCATCTGTGTGGGCAAGAGGTTTCATATTTCTTTATCAAACATTTTTAAATTGAAGTTCTTATTTTTTAAAAATGAGCAATTGCTGAAACCCATCTTTTTCTGATCAGAGCAGGAGGGTGAGATAACTCAAGAAACTCCTTGTGAATTTCTCATAAACAAGCTTGAGAAAGAAATATTCTGTTTTTGTTTTTAAGCAAGCAGGATCCACTGATGCCAACTCTTTAAGCATCCTTATATTTTAAAAATACAGTGTGCTGCCAGAAGGAAAAATAAAAAGCAAAGTACATCTCTGCCTCCAGATACTCACTGCATCTAATGAGTCATCTAATCAAATGTCAAAGCAGATGCTTGAAATCAGACTGTACTTGAATGCAGAGGAGTTGCCTTCTTGAACCAGCCACCAGTATCACAGTGACTTAATATTGTACCTGTAGAGTCTAAATTACCTTTTATTTTGTACAGATAGCCAGGCATTCTCAAGTAACTTCACCTTTTATGTATTTTCTGTCCTCTGATCCATCCTCTTATTTCTTTTAATATGGAACGTAAGGGGGTGTCTCTGAGAAATAGCATAATGCTAGAGTACAGGGCTTCAAGTTTTCCACAAAGAAATCAAAAGTTTATTCTTTGATCTGATGAACCCACATTTTTAGGACAATCTTCAAGTGAGATTATGGATAACTGGCCTCCTAAATCAAAGTTTTTGTTGTTGCTGTTTCTTTTAAGAAAGTATCAGGTTTGAAGTGAATTTCTTTTCTTCCTACTGCACGGCTGCAGGCACTCAGCACTATCACATATATGAGACATAAGACACAGATGTGAGATTGCAATTCAATAACTGCTTATCAATAACACCGTTCTCTATATCACTTATTCACTTATTCTGCTGCGGAATGAAAATTATCAGAAGAGCTCATTATGGAGTATAATCTTTTAAGCCAATTGTAGTTTTTTCCATCAAAACTTTTGTTCATTGAGATGAAAAAAGCATTTAATCACCATAACAAAAGGTTGAAGGGAAGAGAGATAGGAAATATCTCTCAATATTTTAGGAAGAAAGCTAATGGAAAAGAATCTTGGTCTCAGTGGGAAAAAGTAATAACAAAATTGGGTGATATTCAAACCACCAACATTTTCCTGTGTCCTGGTTTAAGTGGCTCTTGCTTATCTAAAGCTCAAAGTGTTTCTAATTTGAAACCAAATTTTATGAGTTGATGTTGCAGCAGACATTGTCAAATGTTATCTTCCCACTGTAGCTGCCCAGTACGCTCATTTCATTCCGTTCCCTGCATACCTAAAGTGATGTGCCAAAGAAGGTGATGTTGTAGAAGTGTCAGTGGACTTCACAATGCTGTGATTAAAGCAGTTTTCAGGAAACAAGTGACATGGCTTTAGGCATTCTTTAAATGAAGGTTTGATGTCATAAGTTTTCTTTTAAAGGAATCAAAGATGGGGAACTTTAAAACTCCACAGATTTCACTTTTTTAGTTCAATGCAGATGATGTTGGTTGGGCCTAAGATCCCTGGGGTTCCTCCAGTCCCATTTCAATAGATGCAACTGCTAAAATACTGGTACCAACAGAAAAACAAGCATCACTGAAATAAACATGGACATCGGACAATGGACATCAACCCGATCCTCTTTGCTGAGGGGATGAATTTGCTAATGGTCTCTCTCACACACACACCCATCCCTTCAGGAGCTGGCACTAGTGACTTGGTTTGTTCAGTGTCTGCCCCCTCTACAGGTCCTGCAGTTCCTGGGCTCCAGAACTATGGCTACCTATGATCTGTGGTCCTATCTTCAGTTGTTGGACCTCAGACCTCTCATCCTGCTTACAAGACAGTCCACCTTAGAGTTCACATTTCTACACACACACACAGAGTACAGATTACTCTAATAAAAAAAAAAAAAAAAAAAAAAAAAAAAAAAAAAAAAAAAAAAAAAACAAGAATCACAAATAGGGTTTAAAAACATGTAATAGCCTGCAGTGGATAGGTGCAGGGACAGGCAAAACAAACATAAATACCATCAGCTTGTTTACCCATGACCAGCTTTGTTTCTGCCCCTTCCTCTCCATTTTCCCATAATTGTTTCTTCCTCAGCTAGCCCTATCTCTCCTTTTCCCCTCCTTTTCTCCTTCCCCTAAATGTTCCATAATACATCTTTCACATCCCCACAGTCCCACTGAAACATTCCATAGGAAGCTTGATTTCATAGATGAGACCCATGCTAATCTTATTCCTCCTATCCTTTCTTAACTTTTCTGGCTAGACCATATCAAGAGAGCTCTTGAGTAGTTCCTTCAATATCCCATAAATGAGGGACCTGAAGGTTCTGGTCTATAATATTGTCTCTGTTATCTATACCTTCTTATGATTTGTGTAGCTAGATGTTTAATTTATTACTTCTCTTGTTTCTTGTCTTTGTCTCTTGTGATAGATATTTAGCAGATATTCTTACAGATGTGATAATACGTGTGTAATATATTTCACATATCCTTCCATTCGTTTATGCACCCTTGGGCCACAGATTCAGACTCAGCCTTACTTAGATTCTCTTTGGCTCCTTAGATATGTTTGAATCACCTCAAGCTAAGGAAGACCGTGCACCCTGATCACCTTTGTTCTGGGCAAGTCCACCAGCTTTCAGACTAATAAGCAAAGGCTATTGTGCAATTGCATCTTCTTCTGCCTCTTTTGTTTAAAATCATTCTCTGAAAGGTCTCATTGTTCCTAATTCTGCATAAACAGCAGTGACGGCTCCAGTTCAGGCCCATATTAAGACATAGGCTGTGGTGTTTTGTTTTGTTTTTCCTTGCTAGTTGTTTCTCAGTGTCCTTGTTGCTCAGTATCAAGATGTTGTGAATCGGTCTGTAGAAGCATGAAGCTCTCAGGGATTTTGTTTAGTCAATACAGAGAAGTAGATTCCTTTTTTAATGTGTTTTAAATCACTCTTGATGAGAACCAGCATCTCTTCAACAGGTGTGTAGGGTAGCTAGGTGTCTCACTTGGGTGCTCCAAATCATTGTTTTTAGGTAGTGCAATAGCTAAGTTAGATACCAGAAGAATGCAGGTCTGAAAACAGCTCCCACTTCACATTTTACAATTTTCTTGCTGACAAATGGGTCAAGGGAAATTTAAAAGCATGAGTATTTCCTTCCCACTCCCACTTCCACTCCCACTCCTTCTCTTTGTGTTTGTATGAACAGAAGTGTCTGTCAGCACTCAAGAATGATGTTTGAATCTGTTGCTGAATTTCAAGTTAAGTCTATCAGAGTTGCAGGGCTAAACTATAAGAAGTGCTCACAAGGTTTGTGAAGATGTGGGGCAGGTGATGGAGACCCTAAATATGCCTCTACAAAGGGAAAGCTGAAGTACTACCAGTTTAGACATCATTGCCTGCTCCTGAGACACAAAAACATTGGCAAGAAGATTCCATTGACTTACTTACAGAAATACTTGTTGCTTTAAGCATTTCCCCTTCTTTTTCTGATAGAAAAAATAAAACAAGTCAACACAATCATTCCTCATACACCAATGAAGTACAACTTTTAAAACTTTTTTAACAAAGAAACATTTTTTATTAAAAATGAAAAAAATATATTTTATTTTTTCATCCAAACATTTTTGCTGAAAGATATTCATTCTCTTCTGACATTTCAGACGCCTTTTTCTCACACTGTCCCTCCCAAACACTAAATTGTCCAGAGAGATTGTGGAGTCTCTCTCCTTCGAGGTTTTCAGAAGCTGCCTGGACCTGGTCCTGGGCACCCTGCTCTGGGTGTCCCTGTTTGAGCAGGGGGTAGGAACAAATGGTCATCAGAGGTCCCTTGCAACTTCAGCCATTCTGTGATTGTGTGACATGGCAGATGCGCTGGGAAATAGGATTATATCTACCTAAATTTAACATTTTTGTTTTCTTTGCATGTTTCCACATGGGGTTTTGGGTATTGCCTGTACTGGGTTTACATGGCAAGGTGTTGGTAGTGGTGGGGCTGAAGGGGTGATCTTTGAGAGAAGAATTCAGCAGAATCCAGCAGCTGCCCCATGTTAGATAAGGGCCAGCTTCAGCCAACTCCAAAAATGACTTGCTGCTGGCCAGATCCAGGCCAAAAATCAATGTTCTTTGAGCCTCTGTGAGAGCAGATTTAAGAAATGGAAAAAACAAACAAACAAACAAACAAACAAAAAAAACAGCCAACCAACCAAACAAAAACTGCTGCACAACAGCAGCTCGGAGAGTGAGGAGTGAGAAGCAGCCCTGCAGCCCCCAAAATGAGTGCAGAAGGAGGGCAGGAGGTGCTCCAGGCACGCAGCACAAGTTCCCCTCCAGCCTGTGGAGGAGCCCCCGGTGGAGCAGGTGGATGTGGCCTGGAGGAGGCTGCGGCCCATGGAGAGCCCCCGCAGGAGCAGGCCCCGGGCCGGAGCTGCAGCCCGTGGAGAGGAGCCCACGCAGGAGCAGGGGGAGCTGCCGCCCACATGTGGGGGGCCCGTGCTGGAGCAGTTTGCTCCAGGGGGATGGACCCCGTGGTACAGAGCCGTGTGGGAGCAGTTCCTGAAGAGCTGCAGCCTGTGGGCAGCCCCCGCAGGCTCAGTTCGGGAACGACGGCATCCATGGGAGGGACCCCACGTGGAGCAGGGGCAGAGAGGGACCGTCAAGCTGGAGACACAAAGCCTGAGGGACTGACCGCAACCCCCATTCCCTGTTCCCCTGTGCTGCTCGGGGTGCGGGGAGGGGAGAGCGTTGGGGAGAAGATGTGGAAGAGGGTGGATGAGGGTAAGGTGGTTGTAGTTTGCTTTTAGTTCTCACTGCTCTAGTCTGTTAGTAATAGACAATAAATTCCATTAATCCCCTTTATGCAGAGTCTGTTTTGCCCATGACAATATTGGTAAGTGATCTCCCTGTCCTTATCTCAACCCTTGAGCCCTTTTCATCATATTTTCTCTCCCTTCCCCATTGAGGAGGGAGAGTGAGAGAGCGGTTGTGGTGGAGCTCAGCTACCCAGCCAGATAAAATCACCAGCCGGTTAAGGATAACTCTTTGAAAATGAAATACCTGTTGTCAAAGCAGCAAGTATGGGGACAGGATTTATGATACATGTATCCCTTTTAACAGCAAGATTAAGTAGTCATAAGATTTTTTAGCACTTGAAAACAAAAAGCTCATGCTTCCTCTCATGAAAAGCCTACACCAAAGAGCAATTCAGTCTTGTTTAGATGTATCTGCATAGTATTTGAGAGCCTCACAGCCAGTGAATGATTTCATCAGCGCAAAAAGCCCTGAATTACTGTCTTAGTTTTATTTAAAAGAAATTGGTCAAATCAGTATGAACAGGCAATGAAACTCCACTTCTGTGAGCAACAGATCTCTTTCCTCTTAGTAGACAATCCTTCCTACGCTACTTTGTAGGATTTGCACGTCTGCATCTGTTCCAGGAAATAAAATGAGCTAAGAGCCAGTTCTTCAGGCTTAAGGGTATAAGGCATGGCACATCTTGACCTCAGAAAAGAGTATCCTCATTCATGTAATCACTTGAGAAAAGTCCCTGGCATGTTCTTGTTCTGACCTCATACCTGCAATGTCATCTGGCATGGGCCATAATCAGATAACGTCACTTATAGCTGCATGGTGTCACGCTGACGTTCTCTAGAGGGGAACAGTTGTCAGAGAAGCCAGAAAGGTGTCTTATTTTCTCCTCTCAAAGTCTGATCTTGATTTTTTTTTTTTTTAATATCTGTGTACTTCATGTCCAGATATCATGCTGATGAGCAAAAAATCAATGCATAATTAATAGTGATGAACACTGAATAAACAGTAAGTCCTGAGGGGATTGCAGCAGCACTGGAAAAAAATAATTTTGATACCAACAGGAGCATTCTCTTTAGTCTTATAATTTAAGAAAAAATGGTAATCTGTAGGTGTTTCACTGTGTACTTTCAATAGTGTCACCTGAGACCTGGCTACCAACAGCTTGTGGTGCTTTTGTCAGGCAGCATTTGCCACACATGAAGCACAAAGCTCCCACTCCATGCAGAAATAGAACCTGTTCTCAAAAATTGAGAGTGCCACTCACCGAGTAAAGGCTAGAACCACAATATTCATTGGTTTGATGTCACAGCTATGAATTATGAATTTCTTAGTCATTGCCTCCAGACTGGTATGCTAATAAGCAAGTGCAATTTCTCTCATTCATTTACTGTGGGTGTTAATATAAAGAGGCCTTTTTACACATCTTTAGCTATCAATGCAGAGAAGATTTTCATCCACAGACAAAAGGCTTTAAAGTTCTTTACTATGTTTTAAGTGCTATTATGCTGGTTTTAGTTTCAAAAGGAATCAATAATTTTGGCTGCCTGTGTTTAGGATGTCTCACTGTGAGTCTGATTTTCTCAGCTTGCAGCATGGGCTGAAAGCCTTTGTAACCACACCATATCTCAGAGCAAGCTTCAGAAAGCCTGAAGACCAGAATGTAGTCAACTTTTTCCAGCTACAGAAATGACAGCATACAGCCCAGGGAGTATCTAACAGCAAACCAAGCCACTAAGCTTGATTTTTATTTATTTATTTATTTTTAAATTGAAGTTTCTTGCACTTGATTTTAAAGGGACATTCTTGAAAAGTATACGATATTCCAAATGCAGCTGTGCATGCAAATGTTTGTGTGTGTAGATTTAGATAGCACCTCCAGGCCATGTTCAAGATCAGCCTGCTATATGCAAAAATTGTTATAAGAAATGCTTTCCATCCAACCTACTGTGTAGGATAAGGATCTGTGTGTAGTTAGTTGTCTTGTGCTGTTCAGGAATGTAGATCCTCATCAATGACACTCTTCAGGACTGTAGACACTGTTGAGTCTTGACCCTTATGAACAGAAAGTCATCTCCATGCTGCACTTTTTCTGTCCAACCTATTCTGTGTGAGACCTTCCCATTTCCCTACAAGGAGAGGACAAATCATATAGACTGGGCACATGTTCACCAACAAAGACAAAACTAGCTGGGACACATTCATACATGGGATCAAACAGTAGGTGAGGTGTTGATCTATGAATTGAATTTTAGTTGTTGAAATTAGAGGGTAAAAAATAAGAGCTGTTGAGTATCTAAATATATTGCCTAGGACACTCTCCTTCTGCTTCACAACTTGTTTAGTCCTCAGAGTGGTTGCAGTCCTGTAACAGGTTCCTGTAAGCTGCATCTGCTTCTTTCTTCCCATAATAATAACAGCTCCAGCTCCGGCATACTTTAATGACACTTCCTCTGACAATCTTGTTCACTGCTGTAGTCATATAAACCAGACATCTGATCAGGTGGTGAGCTTGGTGTCACATTCATGATTTGATGGACTGATACTGTAGAGAGAAACTTGGAGGTGAAACTGTGCAGTTATGGTAGTGTTGGAGACTAGGGGACCAGTGTAGTAATTCACAAAATTCAGTTTAGAATGTTAATCCAAATGAACAGAAAGATCAGGGAAAAAAAATTCTGAAAAGAAAAATTTAAATATGAATTTATGGGTGTAGTTATTTTATCTAACTTAACATGTCTAAAATAAATTGGATGATTTATGTCCTAAAAATGCTCATTTCTTTCTTCTGAATTAAAAGGGGAATTTGATACTATCTAGCTCAGATACGAACATACATCTATATGATATTCTTGAAGATAAATTGATAAAAAATAAATTAATAATTATCAACTCATGTTGTAAGGGAGCACTGGGTTTTGTGTTCCATAGCATATTAAATTATGAACATAAGAATGTAGGATCACGCTAATAAGCCATATGTCATGTCTATGATGGTGGCTAGTACAAGATGCTCTAAGAAAGAATAAAAAAAAAACAGGATAACTCTAATATGTAATGATCCTTATTACTGGAGAGGACTGGGGAAGTCTCTTAGGAAATACCTGAACCAGAGTTTTTATTCAAACAGTTTCATTTAATAACCATCAAGGGATCTATGAAACATTCCCTTTTTAAACATAATTATAATTCTGTTCATATTTTCATTTCCATTTATACTTTAGACATCATAACTATTTTAGCAAAGAGTTTCACAAGTTAATTATGTGTAAAAAAAATTACTGCCTTCATTTTGTTTCAAATCTACTGCCTAATAATTTCATTTGCTTCCTCTAATTCTGTATTAAGAACAGTGTATGATCATTTCCTAAGCATGCTTTCTATAAAAAACACTCAAAATTACAGATGTTTATAGGTCTTTATTGTGAAACCTTTTGCTCTTTCTAAGATGAAATATTACGAAATATTATGAAATATATAAAATACATTACTGTATGGAAGAATGTGATTATTGCTATCAATTCCTGCACCCTCTGCAGTTCAGCTATGTCTAATGTGAGGTGGAATACCATAACAATACACAGACATAAAGATAAGGGTGCATTGTGTATTTTGATAAAAGTATAATTATGTTCTTGCTTGTATTTTCAATTGCTTTCCTAATAATTCCTAATGAGATTTGGTTTTGCAACTTCCAATCATTAAGTTGATATTTTCTGAAGAAACTTCATTTTCACAATGACTGCTTATGATGACTCCTCTACTGCTTTTCTGAATAAAAATACACAATTAGAGCCCATTAAAAATGTAGTCAGAGTAATTTTTGTGTTGCACAGTACCTGACATTTATCAGCATAAAACTTCTTCTGTTTTATAATGCAATTACCCAGAATTGTGATAACCTTCTGCAACTGTTTCCCATCAGCTTTAATTTTGATTATCCTGAATCACTTTTATAGTATGTGTAAACTTCATTACATCACCGCTATCAATAATTTATGAATATGCCGCACTGCCCAGGTTTTAGCAGAAATCCTTCTGAAATTATTTTTGTAACCCCTCTGTAATATTAAAACTCATGATCTCTTCTAAACTTTTATTTCTGATGTTTAAAATGTTCTTCCTCAGAGGGATTTCCCTTTGCCTATCAGCTTTATTTCTTTGGTGAACTTCTGTTGAGGGACTGTACTGAAAGCTTTTTAAAGGTCCATTGACCAGACAATTAATACAACATCATCACTGATATCTCCAAAGAACTCAAGTAGACTTGTGAGAGATTATTTCTATTCACCAAATCAGTACTCTCTTCTGATACTTCATATTTATTCACATGTGGCTTAATTCTATTCTCTATCAGAGTTTCTAGTTAGGTTCTTAATGCAGTGTTTGTCTTCCTCACCTGTGGTTACCTGGAGCTAGCTATAAAAATTGACTTCACAGTTGCTGCCTTCCATTCCCTTGGCATCATTATTAGCTAATGCAATAAGTGTATTATTTAGAAAGGCAAAATTTCTTATCTTTTAAGAAAGATAAAAGAAAGATAGGGGTAAATCCTAAGTACCCTAGGAAATTAATATATCAATTCATGATGGGACAATCCTGGCTCGCTGATAAATGTGTTTAAAATTACACTTACTGGTCATATCTGGTGCTGCAAGAATTCACCTCAAGAAAATTTAGGATTTTTTAAGCCCCAGTTAGATGAGTATATTTACCCCATGCTTCAGTTTTGATGCTCTCAATAAAGTGTACAAAGGAACTTCAGTTTTAATCTGTCGTCATCTTTTACTACTTTGGTTATGCCAAGGAGCAAAAGCTAAGGCCTTCCAAACTTTCAGTGGTCAAATGTTCATGAAATGGAAGAATTTAACACAGGAGGATAAATTGAGTGATTAGATGAGTCAGAAGCAATATGAAATAAATGACACCAATATTCATATGCCTCTGTGCAGGTCATACAGGGCAGTACGTGGACGAGAAATCTATTGTGAGTTACCAAATGCACAAACCCGCACCCAGCTATGGGCACGTCCTGAGATGAATGTAGTTGAAGGCTGAGAGTGTTAGTGAGAAATGTCATACATGCTCATTCTGTTGTTGCCATTCCCTGGGCATCCATTAATTGCCACTGAGGGTTTATTTCCTCCCCACCACCACAACCCCCTGCCCCAAGAATTGCCACTCTTTCGCAGATGCTGGACGCAGCACGTTTCCTTTTGGAGACACCTCTGCTCTGGCCACAGCAGCCAGTGATTGCTGTGTATTAGCCTCATGTGCTGGCTTCAGAAGTGGAGCAGACATCCATAATGTGGGGTTTTCACAGATATTCCAAGTCCTCATGCAGCTTCTGAGCTGCCAGTGGCATACATGGTTCTCCATGCGTGCCATCCTTCTGATGAACCACATGGACCTTGGGCCTGAGCTTTTGTGGCCTCTTTTATGGCCCTACAAGCCTAGGCAAAGCCCCAGGCAACACAGTCCCTTAGAGGATTTGAGTCTCACCCCATTACTTCAGTCATTTCAATTTGTCACAATATTATGAAGCATATTGAATATTAAGCAACTGGATTTTGTTTCCTTTTTTTTTTTTTTTTTTTTTTTTGGTGGTGTGTGAAACTCACACCTTGAATTGTATTTTGAGGGCAGCACCGTGGGTGGTACTGGACTTGTCAGCGCTGGATTCTGCTCCCATCTTAGCCACGGACTGTCAGTGTAACCCAGTTCCTAAATTCCTGTTGTAAATAGATTGATTTGGTGCATTGAGAGTTAAGTTTTTCCATACTGAGCTAAATTCTAATTATCCGTTCTACTGTAAGTACCCAATTTATTTTGGGAGACAATGGTATGCAACTTAGCAAAAGGGCAGCAAAATTATTGCAATATTAATAAAAATGCATCACAACAGTTGTGGAATAAACTATAGGACTTTAAATCAGAGAAGTAATTACAGGCCTATTATCCAATATGGCTACAGCTGCTCTGTGTATTTATACACACAGTCACTTTCACATATACACCAGGAGGATTAGAATGAAATAAAACCCATGAAAGGAAGTATTTATCCAGGGAGTTAGAGCAGAAGCAAAGATTTCCTTTCCATACCAAGATAAATGGAGCCAAGCAGCTGCACAGTTATTTTGGATTCTTTTTCTTACTTGACAATGATTAAAAATGTTAAGAGCACCAAAATGACACATCAAGATAATAAACGAGGTTTTCTTTGTGATCAGCATTTGTTGTCAGAATTTCTATTCGTCTCAGCAGTATTTGGCAACTTATCAGAAATCCCTCCCTCCAATAACAATTGCACTGAATTTGCTGTTTCACATAAGTCATTTGATTTTTTTATTATTATTATTATTTTTTTTTTTTCCTGAATATTGTTATCTTTTTCATCTTAAACCTCTGGCAATCCAAAGAGGGAAATGAAGAAATCAGGCAGTAATATGGGATCTCACAAATTGTCCATTTTAACTGAATGAAAATATAATGCCTAAGTAGATGAAATGTTTGTGGGTTTTAGGCCCAGGGAAATCACTGCTGATACAGCTATAAACTCCACTGTGGCCTGGCATCCACTTTCCTGCATTTCTGTTATGGCCATGCACAAATGTTTCTGCCATGCATCTTTTCTCAAATGTGATTTTCAGTTGCATTCTGGCCCGATTCACAAATTATGTTTTTAAACATAAACATTAAACATTTTGCCTATTTACTGATAATGTTGCACATGGTGTGGTTTTATGTGGGCACAGAACCGTGTTTTATCCCCTTTAATTTGCTTTTAGAGAAAGAAAAAATATCACATGAAAAGAACTTTGAGGAGCAAAGTTTTGATGTTGCACCCAGGAACTGAGAGAGGGTGAAACACAGAAAGATTAAATGAGACTATGCCCAGAGGTAGTTTCATAACCACCTCCACTACAGAGCTACCAAGCTTTCCTTGCACTGCTTTGCAGGACAGAGGTGTCACCACTAAACACTTTAAGAAGTGATGAAATATATACACCTAGAATAACAAATAATGCAATCTCCTCGGATGGAAAGAACGTAGGGAGGAGGAATACCTCTGCTTATCACAGCCACCACAGGCATGCTGGCTCCTGACAGCACCACCTTATCATGTCCTGAACAGCAGCTCCCAGTCAACTGGCTCCTCTCAGTGCTGAGACCATTAAAGAAGCATAGCTTTGAAAACAGTTTGTAGGACAAAAGCAGGTGTCTTGGGATCCTGCAGCATCCTGCTCTGCCAGAAAGCCGTGATATAGCTGACACCATGAACCCAACCTGAGGACAAGAAGAACCCTCAGGGCGTGAGCAACAGAAGAATGGGAAGGAAAGGGCACGTGTGGTTTGTTGGCTGGAGAGCTGCATTGTATTTGTATACTGGGCCCACATCAATGCCAGCGTCACTGCCATGGTTTGAATATAGTAGCCCCACTGCTGTGACTGTCTCGGGTCATGACCAGAATCTTCAACTGCCCAAGATGCTGCAGAGAAATATTCTTCTTCAGCTTGAGTATTGTCTCCTCCTTGAACCTTCTTTCAGTTAAAGCTGCCTTTTCATTCAGTCTCAGTGTGATTTCCCTGGGCTATTCTTTCCTGTCATCTCATTCCATGTCTTTTATATATTCTCTGCTTCTTCAACCAAATAGGAAAGCAAAGGTTAGAAAGGAGACACAAAGTCAGCCAGGGGCTGATGCAAGGTCCAACCTTTCAGGAAAAAAAAAAGAGACAAGTATACTGAGGTGGGAACAAACAAAAGACCCAAGTAAGCATGGAGATGTCTTAGGGCTGGACAGAACAGACAGCTTCTGCCTCGCTGCCTCCTGGGTGGAGATTGGCTGTTTGCCTGTCAGGTTGCTCAACGCTCTGGGCAGGAGGGCAGGAAAATATGGCAGAGAAAGACATAAGTACAGCTCAATGATTTGTATCTTTTTGGAAAATAAGGAAAGAGGGTTTAGGTGTACAGTTTCCCCATTTTCAGCCTATGATGTGATTCTATAATGTGAAGGATAATTTAGAAGGGCCCTATTATGGGGAAGGATGCCTTTGATTAGCATTGATGGAGCTCACTTTTAGAACAGAGATTGGTGGGAGACATTGTTGGGACTAGGTAACCTTTGAGATGAGTCAGTGTATACTATTTCAGTGCTGCCTATCACATATTAGGTATTTGACAGCACGTTCATAAGTGTTTTACATCATTGTGCATTACTTCATGTCTGGAAGGGACATGAAACTGGGAGCTGATAGCAACGTGCTGAAAGATGGCTAGGTGAGCCAAGACACGGTAAATTTTTAAAGCACTTTGACTTGGTTGCAGTCAATTATGTAGCCATAACTTGAAATAAATGACTTGGATTCTGTTGATTTTCCCTAGGGCCATCATGGAATCTGGATGGGTAACCTCATTGCTTACTCGCAAGACTTCAAGTGCTTATCCACTCATATGTGCTATATGGGTAGTTGATCTTCTTCCAAATCCTAAAAACCCAAGCTGACATTGAGTTTTTCAACAGGGCATAACCCTGAAATTCAGTGAGAAATACATATCTGGCTTGATTCAAAAGTGCAAAACTCAGTAACTGGCTTCTGCTATTGAGGAAAATTAGACTGTGGTAGTGTCTTTGTGAGCGCTTACAGAGCACAATAGTTCTGTGGGAGGCAGCAGTAACACCTGACAAAACAGCTCTCCCTATAATAAATCTCAAGATGTCATTGCCCTATCACTCTGACACATATTGTAATTCGAGGACCTAGCTGAAAGCCCCAACTCTATTGTCTTCTGTACTGCCAAGGGTGTAGCTGTGATCCTTCCTTATCTGTCTCTGTGTGGGAACATGTTAGGGCCCTTTTTGTTACTTAGAGCATTCAGTCAGAGCTTCTACTGAGTGCTTTGGTCAATTTGAAGTTTTTCTTTCTTCCTTAGTTCCTGTAAGTGATGACTAATTCCCCCCACACAATAAACTTCGGTGCCCCCTGAAATGAGTCTCCTGTGAAGAAACCATGTCAAGGCAGTGATCTAATGTCAGAAACATCTCTGGCTCAAAAAGCAGAGCAAACAAGAGAGAAAATAAAGGACAAAGAAAAAAAAACACCTTCCCTGGCAATTTACAGGATAATTTATTTCTTCCTACAGGGTGCACGATGAGTGATTCATTTGCAAATGCTAAATCCCCTCAGAAGGGGCTGTGGAGTAACATTGCTGAATATCTGAATATCTGCTCTCCATATTACAGGCAATATGATGAAACATCCCTGCTGGATTAAAAATATAATTTTACACAGGGAAAAAAGGGGGAGGGGGAGAATAAGAAAGAAATGTTACAAGTGACAAATTAGTGCTCATAAATCAACTCCCTGTCCCTCAACGGCTGCTAGTGAAGTTCAGGGCTTCAGCAGCTCCGGCTGCTCAGGCACGTGCCAGGGCAGGGCAGGAGCGCTGCAGGGGGCTCTGCAAGGCAGATACAAGCCCTGGGGTTCCTCTGGCCAGGAGCCAGGTGGATCCTGTATTTCACACGTGTATTTATTGAATCAATTTATTAGCAATGGGAGGAATTAATTTTGACCACATCTGCTGACTTCCTGTGTACCACAAACTAAACAAGTTTACCAGCTGATCTGTAATTTCTTTATAATTAGCTGAACCACAGCTTTTCTAACAGAGGGACAGACGCAGGCTGGTTCAAGATCAGACAGGCTGAAGATCAGACTGATGTAAAAATGGACACTCAATCCAAGCTCTATGTGAGTGATTTCTAGATGTTATTTCCCTCCCTTTTCTGTAGATCTAATCTGAAATAGAAACTCCACCCCCCCATGTTAATTTTTAGCTGTCTTTTGATACTAAATAAATAGAGACCTCAAACTTTTATTTTGTCCCTGTAAAGGTTGGATCCCAACTCTGAAATCTGTCCTGTTGCTTTTCTGAATGCTTTGCAACTTCCCAGCATCCCTTTTTGGATTAGGAGGATTTGAATGAGTCTTAGTGAAGATGGAAATATTATCTGCCCTTTACCATTTGGTATTTGCAAATATGCAGCCAAACATTAATTCTCAGCCACACATCAAGGTCCTTACCATCACACTTAAAACACTTATTCAAGGACTATCTACTATTTCTGAGTACTGTTTGCTGGAACACAGTACCAAGCCACACTTCCTTCACCTTGTGAAAGAGATGTATGTTCACTTCTCTGAGATATATGATTGCCTGTATTAAAAAAGTACATCCTTCTCAAATGGATCTGGCTTGCCATATACTCCAGCCTGCCCTGTATATTCACCTTGTTTCCATAATCATTTACCATTCAAGCAATAGTTTTGTGTCATTGCACCATAAATTAGGCAAGCAAAGACTTTTATACATTTCCAGATAATTTTTCTGTGAGTAAGACTGGGATAAGAATGGGCCTCTTCTCTGTTCTTCTGGAAACTTGTGGGATGGATGATGATGATTCACAAATTTAACAGTACCATTCTGATATTTAAGTTATGTTACTTCAGTAACTTTGTCTTCTCTTATAATATTTTCACCAAGTTATGTCAGCCTGTGTGGTCTGATTCAGCTCTAAATGCTGTGTATATCTGCCCTTCTATTTTCTTTTAGTTGAGACCTCAGTCATGTTGAGTTCGAGCTTTGCCCACATTAGTTGCCATTTAGTGACTGAACTTCACAGAGGCCTAATGCCTACTGGTCATATTTTCCAAACTTATCATACTAAGGGGCAACACGGCAACTCTACACACACAGGGCAGGGAACGTGTGCTGTAGGGTGTGGAGCGCAGCCACACGACTGAATGAACATAGCCACGGTCAGTGCTTTCTGGTTGGACTAAGATTATTGCCTGAGATCATGTGAATTATGGAAACTGCAGAGAAGGAAAGCAAAAAGATGATTGTGGCCTTTAATACTGTGCACCTGCAGCCTAACCGCACTGCCATTTGAACAGACTGTCATTCAATTCTTTTTTGAGAAGGAGAATAGCAGGAGGGATCTGGGAAAGAAGATTTTTAAGGATCTGAGCTGAATCAGTTGCCTAAATACAGGCCACTGAGCATGCACTCATCTAAGCCCGGGAACTATGCATGTGACTGATAAATGTGGCACAGAATCTGTAGATGTCTGTCCTCCTCTACCAGAGCCTAGGTGGGATGGCTGTCGTCTGAAATAACACTGGAGTAAGCAGCTGAATCGCACCATAATGTTAATCCAAATGTAGGTGTCTGTGAGTCACCCAGGTGCCTAAACTCCCACTATAGTTAATGGCAACCTAATCAAGTAAATGACTCTAGATTGAGTGAGCCCTTAAGGACAAGATAGTCAAAGGGCATTGAGTTTACTTCTCTTCCTTTATGTTGGAACACACAGTGCAACCATAATCAGACTCTGTGACTCTGCACAGGTCTGTAATCTGTTCTGTAAGGGTGTACACATTTTGCACATTCATTCTAGTGTTTTCTCAGCGGTAAGGCTGGTAATAGTTTGGTATAACTTCTGAATTGAAATAAATTTAGGCAGCTATTGAGCTTGCAGTTCTCAAGGAAGAGATACTTACAGTGCTAGCAAAGACAACAACAGAAAGAAATTTCCCGTAAGGAAATCCCAACAAATCAAGGACAGTGAGGCTTGGGCTCATCGGAGCTCAGCACAACCCAGCGGCATCAACCACAGCCTCTCAGGAATGGTTTCACAAAGCCCAGCCTGAAGGAAATAGATGTAACTAGAGGTACCAGGTTACTCGCCAGAGTAGTGAGGGCTCGGAAGCTTTGCTCAGAGGGAGCACAGCACCCTATAAGGCTGTAAAAGCCGAGGAAGGCTTTGGCAAATGTCTCAGCTGTTAACCTGGCCTGTCTGTATTTAAGAGAAATATGACAATTGTTGCAGGAGATAATGGGAAGCTGTCTTATTTTGGTAGGAAGTAGAAGATACAGGATCTCAGGGGAAAGAGCAAGAAGCGAGAACTAAAGTTTATCTGTGCAGCTGGGACGGTGACTAGGGGATCAAGAGAGCACACAAGGCAATAAGGGCCCTGTGCTATAAATTGCAGGGTTCTGGTAGCATGGAGGTTTGGGGGTGACCTGTGTGGGAGGAGGTCAGGGACTGTCCCCTGCTGGTCACAGCTGGTTCTGTCTAGCCCCCCAAACGATGCAAACAATACACTGTCTGCCCTAACTTTGTGCTCAAAGGAAAAGTGTTAGCTGCAAGGGTCAAGCAACATGGAAAGAGACACATGGGGAGACACGTGGATAGAGGTATTGCTGGGGATATGGTTGGAGATGCTCTTGGAAAGAGGCTCTCCAAGCCAGAGAAGGAACCTTGGGGGACTGCAGCCATGGGCCACCCACACCAGGGTAAGGACATGCCTGGGGACTACAGCTTGTGAGAGAAATGTTTCCCTAGCATTTTGTTTATTTTGGTTATGTTTTTTCCTTCCCCTTTTTTTTTTTTTTTTTTTTTTTTTTTTTTTTTTCTCTCCCCTTGCTACCCATATGAGTAATCAAATTTTTGTGTTAATTGGCAGTGAATTAAATTAAGCAAAATTCCCTATGTAGAGGCTGCTTTGCAAGCAATAACCTCTTTAGCATCACCAGCTGATGCACTGCAGGTCTCTGCATTCTCCAGACTCTTACCTGGGGAAGTGCTGCCTTGCACTTATCTATGGGCAGCCTGAGGGAATAACTTGATGATAGGAAGAGGCTGTATTTCAGCCACAAATCTTCCTTTGAAGAAGGTGACCAAAGTGCAGTATCCAACACTCTGTCTGAGCAGCCCTCATGTACTTTAAAAGGCAAATGATTATGTTATCCTCAATTTATTTCAGTTTGCTATTACTCATTTATTATTTTTTTTCCATGAAATGGCACTGATTTTTACTGGTTAATAATAATCAAAGAAAATTAACTATCCTAACCTCTGGCCTAGGGAAAAAAATGATGCCTCTTTCCAAAATCAGAGGTCTTTATAACACAGGTGAAGCCTAGCACTTAGCAGTATTACAGTATTGTATTTATATGTGATCGCACAACAGTGCAGCCCTCCTGGTACTTCTGGATCTAGTCCTGCTGTGTTTTGAAGTAATCCTTCATTTTTGGAAGGGCAGAGTAAGCTCACATCCTCCTAAGCATCCCATTCCTTGCAGAGGAATTCCTCTGCAACCTGCAGAGGTTTGTGCAGACCCTTTTCCTCACAGGTGGAGGAGATCTGTTTTTTTTTCCTGCTCTAAGAGGGTGAGATTGCTGTAGTGAATATCTGTCCAGGAGCCCATACAGAATGGTTCACAGCTATAGGCCTCTGGAAAAAACAATATTCCTAAAGGCTTCCAGTTTTTTTAAAAAAGGGAGGGAGGAAAAAGTGGGCTACTGATTAACCTAATAAACTGCCCAGGGGTATTGGTGTTCAGCTTGAGTATTGTTGGCTACATCAGGCTATGTGTGGATGTATTTAATAGGAGACAATATTAAGGCAGCATCTGTTAACAGAACCTTCGCAACGGAAACTAGATCTTAATCAGATCTTTGTCTTCTTTCTTTAGGAATATATATAAATATTTCATAGAGTAACATGATTTTGAGTTTTGCATTAATTAGTCCTATTAGAACTGAACAGTAAGCAGAAATAATATAAATTAATTTTTCCTGAGCACCTACTAAATAAGATTTAGGTTTACTGTACTTCATAAAAGGCAAATGGCAACAGAGGGATTTCAGTTGAATAGAAAACATTTTATTTCTTAGGACAGAAAGCACCGAAATAGAATCACAGAACCAAGTAAGTTGGGTCCCTTAAATTTTCCCCATATGTTATATGCCCCAACTATTTCAATGGCTCTCCTGGCCTCTGTCTGGTTTGCTTATCTCTCTCACTCATATGAGTAAAGATGCTTAAAACAATTACATGAACAATAATTCCCAATAGCAAAACATGCACTGAATGTGGAATCCACAGGATCCAAGATAGAAGTTCGTGGCTTAGACTATTTTCTGGAATCCTTAATTGCCACTGAAGACACATGAGCTCTTCTCAGCTGTTGTCCTTCTAAAATAGACATTAACAATGGATTAGATGACTTTGCATCCTGAAGTGCCTAGATCCCTTCACTGAATGTAAAGAAACCAAGGATGGCTGGCTTAAACGGAGATGCCAACACTGGCGATATGTGACGAACCCTTGCCCTATTCCTTACCCTATGACTGTATTTTGTTCTTTGCTGGGAAGGAAACACAGGGCACAGTTTTTGTGCTGGAAAACGTGCAGGCAGCAAGCACAGTGCTCTGGGTTTTAGTCTTTGACCAAAATATGAACGGAAGCTGTTAGCCCGGCTTTGCTCAAAGTAGAATGGGGAGCGGCAGGCACTTGGTCTCCTTGCAACATGTCAGTTCACACCTACCTTGAACAAGGGCATTTAAGTTTCCCTAACAAATGATTTCCAGGATAAATCCTTCCTGCTTCTCTTTAGGCAGTGGTGAAGCCTCTACTGCTGTATTGCAAACATCCCATTCTCAGGGAGACCCAGTGAGATCACAGGCACACTGAAGACAACAGGGGTGACCTAATGGATTTAATAAAATCAGCACGTCACCTTTTGTCTCTACTGATGTTGAATAACTAGTGCTACTTGAATCCTCTTTTTTTTTTTTTTTTTTTTAAGATATGATCACCTTATATCATTGTGTTTAATTAATATAATTAATGTATTTAATTTATTTCATTTTCTATATTTTAAAAAATAAATCACTTAAAGTGACTTGAAAAAAAAAAAAAAAAAAAAGTTTATTCTCCTTTTCTCTTTGTTTTTGTCCATACAAGTGTCCCTGCAAACACTGCCATGTAATTGATCAATAGGCTGTGGCAGGCAACTGCTTTCTCTGCTTGGCCATTTTACAGCAGTGGTTATTCCCCTGAGAGCAATTCGTTACACATCTGAGCAAGCCAAGCACCAGCCAAGTGGGACAGCGGGAATCACCTTCTGTGCAGCTTCTTTGTACCTTTTCTCTTCCCTAGGCAACAGCTTCAGAGCAGTTGTGTCCACAGAGCTCAGTGGATTTACCTTGGCTTGCACCAGAGTACATCTCCTGCAGGAGGTGCCTGCTGCTGTCCTTCTGGTGGGAGCACATGTGAGGTGTGCTGCAGACAGATATTCTGGGGAGAACATACACCTGAAGGAATTAAACTAAAAGAGAAAAAAACTGCTGTTACATTGTCCTGGCCTCCACTTGCATGGAACCGGGCATGTTTCTACAGCCAGGAGCCTTTACTCCAGCAGGTTGGTGTGCCCTTTGGAAAGGCTTTCTTCCCTGTAACACATGATTGCTGGCTGAAAAGAGACAGGGGGCTTCTAAATTGCTTTCTATGAACTTGAGAGAAAGTCAAAGTCATTGCACTGACTTTTCCCCATTGAGTGATAAGAGTGGGGGCAAGCAGCATGAGAAGGGGAAGCAAAAAGGATGTTACCAGCAGGGAAAGGTCTTTGATCTGAAAATTGAGATGCTCAGTAAGTTTGCAGATGGAAAGGACTCTCTCCTTCTCTTCATTTCCAGATGACTGATCCCTAGAGAACTGTGGCAACCCGTGATTGTTTCTGGAGGGCTGGAAATGCCAGCCCTGCTTTCCATGTTTTGCGTTACAGATATTTCCGTGAACATAACAGAAAAGGTTCTTCTGTTAAAACTCTGGGTTCACTGAAATCACCAGAGCTATGTTCTTAGCACCTGCTTCTTTCATTTTTTTTTTTATTTTTTTATTTTTATTTTTTTCCCATTAGATTCTACCTCCTAACTTTTAGACACCACTTCTGCTGCTGGGTGATGTTTTATTTGCTGGCAGCACTGGCTGTGTTAATGGGGGAAGCTGGTTTCCACCATGTTCACCTGGATATGCTGCAAATTTGTACAACCTGTTACTACAACACATGGCAGGAAGAAATGGTTTATTGTTGACACGAGTTAAGGGGTCAAGAAATGGTGGCAATTCCTTTTTGACAGGACACTTGTGTGAGCTTTGACCTCCTTCCCATCCCAGTTATCTTTTCCATCCTAAAATAAATACTGATGTCATTTTCTAACTCTAGCTCTGGACATGAAACAGTCAGGAATTTTAAGCCATTTAGTCCTGAGTGTTCTCCAAACTAGTCTTCCCTGTCCACTTCTCTGCCTGATCTCACTATGCCAGTGAGCTTCATTGACCTCTGGCACTGCTTCCACTTCCAGGAGTGTTTCATTGAGGTTGAGTCAAAATCTGCTGGGAAAGGTGGAAAAGCAGAAAAGCTCCTCTACAAGCAGGGAATATACGAACAGGGAAATAATTAGAAAACTGGCTTACTTGTCCATTCTTGAAAAAATCTTGTTATTCTCAGGGGAAGAAAGATTTTTAATGTTGACTTGGTATTTTGCCTTTCCACAGTGTAAATCCTGTTTCAAGAATGTTGAAGAGGGGTATTTGGGCCTTGGCTGTTGGGCTTAGTTCATACACTGCTCTGAGTCTCACATTTTAACAGGATACTACATTGCATGAAGCATCCATCCTGCTTGGCAGTACAAGGCATGCCCCTGGCTGCATCATGGCAGGGCACTCAAAGAGCCCTGGAGGGAACATCTCTTCTTTCTGCACTTGGCTGTGGAGTGGATCAGATGTGTTCAAGGAGACGTAGATGGAGTTCATCCCAGAATGCAGCCCCACAGCAGACTGAGTATTGTGCATAGCACAATGAGGGCTCTGTCTGGGGCAGTGCTTACACACCTGAGACTTCCCACCTGAATTTGTCTCAGTTGCTAATGCCATGATGCTGGAGGAAAGAGACGCCCATGTCAGGAGGAAAATCTGTCCTGCTACTCTGCAGAGCGGGCTGCTGCTTTATATACCACCTCTGAGAACCCATCCCTTGTACCCCTGCTAAGCAGCTAACCCAGAACATCTGAACTGCCCCTGAACTTGGCTCAGTTGATGGAGCTCATTGCCTAGATGGCTACATGATGTGTTGACACCCTTTGCATCGTTTAAGGTTGTGGTTTTAATTAGGTAACCACATTAGTGTACACACACCAGCCAAGCAACTCTTGGCAAGAGCCCTGCAGTGTGAATAGGGGCCCTGATGGAGGAATTGCCATGTAATAATGAAATGAATTTGAAGTGTCCAAGCAAGTAGCATTTTCTACAATACTGCACACAGTGAGGTAATGAAATGCTACATTCCTTGCAGAACTGATGTCTTATCTTGTTCCCTCCATTGAAAGTAGGAGAAAAACCAAGAAATAATCAACACAGCTGGGCTTTTCTTTTTGTTTACTTGGAAAACTTGTTTTAACCATCAACTTTAGCAAATTTTGGCAGTTACAAACCTGTACACTTTTTTTTGTTTGTTTTGTTTTGTTTTTATAGCAAAAGAACACATGACAATACTGCCAACAGCAATTATGAAGGAACAATTAGTTTTCAGATGAGGGACTATACCCACTCAAAGTGATAAACCTTCCCTTTTGCATAAGGTTTAATCTGTTGTCATTGGAGATATGACATCTCTTAATAACTACTTGAAATGGCATTAAAACTCATATCTCTAGGGTTGATTTTTTTTTTTTTTGTGCAAAACACATTCATTTAAAAAAAGTCAATAAAAAACATCTTCTTAAAAACAGAAAAAGTTAAACAAAAAGAGCAGAACCCAAAGAAAAGTTACAGTACATTTTGAAATGATTAAAAAGTACCAGTTTTCAAATCTAAAACTTTTTTTTTTTTTTTTTTTTTTACTTTTAAATTTTAAAACAACTTTGATGACCCTTTAGAACTATACCAAACAAACAGACAAACAACAAAAAAAAATTAAAGCGACCTGATTGGCATCAAATATCTACAAAAGCCTGATAATTTGAAACCATTATATACATTATTTTATAAAGTTATTTTTAAACACCAAAACATACATCTTTTACAAACCAGCCTGCTTGCGACAGGTAAAATTTACAAGACAATCTTTTCCGATACAGTGCTTTAAAGAGAACTGCTTTCATTCCTAAACATCTTTGTCACTTCCTGAAAAGTGGCAGCATGGGCTCATTGCATTGTTAAATAACAGCTATTCAGGTACTCCTATGACAGAAGAATGCTACAGTTCTGAGGGCTCCAATCTCTTTCCACAATACAGTTCAAGTGCACTCTTAACACTGGTAAAGATTACTTATGGCCTTTGTGTAATAAGACATACTTGTAGTTATTGCTTTTCATTATTACATAACGAAATGAATTTAATTTCATTTCCTCCCCATCCACCCATCCCTGTGACAATGCAGCTGATTTACTAACTGAATGCTCCTTCTGGTCATGGAGATGTTAAATGTCAAGTTTATGAAAAACAGGCTAAAGGCCATGGATAATGGGCAATACTCTAAATTTCTAAGGCTCTATTCACAGTTTAGTGTATTGAAAGGGACAGAGATGCAAAAAGCACAGTTTTACTGCATGGCAAATGATGGTAAATGATAAGAAGATGAACTTTAAGATGTAGCTCTCTCTTTGGAAATGTATGAAATATCCATTATTATTCAGTTAATAGATCCCCCAAAATACCAACAAAGCATAAATGTACTTTCACTACTGGCTTTAAAAATTGCCTTTTTTTTTTTTTTTTTCTCTCCATTATTAAGCATGCAGCCTTTCGAAATGAAGTGTAGCAGAACTGGTCCAGGGCACCTTCAACTCTCCTGTGTCTGCAGTTATTACCGACTACAAGGATGCACTATAGCATTCCTTGAGCTTTTCAAACAGGAGCTTGATGAGGAGTAAAGCCATATTTTTAACCATTTTTCCTGTCCTGCCCATATGTTTCTTTACAATGGATGTTAAATTGAGCCAACAACAACAATTTTCATGTCATATTATTGAAGATTACCACCTGTCTGGCTCTCAGAGACAATAGGCTGCTGCCTCCCTAATCATCAGTGTTTCAGTGTTGTGCATTGCCTCACCGTGCTGTATCCAGGCTGAGTTTTTCACTGAAGAGGGCACCAATACATCAAGGCCAGCACTACTTCAGACTATGCTAGAGAATTTAGAAAAGAGAAGAAAAATACCAAGGACCTAAATCTAACTTGCCTGTGGGACATGCAGAGGGGTAGAGCCCATGCTGGAGCACACAATTGTCTGCTGTCAGGAAAACAGAGGCAGCGAGAAGTCTTTGGCTCCTTCCAGCCTTGTGCTGCTCTACAGGCTAACAAAACCCATGGGACAATTCAGGATCAAGGACATCACCAAGCTTTAGGAAAATTTCTAGACTGTGTGGAAATCACAGCACTGCAGTGAATCTCTACTACATCTTCCTGGTTGCCCTCCTGTGCTGTTTCCTATAGGAGTGACCGATAGGAAGGCAACTTTATGGTGGTCTTCTAGCAGGGCTGTCCATTTGGCCCTGTGAGAGGGAGGTGATGTTGTGTCTCCTTCTGTCTCCTTGGGCCTTGTGCCCAGCTATAAGATACTGGGACAGGATAGCAATCACATGCAGTACCTTTGGGTGTATGGTTTGTTTTGTTTGTTTTGTTTTTAGGATATTTATAACCCAAAGGCAAAGTAATCAACATACTTAAGAAAAGTACATAAGCCTGTTTTTTCCTTTTGCACAAGGCCACTTAACGTGGTATTGCCAGCATAAATTATGATGTCAGTCACTTTAAGGCTCTTCCCACTGCCAGAGTTATCAAAAGGCTCTCCGCGTGTATGGCATTCGGACCAAAACACAGAGAACATGCATCCTTTTACTCAGATATACACCCCTCAGCAAAGTCAGTGATTTTTAACACAAGCACGTATTTGCATTTTAAAAAGTTGCTTATTTCTTGGTTTGCTTCTTTACAAAAAGCAAAAACGGTCTTGATCCTAAGGGTTTAAATCCCCTGATAGTGCAAAGCACTTTAGTCTATGAAACCTCTCTTACAGCTGATCCTGAAAGAAAGCACTGTGTAGTGGAGCCATCTACAGGAATGCGAGATGAAATACAGACACGCAGCATCAAGGCCAACCAGATCAGCAGAGATGACAAGAATAACAAAACTAGGGAGCTGGCAACGGCAGCAACAGCGATATAAAAATAACCATATGGCAGAAAAATAACTAAATGTTGGATGGAACAATGTAAACACTAATTATTACATCAGATTGTACATGCGTTTTTATCTTCCAGCTTAGAAAATTAGGGCTTGTCCATGTAGAGCAGAAATTAAAAAGAAAATGGTTTGGATTAACAAGAGGATGTTAATACGAAAATCTTACTCCCTAAGAGGTATTTCACCATGAGATCTGCGTTCAGGTTCTTATCGCTATTCAAAAGGGCCAGAACAAAACCAGAAAGGCCACATCAGTACCAATATTCACACAGGGGCATTTGTTTGAGATGGAAAAAATAGATTAGGCTCATTTGATTTGGAGGGGAGGAGATATTGAGGTATAGAAATGAGTGGGACAGAGAAGGCTGAACAGTGATCCTTGGCACCTTCCCCACAGCATTTTAGTTTGTAAGCGTTCAGTGAAATGAAATGGCAACAACATCAAAACAGAAAAAGTACTATACATTGTATTTATGCATATTTACTAGTAAAATTCACTACCAACAAGATATAACTGAGGCAACAAGCTTGGTAAGAAACATTGATCTTTTTTGTATGGCAATTGCTAGGCTCCTGTGGTGTTCTCCCCTTTGACACTTCTGATATGTCCCAGTAAAGTTTTGATATCAGAGTCTCAGGCTTACTCAAGATTTTTCACTACAGAAAAAAAAGATGACAAGTACTCTTCAAACTAGCTGGGGACTAAAACAGAAGTAATTGCATAATAGATAAAAATGTCTCACACCAAAACTGAGTAGGAGCAAACCCCATGTAAACTACAACTAGGTGCTAAGAGACTATCACATTCTCAGAAAGTCATACCAGCTTTAAAATTGCTTCGTAGCAGCTAAGCTTGCAGCTTTGCTTTTCCAACTCAGTTGTACTTAATCTTGAAGAGACATCAATCTAATCCTTGCATCTCATTTCCTGCAACACAGACTTCATGAACTATGCAAATCATCCTCTGTCTGTGCTTCAAGGCTTGCCAAACCACTTCGCGGTTTATTGGCAAATCCCTCAGTTCCTTGCAATCGCGATACAAATTTCCATTATTCTTTTTTTTCTTGAAAACACAGGAAGAATAGCAGGGAAAGGGAGTTGAAACGTACCGTGAGCATATTCAGAATATATCACCACTACAGAAGCATGTTTACTTTGAGTACCAAGTGACATTCATAAATTCAATGGACAGGAACTACTTACGGACAAGTACTTGATAATACTTGTATGTGCAGTACATGGTATTTCCAGAAGTTCACTCAATTTTTCATGTACCTGTATAAATGAGCTGTTTCTAATGAAGAATTGCTGCATATCATACATACTATGAGAATTTTGGAAATCCCGTTTTATTAAAAGTGTTACAAGCGGCAATTACTTCAATTATATTCTATTAATAATTTCTTCTTGTTGGGGGTAATCTGTGAATGAATGCTTTTTGTATGTCAAGAAATGGACAACAACTTAATTTTGGGCGAAGCTCAGATCAGTCAAGAACACGCCCTGGAAAACAGCCGATGAACCTATTCAGTTAACGTGTTTGACCAAGAGACAGGATATGGAAAGCAGCATAGGAAACCTGTTAATGAATTTACTCATTAATAGCAATGACATGTATTCAATAGTTTTCCAAAATGACTGAATTATGCTATGGCAGAAATGGATGAAACCCTAGCAAGACTCACATTCATAAAGATGCTATAAAATGAGGTGGTAGAAACATTTTCTTAGCACTGAGCAATGGGTACATGTATTCTGCTTCAATACATTGAGTGAAAATGACGTATTTCCATATTGCACTTAGCTGCTTGGGTCAATCACTGTGAAAGGCCATTTACTCCAGTCAGGCTGAGGGAAGAATAAAAGCATACTGATGCCGTGGTTTTCCTCATACCACAATATTCTAAAGTCTGCAAACAACCTTTGGAAGTCCTCAAATCCTATGAAATCACACACACATCTAACAGACAATCTAAAACCAGATCTCTGGCCGTGGCCCATCCATGCAGTTCCACCAACTGAGTCAGTTTACAGCAGCTGACAGCTCATCCCATAAACTCTAAGGATGGACATTTGCCAAATGATGTTAAACTAACGATTTGAGATTACAGCAATGTTTTATGCAACTTAATTGCAACTAATTTTACTGCAATAATTGTAGCATGATGAGTGCTGTTAAAGAGGTGATTGCCCAAGCAAGGAATTTCAAAAAAATCAGCCACGCTACATGGATACCTAGGTTTGCCAGCTGTTTTCAGATCCATGTTCACGCTGCATACTGAAGTCAAGGGAAGATGTAGGTACGCATCTGAGGCAGAACCGGGCTGCTACTGAACCAGACTCTGACATTGCTAGAAGTTCTCACAGATGAAGTTGTACACACGCATCTGACATCAGGTGTAAAAACACGGCAACCAAAGCGGCCAACTTAGAGTAAATATAGGCTGTATATATGTTGCTGTATATATGTTGCGGTATATGTACAAAAAGTAGAATGAAATGCTATGTAACAAACAAAAGTGTAGATAAATATTTATGGACAAATGACTGGTAGCTTGGCTTTGATACATCAATTTGTAAAAGCTGTTTTTTAAGCCATCTGACAAGTTGTACATAGCAGCCTCAGCGATCAATTACTTTCACTCTTTCGTTGACATAATATTTCATGCAATATTGCATCTTGGAATGATCCATACCAGTTCTTTAATACTGTAGGGAGATCATAACACTGTAACACTTTTAATAATACAATACCAAAAAAAAACACAACAACCAAAGCCCAACCCTGGGTGATGGTGGGAGGAAGAGAAGGAATTTATTTAGCAATGAGATCATTTCCCCCTTCCTCAAATGCTCAGTTTTACTCTTGGTAATAAATAGAAGGTACATACTCTTCAGACTGTAACAATTTAGTGATGTGTAATACTTAACGCAATTGGTCTCTTCGTGTCTGCACATACAGTATCATTTCTGAACAAGTTAATAATGGGTTATACTGTATTTTTTTGCATTGCCCAATATATATAGATACACCTTCAGCAAAATTTCTTCTCAGTATTTATACTGTTAATTGGACCAAATGACAAAGAAAAAAAAAGGAAAAACAGAAGAAGAAGAGGAAGAAGAATAAGGGAGCTTCCTTTACACTTGTGTCTGATGCTGGGTCTCTACAAATGGAATGTGAACATTTTCTAGGTTGAGTTCCTCCACGCTTTCATAGTCACTCATGGCTACTTCAGAGTCATCAAATCCGCAGCTGGCTGAGACGTCAGAAGAGGAGGCATCTAGGGAGTTGTGCAAGGATAAGGGCATCTTACCTGCACTAACGTTTTCTGTGTTCTGGCTTGGGCCAACAGCAAAAGTACTAAAATCATTCCCAGTCTGAGCCCCTGCAGTGTCCGTCTCATGGGGGAACTGGTGAGGAGGGAGGTATTGACTGGGGTGGAAGTGCGGCCGTCGCCTGCAGTCAGGGCTGAGCGTACTTGCCATTGAGACTGGCTGTGAGGGTGGAAGGGTTTCATATTGGTCTGGATAATCCTCTGGAAGAGGAGGTGGTAACTGGTCCTGGCTCATGAACTCCTCTTCGTGAGGGGGAGGGTAGTCGCTGTCGATGTCATAGCCACCAAGGTAGTAATCTGTTTCCAGCTCTCTGGTGCTGCCATGGTGAGCCGAGCCTCCATCTGCCGTCTCAAAATTGGGCACTTCTTCGATGTCGGATAAACGAGCACTTGGCATCCAGTCAGAGGTATCCCAATGATACGCTGCAGTGGGAAAGAGAACCAGAGCTATTAGGATGGGGGCGCTAATAGCAAGGGGGCATCCAGCATGCACTGGAGTTTGCTAAAGAGCAAACTCTCAATCCTCACAGCACGTTTAAATCACAGCATGCACCACAGGCCATCGCCGCTGGTCAGCCATGCTCTGACCGGAGCGGTAGGAGAGAAGGACGAAATGGCATGATGATGCTAATGCAAACAAGCAGAGAAACAAAACATGGCTAATCTAAGGCCTTGTTCACATCTTAGGATGTTACTATGTTGTATTAGAAACTCTGATGCTGACAAATCCAAATGACAAAAATCTCTGAATTAATGCTTTTCACAGTTAATTAAAAAAAAAAAAAAGATAAAGTCAGCATGCTTATGGTAAAACATCTTATCCCCCCTTCCACCTCCAATGACTTTGTTTCAAGAAAGGAAGTGTGCAAGCAAACAATCTGATCGACAAAGAGACTGAGAACTAGATCCTGAAATAACAAAAAAGTGTCTGGCCATTCTCATGCAGCATTTGCAACCCAACAGAATTCAAACAAAAGAGAACATGTGAAGAAAAAACAGATCAAGTCAGTGCCCTCCCACCCCAGCACAGTCCAACAGGCAGAAAGGGTCTCAGAAAAATCACCTCTGTTGTAGTTCTGTCCTTGATCCATAACAGACACTGTTAGATACAAAGTGAAAAGTAAAAACTGGTAACTTTGAGCGTGTTACCAGCATAGTCTTACACGTGAAAATACAAAACTCTGCATGCATATTTCTGAAGTACAGCTGGCTCGGTATCATTTTAATAGGATTTTAAATTGTTCTTTATTTTAATGTACAAGATAAGCTTGCCCAGTCAAATGCAGATATACATAAATAAATGATTGTCATGTGCATTATATTCCTTTTCTATCATATCTTAATTATCTACCCTCACTGAACAGATATGGAATTACATTACAGCTGGAATTCTTAATACAAAAAGGGCTATCCACCATCTCTATGGTTTATAATTGCAAAGTACATTTCTCTCTCACTTTGAAACAGAAAAATAAGAATCTACCATTCTCAGGGCCGGTTCAAACAAATCTGGGCCCACCTGGGCTCAGATACCATGGTGATGGGCACGGTATAAGAACCTGAATAGAATAGAATACAAAGCCATTTAATGGGGCCGTCAGCTACAATGCCCCGCAACCCCGCACCCACCTCCCACCTGCACTGCCATGCTAGCTGGTGGGGAGGGAGGCATTCCAGTATGGAGAGGTGCAGGGGCTGGGTAGAGAGCAAGGAAAGAGGTTTTGTGTGACAAGAGCGGGAAATAAGCTGCAGCATTTTCTAGATGAGATGCTCTTGTTCAGCCACATGTTATTGGGCTTCATGCAAGAAATCACTGGGCAAGGTCTCTGGACTGCCTTGCTGGAGGACGTCTAGTCAGATGAGCAGCACCTTATGGCGTGACAGTCCTTAATCTCTGGCACAGATAAGGTCAGAGAAGGCTATTCTCCAGGCCTCCATCTATTAGCACCACTCTTGCCCTTGCTTATCACCACATATGCTGTGTGGTGACAGTGATTTATTTGTTTGCTCGTTAGTCAGATAGCAGCTTTCTACCTGCTCTTTATTAGCCTGGGCTGAGGAGGGTTAGGGCTACTGCAGCTTTAGCAACACTGTCTGAACCGGCCCTAACCACTCTTCTCCTTCGTCATTCCTCTCTGCTGGATGAGGATGTTGCTGTCTTTCAGTCAGAGTAATGACATTGCACCCGAGATGCGTCGGGTCCTTCTGAGCTGCGTGGGTTCGGGATCCAGGAGAACCTCACTAATGTGCTGACTCGCACCACCCGCTGCAGCTCCCCGGGGCAGGAGCCCTGTCCTCCTCCCACTGCAATGCACCCGCAGCCCCTGTGCAACTAATAATGTACTGCTTTCACCAGCTCTGCTGCTGGGCATTCAAGATTGGTAACCATTATGTAAGGAACTGGGAAGTGGGCTAAGCATTTTCAGTGAGAGCCTCTTGAAATTGTTGCCAGGTTGGCTTTTTCTGACCTGTAAAGCATGATAGGAAGCCAATGAGTTTGCTTATGCTTTCCTTTAGGAATGAAGGGACAATTACAGTGGCTGTGCTTTCATTTCAGTACTTTTTTGTTTGTTTGTTTGTTTTTTGAGTGGGACTTTCTTTCTGAGTTAATTTTGGCTAGTTCATTTTATACAATAGCCAGAATAATGGTAATCTTACACTTCAGAAAATACACTGTTGACTGTATTTTGGACTTGTGGATAACCAAGTTGATGCTGAGTTGACATTTTCCCAAGAATAGGATAAATGCTTCACAAATAAATATAACTAATATTTATTTTTGGTATATCACATTTCCTCAATGCTTTATCAAAGAGGCAAGTTGTAATGCTCTAGTTTTACAGTTAGGGAAAACACTTGTAGCATGATGGGTCTAAGATTACCCGGAGGGCCAAATGAAGAGCTGCATATTGCCATGCTCTATTCAGTAGGCAGAGCAACCCTAGGGGAAAGGCAGTGGTGGGCAGGCTGCTTACTATGTGTTATACCTGGAGTTATGTCTATACATCTGTTTGACACTATTATTTGCGAGAATCCAGCTACCTGCCAACCACCACTTTGCTCCTCTCCACATAGTTCCAATGGAGTGCATAAGCCAGCTTTGCCGCAGCCAGGATACTTTACGGCCTTCCTGCATCTTCTGTTTCCCATCCTCTGGACAATCTCAATGACTTGGCTCCATTGTCAACCTCACCCTACTCTCTCTGAAGGCAATGGCAATAAGCAAGCAATAACATTGACTGAACAGAAGATGATGACAGCCTTGACACCTTTTTTACCACCTCCAATTACCCACAGATATCTTGTGGTACACCACCCTGGTGTTCTTGTGTGTGCTGGTGAATATGCTGATTTGCAAATCCCAATCCCCACCACAGGTTTGCTTGTCAGTGTAGATTAGTGAGGTTCTGCTGGAGCGTTTCACAATGAAAACAAGAAGCATTGTCGCATAACAAGGAAGAAAAAAAATTAAATACCTTCATTTTCTATAGTGTCAACTACATTGTTGACAAGCTGTATGACAGTCACTATGGAAGCTTGCAGGGGAGGGAAAGCAGAAAATAAAGGGAAGGGAAGGACAGCTTCAGGTTAGTATTTAAAACACATCATATGTTACCACAATAAATTCTCTCAAACAGACAGAACTGACATAGAAAAAAAAAGTCTGCCAACCAATGCATGATTTATGCAGTGGGTTGCAGGACATTTCATTTCAGATTATCCAATACATTTTCAGAGTAGTGATAAATTCCAAACCAGCATTTCCAAAAAGGCATATGGCATGATGTGTATCACCTCATAAATTCAAGCAGACTGGCCAGCTGATTCAATTAAACAAAGCAGTATCTTGTCTACCTGACACTAATTTCTAATTCATTCTTGCTTAAAGGTCTCCAGAGACCATGCCATGTGCTCCAAGGGATCATTATCTTTTAGACCAACGCACCATCTGAAACAGTGCTAAGCTTAATCTATTTCCTATGAGAAATGTTTTAGTTATTTACGGTTTGAGCCATGCAATGCAATACCTCTGGGACATTATGCAGTACTCCCATCATTAGAAGGACACAGTCAAGTAGGTTTGGTTCAAATTTAGGTCTTTGCTTGACAGAATATTTTTATAAATGCCTTGTGTGTTCTCAGCAAATATTTTACCAAAATATACTTTTTCCTTGAAATAATTAATATAGGACACAGAATCCTTTAACACAGAGGAACAGTGTGTGATCTTCTAGCTGATCTGAATTTTGGACAAACTAACACCCTTGTCTTTGACTACTTGAGATAAACCCAGTGAAACCAGAGGGGTCGTTCCCATTACATTCACTAGACACTGGGTTTTCTGATGTCTTTAGCTACAAGAAAACTGATTGGTTTGCAACAGGCTAAGAAGAGGACCCAAAATGTTGGGCAAGAAATACATGGTTGTTTCACACAGCCGATAGACTTAGAGGTCACAAGAAACATGTTGAAAGCAATAGCAGCTTTCAACTCGGTGCTGAACATTCAGAGTACTGTGTTAAATTTTGAGCATGGGATCAAGGATCTCATCCAATTTCCTCAGTCCTTGTGAGTGCTTGGCAAAGAGTCTTGATAAACCAAGGAAACCATGTTCTATGTCTCTGTTGAGTGTTTACAACATCAGTGGCACTGGAAAAAGAGGTGGAGGGCAGCCAAAAGATGCACGAAGAGCCTCGTCAGAGCTAGGGGAAACCACTTCCTTGGCAGCAAGGTTGCAGCCCCATCCTATTCCTGGCTTCCCCACATATTGCTGATATTAGTGAGACAAGGCAAGGAAGGGCTAGAAAGAAAAAGAACGCCACCAAGAAGAAGGACCTCCACTACTGGGAATGTCAGCCAAATGAGAATGGGTAATATGAGAACGGAAAGTGGTGCTTCTGCCAGGGGTCTGGGAGCTATGCACAACAAAGAGTGAAAACGGGAGGTCAAAAATCAGGAGAGTCTTCTTGGCAGCTAAGGGATGGCTCTGGTGAGAGCTGAGCAGAGAAGGGAGGGAAACTTCTACCCCAGGCAGTTCAGTGCAAGAGAACATCCAAATCTAGCACTGCCAAGGGTAGAAAATTGGCATCAACAGCAGTTCCTTGGACTGCTCAGCATAACCAGCAATTCAATGACAGTGGAATGGTGACCTAAAGGTCCACTTTGGCTACATCCTCCTGTTTCCAAATTGCTTATTATGTAGACCTGTAACTTGCTTTTGAAGTGAGTTCTCAAAACGTTATTGCTGAGAGCAGGCAACTATTTTTCTTTGTGACCATTAAAAAATATTGCTTTTTGGTTACAGGGAATACCATTAATTACTCTCAGCAAGACTAGGAGAACTGAGAAATTTAAATGAGGTAGAAATGAGAGAGTACGCTCCAGCTCAGTATCACATCCAAAATGTTTGCAGGGTGAAAAAAAAAATACATTATTTATATATTTTTTTCAATGCAAAAAGACAAGGCTCCAAGCAACATGGAGAGGGTGAGTGGAGGTTGCCTGCACCTGACACTAAACTGAACAACATAGGGCTGGTCACACCTTCAGCAGGATGCGTCCCAGTGCTTCTCTGGTGCAAAACAGGCTTCCCCAGTCAGAAGCAAATCACCAGTTTCACAAGATAGAGTTGGCACATTTGTACTGCAGCACAACGAAAACATTCTCCCTGTCTAGCCACATGGACCTCAGCTTTGGAGGAAGAAGCCTGGAGAAGGAGCAGCCTCTGGGATCAGCTTCCTAGAATACTGAATTGTACTCACTTCTGTTTCACTGACAACCTTTTAACCTTTGCAGGGGTGTGAAGCAGAAAGAATTAAAATGACAGGAGGGGGAAGAATTTATGGCTTCAAGAGGGATATCCATTATCCCCTATGTACAACTATGTGAGTGTGAATATGCTTACTTATGCCTGTATTTGTATTTTAGGTACTCCCACTGCAAAACCACCATGACACTGAAAGAAAGCCAGAGCATGCAGTCTTGCACTGACCTCAGAAAAATGACTCAGATGATTTAAGTTACTTTCTTCATTCTCTCTGAAGTTATTGATTTGTTTAGACCTTGAACTTGAATTGTTACCTTTAAAGGCCATATTTTCAGCGAAGGTTTCAGGAAAAATGAGTGGGCACAGAAGGCACAATTCAATTTCAGGGGGTACTGTGCCACTGCCTGAAATGGGGGCAGGATAAGTTGCTTGAAAAGCCTTATTAGAATTTGGGGGATATAAAAACTAACCATGTACAATAAATGAACACAAGGATAATTATAGAAACAATATCACAAAAGGTTTTTTGGGGGGGAGGGGGCACAGAAAAACGTTGAGAAGTTTAACAAAAATATTCATGATGCTTCAGTCACAGCTGAACCAAAAGGAACTGCAAGTGCCCTTCACTTTAAGTGCTTTTTCCAACATTCAGGAGTACCTAGGGAAGAGCTGCGTGACTTGACTGAGGAACCGAGTCTCCTGACAGTTCATTAACTAGCATCTGAGGAATCTAAGTGCAATGCCTTTGTGCTAATCTTTTCCTGTGTATCTGCATGAGGCTTCCCTGACATCCATCATCCCTCCCTGGCAGAAACTCATGGCTTTTCTCAGCACCACTGCTCAACATGCAGGGGACTTAGGAACAAAGGTTTGGTCTGACTTTGCACACCACTTTCTGGCTGCGTATGGCTCTGCCCATGTCACCCACTGAGATATTGATGTAGGATATGAGAGGGGCAACTAATATGCACTGAGTAAGGATTTAATAGTGCTCTATTGTTAGCTGAACTGTGATTGCCAGGGAGAGGCCAAGCCACCAGGGACTGTCCCATCCGCTCATTGTTGCATGCTGAGCACCAGCAGAGTTTTGTTGGGACTGTGAACGAGACCTGGCAAACTGCAGAGAAATTCCCTTTCATTTGACTCATGAAACATCAAAGTCATCCTCTTTCAAGAGGGAAAATGATGGAAAACCTACAGTTTAACTTGCTACTTATTAGTCAACTTCTATCTTGGCAACATGAGCCTGCTTTATCATAACTCTGATTTACTGTAAAGCTTGTTAATGATGCAACAGCTCCAAGAATCAAGATTTTAATTACATTCCTGTAATTTAAAAAATGGCCACAAAGTGAGGGTTTGATTCCAGAACTTTCTGACTTCCAGCATCATTAAAGGGTTTTCCAGATGTCATCTAATTGTTTTTAATAATGTTAGAAAGAGAGTTAAATGCCTTTGTCCCCAGCATAATAAAGATAAAATCATTTCTTACCATTGTCATCACCCGAATCAGACTGGAAAGAGCTGAGGGACTGTACTTCAGAGTTGCTGCCTTTATTACTTCCTGCAAAACAGGTCACTTCTTCAGCGTCATCAACCCCTTTACCTTCATTGACAGCAAAAACAAAGCACAATGGTACTCTATATGTATGAGCATTTGTCTATTTATACCACGGAGCCATCTAAATGCCGCCCATGGGTAGTCTTCTATAATTTTTGTCAGAATAAAATTATTTCCTCCAGACAGAGGAATTGAACCATTGGTCACGAAGGCAGCTGATGACGATACCAAGATTTTTGAAGTGTTTGAAGCCCAGAGTCTCTTGAGTAGCTAACACCATCATAATCTAGGAATAAACATCTGTATTCAGATGCTTTTGATACCTTGTAGTCTCAGTGGCAAAGGACGACTTTAAAAATATGGTATAAACATCTTATACAAGGGATTACAGTTGCATTTATCTTAACTGTCCATTTCCTAACTTGAGAGCCTTTTTATAGGCTCACTCAAAGCTCAGTACAATTACTGGGCATCTTTTTATTTACATCAGTGGCCACTGGATCCACCATTGATGTCGAGTAGATTATGCTACAATTTACATTGTTTTTCATCAAGGACATTCAGTCTTGACAACTGTTCTACAGTTCAGAAACGTAACTGCAGCCTGTGGTATAAGTTCACATGTAATTAAATACAGACATTCAAATACACATTCTATGAGTGATAACAAGGAAAACATATAATTCACAGTAAGCACTGAGAGACAGATGTGTTAGTTAATTATGAATGAATATACTCAGGTGCTGCAAACAGTCAATCTACCTAAGTACATCTCTCCACCTGCTATCTGTAGATATTTCTACCCAGCATGGGGCACCTGCATATAGTAACAGCTGATTTGCTCCTGCTGAGAAGCATGGTATATAGTCGATGGAGTGAGTGCTGCAGTAATGAAGCTGCACTGATTCTACTCGTTGACAGCTGAGGTCCATCCCCACGGTGTGGCATCATGCTGTGCAGAAATTCATGCAGATACCAGAGGCGTCAGTGGCAAGAGCACCCAAGAGAATACAGAACAGAGCACGTATGGAGGCTTACGTGCTGAAACTTTCAATCTGCAGAACTGTATTTAATGGCTAAAAAGGTCAACCACAATACAATTGTGAAATACAGCCTGAAGGAATGAAAAATGTTCCATTTTTTCACTAGAAGACCTTGGCCAATGTGCTGCCTTAGATGAAAATGTGCAGGATGGATATGAGGTAGTGCTAGGTTCCTCTCTCTATTATCTGTCCTTATTCCCTAAAACAATGAGGCAAAATAATTCCTAGATCATGGAGTTTTAGTTGACAATTTTGATCAAAGTTGTGTTGCAATGGGGTTGAACGCTGACTAGGACATGTTACTAAAAAGAGGAAACATGGCTAAGAAAAGAACCCCCCTGCTCTGCTAAAGCAAACATCTCTCAAATAAACCAAATCCCTTCTTTGAGAAATATAACAATTTGAAGTTCGTTAGCCTTCAGGATAGAACATTAAGTGTAGTTGTGCTGCTCTACCAGCTGCACCCTGAGAGTGAACCCTAGCTATGGTGGGGAAGAATGAGGACATCATCCAGCGCTACTTACTTTCTGTCCCGGCATCCCACGTGCTCTTCCTGATGGAGTCACAGTCGGAGCGACAGGGAGACACAGCGGGCAGGTTGGGAGCCACGCTGCACACCACAACACCCCGCCTGGCTGTCAGGATTCGAGGGGACTCAGGATGAAACGTCGTCATCTCCTGGTGCTCCACACCAAGCCCATCCACTATCTTGTCCAGGTTATTTCGTGAGTCGCTCTGGAAGCATGGGGTATAGGCCATTGGCCTCACGGGCACCTGTGGAGGCCCAACCTCTTGGTAGATGTTCCTGCTGTCGCCGCTGTTCCTGATATTCTTGAACTGGATGCCGTTGCTCTTGTTGAGCAGGGCCGCAGTGGCTGGATCCTGTACAAGTGTGATGTTGTTGCGGGAGTAGTTCTTCCTGAACACTTTCTTGCGAAAAATGATAAAGAGGACGATCAACACAAATATGACAAACAGGACCACAGCTATTCCTATCAACTCCTCCTTGCCGACGTATGAATGCCCAGCTTGTATATTGGGAACCACCACAGGGCGAAGACCACAGTATTGTCCCACATAACCAGGTGTGCAGTTACACAGAAATGAACCAAATATGTTGACACAGGAGCCACCATTTTCACATTCTTCCCTTTCACACTCATTGATATCTTCTTCACACCTTAAAAGAAGAAAAGGAGAACATAGGGTTTGGAGAACACTTAGCAAACAGCCCAGCTGATAAGTGGTTCTTATCTTCTCAAAGTGGTACAACGACAGTGAACAACTTTCTGGTGCTTGGCAAATTATCATATTATTATCATATTATTTAATGGCATTTATTTTTTTCAGTAGCTATTCCATGGCTTTTTAAGATAATAAAATGAAAATGTCAAAAAGGAAGTAAGAATTTAAAACATCTGATAGGAAAAGGCTCCTTGATCCTAATAAGGCTCACAAAACGTAATAGAAAATATCAGAACTATTAAAACCTTTTTTGACCATAGGATGGGATTCAATATAAATATCAGGGGCATTCAAGGGGAAAGCAGAGTTGAGAAAAAATGTAGTAAAAATATTCAGAAACTACTAACTTGAGAGAAGAGGAGGATATACTGACTTCTAAAATTTATTTAGGACTGAGGATAAAATGAGAAAATATTAGAGAAGTGGGAAGAAAAAATACAGGAACCATAAACAGAGAGAAATGGGGAGAAGAACAAGCAATCAACAAAAAGGCAAAAGAAAACAAAAAGTCCAAACAAAAAGTCCAAATGAAAAAAAGGCAAAAAAGGAAGTAGGTCTGAGAATTTTTTGTTTCTACAGCAAGTATATATATGATCAAGGCTTGAATTTAAAAAACGAATGCAACAAATTAGGCTTTTATGCTAGGTCTAAGGTGACTGAAATTGATCCATTAAAAAAAAAAAACAACGTATCAGCTTCCACAGACTTAAATGGATTTCTCAAAAAGCCTCTAACAGTTAGGTGTCCGTATCAGTGAAAACCATTTGAAGATCATAGCCTGAAACAAAACTTTGGAGCCAAGTTCAGAAACCTCATGGATTTCACATTTCTCTTTAGCTTGCACTTGATATAACAGTAACTTTGGGGTTCTTTTTGCAGGGGAATCAAATAATTGTCTAGGTTAGAAAAGACCTTCAAGATTATTAAGTCTAACCATCAACCCGACCTACTGAGTCCCATCACTAAACCATGTCCCTTAGTTGAGTACAAAATGACTAATCAAAAAATAAATCAAATCAGTGAACTGAGATGCTCCCATTGGCCACGTGGAAAAGTTTACTTACGTTACTCCAGTCAGGCCATTCTTGCAGTTGCAGATGAAAGCATTGCCAATGGGATCGCATGAGCCTCCATTCCGGCAGGGATTTGGGAAGCAGGCTGTGATCTCTGATTCACAATTTCTTCCAGTAAACTGGGAGAGGCAATTGCACTGGTAGCCTGGGAGGTGAGGGACACAAAGAAATACATCAGAAGCCTGTCACTGTATCTATCTAGAAGCAAGGGAATCCATTTGGCTAATTTACTCGAAAAATATATATATATTGTCCTGGGGGGGGTGGAAGAAGATGTTTATAGACATTGTGGTACGTCTCCATGGTCCACGCTAACTTCAGTAGAGCATTTGCTTATCTCAGATGTCTGGGCAATTGAAGTTTATTTCTACAAACAGGGACCAAAGGAATCACTGCAGCCCAAACTATTCTGAACATCATTCAGGTAAGAATAAATGTCCTCTGTGAACAACCTTGGTTGTGGTAAATATTCTGGATCAGCAATATATCTCCCACTTTTTTTTTAAAAAAAACAAAAGACTATATTTTTCAATAGTAGCAGCCAACACTTCTTTTGGGGCTCCATCAAAGATCAAACACATGAGCTGAGAGCTCTTCTACATCTGCCTTTTATAAGAACAACACAGTAGGGATGTGATGGCAATAATAAAACACTTGATAGTGATACTTAACGCTTTCATAAGGTGCATCACCCAGGCGTGAACTATAAACTTCATAACACCAGCTGAACTGGGCAATACCATCTCTAATCAGAGCTGATTAGGCACCGTGTATGCTATTAAGAGACTGATTAATCACTAGCTGCAATATATCATGTGTAGCACCACTCAAGTGGAGGGGGACTCTACAAAGGATCAAAGTTTTTCTTCCACGTTTCTTGCAAAGAGCAACATCACTCAGAAACAGTTCTTGAAACCATCAGTTCAACCCCCAAGTACCAAACATCAATCTTTTTTTTTTTTTTTTTCTTTCTCTTGTGACTTCATATGGCACAATGACATTGATAAGAACCTTATTAAGGTCACAAAGAAATCCAGTGAGACAATGCATGTCTTTATGTTGTGAACTGGATATTGATATCTGAGTGCTTCTTCACTTGAAAAGAGCAAGGAACAGCTACTTTCAAAATCTAAGTGTCCCGAACCAATGCGTAGGCAAGGTTCAGGCTTCAGTTATGAGAAAAAGCAACTGAAAATGGCATATTAAGCACCTGTAACAAGGAATCTTCCTGCCATTAATACTGTTGGACCTAGAGCTGAAATGGTTCAATGCAGCTCAATTCAATGTCAAAATTACAGGAGATAAAGCTGGTATACCTTAAATACTGTGTCACAGTGGTGAGATTTTTAAACTTTTTTTTTTTTTTTTTTTTAAATCCTTACATCTACACATTTGAAATATATATATATATATATATATATATATATGCATTCTCCCAGTTCTAGGAAACAAAGCAGGAGTTTCTGGCACAGTTACGAGGAAGAGAATTTCACAGAAACAGTACAGAGAAGCCCAGTTATGGTATGAGGCAAAAGTAATTCTGAATTAGGACTCACACATCTTTTATGTCCTATCCAGTTCAATTCACCCTGCTCAGTTACCCTAATTGAATTCTTTCATGAGGACAGCTTTAGAGAACAAACTTGGAACCAGATTTACTGGCTTATTCAGTCAAGAGTCCAATCCCATCTAACTGAAGATATATGAAATAGATACTCAAATATCATGCTGTTTCATTGTCCTGCTACAAAAAAAAAAAAAAAAAAGGAAAAAAAAGGAAATAGAAGCACTGCTGTTTTAAAGTTGCAGAATTAAGAAAAGAAACAATTCCACTTTAAGGCTTCCTAGAAGTCATGTTTTGGACAGCACAAGAAAGACGGGATTATTTTTGGTGTTTTACACACATCTTACTCAGACAATGCCAACAGCTTTCTGGACCTGGAGAGAGACGGGACTGAGGAATTACAAAATCGTGACTGCAGCAGGCATCACATTTTGATGCCATCCTTACAAAAGGTTCATTATTAGTTGGTAAAATACCTGATCTAGGAATGCCTGAGGTAGAAATCATAACATGAATAAGTAAGGCAGCTTCAGTGCTACTTTTTATGACTGAACAGTGACATCTATGGTTCAAAAATTTACAGTAATGTTTTGTATACTTTTATGGTCTCAGTGAGTTTAAGTGAAATGAAAATGTTCAGTGTTTGTTGCCTTATGTAATAGCAGAATAGATTTGTTCTTCTATTTGTTAACCTACATTTTAAAACTATATAACTTTAAAGTGACTTTAAAAAACAGCTTTCTGCACCCGTGTTGCTAGTTGGCAGTCAGCAGGAAGACAATGCCTTCAAATCATTCTTAACACCTCTTCTATTTGTTTCAGCTGCACTTAAGTTCTGGGTTGTCATCCTCTAACACATTCTGTTACATTTATTCACTGCAGACAACCTGAGAATTTGATTTAAAAAATCCTTTTTCCAATAAGTATAAAAGGAAGATGGACTTATTATTATCGTTGCCTATTGTTTATAATAGAGATGCACTAATTTCAGTTAGCATTTTGTATCAAGAGTAGATAAAAGTGAATGCTCCAGATGGGCCAGAGCTCTACTGGGTGATGTATGAACAAAACTGAAATGAATAGTCTGCTTACGAAAGCCAACATTCTTGACTGAAGTTGATTTAATGATGGTGCAACGCGGTCAAGTATTCGAAGGCTGAGGTATTCGGCATAGATTCTAAGTCTAGGGATCAAAGTTAGTAATAAAAAGGCAACAAAGCTAGGAATAAAAAGGCAATAAAACAAAGCAGTGGTAAATTATAGTATTTATCACTGACTTTTCTTCCTTTTAGAAGCGCTGCCATACACCTGCCAATGCTGAGCCTCTGGCAAAAGACACCAAACTTTCCCATGACATATACACGCTCAGAGCTGCGAGGCATTCATCCGGGAGGGCTTCAGCACAGCAAAGCATATGTCCAAATCCATGGAGTAGGGAAGCAAAGAGCCGATACGGCTCTTTTCACAGCATGGGTTGACTCGGCCAGCAGACTTGCCAGACCTTTTATGCTTTTCCAAACCTCCCGGCAGAGGCTGTAATTTTGCCTGGTGCTGCACATTGTGGCCAAATGGCCGTGGACAAAGTGCAATTCCAAATAAAACCTTTTTGGTCAGAACTGCATCCTAGATCTAACAAAGAATTTTTATTACATTTTTATTTTAATATCCAGGAAATGTATCATGTATTTCTTCTTATCTGTTTAATGCAAGAATAATAAGCAAACTTCCCATGTCCAAGGACAACACAGCTGAGGAAAAGGCCTAGTGCCCCTGTCCTCTCAGTCCAAAAAGTACATTACTCTTTCAAGAAATCTAGGGCTTTCTCCTGTTCACAGTGAAGGCACTGGAAAGCTTGGAAATTGATCAACATTTAAGATCATACAGTCCATCTGGGTTCCCTCCAAGAAATATGAATATTTCATTTTGCATACTGATGCTGAAAAATGTTGATATGCATTCTCCAAGGCAGCAAATCTTGTGCTGTCACTGCTGTATGACTTCAGAGGGATCCAGTGGAGTAAGATAGAAAGCTCTGACAAGCATGTGCGATATTGCTGGGGTAGGACCAATGACCCCCAGCATGTGCCACAACAGCTCTACCAACAGCTGACCTATAAAGAACCACAAGCAATGATCAATACTATTGCCCAACACTTACGACATACCCCCCTACTGCCTACATATAGTCTTAGGCATTCTGGTTATTTTATTAGGTTTCTCTCATGCTCCTTCACTAATTTGAGTGTGTCCAACCCCCCCCCCCCCCCCCCAAGTATCTATGTCACATCCTCTGACTCCAGCAGCTTCTCTTCCTGACTTCTTGGTATGTCCCTTTTCAGTCATATGAAGAGTCAGGAAGAAAGGGGCTTTTTCAGCTCAGACTTTACTGAAGAGCAACAAGCTGAATGTGAGGACACCACACAGGCTTCCTGTCTATACCTATGTTTGCTTGGCACTTGGTAAGCAGCGACAGTGGCAAAAGGCAGGCACTGTGCCATCAGCAGATGGGATGCTGTTGTGCAGCGAACATCTCTGTTGGTAGAATTCCCAGCCTGAGCATCTGAATGTCTGTCTATCCTCAGGTTTACTTGGCTTTATTGAAGAGGACGCTCCTAACTGCTGCCAATTCTTTTTTTTTTGAACACGTGTATGCTTCTCTTTCTATCTATCACATGCAAGAGGAGCAGGAATTTATTTATGTGTATTCGCTTTTGCATTTGATCTCCCCATGTAGTTTCTTCTCCTGCTGTGCTGCTAGACCTGACAAACTCAGTGTCAAGAAACAGGCCTGCCCTTGGCTCTGCTCACAGTGTCTTGTGGTGAGTTAACTGATGAGAAAGCTGAAGGTGAAAACTCTTTCACAACATTTATGTTTTGGTGTGTTTACAGATATACCTGGCCAGCTTCAAGAACTGTGTGTTCCTCAGCCATACATATTCCTGCTACTTCAGATTAAACTTAACTGTCTTCAAAGAGATGATCATTGCTTTATGTTACAACTTGGTAGGAAAATGAGCCTCAGTCTGTGTTGAACTGGTGTTTTCTATGAGAGGATTGGTGTGTATTTGCTTTGAAACTGTGAATCTAAATCCAGATGTCTAAAAGCATAGCTATAAATAAGATTGAAATAATCAAGAATATGTTAAAACCTTTAAAAATGAACTGATGCACATTTGGTACTCACTCATGTTACAGCATATTCGTTTGTTTGTGTTTGTGTGAAAGAGACACCCAGAATAGAGAGCTGGTAAATTCACAGCTACGGCAGTAATCCACTCATTTTTCCCTGATGTCATTATTACCAGCTACCTAGACCTCAAAATCATATATGTGGTTAATGTTGCCAACTTGCTTTAAAATGTATTAAAATCACCACCTAGGTACCAAGCTGTATTTTTCCTCCCATTGGATTTTAACTCTGTTCATAAAAAAATAAAAGGAAGAAAAAACGAGGAGAAGGAAAAGCAGTGACTTTCTGTCCTTACACTCTGCCCACAGTCCTTGACTTGCTTGATATTTTTGCTCAAATGCTTCCTATTCAAATAAAATTGCCTACTCATATAAGCCATTTACTTCAATCAAAGCCAGATGTATATAGGACTGATCACATTAAAAGGAAGTAACTATACGTCTAATTGCAGGCTTTACAAGTACGAGGTTTTTCTCTGTGGTTGGAAAGCTTGGCACAGTATTCAGATTTGATTACAGTAAAGCTTTCTATTGCTGTGATTGCTCATGTTGTTATTCAAGCAGATAAACATACACTTACTATTGGCAGAACTAGTAATGCCACTCTATTATTAAGGTTCTGTGACATTTCCCATTTTAAGACCTCGTATTCAGCAGCTTATAGCTTAACCACACTTTAAACACTTGGTTGAATTTTCTTGGGAAATTTCAGTCCAAAGAGCCAAGTTGTTAAGGAACGCGAGGCAGTTTGTCAGGTTACAAAATGCTAACAGCTTTCTTTAAAAATAGCTTTACTGACCCATACTTAAGGGCAGAGACTAAAAATCTGGAAGAATGTGGTCTATATTTCAGGGTTTTGGTTTCCAACGGCTCCAAGAAAACTGTACTAAAGCTGAAGTCTCCTTCTGCTGGGATTCTCCTGGTTGTTAGCAACACTTCTGGTGGGTGCTTTTCCCCCTTTCCCAGGCCCTTTTAAGCATGCATGAGATGTCCCCGTGGGGTCCCAGGACACGCTGTGCCCTGTCTCAGCTTTAACACAGACAATGCTGGACACCCACTGCTGCCACAGGACTTAATTCAGATCTGTGGAAACATGTGAGTGCAAGCAGAGGTTCCTGTCGTGGCCACTTTCTGGTGGTCCATAAACCAGATTTTGAAAGCAGAGTAGCTCTTCTGTGCTCCCAGCGATGTCTCAGAGCATCTGAGCTATCTGTTCCATACGTTCACACTCTTTGTGCATACAAAGCACAACTTCAGCAATTCCCAAAACAGGGCCATAATATTACCCTATTCCCATAGCTGCAGCAGGAACTAAAAGGCAATCAGAAGCAGCTTTTTATTAACGGGGAACAGGACAGTAGGCATTTACACTGAAAGGAAGAACTCACAACAGGAGTACAATTACTGAGTTTGCATGATGATCAATTTATGCAAATTGTGTGTAAATTAGACATGGCCCCTTTGATTTCTGGTGTGTAGCCAGCAACTTTCATGTTACAATGTTGGAAAACCTTTACTTGACTGTTTTCTTTTAAAGTTAGCTACAAATATGTGCTTTCTTTTTCTCTCTCTTAATTTCCTTGTAAAGCACAGTAGGGTGTTTTTTTTTTTTTGTTTGTTTTTTTTGTTTGTTTGTTTTTTTAAGAAAAATGATGTTAACAGCATATGAAATCTGTTCTGTAAAATTCATATTAAAGAATTCATTTATTAAAATAAATCCTATTATTATTCCAAAGGACCATTATTCTCCAGAAATGCTAATAGGAGGAAAATATCATATTAGTATGATATTATTATTAGTAAAGAGATCTTGATGCTACTGAGTGCCCTGGGATTGGAAATGTGACTTTGCTTGCACAGTGTATTTTTAAATGTTTCCTCTCCCCAAAAGCTGCCGTTTCCTTTCTTAAGATAAAAAAATAAAGATTTATTACATTTTTATTCTATTTTAAGTGAAATCCATTTGCTAACGTCTATGTCAGCAAATACAATGTCTGGCAATTCTTAAATGCACATTGCAATTTGTGGCTCTGTAACTAGCGTTTGCAGTGCTGTTGGGCTCTCCACTCTAAGGAATTTAATTACATGGTCGTTTTGTGCACGGAGGACACTAGCAACAGAATTGTTTTGCCTGGTGGAAAAAACAAACAAACAAAACAAAACAAAAAAAACAACAACTGTCCATGACTTCCCCTGATGGGGCTGGGCTACAGAACCACCGATGTACAGTCAGGGCCCATTGCGCTGGAATTATGGCTTTATAACAATCCTGTATTTACATACACTGCTGAGGCAGTAAAAACAGCAAACACATTTTTGAACGGCAGGCAGCTGAAACATCCCCACAGGGCACATGCCCCCTCACCAAGGCAGGAAGGCAGGCAAGTTAAATCAGCTCCGCATCTGCGTTCCAGCAGCGAGTTATATTGACAAGAAAACTGTGTGTGCCATTCCAGTAATAAAATGGGTCCAACCTTCAGAGCCACTGGTTTCTCCCCACCCCACTGCTCCCCTCAGTGTGAACTGGCATGCACAGGGAGCTGGGGAAAAAAACACACACAATTGCTGTGAAGCAGTTCATTAGAAAGGTTTCAATTTACACATCACGAGATCGTTGAGCAATACTGTAAATAGGCTTAAATAACATCAATAGAAGGAGTTGTTCTCGTGCTTCCTAGGATGCTAACTTAGGGAATGGTTAACCTTATTCATTAAGCATGGAGTCTGAATCAAAGCCGTGTTATGTCCATATACATATTACACATCTATTTCATAGGGATGTACATAGTCTTTACATAATTCTCTCAGTGGCCGCAGCATCCTTCTTCCTCAGGATGAATTCCTTTTGCCCTTGTTGTGCAGCACTCCTTTTCTTACCTTCCCTCAGTAAATAAAGACCTATAATGGCACAAGCAAGCAGTAGCATCCATCCTTGTGCTGCACAGCCCTGTGTTTCATTGCTCCCACCTGTCTGAACATCTCCATCCACTGACAGCAAAGCCGATGGCACCCTGCTGCACGCTTCGCCCTGCTCACTACAACCCAAGGCAGGGCAGGAGCCCAGCCTTTAACATTTAGCAGGCAGAGGTGCTGACTGGGCCAAACTGGAAATGAATCCCAAATGAGCTGTGGACCCATTCTGCCTATGGCTGCACAAGATACCCCAGGAAACAGCATGACTACACCCCGTGCTCTGCAGAAGCACAATCTAGCTCCTCCACTAAGTGCAAACTCTGCCACTGAAGTGCACTGTTTAATTTTTGGAGGGAGATACAAGCTCATTGGCATCTACGTACCGTTGGAGTTGAGGACAGGCATGAATGTATGCATATATGTATTTATTTATCTTTACTAAAAAAGTGAAGACAGCCATGATCTATATATAGCCCGGGGGTTCTTAAGGTAGAAGTGTCAGAGCTGCAAAATCAACTAACTATGGAGGACAGAGAAAGTAAATGCTGGCATAGAAGAAGACATAGCTGAATCAAAGCCAAGGATCCAGAGGCAATGCTAGCTGAGACCTCAGCATCAGAAATCCACACTGCTGGGGCTTACTATATAAGGACAAAAAACTTCTGTCTGACAGTCAGTTTTGCTCATCGGATTTCAGCCTTGAAAACTAAATTAAACTGTTCTAAGGCTTTGGAAATTTCTGAAGTTTATGAGTAAATAAATAAATAACAAAAATAGTTCTGTGAATAGCACCTTCACAAAAATACCCCAATTAAAAGAACCACACAGGTTGGGCACAGAAAAATCTCAGGCTCGGTGAGGGGTTGGAAGGATGGAAGGACTTTAGAAGCCCTGGTGCCAGCACGAGGCTGCATGGGGAGGACAGGGAATGCGTCTTGCAGCTTCCTCCAGGTGTGCAGGTTTCAAAGACATTCTGAAGTAACAGCTAAACTCTCAACGAAGAAAATGAGCTAGCGAGTGCAGCAAACTATCTACTCCTGGGGGAACTAGGAGGGAAATATGAGAGTGAGGCTGAAAACAATGAAAAGCAGAAATTACATTTACAGGTATGAGGGAACTGCATGGACACAGTTAAGCAGAAAGCCCTGGACAGTGGTTAGATGGTCCATAAAAAAAGCCTAGTGGGATTTTCCCTAGGGAAACATGAACCGAACTACTAACAATAAGTGAATGGAAAGCTCGCTGCTTGCAGAAGACCTCCCTGTTAAGCATCCTCCTTTCTGGACTGGAAAATGTCCTTGCCAGGACAAGGTGAACATCACATCTTGTCAGCTCACTGTGGCAAAGTTTTAGTTTGCCAGAAAAGGTGAATAATGCTTTCTGCTAATACACTGTAGGAAACCGGATGAGAAAGTTGTACATTGCAGTGATAGAGCAGCCCTACAAAAAAAGGCCCTGTATGTATGCCATTCGCTTTTTTCCTACTAAGATATTCTTATGGTCAGGGTACCTTGTGCACGAGTTTACTAGGCAGTAACTCACTACCACCAAATCACACAAGTCATCGTATAACCACTGGATAGTAAACCCTAACATGAGCACCATTTAAATCAATGCCCTATAAACTTTGATATTACTCAGACCTTGAAGCACTCAGGCCTCCAAGGAAGCTGTAAAATATACTTCTGGGGGTTTATAATAGTGCGGACTCACTCTTCTACATGTAGACATGGAATCAAATTACGTAGTCACAAAAGGTGTTTGTAGACAGCTCAGTAATTATTTCTGACAGCTTGAGAAACAGAGAAGGGCAACAGTACCGCTGCATCTGTGATGGACGTTCGAAATCACCATCTTCGTGCACAACCTTCGATGCTGTAAATGGATCCCGAAAAATCCAGCTGAGCATTACAGTAATTGTAATTCTATTGGTTTCTATAGAAATAGGATTATCCTAACAGCCAATAAATCGATTTCCTCCTGGAATACTAATGCAATGTGAAGGGGCGCAGTTTCACCCTTATTTATAGAGCAAACAGCTTTTACACAATTTGAAATATCCATCACAGTTGCATAGAGTTCATGAGATATATATATATATATTTTTTCAAACATGCTGCTGAGTAAAACCATCTCTGACAATAAATTGTGGAGGAAAACGAGGCGGAAAACCCATAAAGTAATGCAAAATATTTACCACCAGATGGCACGCTCGTACAGGTGCCGCCGTTCTGGCAGGGATGCCTCTCGCAGGCGTCGGGGTAGAGGACACAGCCAAGCTTTAATTCGGTCAGGCCAACCACTTCTGCAAAGCTGCTGCGTTTGTTTTGGAGCGGCAGCTCGTTGTTATTTAGGACAACTGAATCCAGGCAGCCCTGAAAGCCGCTCAAGACCTGCGTCGTTCTCTTGTCGGTCAGGCTGCGGACATTATCCACTTGGACCTGGGCTCCGAAATAGACGGAGCTATCCGTGCTCAGAGTCTGGAAGTAGAGGGGGGCTTTGCGGCGCTCCACGTAGCTGTCGTCCAGGGACAAGCTTGTGAAATTGCGATTCAGCTCCAGGAAGACAGAATGCCAGCTTCCATCGTTGACAGCCCTGCCAGAAATCCCCAGGATTCCCGGGCCACTCCCGCAGTCCAACTGGAACCAGAGTTTGCCATCCACAATCTGCAGGAGGAGAACAGAAATCAAAGCGCTTCAGACACTCAGATGTCTAGTAATACGCTCTCAGAGAGAACCTGCAAACACAGAGGATTTCCAGTCTCTGTACAGCGCCAAGGATGTCTCCTACATGATGCTGAAATAGCAAAAAGCTGTGCCTTTATCATCAGCAATAAACACACAGTAGTAACCATTACTACTTAGAATTCACCAAAAGCTAGTTACTGTAGGCAAACTGAAAATATGATAAAAATATAGAAATATAGCTGCATAACACATGGGAAGAATGGGAAGAATGGGTGTCTCAATGAACAGGGCATGGACCACAGGACTCCTGTTCTGCTGCTGTGCTGCTGCTATGCCATTGTGCTTCCCTGAGCAAGTCCTGCTGTCCACCTGTGTGCTGTGATTGTGCTGCCGGTGGTTGATGCTACCAGACAGTGCCTCAGGGCAAGCAGCCACCTCTGACAGAGAGAGATGAAGTCAATGATCACTGCTATCAGCTGTGGATGTTATGTGCTCTGGTCACGCACACATCCCATGCTTCCATAACCTGTTGGAGCATCTCAGCAAGGTGTGCATTTGTCCCGAAGTTTAGTTTCTCTAAGGATGACAGTGATATAGATGGGGAAGGCGACACCATTAGGAACACCGAGGTTAAGCCAAGGGCTGGTGCAGCACTGCCTGAGACTTCCAAGGCTAACGGGAGCATTTATCATGTTCCAGGGAGTGCTGAGGGTTCAGGAGCACCTACAAAATGCTTGAGTATGTATGAGGAATGAATGGGACAAACTGGAAACTTTGGTCCTTTCCCAGAGCTATGATACCATTGGTATTAGTGGGACTTGGTGGGATGAGTCCCACAGCTGGAGTGCTATTCGGGAGGAACAGGCAGGGCAGGCGAGGTGGAGGTATCGCGCTGTCCAAAAAGGAGAGATGTGACTGTACAGCCCTTGTCGTTAGGTATGGTGCAGCAGAGAGCCTCTGGTTAAGGGTTATGGGGCCAGACAGCAAAGCAGGTTTCGTCTTGGATATCTACAATCAGCCACCCACCCAGCATGATGGCACAGATGAGCCATCCTATAGGCAATTAGGGGAAAACTCTGGATCAGTTGCCCTCCATCCTTATGTAAGATTCCAGCTTCCCAGCCATATGCTGGGACTATCACACTGCCATGACCAGCAAGTCTGCAAAATGCCTAAAGCACATTGAAGACTGAACACAAGCACTTAGCAAGTCAACGAGGACAGGTCCCCTCCTGGACCTGCTCACTGGGTAAAGAAGGCTGGCTGATGTCCCATGCCTGTCAGTGCTCAAGAGACATTTGGATAATGCCCTCAATAACATGATTTATGTTTTGGTTTGTCCTGAAGTGGTCATACAGTTGGACTTGATCTGTGTAGGTCCCTTCCAACTGAGCTATTCTAGTTCCAGTTCTAATTCTAAAATTCTGTTTGGCCAGAAGTCAGTTATTTTCCAGGGAGGCTATACTATCTGCTCTGCATATACCTCATATAAAATGGCTTCCAGTTTTCCTCCTTTCCTCATGTGTATGCTGGTTTCATGGTTTTAGAGCAACTGTTGTGATTTCTTATGATTGAGACACTGGAACTAAGGAGACACATTAACTATAAAATAATACAGCCCTTCCCCCCTGATAGGGAAGGTCTAAAAGTAAAGTAAAATCCATCAAGAACTATCTTATGACATATTAATTGGACTCAAGCTATCTGAAAGTTCTTGCAATTATTTTACCTTTATGCCATAATCTAAGATGTATTTATTCCTGCAAATTCCATCTCAAGACAGATCTGTCCCATTATTTATCCCCCTGAAAAGTTCAGGTGCTGTGTCCTTTTGCAGACTTCCCTGCAGCACAAGCTGTGCTGTGCACCACGTTACTCCTAACACAATGCTACTGCTCTCCTCTAGCAAAGTGGAGGTGCCATAGCTGTGAATGGCTCAGAGGCCAAAACACTTGAGACCATACATTTTACTCTAGCAAAGAAATACTCCTCAGATTACAGTCTGAGTACTGTTTGCCACTTGCTAGTGCTCCAGTCTTCACTAAACTTAAGTCTATATCATGCATTAAAGCAAAAGTTCCCCCATAATAATTATATTATTGTTATTTTCAGCATTTTAAAGCCCTTGGAGGTTCACAAAACTACTTGGAGAAAAACAAAACAAAACAAAACAAAACAAAACAACTATGGGTAAAATGTTGACTTCTGATTATTTCTGAACTTCGTGTCTCTGCTTTCCAAATCTCAGTCTCATGACCAGTTGAATTTGATCCAGGGTGTAACCTCAAGCCAAGCCACATGGGCCAGGTGGGGTGCCACCACACCACACTGCTCCACTGCTCTGCAATTGCTTGGACAGGGCAGGTGCAGAGACACTAAGCACACAGTGAGCTCCACACAAATGCCCACTACCTAAAATATTCTGCATAGCATGAAGGGTGAATAGCATGAAGGAGCCAGAAGAACAAGAATTAGGTCCTGCTACGGGCAACTGGTTATTTCAAGGTCCTTGACCTGTAGGATGTAATGAAACGGAGAAGAAATGAGGTCTGTGATTGTAACATGTTTGAGGGATGGATATTTGCTTGGTGCTCCTACAGCTCAATCAAAAAAAGGCTAACGGATGCATAGAAAAGTAAGTTTGGACCATTTTTCATTAGAAAGTCTTTTTTCAAAGGACTCAAAACTCAGCTATAAATTATTTCTGTAGATTGAAATTAGGCCTATTAATGCATCTGCTCAGGAGGAATCTTGGTAAACAAGATGCCCTGAGATGATTTCCTCCAGAGATGGAGCAATGCTTTATTTTGCTCTGTGCAACAAAATAGTCCACAAACCTTGAAGGTGCTGCTCAGAAAGCAAGGTCTGTCTCAACAGGAATACAAATCACACAGAAAAATACATGCCAACATATTACACTTTGAAAAATGGCCATCATTGGATAGCAGTTAACTTTCTTCTTATTCTAACGATTTTTTCCTATGGAAACTGTACTACTGATTGTATATGACATACATATACCTCCCCTAAGACTACTTATACCCTGAAGGACCTACTGCCTGCATGTCTATTGCCCTTATTCACAGAACATGCTTTTCCAATTATCTTTATAAATACAACACCACATATGAGCACCTGGGATAAATATTGCAGCATTTATATATGGGAAATGATGATGTATAAGATTCACCATTAAAATATGTTTTATACATCTTTCTCATCCATTTTTATTTCTTTTTACCAGCAGATGATCTGACATACACGATAAATGTATATTATCTGAAACACTGTGCTTCCTTCTTTTTATTAAAAAGGCACTAGCAACCCCCACCCTAGGCTAGAGTGAAAGATGGGAAGGATGGTCCAACTTGCAGCACTAGCCTAAGATATGATAGATATGCATGGGAATCCACACTCTGCTACACTCTTCCTCTGGGATCTCAAGCAAGTCATTAGTTTCAGGTCTCCATCAGTAAAACAAGGGTAACATCATTTCCCTACCTCACACCAGTGCTTTATGGATAAATACATTAAAGACTCTGACATGCGCAGAATCCCCTAGCACTGGGACCATAAAAAATACTTTCATTAAATGGATGGTCACAGGCTTTGCTGCGGTGGGGCAGGGAGGAAATATTTGTCCCCTGCTGGCCCCAAACCTCTAAAAGGACTGAGGAACACCAGAGGGCTCCTGTCCTGCATAATTAGCAGCTAGGCTGGCAGGGCATGAAGGAGAAGAATCTGCTGCAAAAGGGCAGAAAGACACCTCCTCCCTAAGCACTGCGAATTCAGCTGCAGAACTTCGATTCAGCAGTTAGTTCCTGCGATTCCTCCTAACTGATGTAACATCAGGGGCACTGTCTCATCCTCAAAGGGGAATCTTAGGTTATAGCCTGGACCTTGATACCATGAAACGCTGAACTTTAAGTAAACTTCTGACCAAATGAGGTACATGCAAACAAATAGTATGGAAATCCAATAAAAGACCAATGTTTGTGCCAGCGCTCAGCGGTTATCCAGACAATAACCTCAGAGGGATGACTGGTCTGGCTGACAATTCGTAGCACCAGACTCTCAGCTCAGGACTGAATGTGTGACGCTTTGCTTTTTTCTCCAGCTATGTAAGAAACACAGCAGAAAGCTTGAATTACTCTGTCTTACAGTAGAGAGCAGAAAACCCTGCAACCCCTTGGTAATGCAGAGACACTCTGCATCCAGATGAAACTTGGGAGATGCTGCTTCAACTACACAGGCAGACAATTCCCAGCAAGCTTCCAGCTGCCTACCTCTCAAACCTTTCTGGGCTCAGTTACGCTGACTCTCATTGTACTCATCAGGACAGTGAGGTAAACGCATACTTACACATGTATGCTCTTACAGACACAAAGTTCCTCACATACAAAGTGGGCAGAGAAGTACAAAGAACGGAGATGGCTCCAAAAGGTGATGCAATCTGTTACATTTCAATGGTTTCATTCAATGAGCAAAATGGAGCCAAGCACATTCTGTAAATTATATTAGAATATTAGCCTGGCTAAGATGTTTGGCTAACATTCATATTTGTGTATCAACATAGGTAATAAAATGATCAAATGGTTCTTCTGAGACCACCTTAGGCTCACACAGTCCATCTGCAGTCGCACACCATGGATACAGCATGCTGCCTACTAATCTATCTGGGGAAATATTTCGTTAGCTGAATTGCATTTCGGGTTCGTTTGTGTAAAACGGTATATTTAATTAAAATATTACTTGTTTCAACTCCAGCCATAGCTGGGATCATATCCAAGCTTCAGTCTTATCCAGCGAAAGCCAAGCAGCAGTAATGCATTAAAATGTATAATACACACTTAACTAAACCATGCAAAGTTTCACATTAACTGCCTGGACGGGAGAACATATGCTTGCTTTTTACCATTTAACAGCTATGTTTCTGGAATGAGGAGAAACTCTTCCTTTACCTATTTTTAACCCTTTGAGTTCTGGAAATCAAATCAAATCTCCACTATATTCCTTTAAAAAAATGAAATAAACTGTGTAATTTTTTTCTGGAATGGCCTCATTATGCTTTAAATTGTTAACTTTTATTTTTCCCAGATAGATGCTACATAGGAAAAAGGAAATGGTGATGCTGTTTTCAGCATATGAAATCCTCCAAAGGAAAAAAAAAAAAAAGGCCATCGACCTGCATCTCATTTTGCTCCAATTGTCTTAAAAGCAGGAACGCACAATGAAAAAATGGCCAACCTCTCAAAATCGATGGATGTGCTGCTTTATTTGAAACAGCTGAATAAATAACACCCTTATTATATTGTATCAACACAGTGTAGCTGGTAGGCTTTCAGCAATGTAGTAGACGGGCAGTTTGCTCTATGGAATTGATTATTCATCCAAGGACACCGTGTTATGATTATGAAATATTTCCATCACTAAAGTTATCATAAATGTATGAGTTCACAAAATTACGCTGGTCACTTAAGCAGTGAAAACCATACTGCAGCATTAATTTTTAAATAGACTGCAATGGGGGAGACTTGCTTGAAAAAAATCAATGCCACTATACGCCCCAACTGCGCTCTTCTGTTCTGCCTGTTCTCCCATGGGTTTGTACTATGTGGTGGGTTTAAACTTCTTCCAACTCTACCTTCGTTTGGGGTTTAGTGTTGTTGCTGCGCCTTCTGGTGCTAAACCAGCAACATACTTAAGTATATGCTTAAAATTAAGTTATGTGAGCACTTCCAATTGCCTTCAAATACAGGAAGTTAAGCAAGTGATTAAGTGCTTTGCTGGAGTGGTGCCAGGGTGCTCAAAAGAGCACAGGATCCCATCCTTTATCCTCTATTTGGAAAGCTTCTCCTCATGTTTAATTTAATTGAAAGCAATGCTCGAATGATAACAACTTCACATTTATAGACCTCTAATTAATCTACTCAAAGGCCTCATTTCTGAGAGCCTCCTTATCTCACAACATACGTACCTGGTTAAAGGAAAAAAAAAAAAAAAAAAAAAAAAAAGAAAGCTTAACTTCTGGATTACAAATAAAAAATACAAGCTTGGAAAGTCTAAGGGTAACTTACCTGAAAACTGAGTAAGGGATCCCCAGTGTGCAGTTCACGAGTCAGTTGATATCCTTGACGAGTCCTGCTATGGCTACATCCCTTGAGCAGAATGCCACTTGTCTACCATGGAGCACTTTTGTGAGACCTTAGTCTGATGCTCCTCTGCTAAACAAGCTTCATGAACAAAATTAGGAATTCCTGACCTCTTAAGTGATACCACATCTCCAAAACCACACCAAATGTAATGCTTTTCTTTTCTTTAAACCTTGTGCTTATAAAATCCAAAGGCCAGATCTGGGAAAGGACTTACTGTAATAGCAAATCCTTCCCTACCTCAAAGAAGAGCAAAGAAAAGCAAGGTGTTAGGCTCCAGGAGGGGAATTCCCTGTGTCATTCCCTGCCTGATGCACTGGAGATAGTGGCACCCTCGCATCTTAGCACTGCATAGATGATTCTGGACCTCACTCATAAGTCACGTGAGGGGTCCAAAGATCTGTATTAAGTGTCATGAGATAAGGTTCAGATCTGGAAATCCTTCCTTACAGCTAGGAAGAAAAAAAAAAAAGGCAAAAAAAGCATGACCCTGAGATTGGCCTCTGAGACAGGAGCAGAACACCCACTGCTCTTGTCACTGCTCCTTCAGTTATCATTTTTTTCTTCCCAGTACCTTTCAAAGCAAAATGATCAAGTGATTGTGGGAAGCCAGGACCAAAACCACAGAATTCCTAACCCAGAACTAAAAACCCAACCCAGACAACTGCCACGAGGGGCTCTCTTACTTATTTTTATGTTAACATCATGAATTTTTCACTTTTGGCTGCAAAATTGCCCAGCTTCAACTGGCGATTTCCATCTAATTATATACAACCCAAAGATTATCAAACTTCTTCAGAAGGAGAGCAGCCTAAGTTCAGTCCATTAGCATCAACACATATCCCACTTTGCAGCAGAAGCACTTCCCAAGTCGTAGGGACAGAGGTAGCAGGAGAGCGAAGAAGCAATGGTGGGATTTTATCACTGCAGCTAGGTCTATTCCCAGAATACTGTCAGATGAGCTTCATGAGATGTCTGGTTCCTGAGTAGGCTTTAGGTGGCTGGCTTAACTGAAGCAACTGTGATTCTGGACATGCTTTCTCCTGAAGCCTAGGATACCTGGGGCTCAGGGGTTACTTCCCTAACCAAACCCCTGCCAAAGTGCACAACAGGTTGGATTTCCCTGTGGAAATACCTTTTCCTATCACCAAAGCAAAGGTTAGTGTTTTTACTTCCATCCATGCCTTCCATAAAACTAGGAATAATAACAATGATAACAAAAACTGTAATAATCTACTCACTTAAAATAATTATGTGGAAAGGTAGATGGTATACTTGCACTGCAGAGTCTACTCTTTTGTAATATTTGAAATGAAATGTTATCTAGAACAGGCATGATTTAACACAACATTGTCCTGACCTGTTGGACTCCCTAATCACTACAGTTTTATACACTAAACTCTAACAAAATAAATTCTCCTATAAACATTCCAACACCATTTCAGTCTGCTTTTGTACCATCTACTACCATTTTCAAGCGGCACCTTTCACCAGGGCCATTTGTTTTATTCCTAAGCATTTTCCAAAACTAAATTGCATCACTCCCTACTGATAAGTACTAAGAACAACCACACTGAAGGCTTCAAAAAAGATCTTCAACCTTTCAGCTTTTTTTTTTTAACAAAAAGTGTATTAAAAAGTTCAAACAGTGCCTTTCTACATGTCTCAAAACAGACCTTAATTGTCTCATACAAATCTCAGCACTGCTGAGAGTTCCCAGAGAATGAAAGACAATACTCCTGCTGATGAAATATTTTAGTCCAACAGCTATAAAATCATTTGTTGCCCATTGATAATAACTCATCTAGCAATTTTAACATTACCAAAGCATTTAGCCAAAAGTGATCTGAAGATTGTAAATACAGACACAAAAGGCTCTGTGCCATCTCTCCCACTGCTGAATTACAGGACATGGCTGAGTTACAAAAGTCAGCTTCTTTATTTTGTATCCTAGAGGTTCTAGCAGAAATAGTACACACACAGGCTCTTGGATGAGCCCATCTCTCCCTTTCCGTCCAGCAGATATTTGCCATTAAAAAAAAAAAAAAAAAAAAGGCTCAACAAAAAATGAAAATGCACAGAGAGCTTATCAATTAAGTACTGATCAGCTATCAATCTCCAGCTACCCCATGCCTCTCTAACAAATATTTTTAATTTGCAGAAGGTAGAAATTTACATATTCAGTAGGAGACATGTTCTAAGCAGTTGGTTTCTGGAATTAACTCGACAGCAGCAATGGCATATTCTCTATCCACAGGCATGGACACAGGGGAAGAGCAGCTATTTCAGCATGCCTTGTTTTGACTATATGGTCATATAAATGGCCAAATCTTACATCTTGTGCAGATTGGCTCCTGCATGCAGACACATATAATATTCTCATAATGAACAGCACCCAATAGAGCATTTTCCAAGTAAAGTACCACTAACAAGCTGCTTTTTTGATTGTTGTTGTTGCTGCCATTGTCGAAATTGCTGTTTTTTTCCCTGTTAGCATCAAACAGATCAGGCTTCATCTCTAAATCTACAGCTAAAATGAGAACAACATTCCCCAAATCAAGAGCCAACAGAAAACATATAATTAAGAAAAAGAACTGCAGAAAAGATAAGTTATTTTAATTACCTTCAGAATTATACAGGGATTCGCTCTGGTGTACATTATAATCCCATTGCTTTGCAGAGTTCGCAGACGTAGAGCCAACTTGAATTCCTCTTTCTTGCTATTTTCAGAAACACGGTATTTAATGTAACTATTCCCAGCAAAGCTAAGGGAAGTGTGGCCTGAAATAACCATTTTGAAAAGACATGTTCTTTTAGTTACACACGAAATAATTCCTTAACCTTCAAGCTAATTAATTACAGCAAATGAGAATGAGTTTAGGATGAAACTTGTAAATAAGACCCAACCTTGATGGGAAAAAAAGCTTGCACCTACTACAAATATATATAGTATTTTTTTCACAAAATTATTTTTCAGTGGATAGGGGGAAAGGTCTATTTCTCCATACTTATAATAAAAGAGGGTTTTCTCCAAGTGTTCAGCATTTTTAAGGTTATCTACCCCCAGTCACACCTATCTCTCCTCACTAGTAACAGAGAGAGCCAAAGACGACTATGCTTGTACATCAGGAAGTTGAATTATGGGTATAAAGTCAGGTGTGGGCAGATGGCAGCCAAACCTGTACAGTTAATTCCCTGCAACCACTGCCCAGGATCACTGTGAAAAATCTTAGTATCTGCTGTGTTTTTTTCAAGAAAATATCATGCAGCCTTGGATTCACTGAAGTAAATGGAAAGCTCCACTTCATGGGCTCCCTACCACTCTCTTTGTATCCAAGGGAATGACACAGCTGCAGAGAACTAACAAATGTCCTGAAAGTTTCTTTTTGGGATGCTGTGGTGTTTTCATTAATAAAGACTGGAATTTTGGTGATCTAAATTGCAAGCAGGAGTTAATTATAGAGCTTTGTCCATGGCAGGAAAACACCTAGCATAACAGTCTCTAGAAGTCCTGTTTACTCAGCAGCCTGTTTTAATGATCTGGGATTCAACCCCGTCAGTAGGAATTTCCCAACACAAACCTGATTGTGTCCTTCACACAGCCCCAATAGCTATAAAGCCAATTGTTTTCCAGGGCTTATGAACATATACACCAAGTGCCAGTGCTAAGAAGGGTTAAACAGTAGATCTTCTGTCGACTTCAGTGGCACCTCTACCTACAAAATGAGAACAACACCCCTTTTTTGTTCAAGTATATCCCCTTTTACCGCTGTGATGTGCACCTGAGCATTCGCCAAGCTTTCCAGGTGGGCATTGGCAGATGAAAGGTCTCCGGTTAGCTTCATACCCCACACACTGCATGTCCCCTGGACACGGCTTCTCCAGACAGGGATCATTAGACCCTGGGCACAGTCCTCCTGCAATAAGTTAAAATACTGTCAAGGACACAGTGTAAAACATGATCTTTAGAGTTCTTTACAGAACTAATAAAAGAAAGACAATTATTGATCTTGCTCTTCAGTACAAGCCAAGCATGGCTTAATAATCACCATAATAAAAAATATATATATTTCAGGAAGAGATGCCCTACAGACAAGTACTTAGCAAAACACTGTTATGATTTTTCAAAGGATGCACTAAAACCTATGGCAAAATGTTATGAAAATTGGCTATTTTTATCAGTGACTGGATATACATTGGTGTTGTGATGCTCAGGCCAGTCATTTATTCACAAAGCCTCTTGTACAGGGAATTTAGGGCTACCAAAAAGCAAATAACTTGAAGTTACACAGTCCTTTTGCCCAAACATACCCATGTGAAGCAAATTTAGAGAAGTAGAGTTCCCTGGGAGACAAAATAAAAAAAATAATAATCCCTGGCTATGGAGTGACAGCTGAACTCTTCATCTTTGTACTGCACAGGGCACACTTGCAGGCTGAGCACAAGGCACAGGCAGATCTGCTCTGTCCTCATGTTCCTCCTGCCTTTTCCGAGACCTCATATCCTATTGCACACCTTGCCTAGGCTGTCAAAAGCCTATCCTCCTTTCCTGTGGTTGTGACTACAGAACTTCTGTTGCATACGAAACTCCGCATGTCCAGGCCAAAAAAAAAACCAAACCAAACCAAACCAAACCAAACCAAACCAAACCAACAAATAAACACACACACACACAAAAACAGCAAAAGAGGAATACTTGCCTTCGACATTAAAAAATGCAAAGAAATTTTGAAAATAAAAAATACAGTGACTGTATTTCCTGATATTACCTAAGTGAGGAAATAAACAACATAATTTTAAATAGTACGTTGCAATTGATGATTACAAATTGGGCAACATATTCATGCTCTTTTATATTTCAGGAAGAGTGTAATTTGGATAGAATTAGTTTGAATGCTGCTGGCAGCTCTTTCCTTGTAAGTTTTTAGTAGTATGGAATCTAATTTTGCTCAAGAAAAGGTGAATTCAAAACTACTACTAACTTCAAAATAGAAGTAATATGAAGAGACAGATGAATACTGTTTTTTAAATTCACTTAGAATACTAGCGTGTGACACAATTAAATTAAGGTTCTTTGAAGCCTCCTAAATTTTTAACATGTAACATACTGAGTATGTCAAGGGCTTACTTTAAAGCCTGCCAACATCAAACTTCTTGGATAAAACTTCTATATAACTTTTCAAAGTGTCTAAATATATGTTTAATTGCTCTAATCTTAAAATTTTTGCAAACACTACCGACAGTATGCAAAACACAATACAACTGTTCATGCTCAATTTATGAATTCTCAGGATTACATGAATTTCTCAACAGTTAGCCTTTTGCTGGTTGTAATAAAGAATTTACTACATGCAGGGTCAGCTTCTACCTCTGGATGTCTGTGTGCAACTGCTATGAAGTTACACGCTTTCAACTGCAGGAAACGGCATTCCCATCCTTGCTTCTATTGATTTACAGCCAGGGCTTGAACTGAGAGAGAGCCAGTTGCTGGGAATGGACTGGCTTCTCTTTTTTTTTTTTTTTTTTTTTTTTTTTCCCATCAAATTCATTTACTTCGAGTAATAGTTACAGGTGATTATATTAATGTTAAAAAGCCAGCACCTTCCTACCCATCACTTTCTGAATATTGGCAGTTCTTGGTTATTGTAGAACCTTAGTCATATTCAAATACTACTTTATTTTTTGAGCATATATATTTTATTTACGATCTATAAAGGAAGAAAACAACCTGTCATAGAATAAATCCCTAAAGTAATGAAAGAAAGAATCTTACTGCTCTCACACTTTAGTACAAGCCAAGCAGAGCTCATACTGAGCATAGCTGAAATTACCTGGTACTGTAAGTATTTTCTGGAAAAAGAAAAATTACCGCTGCAGGTTTCAAAGTGGACATGGGCTGATTACAAATATGGCAAGGACTGTAAATGTCTTGCTTGATGTACAGCACAGTCAATGTAATCTTTAACATCCTCCCCTCCTTTGTCAAACATTTGTTTGAGAGGTCTATGCAGTAAACGATTTAAAGTACTGCCTGTAGCACTGTTAGAAAATGATGCATGGCAATCTTTATTAATCAGTTTAGTAGGTAACTTTAACAGGAATAACAGCTGCAATATACAGTCACACTTTAAGTCTCATCCTATCAAGAAAAAAATGTTAGCTTCTGCATCGCAGAACTATAGTCTATTCAAATATAAGGTCTACAGAATTTAACCAATAATATGTTTTTTATAGCTTATTTTTTAACCAGTTTTCTGGAATTCAATAACAATTAACAGTTACTTCTGAAATTATATTGGGTGGTTAAATATCTATATGCTGGCTTGTACGTTCTACTTGGCTCTGTAGGCTATTTTAATTTATTCTTATGTGACAAATACACAGAACTCTGCTGTGTGCATAGATTCTCTCTTCCCTGAACACACTTAAACCTTATGTGAAGCTGTAATTCAAATGAACATCTGCATAGCTGGCAGACAAGTCATTTGGACAAAGGCTCCACAGCTTTTTGGTGTGGAGAAGAAAGGGACACAGAGATTCTTGAATATGGTTTTACAAATTTTCACAACCCCTAACCTATGACTGCATCTTTGACATGAAGCAATAAAGCAATAGGTTACTTTGTTATCCATCTCTGCCAGTTTTTTAGCTGATTCAAGCTCTGATTTGTACTTGGGAGTCATCTTTCCACAGTCAAAAAATATATGGAAAGGATCTAATGTGTTTAGTATAACTGCAGATACACTAAAGAACTGCTTATCCTGGCAGGCCAAGAATAGTTCTTCTGCTAAGCTACAAGAAAATCAACTTTTTATTCATCCTGCTGCAGCAGGATTTCATAGCTGTCACAAAAGTTTTAAAATATTCAGACTTGGGAGAATAAATGCTTTGTGCCTGTCTGTATGGTTATAAGTACATAAGTTACAAATCTGTATTATTGCTTTGCCCTAGCTAACGCACATTTTCAGGCTGATTTCACAACTGTGTGAAGCAAAATTGTGAAATCGTTCAAGGGTACTTTGTCCACATCAAAGATTTACAGCCTGAGTTTAAATAAAATTATTCTAATGTTGCATTTCCACTCCAAAGAACAGTCTATTTACCATTCAATAGAGGTTCAAGAAATATGGATTTGAATTGATCTCTCTTTTTTTCTTTTTCTGTACGCAAGTCCAAAAAACCCATGGTATTCTCTTGAAACTCACATTAGTATTAATAGAGCTGTTCCCTACAGGATATCCCACAGACATAAGGGATAGTGTCAATCAGAGCATGGCAGGAAAGGTGGAATAGGCCCACTTGATTCTGACAGTTCATCTTCAGTTTAATTCTCTGAATCAAGCTAAAAGTATTACAGTCTCCCTACTGATACACTGAGGAAGAAAACATATCAAAATGAGACATTTATTTAATTACTGTACATCCAAAGAAGGATCACTTCCAGGAATGTAAACATACTTTTTAAATTGAGTGCTTCATCAATGTTAACTTGAGCCTTGAGGTATTTGGTGTGTTTTTATAAGCCCATTCTCCTGAATATCTTGAAATATATATGTATATATTCAATATTAGCCTATTTCTCTCATTTGCAGAAAAAAGCTGGAAAGGTGACTCTGAAGGTCAGTCCCAGAAGGCAAATAAAGGAAAGTTCCCATCTGCTACTTTTAAAACAATCTAATGATTATTTTAGTGATGGGTTTATGTGGCAATGTTTTGGTAGCAGGGCCAGGTTGCAGAGGTGACCCAACCTTGGGCTTGAGGAATTTGAGGTAAGGGTGATAACTGTGAGAGGTAACGGACAAAACATGGACTGGACATGGTTGGAAAGTGCAACAACTGTAGAGAACTTGTGCTGTAATGTGGTGGAGGGACAAAGAGTGTATAAACTGTCCGCTTTTGTTGCTGTTGTGATAATGTTGATTTGGTATGGGGAATTTTTGTTATTGATGATATAAGTGAAGTCTGTATGACGAATGTTTATGAATGTCTGTTTTAATGACAACTTAAATATGCTTCTCACAGAGACAGGTGGTGGAACACATTGGGCTTACATGGCAAGGGTTTGATAGCAGAGGGCTGCAGAAGTAGCCTCTGTGAGCAGAGCCCAGCAGCTGCCCCATGTCAGATAAGGGCCAGATCCAGACAGCTCCAAAAGGGCCCCATTGCAGGCCAGAGCTGAGCCATGAGCAATGCTGGCTGGGCTGGGAGAGCACAGTTAAGGAAGGGGAAAAAAAACTGCAGTGGTACAGCAGCTGGGAGAGAGGGGTGAGAAGTGAGGGAGAAGCAGCCCTGCAGCCCCCAAGGTGAGTGCAGGAGGGCAGGAGGTGTTCCAGGCATGCAGCACAAGTTCCCCTGCGGCCCGTGGAGAGGCTCCTGGTGGAGCAGGCTGTCCCCCTGCAGCCCATGGGTCCCACATGGAGCAGATCTCCACGCTGCAGCCTGTGGAGGAGCCCCCGGTGGAGCAGGTGGATGTGGCCTGGAGGAGGCTGCGGCCCAGGAGCAGGGAGTCTGGGGGGAGCTGCCACCCATGGGGGACCCGTGCTGGAGCAGTTTGCTCCTGGGGGATGGACCCCGTGGTACGGAGCCATGTGGGAGCAGTTCTTGAAGAGCTGCAGCCTGTGGGCAGCCCCCGCAGGCTCAGTTCGGGAAGGACGGCATCCATGGGAGGGACCCCACGTGAAGCAGAAGCAGAGAGGGACTGTGAAGGAGCAGCGGAGACAAAGCCTGAGGGAGTGACCGCAGCCCCCATTTCCTGTTCCCCTGCACCACTCGGGGGGGAGAAGGTGGAAGAGGGTGGATGGGGGGAAGGTGTTTTTATTTTGCTTTTAGTTCTCACTGCTCTAGTCTGTCAGCAATAGGCAGTAGATTATATTAATCTCCCTATGCTGAGTATGTTTCGCTCATGATGGTAATCAGTGAGTGATCTTGTCCTTTTCTCAAGCCATGAGTTTTTTTTGTTTTGTTTTGTTTTTTTGTTTTTAATCATATTTTCTCCCTCTTTCCTTTTGAGGAAGGGAAGTGAGAGAGTGCCATGTTGGAGTTCTGCTGCTGTGGTGTGAAACTACCACAAGTGGGGAGGGAAGACAGTCAATCCATGATACTTGGGTTGACTTTGTTACCTTCTGTTGAAGAAGATTTTGCTTGGTTAGCTTTAATTTGTTTTTATTTTTGGAACACAGTGACCAGGTATTGTAAGCAATTATTATAGTACACGTATAAATGCATATACCGCTTGGTTCTGCACAGGCCAAATGTGGGTTTCAGTTAGCTTGAGAGCCCCCAGAAAACACTCACAGTATGTCTTAAGTATGTCCTAATGCACAGTATGTCCCAATGAATCAGTTTCTCTTCCAGTTTTAGGAGAATGGAGGTTTGGCCTACTCCGTTGACTACTTGGTAACGGCTTCCCTTAAGACCTAGGTGAGACAACAATTTCCACTCTTCGTGATTCTACAGTCAGGTCCCCACTTCATGCTTCAGGTCTCCTGGGTTTCATATGAGATCCTGCATTCTCAGCATAGGTCTTAAAATAGGGAATATTCTCAGGGAGAAACATCTGCCCTTACACAAGTGCAATGTTAAAAAGGACTGTAAGCAAATTTATCAAATTTATCAAATTTATCTGCAGTTCTTTGTTCCCAAGCATAGACAGGACATCTTTTTCTTTACTTTTCCTGGCTCTCTTGACAGGACAAGTCAAGAGGCACTAGGATGTGTGAGCTTCCTGGAAATGGGAAGAGCAGAGGTTGTTCAGGATCCTGGTATTAGGACTGGAGTTGTACAGACAAGAATTTGGGTTCCTTATGCCCTATACTGCAAAACATTCATGACTCTAAGAAGCGGTGTGTGCTCTGAGGAACTGAGGAACAGACCACCATTTAAGATTAGGTCCTAGATACATAGCAGATCTTATAATGTATCACAGTCTATGATTTCCTTTTGTGAGAACATTCACAAAATGCTAGAAGTGGTTTCATAAAGTCTGAATTGCCTGGTTTCACGAGTGGTCCAAGACTGCTATTCATTTGATTAAATAACATAGATGTGAGTGTCTGCACTTTCGCTGAACACTTCTGGGTCTGTTAGAAAAATTCCTTCAAACTATTAAGCCAGAACCATATTAAACACTTGAAATGGAATTCATCTCATCTAACTTTAGGGCATGATTCATCCGACTGATTTTAGACATCCAGGGAGAGATGTATCACATCATTAAAAATACCTCATTCTTTCCACTGTCTGGAAATGAGGCCTGGAGTGACCAGCTCACATGTAGATATATACCCACATTTGTCAAGATAATTTCAATCAAGTCTTCTCCCATATTAATGGAACCTCACTACAGCAAAGTAAACCCAACAAAACCTGCTTCTTTCCTGCATCTTTGTCTTAACACAAAGGAATTAGTTTGCCACATGAAAAAAAAAAAATAAAAAAAAATCAGAAAAAGTGAAATAGATTTCTGCTTCTGAAAATGAGAATGTCATGAGAACTATTTATTATATATATTTATTCTGGACCTCCTGTCTTTATTTCCCACAAGCACTGACAGATGTTTGCATGCCTTACGTCACGTGATGGGAGATTGATTGGCAATTGCATAGCCCCTGTAGTCCCACTGAAACAAACCCCAGTTTGTTACTATATTTTTCATATAAACACAAACAGAAGAGCCAGAAATCTAAGGAGACAGTCTGTTATTGGAAAAAAAAAAAAAAAAAGTCATTCAATTTTATTGATTTTAAAGGATTAGATTGATATAGCCGAACTTTCGAACTTAGCCTTCCAGAACTGAGCTGCTGATCCTTAGAAGTTCACACATTGCCTGCTTTACAGTCTCCCTGCATTTTTATGTTAGATAACTCCGTTTGCTCACAAAGGTAATCTAGGTAAGTTATGCACAGCTGGCATGCATAAATTGTGCATATCTGTGACATCTGCCAGTGGGAAAAACACTCCAAGTATGATACATATTTCAAGAACGAGTGAATTAGCTCAAACTCAAGCTTTCTGGGTCATAATTGAATCAGACCACTGAAAACATATGCGATATTTTAATGGGCTTGTCATATTTCAAGCTATTAATATTTACTGGACTGGGTCATTAAACTATTCTAGTAACAAAGGAAGTATAATGCTTTTATTATATTGATAGTATCTTGCTAATGCTGTCTTGTAAAAGGAGGTATGATAGATTTTTTTCTGCTATTCTGTGCTCTTTTTTCTGGTTTGCTGCATTTATGTGCACCTACAAAGGATCAAAGGAAATATTTGGATTTTTCTGATCAAAGGAAGCATTGGATTTTTCTAACTCTTACTGGGCCTAGACCTTAGTATTCATGAAAGTAGTGCCATATTCAAGTTCTCTAATTAATATATCCTCAGAAGCCTGTTAACCTCCTAAGGGACTAAACAAAGTGATGTATCTGTGTATTTACCTAAACAGCAAGACATTTCTTGTGGCTCCTTTAATTAAAAACATTAGAAGAGGATGACACATTAAGTAACGTGGAGAAAGGCAAAGCACGAGTTTTATTTTACTTTCTAACAAGGTCTCTTATTTCTGCACAAGTAGTAGGCATCTATAGATCACCTATCTGGTGACCTATACATTTAAATCAGTGGCTCTGGACACATTTCTGTTACAGTCTGGATGGTGGACTTGAGATGCAGAAGTCCACGACAAGGCTTCTGGATCAACGTGGGAAATTTGCACCTAGCAGCTTGAATGGGAGCTGTGGGACCCATCCAGCTTCCCAGCTGGACCAGGAAATATCTGCACCAACTTTTCGCAACAGCAGTCTTTATAGCCATGATAGATGATCCAGAGGCTATGGACCACAGACGGTAATTTTGGCAGCCTGCAATACTTAGAATCATAGAATGGCTTGGGCTGGAAGCAACCTTAAAGCCCATCTAATTTTGACTCCCCTGCCATGGGCAGGGACACCTCCCACCAGACCAGGTTGCCCAAAGCCCCATCCAGCCTGGCCAAAAAGAGAAATCACTGTCCTAGCTGATTTTTTGTGCTTCCAGTGCAAAGTTGCTGAGCAGAAAGGAGGAAAGCGAGAGCTGCTGGATCAGAACTGTTCTGTATTGTAAAGCCCTTTTTTGGAGCTAAACTAATAGATTATGAGGCACATCCACTCACTATTAGTTTCTGAAGGGAATATACATCATTACTGACTTTAATAAGTAGTGAAATGAAATTATACACAGTGAAAATCTTGGCTGCCAGAAAAACAATTTCTGACACAGTGAGGGCTATCACCATCCCTATGGAGATGAGGATTTGTGATTTCTTGGTACATAAATGAGACAAAGCTATGACTTAGAGAATATAAAAGTGTTTTGCAGACAATGCTCCTGCATTGGCTCCAGGACTCAGCTGGAGGATATTGCAGCATTGTCCCTTTCAAACCTGTGAAAATCCCTTTTTATTTCAGAGCCTTTCATGTGTAACAAAAAGCCAAGTACTGTTATAATAGATGTATCTGTTCAGAACCTATAATGCTATTACTTAAAAATTGACCAAACAGTCTGCTCTTGACTACATGAAAACACCACAGATAGAGAATTCTGATATTTTTACAGAGCTGAACTCCTAAGGCATTACTATTCATGTGCCGCAGGTCACAATGCTTTCTGGTTAAGTTTTATGCATTAAGGCCTATTTTCATTCCCACTGAAGTCGATGGTGTGACATGAAGTCCTGCTGACTGCTGCAGAGACAAAGGTTGGCTATCGAGAGACACAGCTACTGAATTCTTGTACAATTGTGTGTGTGTGTGTCTGCATGTGTGCTTAAGATGAGGGAGACTTAGAGATGTATTGATTTTACAGCATCTTTTTTCTCTGCTCTTAAATGAAGTGGAATGAGGAGCAAATAGCTTGGCAAACAAAAGAAACGGAACTATTATTATAACTGCCTGAGGTGTTGTACTCTAAGTACAGAATCATAAGGAAGATTGGCTCTCGAGTCTATTTGTCATATATACCCATGCAAAATCTCTGCCAAAATGTGGAACAGCCTGAAACACAGAAAACAAAACAAAACAAAACAACAAAAACCACCACCCCGTCACCTACTGTAGCATTAAAGGTCAGGAATGGTGCTTGCTCTCAGTTACTCAGTAAATTATTTCATTGGTTTCTGCTCCTCTCTGCAAAAATGAACTGGAAAAGGTCTTTCCACCAGTGCTGCTTAGATCATGGGTCCTTTTCCTTGGGCATTTCTGGTGTGCCTCTGCAGACCAGGCTATTCTACTATGCCTACATGACAGCTTTATTCCGGTGTTGGTGGAGACTGAGTGGGAAACCACATCACTCCCTCTCTTATCCTGTTCTCTCCCCTTCCTTCCCCTCCCCTGGAAGTTTGTTGATGGCTCTGATTATGGAGCCTCCAGGAAAGCAGTCTTTGTCATAAGAGGCCAAAGTTCATCAACTTCCATTTACATCAGTAAACACGAACAATTCTTCCTGAGCCTGAGAAATCAATTCCCACAATACATCAGCCAGTCGTGCTTTAACAGGCTGAATTGAAATGCCCCTTCTAATCTGCATCAGAGGAATAAAAACAATCCTATCGCATAATGTGTAAAGATGGGAGGGGACAAGGGAGCGGTACTCACCATTGCACATGCAGCGCACATTCCTGTAAAAGCGGGGGCACACAAAACTAATTCGTGCTGTGCTATAGGTCATCAGGGAATGTGAATCAATAGATAGACTTTGCTCACAGTGTTGTTCCTGACAATCCAGTCCAGAGCAATTCTTCTCCAAGATAGCAGAAATACGAATCACATTTTCCAAGTGTCTCCTTGCATTGGTAAGCTTCTGAATCAAATAGGCAGGCTTATAGAAACCACCGTTGTGCATCTGAACCGCAAACAGCATGTCAAGCTGATTGTTGCCTGCCACCGGCTGAATACTGATGATGTGTAGGCTGTCTTGTTTTTGGGAGAGCACTGCGTTTCGCAAGGTACGCCGGAACCCATGCATGTGAAGGCCCACAAAGTCTTCTGGGGAAACATTCTCAAAGCGAATGGTGACGGTGTTCTGCAGCATTTCTTGGAGCAACTGCTCGACATGGACCACGACATCGATGGGAACCTGGAACCTGCCATCACTGACAGAGACATTCAGGACATACTTGCCATTATCGAGCCCTCCGAGGGCAATGATCTTCCCATCGTGGCTGTTAACCTTGAACAAACTTTTCTGCTCTGATTTCAGTGTGTAAGTGAGAACATCATACACGTCCTGATCTGTGGCGTGAATTTTCCCAATGACTCCGCCTGGAAAATCATCTTCTATGGTGACAATGAAAATCTCCAGTGGAATGGCAGTTGGCTTGTGAATGCTCTCTTCAATAACCCTCACCTGAACGTAGGTGTGGGAAACTTGCTGAGGCTTCCCAGAGTCCTTTGCCTAATATAATTAAAAAATAAATAAAAATAAGCCAACAGAATATACCACACACATAATGCAGCTGACAACCATAACTTTTTGCTATATGCATTTTCACAGCATCAGTAATTCTGAAGACCTCTCAAAAGAACTTCCCAAACACATTTGCAAAATACATATGTAAAGAAATGTCAGCCATTTCTAGCAGTGGAACTTACAAACTCTTTAGGGAAGCACAGATATCTTATCTAAGTGGATTGCAGAGAGAAATGTGTCAGCACTATGTCTCATTACTCAAACTGAAATGTTCCCAGGATCCCACAGCTATCACTTGCCCCCCTCACAACAGAGCTATTTGAATATGGTGTATTCGGCAGCAAATGGAGTTTGGACTCACTTCTATTCTGGAAGTGACATTGCAGCCCAGTGAAACACCAGCAGCAGTTTCTGTGATCCTTCGTGTGCTCCATAGTGTTTCAGACTTTGCTTAGCTTATGTGGATACAAGGGAGTGCAGAGTTTTTCTCAAGCACTCTCTTGACTTTCCCTGAAGCAATCAAAAACCGTGCTTGAAATAAATAAAATTTATCATCCTCCAAAATTGAAATAGGGTGCTTGTGCTGCTCCTAATGATAAAATATGAGAGAAGCACTACACTTGGACAGACGACTCCATGACCCAGAGCACATATGATAGCATCATTTGCACTTTTTTATAGGGAGTAAAAGAGCAAATATGACAAAAAACCCAAGGCCATCATGACAGAAAGGTGTGCAAGCTTGAATCAGTGTCCTTTTCTGCACTAAGAAAAATGCTTCATTGAAGTCAGTATTAAGATAAAGCACTCCACACATTCATTTGCTTCAGAGAAGAACAGACGGTTGAAACATCGCTGGGCACAGACATAGCACATATTGAAATAGCTTTGTATTTGGACATGAAGAGGAAAATATACAGACATAAAAAAAAAAAAAAAAAAAGGCAGGATGACAGTACTAATATGGACGTTACCAGGAAAGGATTAGTAACTTGGAGACACTAAAAATCATGCTTCCTAACCACGCCGGATGGAGAATTTTAGAAAAGATTTTATGTAGATGTGCATATACACATACAGACACGAATACATGCAGAAATTGTTTCCCATTCCATTTTCAGTTTTAACACTACTTTTTAATAAACATAACACAGTGGAGGAATCTGATGGTGGAAAGGGGGAAGCAGCAATCTGGCACATATAAATGGAAAAAAAGATTTCTATGTTCTATACACAACAGAAAAATATAAAATATGATTTCACTGCAGAAATCCCTAAAGAAAATAACACTGGGAGGAATTAGGCCTTCAGAATCCAACTGCGTGGTTTTCTGAATATTTTGGTGCATCTCAGTGATTGTGGTCTGGCTAATATTTCATTTATATGACATACTTGGATCTATATAGCTGAGGATGCTGCTTAAATGTAATTTACATGCCCAATTTTGGCTATACTGGAACTTTGGCTAGTGAATTGTCTTGAAAGGAGGATATTTTAGAATGAGAACATGGTAAAAATGAAAGATATATATATACACACACACACATATATACTTCCTACAAGGTTCAAAAAATGGGCTGCAAGAATATTAAATTGCAAACCTGTAAAACATTACTTTCATATGAACTGTTAATTAGCAACAGAGCTTAATTTTTTTGAGTTATACCTAGCTGAGGTTGTTACTGCTACAAACAGTATTAAAAGTACTCATAAAGGAGCAATTATGCTCTATTTAGAGAAATTAACTCCAGTACAGCAAGCTGAGGAAAACTACATTTTTTGACTTAGATGATATGACTGTGTCCCATTTCAATGAAAAGGTGCAGTTAATTCCCTAGACTTGCATATTTACTGAACCCTATTACATTTTCTCTGGTAAACCTGAAAAACATGGTCCAATTACTCTTGGATTTATAGTTTTTGGTAAACAAAATTACCCTGGTTACAAAGTTCCTCAACAATGACTCTAGAGCTATGTTTGAGCTTGACTGTTATATGTCTTCTTTTTACATTCTTTAAAAGCTAAGCTGACCTTCGAAATGTGATTGCATGAATTCTTGGTAGGCTTCCAAAAATTTGTGATTAAATTTACGACTTAAAAGCAGAAGTGATTTTCCTTCCTAGAACAATATTTTGCTGTCACTCGTTCTGTGGTGTATTTATATGTATATAATGCTTTTTAGCTTATTTTCCTCTCTTAGCTACAGAAAAAAAAAAAGGATGAAAATCTTAAATCATAACAGCCGCTGCTTAGAAAATCCATTTCATGCGGAGAAAATTGGAAAGGTGGCCGGCTACCTATTTATATTTATACAAAATTGGGTTTAAGGACATCAAAGGAAATATACTGTATTGTGTACACATAAACTGGAATGCATGGTATTTACTCACAGAAAAAAGTCAATTAAAACCAACCCTTACAGGCAACGTACACACGACCTGGCACTATGAAGGTTGTCTTTCCTTCTGTGCAGACGCAAAAAATCAAGGCATACCTGCACACAGAGCACATACTCGGTTGCAACCATGTGCTTGAAGATGACTGCAGATCTCAAGACGCCATGAGGGTCCAGTGTAAACTCCTCCTCTTCATTGCCAGTGAGGATGGTGAAGGTAAAAGGGGGGCCATTGTGAAAAGAGTCTTTGTCCGTCACTACCAGCTGCAAAATGCTTGTGCCCACTGGTTTGTTTTCCTTTACACATATACACAGCATATAAAGAAAAGGATTAAAATGATACATCTCATCACAATGATAAAACACCACATTTTGCTATCACGAATACATAAGTAAATGCTTTTTGGCCAAGAGACCATTTCACTGTGGCATTCATTTGGCACTGCTGCACCCCATGGACCAGTATCAGAGATGGAGGGGTACCCACCACATTGCTGCAGAGCAATCATACCCTGTCTGATCAGGACCAAGTAACCACTAAATCTCACACCCTGAGCAAGGCGCAGAGAAGTGCAAACTCATCCCAGCTCAGAATTTTGGAGGCCAGAGTACATATCCTGGTGCAACAGGGATGAACAGTAAAATGTGCGACAGATGCTGAGGTTAAGGAGTCTCAGCAAACAGAAACTTACCAAAGAATCAAGAAAGACGTGTTTATACTTTCCTTTAAATAAGATCATTTGATACATCTTTGGCAGATAAATCATCAAAAGCTGCTTAACTGAAACCAAATGCTTTTGCATTTTAGAAGTCAGAGAAGGTTTTGATGTGCAGGATGAACTTACTTGAATTACAGCTGTATAGTTAGCTGGAGTAAATACAGGGCTGTTATCGTTCACATCAGAAATATCCACGTTGACCGTCACAGAGGAAGACAAAGGAGGGGTGCCACTGTCTCTTGCCTGAATAACTAACGAATAACCAGATATCTGCAAAAAGGTGAAAATACTAAATCATCATGAAAGCGGTCTTAAATTTTAACTCAGGTTCTTTACGTCCAGTGCACCACCTACCATATTCTAAGGAAAGATGTCTGGCCTCATTACCTTCCCTGCCCTTTGTATAACATTAGCCTGTTTATTGCCAGACTGTGTCCCAAACTCTATTTTATAAGGCTATCAATAAACCTAACACAGCTTCTCTGTATTAAAATAACTTGTACTAGATGATGCTTTCCTGAAACAAAGGGACAGACATAAAAACAAATGACGAATAATATCCAAACTCAGCCTGGATGTCAGCTGGGATATGTGACCTGATTTTATTTATCTTATGGGTGGTTTCCAGGATAATACATGTTACTTATTAGAGGAAGCCTCAATTTGACACAGTGTTTCTGACATGGTGATGGAGATCCAACAAAAGTTCACAGACAGTTGGCTTACACACACTGAAAAACATTTGGAATCATCAGGGACAACACATCCTCTGTAGCAACAGGCTCTTATCCACCATTCAGTAGAAGATAAGGGAACTTTTGAGCCTGTTTGTTTGCAACAGCCACAAACAACTCAGCATAGCGTAGGCTGTTCCATGCATCCCACCAGCTGCATCACCCTTAGGCCCTCTACATATGGATGTGCACGTGCATGAGGTGTGAGCGCATATGATGATTTGGAAGAGATCTATGCACAGTTTATGGATGACAGTTTGATTTTATGAACTGCATCCTTATGTCAGCCTCCAGTCTTACGACCATCTTCATGTAGTGCTCCATGCTCCCAAGGAGAGCTGCCGACACGTCTGCCCGTGAAGCCTTCAGAGAGGTGAAGAACAAAAGATGACCTGCGTGCCAGATAAAACACCCACTCCAGCCTCTCGGCGTGGGGCTGGGAAGGGGAAAAACATGGCCCCATAGAGGGCAACAAAGAAAAGTCAAAGGAATATTTTTAGGGTGGGAGGGAATCCAAAAGGACACAAAGGTCAAAGTCGTTTGGGTAGGAGGCAAGAGAACAGGCTAAATGTATGAAACAAGGAGGATCTTCTGGGCTGTGGGACCAAAATAAGTTAAAACGGAACATTTTTAGGTAGTTTATAAGGAGAAGAAAGGGTGCAATTTGTTGAGTGTGTAATGACAGAGTCAGGAGGAAAAACCTGTAACTATGGAAGGTCAAGAAACTGAGGCAGAGCATTTGTTAATAATAATAATTTGTTTCCCTTTCAAGCTTTAATTTTTACTGCTAGTCAGGATTGACACCTTTGTGGGATCTTTCCCAAATTTTGTGCGAGTTTGTTTTCATTTCCACATATCCCAGAAAGGCAAATGGCAACAGCCATGGTTTGTACGTGATTAGAGCTCTGGAAATGAGTTTCCTTTAACTGCTAAAACCTGGGAGTCAGCACTGCCTTTGGGGATCTACAGCAGATGGGGCATCATGTATCATTTCTCTTGACGAGGTCAGAGACACTTGTGTCTAGGAAATGTGCCAAGGAAGCAAAGGAAAAGACAATATTACAGCTCACTTTAACTGAGGGAAACTTAGAAGAATGCAGATCTGAGAGCTGGCCTAAAGCATGCACAGATTGGTGAGGGTGAAAGTGTGTGTCTGCATGTAGACATATATGCGTATATCTCACAGCTATGCCAAATGCAGAAGCCAAACACAATCATGTTAAGAAATTAAGCCTGTGCCATATAAGAAAACTACCTAATAGCATATATTCAACAAGCACAGCCATTATTACTTCCTTGTCCTCGACGGTCTGCAGTACAGTCGTTCTGCCACCAGCCACTGGCAATTTAATCCTGCCTTTGTGATAACACAGAAAAGATATTTGCCTCTGTTTTAAGCAGTAGCTCTGCTTCCAGCAGAGAGCTGTTCCAGCTGAGCCCATATTCTGGGGATAACAATCAGCTTCCCCAGAAGCATGGCTAGGGGGAAGGAGGCATGCATTTCTTCATGTCTTGTGAGACTTCTGAAGTCGTGTAGCACTCTCCTGCCCTGCTAGTAGCACAGGCAACTGTATTCATTTATTTATTTATTTTACTTTCCTAAAAGCTGCTAATTGCTAGCTATGGCAAAATGGTGATAAATCACCCTGAATGAATAATCTAGTGAGCAAACAAAGCTGCAGAAGCTGTTTAATGAAGCACTCTTTCACTTTTGGTACAGCCTGGCTACTCCATAACATCACCTCCCCAGTGAGATGTTTTGCAGAGCGCTAATTAATGGCTGAGGTCTCGGCTCTGTGCTTGGTGCCACAATCTGCAGCTTGCTGTAATCAGTCCGTTGCATACACCGCTGCATGCACGTGCAGGAGAGAGGAGGCAGCTCATTAACACAGCAACAGCTGCCGGTGGCACCACAGCAAAAATCCAGGGCTGCTTTTTTTTCCCCCGCCTCGCTTCTGTGGTTGTGTTGGTGCAGGATGGGAATGCTTCCAGGGCTGTTGGCTTGCAGATACAACTGGGGATAGGGCTGGGGTGGGAAGAAGTGGAAGAACATTCAAAAGACCTGCTAGAGCATCTTAAGCTGATTGCTGCAGAATGAAAAGCAGCTTCTTCACAACTGGCTAGCAGCAGAGTTGAAATCAATACACATCTGTAAGTCATTGTAAGTTAAGAAATCCCACGTGTCTTACCCTTTCTCTATCCAATTTCTTTTTAACTTTCACGAGTCCCAAGCCAGGATCAACCGAAAATTCATTGTCTCGATCACCACTCACTATGGAAAAATGAATCTGGCCATTGGAAGGACTGTCCATATCTTCTGCTATCAACTTTTTTTGAGAGAAAAGTGAAAATTAGCAAAACAAATATTAAACCATCTGTACGCTCCATTAACTGCTCAATGACCCAAAAAGCAGGACTCCATATTCTGTCAAACTAGTCACATCTGAAGCGCACACCACTACAGCACCAAGCCGATCAGCTTGTCACCGGAGTCTCTCCTTGGACCTTTTTAAAATTCTAGCCTTAAAACATATAAAATGCTTTAATCTCAACAAGCTATATAACAAATAAAATATAACATAAATACAATGTATTTCACTGGGAAGTTGAATTCTGTCTTTCCAGTAAAATACACTTGTTTCTAGTTGGCTCCTGGGATACAGTGCCTTAAACATACCATTGCTCTTTGACATCATATAGGGGGAAAAAAAGAAACATTTGGTGCTACTATTTATTTATTTATTTATTTATTTTGAGGGGGGAGGGAAACAGCCAGCTATTGGGAAAGCAGTAGTAGATGCAGAATATTGGTTAGAGAACAGTTTGGGTGCTTCAAGATGCAGTAGTTACTATTATTAATTAGTGCAGCACTATGTTACTAAAGGTCAAGCAACAGAGGGCCTCATCCCACCTAAACATGGCACGTGGCCTCACTCACCATTATAACAGAATCACCGACTGCAGCATCCTCGCTGATGACTGCACTGTAGACCACCTGGCTGAATTTTGGCGCGTTGTCATTAACATCTGTCACATTCACATTCACAGTTGTAACAGCGCTCAGGGCTGGAGTACCTCCATCTTTTGCTTCCACTACTAAGTAGAAATCCTTACACGATTCATAATCCAAAGCTTCAAAAATGGAAATGGCTCCTTTGAAGTAAGAGAAGGAATGTCAACATACAGCAAAAACAAATACTGTTGTGGATTAAGGGATTTGACTGTAGTAAACAGTACAGCATACTATTTATCACCGCTGCACAAACACAAAACATGTTGTTCTATCTTTAACACTGCCCAGTCCAATAAAAATATTTGGTCTTTTTTCTACCGTTGTCATTTGATTAAAGAACTAAGCCAATTGCACTTGGGTTGCCTCTACTGAAAGGACCTTCAAAGACATGAAGTAATTCATGGTTTCTCATGAAAATGAGAATTATGCCAGTACTGTAGATGGAGAAGTGGGGGCCGTATCCATCCATTTGCCTGGGCTCATGTACAGAGCCTGTGGGAGAACTGGATGCCGACTCTGAAAATCAGCACCGACAAATCAGCAGAAATTTACTCCTATGTAATTAACTTCTCATGAATTAAATACTAATAAATGTGGTATGAATCCCTTTGAGAAATGAGTTGTCTATCATTTATGTGATTAAACAGGGACTTCCCCACTAAACTAGGTTTAAAAACTTTGGGTTCCCGCACCACAAAACCAAAACTGAGGTTACCTGTAACTTGACTTACTCTCTCCCAGACCTCTTCTAGCACAGAAGTGCTTTTTATGCATGTTCACTACTTGTATCCCACGTACCCATAACTTTATCAAGAAGGGGGGAGTGGGTTGTGCACAGATTACTAGTGATGACTTGAAGGAGGTGATACTGGGCATAGCAGGAAAGACTTAAAAGCAAATCCGCAACCTTGGCAAGCCAAATCCTTTTCAGTATAGACTCATCAGGAGAAGGGATGTACAGGGCTTAAAGGTCATTTAGTCCAGCTGCTACCCAGCAAAAGTCAACTAAACCTAGTCATTTTTGAAGGTACTCATTTCTAATGTTCTTAAAAAACTCCAACAACATCACTTTCCTGGTCTTCTTAGGAAATGTATTCAAGTACTTAATAATCGTTACAGCTAGGAATTTCTTTCTGTCATTTAACTGAAACAATCCAAATGCAATTTAAGCCAATTTAAAACTTCTTTTCTCATGAGTGGACGCAGAGAACAGTTTATTCCCCTCCTCTTTGTAGGTACTTTTACATAGGTAAGTACTTAGTTTGATTAAAATACTATCAGCATGCCTTCTCTTTCCTAGCTTAAATAACCGCAGTTCTTTTATTTTTTTCCTGGTAAGCCTCATTTTATAGACCTCAGATCATTCTTCTTAATCTTGTCTGGGCTCTCTCCAAATGAATCCTACCTTTCAGCATGACTTGCTGAAAGCAGGAGCCCTGAAGAGAAGCTTCCAAGTGGCTAGCAGGGAGTCCCCACTGATAAATGGTGTGAGGAGCATTATTTTTCAAGCCCTGATCAGGCATGCTACATCAGTACCCGGCTGTCTGGAAACTCAGCTCCTGCCTCTAAACCGATAATAATGGAGCTGTCACACATTAATGAATAATAAATAGTTTGTTTTTTTTTTTTTTTTTTTTTTTTTTTCCTGTGTGATTAAGCTTCATTATGGGTTTTTATTGATTTATCTCCTTGGCTTCATTGTCAAATGTGAAGTTAAGTATTGCTGTCTAGGCGTATTTATGTTTAAATTTTGTTAGCACTAATCAACATTATGAAGATAGGAGACAACACACAATTATGTTAAGTCCCTTATATGTAAGCCAGTGGCCTCCGCAGAGACTGGAGAGAGATTTTTGCACACAGTAATATAAATGACACAATGCATCATTTTGAGATTTTCCAGGTTACTGGTTATTACAGCTGCACTCAAACAAGTGTTACCTTCAGCTTTCAAAACGAAAAGACTTCCAAGACTATTCTGCTTGGAAGCTCTGGTGGCAGATTTGCACTGGTCATCCTGAACGTTCTAAGAGTAAGGTGATGCGCTACAGGAAGTGCAGAAGAATCATAGTGTACTGTCTCCCCATGGATCCCGTGGTACAGAGCCATGTGTGAGCAGTTCTTGAAGAGCTGCAGCCTGTGGGCAGCCCCTGCATGCTCAGTTTGGGAAGGACGGCATCTGGTGGGAGGGACCCCACGTGGAGCAGGGGCAGAGAGTGACCATGAAGAAGCGGTGGAGACGAAGTGTCAGGGACTGACCACAGCCCCCATTCCTCATTCCCCTGCGCCGCTCAGGGGCAGAAGATGGAAGAGAGTGGATGGGGGCAAGGTGTTTGTAGTTTGTTTTTAGTTCTCACTGATCTAGTCTGTAAGTAAGAGGCAATACATTATATTAATCTCCATACGCTGAGTATGTTTAACTCATAAGGATAATTGGTGAGTGATCTCCCTGTCCGTATCTCAAGCCATGAGCTTTTTCCATCATCTTTTCTCCACCTATTCTTTTGAGGAGGAGGACAGAGATAGCAGTGTACTGGTGCTGAGCTGCCCATCAGTGTGAAACCACCTCAGTGATGTACAACAAAAAAACAAACCAGAATGGCTGAAAGTCAACCATCAGACAAGACAAATTAGGACCAAAAAATGGAGAACAACTCTGCTCAATCAGATAATGACAAGACAAATGAGAATTGTTTTAAATTAAAAGAGGGGAGATTTAGATTAGAAATTAGGAGGAAATTATTCACTCAGAGGGTGGTGAGGCCCTGGCACAGGCTGCCCAGAGAAGCTGTGGATGCCCCATTCCTGGAGGTGTTCAAGGCCAGGCTGGATGGGGCTTTGGGCAACCTGGTCTGGTGGGAGGTGTCCCTGCCCATGGCAGGGGGTTGGAACTGGATGGACTTTAAGGTCTCTTCCAACCCAAGCCATTCTGTGATTCTGTCAGTGAAGCTATACAGAGTTTTATAAATGGTGTGGTCACTGCCTGGCAAGGTAGGATTGCCAGCTATTTGGTCTGATGTTTGCTGTGGTCCAGATCTTTGAGGCTTTACTCAGCTGATAGGCAGTTAAACATCACAAGTGTACATTACTGAAAGGGTTGCAGAGTTTGGCTAATGGGCTGTCACAACTACGCTGACTTCAACAGAAACAGTAATGGAGAAAGCCATTTTCCACTCAAGTCAGGGCAACTGAGTGGGACTGTAATTTACATCCACATCCAACATAACATTGGTTTCTAACTGTACAACTAATTTCACATTGACAAGCTCTGAGTTTCTGTCCTTGGAACTTTTTTTTTTGTGGTCCAGGAGGTTTCTCCAAAGCACTCACATTTTTTTTTCTGATGCTTTCATGTTGTATTACAAGTAAGAGCCAGTTTACAAACCTGTTTTTGAGTTAATCCTGAACTTCCCCTTCTCATTCCCAGATCTGATGAGATAGGTAATCTCAGCATTAGTCCCAATGTCCTGGCTTGTAGCAAAAACAGAGAGGACTTCAGTGCCAGGTGAAGTGTCTTCAGGTACAGTAACAAGATAATCTCTTCTTTCAAAGACAGGGGGATTGTCATTAATATCTAGCACTGTAATGGTAACAGTAGCAAACGAGGACAAGGTCAGCACAATGCTCTGATCTGAGGCCTTTACACTGATGTTATAGGATGACTGAAGCTCTCTATCAAGTGGATGCTCCAAAATAATGATCCCTGATGAGCGGTCAACTGAGAAATAACCATCTGCCGAGTCTGCGAGGGAATAGGTAACTTTTCTGTTCACACCTAAAAGAGAAGCAGATGTGAAAATGATAATGTGAAATTAAAATATATATATATATATATTTAAAAAAGCAAAGCAACCCTCCCTCTAACCACCTAATGGAAAACATAAGCAAAATCTATCACACATTGTTTCCAATTGGCATGGAGCGCATGGAGCTAAGACTACCTGAAAGTACAGTATTGCTGAAGGGTTGGGAGATCAGGACACGCTCTTCTCACATGTCTTATCTCTGTGATTTGAGTTCCTTCCCTCATCATGATGCTTTTTAAAACAATCACTTTGCAGAAGTGCTGCATAATGAAACCTGAAAGCAGTATCCAGATTGTTCCTTGCCCAAAAAAGCTTACAACTGAATTAGATAAGACAGGCAGAATACTGAAAATGGAAATGTCTCAGAGCACATCCTGAAGGAATAGAAATGTATTTAAGGGAAAAATACACACATAAAAATACATCAGGTGGCACAAAATGTACTTGCTATCAGTGAGGCCTTGATTCCTGTGGTAAGAAGCAAAATATTATCATAAGATGATACCTTTTAAACAAACGCTTCATCAAACAACTCCTGCAAGAATATGGACATTTTAGAAAGGGAAGTCCCCCACTCCCCCAGTTTGAGAGCAAAAATTGAATTGTACAATAGCCCATGTTTTTCAAACCCTGCCCGTATTTCCCAATGCATAAGTTATCCACCTGGCTGTTGAATATGTAGATCCATGCTAAAGTTGCTAGTAATAAGGCCTGAGGGGAAGGTACTGACTTGGTTGTTTGCTCTACTACAGGGGGATAGCCATTTCAAATCTAATTAAATGTGAACACAAATGCAACCTCCCTCAAGCTCCCTTGATGCTGGTTGTTTCTGTGCTTTGGTCCTGGGTTCCGTGTTAAAAGATTGCAACTAAAACACAAGGATCCACTAAACTGGAGTGTCTCTGTTTTAACATCTCTCACTTGAGCATTTGCTGCCCTTTTTGCTGGAGAACTGACCTTACAAGCCTGACATTATTCAGATGAACAAGAGCTACCAATCCCTTCTAGGCATATTTTGTTAATTTTAAATTTGTGACAGTATTATTCTGCTTTCCAGCAGCAAAGCATTGTAGAAATGACTGATCAAAAGCAGCACAAATCACGTTTTCTGCTTGACGTAGCAGGAGTAGAGCATCCACACAAGGAGGAGCTGGGAGACTCTTTTCTTCAACCATGCTCACATAAAAGCTAGAGCAACTACAGTCCCAGACTCTACTCAGATAGCATAAGGAATTACTGTTTGGCCTCCTAAGGGAATTAAGTTTTTACGCAGTGCTTGAGACACCAGACTATATTTCAAATGTTCAAATGTTTTTAGAATTAAGAAAAGTTTAAATGCCAATACTGTAATGAACCTGCTTTTTTTTTTTCCCCACAGCATCACAAATGTAAAAACTGTAGAGAAGCTCTCCTTTAGCAAAGCACATGAGGCAGACAAGGAGCTACTTCTGTACTTCTGTCTTACAAACAAAGAACTGAGCTCAGCACACAAGCTAGCTGGATACTCTTGTGTGTGTTGAAACACCTAGACCCTCAACACCGTGCAGCCTGATGGAGACCATGCTCATATCTTCACTTAGCCTCACAGACGTATTGAAATTTAGTCACCTGACAATCAACTAAGGTGACTGAAATGAAGAAGGAATAAAACCCTCTGGAGAGTGGAAGGTTCTGAAAATCTGAATGGCTGGAGATGTGTCTGCATTAATGGAAGGATCTCCTGCTACAAATCCTCCTCTAACTTCCACAGGGACAAACCTGATCAGAACAGTTAATGAGCTGTTAATTAGAATTGATCCCAAGGGATGCTGGAAAAGTGGATTTTGCCTGATTCAGAGCACGCTGTTGAACTGCCAACTTACACACATCTCAACTTTAAAGTTATTTAGAGTTATGTACTTAGATCTCTTGGTATCTTCCAGCTTCTCTATAGAATTAAGCATTTCTCTTAAGCAGAGACCTTAACACACATCTTCCATGCCTATGTGTCTGTGACTGCACGAGAGACTGAGCTTGGTCTGGCACAAAGACCCTGTTTGATGTTCATCACTGTGTTCCTGGCCACAACACAGAAGATACAGATTTTATTCACTTTAAGAGCAAAAATAGATGGAAAGAAGATGGCCTATCCATGACTTGTGTCTTGAAGCACCTTAGAACTGTGGCAAGGAGATCTCTCATGTGGAAGCGGGGAGAGATTTTGGTGCAGGAGACACTGGATGGGGTGAGTTCACATACAAGAACTCATAACTCTGGTGACTGCAACCTGACCAATATACAATCAGACTACACTCCTTGTACTCTGCTGCCTAAAGGTAATGACAATTAACAAAATATGAATAATGTTTTTTTGATAAGTGATTGGTATTGATCCCACAAAGGAGCCTGTTCAGATTCAGATTACGGTGTTCTGGTTGCTAACCCTATGATAAGGAATTTTTAGGCAGAAATTAAGAGAGTTACTTCTTGAAGACAAGTGTTCCTTTCATGGAAAACAACAGAGGAATATAGAACTTCCAGGGTTATCACATACCAATCTATCTGCATTGATGATCAAAACAAGTTGATGATCAAAACAGTCTTATTTTGGCCATAGGACCTGGAATAAAGTCTTTTACAGGTGAATCTATAATTTTATACATGGGTCAATGCTGAGGGCCTGAGCTGGGACACTCACAGATACCATTCCTTGGTGGCTTCCAGCTGGAACGCACAGGCAGAACAGAAGGAGAAATACGTATCTCAGCAGCCTGCTGCCCTTCTACAATGGTTTGTGGGGATGCAACCTAATGCTTGTTCCTTGGGAAGACAATGGACTCAACGAAAAGCTGCAGCAGAAACAGCACTTTGAAGGAAGTGTTGTGTTTTATCAGTAGCTGTGAGGTAGAGAGTTATTTCCACTGAAATCCAAAATAGTTGAGCGATCAGGGTTACCATTTGCTTAGACAGAAGTGTCCACCAGTTCGTGTCAGTGCCAGCCCTACTGTGGAGATGATGGTAGACTCTTCTGTGATTATGATTATAAAGATTTTTTTTTTTTTTTTTTTTTTAATCTCTGGAAAGGAAACAACTGCTCCAACACCATGGTTCCTGGATTGGTAAAGAAAGCAATCCTCTCACACTGCTTGCCCACAGCTGTTGGGGGATTAATGTTTGCAAACTGTGTTCTGTCTATTCACTTATTCACTTAAACTTCTCAGATTTCTGTGGTGCCAATCACAACCATAAGCTATTTGAACATGGAAAGCTTTGCAGGAATTATTACTCCTATAAGAGGATTGCAGTGTATTTTTAAAATAAAGGTAAAAGCTAGCACATTTTACATTTAGACCTATATTAGCATATGATAGAATATTGCCCTTTGCCAAATCTCTGGTGTGAAGAGCTTGTACAACAGCCCTCTAGTACCTCAAATGCCACCCTTCAGCAAGGATTTTTCTGGTTTTGTTCTGTATTAAAACAAAGGAACACGTACTGAATATCATATAATAAGATCTTCTATGTCATTACTGCTTTAAACAGAAACAGGGAAATAAAATTTCTCTTTATAATTAAGAAATATCAAATTGCTCCTTGTCTAAGTCAATCGAAAATGGTGGAGTTACAAAACAGGTTGATCCAGATGAACATCAGTAAAAGGCTGAGCATTAATACAACAGGCACAATCCCCATACGACATTGAGATTCTGCAGTGGGCATTACCTGCTGACTGCATCACACATGATTTGAAATTTATACATATTCAAGACCTTATATAGTGTGTTACTCCTCTCTAGTTTTCATCTGTCACCTGAACTCATTATTTAATGTTTTTCCCCAAGTATAGCTAGCCCACTCATTCTTGTTTATCTGTGGAAAGTGAGGCTTAACTTTGTTGTCTGCTCACTTACATTTTGAAAACCTTGGGAAAGAAAAATAATGGCAAGCATTAAAAATAAACAAACAAGAAGTAAAACAGAAAAAATGTCCAGAAAGAGAGCTGTAAAAATAGTTATTGCTTATCAACTTTGCAGTTAATTTTAGGCATTTTACCTGATTATTTATTGTGCCTCCTGTTTCCTCTGTCTTTCATGGTGTGATTGTTAACAGTGGCACCTATTGCATTTTGTGATTAATTAAATGTTAACTACAACACAAGTTACTGGTAGTTAAAAGTCCACAACTTCATTAACAACAAACAAGGTAACAACTTTGTTAACTTCATTAACAAAGAAGACAAATACTAAACTAGATTTTATAATTCTCCATCATTTTGAGATGAAAGAGGGGAATCTTGACAGAAGTACTTTGCTGAAATGTAGAATAACTTTCAATTGATTTTTACAATTTAAGCAGAAAATCTAGCCAAGTTCAATCCATAACACTGCTACTGAGATACGGTTTCACTATTGTTCCTTTTCTGCGGAGAAACAACAGCCTTAACTCCAAAAAGAGTTTTCTGGTTCATCTGTGCTGGGTGTTGTCTTCTTGAGTGGGGAGATGACGTCTTGCTGGCTGGCTTACACTCCTCCTCCTTTCTAGCAGAGATTTATATAGCCCAGGGTGTGGGCATACACAAGTTGTTTCCATCAGTGATCCTGAGTGCTTCACTTCTTCATGATTATCAATAAGCCTGATTATGTTTTCAAAGTGAAGAGAGGCTATGAAGTAATTGGAGGCGTAAACACCATTTGGATACACCTAATTTGGAGTTATACTGGCTGCAGTAACACTGCATCTGCAATACCAGGCAATTTAGCACTATGCTGAAATAGTGGTCTGTAGCAGGAGAATGCATATATATTTATATGTATGTATGCAGGTATGCATATATATACACACACATAGACATAAATATGTATGTTTCAGTGGCCCAATTCAAACACAGGCCTTATTCAATCAAAATAATCCAGGAGGTACAATTCTTTTTGTTTGTCTTGCATCTAGTTATCTGACTCCATGCTGTTAATAATATCTTGGAATCTCAAAAATACAATAAATTCATGGGAATGACAAAGTATAAGGATAGCACCTAGGCCATACTACCCATGTTTTTTTCCTTTCTATCTGGCCTCTTAGGATGTCGCAGAAGGAAATAAGAGTGGTTTGATGACTTCTGCTTGCTGAACACAGACTAACTCTGAGTCATCTCAATACACAGATACACATTATTGTAATGCAAGATGGGTGCTTGAGTTCCCCTGACTACCTATTTGCAGCTTTAAAAATCTGACCCTTAGAAGGATTCAACAATAGGGTCGCATAGTCTGACTGCTAACAGGATTGGGTCTCCTAAGTGTCAAGGCATGGGAAGCAAAATATGGAATACAAAGTAGGGTTTATTTAGGTAGAAACCTGAGTTTTCTACCATAATCCCCAAACACCTTGTTTGTTTACCTCCTAACACTAGAGAAGTCTTAACTCCACTGAGTCTGACTATCATTATTTATTTGGCAGTTTTTCCAGGGCCCAAAGTGCAGCATCTCTGCATTCCTCAAAGTGCTCCTGACTTTATAAGAAGGCAAAAGCTAGGTTTTCTCCTGAACAGCTCTCTAGGTGAACTTGAACCTGTAGGTATCCTCACAACTAATCAGTCTGCCTTGGCCAACCTAGTCTAGTAGAAGGTGTCCCTACCCATAGCAGGGGGTTGGAACTAGATGATCTTTAAGGTCCCTTCCAACCCAAACCATTCTGTGATTCTATGATAACAGTTTTGGGCTCTTTTCATAATTCAATAATAGATAAAACTTTTTTTTTTTTTTTTTTTTAAACTTAGCTTTGGGGGGATGTGGGACTTGGCCCTCCCACTCTTCCTGTAGAACAAAAGGAGTAGGTACATTGCTATAGGCTCTTACTTTTCATTGAATAAGCCCTGGGGAACAGAGCACAGATCCCAGTCACCCAGTAAGCTACACAGCAATTCTCACTCATGTTTTTTTTTTGTTTGTTTGTTTGTTTGTTTGTTTTGTTTGTTTGTTTTTTTTTGTTTTTTTTTTCTTTGATTCCTGAAACCTTTTCCAAAACAGCTTCAGTGATGGTGAAAAAGATCCTCAACTTCAACTGTAACCTGAGTCTGTATAGCCCCTTACTTACGCAATGGTGTTTTGAATAGCCTCAGAAAGAGGAGCAAATAATACAGGCCTTCCATACCCTGCATTAGCATACTATCCCCTGGACTATTATATAAGGCAGTGGGGCAAAGAGGTGAGTAATGATACTGGAAGCTCCATGTATGTTTTTTAAAAAAGAATGAGCCATCCTTGCCATATTTTTTATAAAGGCTCAGAAACATCATCTAGCTAGCTGTGGCTACACTGCCAAAGCTATCTACCTAGTAGCTGGGTTTTATTACCTCTTCCATCCTATTATGTGTTATTCTTCTTATGAACATTTCAGTCCTAATTTTCTTCTTTTTCAGATCCTGAATGCCTCAAAATTTTCTAGACCCACTTTAAGGGACCTGCCTAACATAAACAAACCACATGTGAAGCAGAAGTTTGTTGTACATTTGCTTTGCCAGCAAATGTCAAAATCAATGTTGCCTTCAGCATTTTCATGTGCCATTATGCATTATACAGAAAAGTGCTCTTTAATCAGGATGTGACCACCTTGCCTACTTCTCTGTGATCTCACCTGGCAGCACTTAACTTTTCCCTGTGTGGCCCAGCTGGCTGTGCAACAGGCTCACTTGCCCTAATTCCTTCAAGAGCAAAGCCCATTGCTGATACAGCTGAAATCTTGACTCATTACTTCCATACACGTGTTGCTGGAAATGGTCACCCACTGAACCACCTTGTGTTGTGCTTACCAACACTCTGATGCCACTTTCTGCAGGCAAGTGTTTTGTTTCATAAGCCCCAGAATGCTATGTCCCTTGGTCATTATTTTACAAGTATTTAGTTTTTATTCCTTTAATTGATTATTCAGTTTTCCTGTTGACCCAAAGAGAGTACAAGAAGGAAAATAAGATATAATACTTTACTGCATATCCCTCCTGGGGGTAGATACACTCCAAACTGGACTGACTGAAATCTAAAGGAGAGTCTACATTACCATTCTTCCCTAGGAAAAAAAATCAAAAACATTTCTTACATCCTGTGCACCTGCCTTACAAGTGTACATGGTAAGGGATTTTATTGTATTTTTTTGGCAAACCTAGTCTTTATTGAAACATCAAAATTCATTGAGGCCTAAGACTTCTGGGAAAGCATCAGTTTTGTCATGGATTTATTTCAAATCCAAGTTAAAGCTTTCCATCAGAAGCAGAAAGCAAATGGCACTCCTTCCCCCAGTTCACCAATTCCCCAGCAGCCCACCAGACATGTGATGGGCCACAGTCTGCTCCCCTGTATTTTGTGGTGGAAGGCAGGGTTAGAGAGCAGATGTCTCCCAACGAGAAGGTCAAATGGCTTTCCTAGACGTGCTCAGTCCCTTCTGCCATAGCTCTTCCACTTTACATGAAGAGGTGAATAATTAGTTTCCCACACCGAGAACCAGGCCGATTAAAAGCTTGATTGATTAAAACTCTCCACATTAAAGGCACTAATCAGAGGGCTACAGAATCTGTCTCATAAATCTTGGCCCAAGGAGCATTTAACTCTATACAAGTCTAAAAAAAGCACAGCCAAACTCAAGCACAATTGACCTGTGTAACCTGTCTGTATAAACTTGCCTAAGATAGCCTCAAGTATTATCCCAGCTCTCTGAATTAGGCTTTCAACACCTATTTTTTCCCTCCAACCTACCTGAGTACTGCAGCTTCAAATATTGAGTTTGTTTCTGACCATTCATGAAAAAAAATCAAATCTCTGCTTTTCCCTACGTTAGTGAGAATATCTGGTAATTTTTGCTTTTTGTTCAGCCTCTTTTTCTTTCCCTAAACAAGCCAAGCTCACGCATACCTGTGCTACATCCACAGAGCACCGAGGGGCATCACACTGCCCATGTGGGACCCATGTGTCCTGGACAATGCGCACACTCTGTGCTGTGAGGCTTGAAGGTTTGCAACCAGCTCAGTTCATCTTGTTTTGAGGAGCTACATCAACCACACAGTGTACACGCACACACACTGAATACTCAGTTCATCAAATTGCCTAAACATAAAAGTTTTCGCAGACAGCACTGCCACCTTTTTGCTGCCTGCAAGTACCATAACCTGCTTTAGTTATAGCCCAGGAGAAATACCCATGGCCAAAAGAAAGAAAGAAAAGCTTCAGTGATACAACTCAGTACAAATGCTGCACAACTCAGGCTGCAGCACTGTATGCAGGCAATAAAACATGAACAGCACTGAAAATGATTATGGACCTGCAATTCAGGTAGCAATTTGGGCTTCAGTTTTATTTTGATGTTTATCAGCTTTCTAATTTTGTGCTTGCCACAAAATCCCATGTACGTTTGCTCAGTGTTGCTGCTCTAGCATAACCCTAATTCCTTTGAAACAGGCTGATACTGTAGTTGTCTGATGAGCTTGCTCAGATAATTACACCTCAGTGTTCATGCCAGCGCTTCTTGTGCCCTAATTTGAACAGAATGGAGTAATTTGGCACTTTGATTTGAAGACAGTGGGAGGTGGAAAATCTACCTGCTCCCCATGAACTCTAACAAATTGTAAAATCAGCATTTGCCCTTCATTTCTTAGTTTGCACATATCGAAACCTAATGGTGGCAAGTTAGTAGGAAGTATTACCTTATGGAAATATTAAGGTTTTCCAATGGAAAAAAGGATGGGAGAAAGGATGGGAGAAAATATTGTTTTATAATAAAGTTATCAATATTTTAACAAAGGGATGTGTGTATCTCCTCTCTCCTCCAAGCATTCATTTAACTTAAGATACCTAGATACATGGAGAGGTTAAATGGAAACCAACTTGCATGCTGCTACAGTTAAATTCTCAATAGCTAAACCCATTTTTTTTTTTTTTTTCTGTTGAATACTGTGAAGAAAAATCACAGCTCTCCTTCGGTGTGTCCAGGTGGTACAGGCAGTTTCTGAGCATGTAACCAAATTACAAATATATGAAACAACTTATGTTCCAGTCCTGAAAACTCACAGAATATTATGAGTTCAGGAGACACTCTCTCTTTAAGAGACATCAAAGGCACAAAGCAGGTACAACACTATTTTCCTGTTACCTAGAAATTATCTTAATTATCCAGCAGTTTCTTATGACAGTATTTCCAGTTTTATTTAAATGTTGTTTAGTTGCAGGCATTTGCAGACCACAAATCGACTTATCTCAAGTTTTATCTCAATGGATTCTATATCAATATTCTTACCTTTATGGTACCTGGTTCTCCAAAACCTAGAGCATAAGAACTGTCAAATTTTAAGATTGATTGTAAAATGTTTCCTAAATGTCAAGAATTGATTTGTATGATGATTCCCAACTTCATTTATGTTTTTAGGATAACTCTCCACAGGACCCTACAGGAATATCATATCCCATATCAATAATATATTTCTACTCTCTGTTGGGAGCATTACACTACGTAAACTTAATAATTTTGCAGCAACAGCAACAAATGAGAGATTTTGGTATCAACAGAATAAATAGTATTAATAGAACAGTAATTAATATAAAATCATATTTTAGAGACCAGTTACTTTTATGTGACAGTGTCTTGTCTGATTTTCAAGTCTAGTAATTAAAGGAAGGGCATATCCTTTTCTTATTCATCCGTCTCTTTAACTTATCTTGTTTCAGAAAAATGTAGCAATTAGATTTTTTTTTTTTTTTTTCCATAGCTAACCATCTTATTATGCAAAGTTGGTACTAACAGGAACTTTTATTGACAACTTTCAACTCTAATCCCTTGTGTCTCCCCACTCCTTGAATGTCATCTCACCTATGAGAGAAATGGTAATTAAGACAACAATGGAAACCAACAACACTGTTCAGTAGCTAACTACCAGTAATTGGCTCTTCACTGCAGGACAGTGTCATAAATTTTAATAGTGATTTTTCAACCAAGCATATAATGCAGCACTTCACAGATACTCTAATGAATGCTTTCTGCTCCTTTGCTGATTACTGTATATTTACACTATCAACCTTAGTAAAAATTGAGACTTCCAGCATGTACTATACTTTAAAAAAATATATTAAATTAATTATTTTTTATCATTCAGTGAAAGGCCTGCTTTTTATGTGAAGCTACTTAAGCCACAGTCTTTACGAAACATATCCAAACCACAGGAAGAAAAAATAAATTATGGGATTTATTTATTCCAGCTGAAGTGAATAAGCTGAGGACAAAATCTGATCTTCATCAGGTTTTACCACTCTGCTATGAAAAATATTTTTAAATATTTATAACTGGGCCTAGATTTCAAGGTTAAGGTCCTCATATAATAAACTATTCCACTTCAAAAGAATCTACACTTAAACAGCTAGAACATTTATGATGTACATTCACAATGTACAACAATAGCTTCATGCTAAGGTAACCAGCTGGAACAAATGGGAGTTATAGCAATATAAAACTCTAGCAATATTGTGATTAATCACATATAAGTCCCTATAGCACATAACTGTATTATTTGCCTATGTAGAGGCATGGATGTCCAAAACCATGGCTCAGGAAAGGAGGTGAGACTGGAGGAAGAAAGACGGAATTTACCCCAAAAACTACCACTGATCAAGAGAATAAAAGACTACACACTTCTGTAGCTGCTTCAGTGCTTTTTCTGTTGGTAACACCATCATGCCAAGCTTGGCCACGAGCATTTCAGTGGAAAGAAAGAGAAGACAGATAAATTGAGAGGATCCAGAAACAAGGAGGAAAGAATGAGGAAAGATGAAAGAATGAGGAAAGATGAAAGAAAAAATCATCTGCATTGCAATTCCACCAACTCAGAGTTTTCCTGAACATTAGTTACTGTTTACAGTTTTACTCTCTTACCAACATCAGGATCAGTGGCTTGGACTCTTGTTAGCAATGCCTTAGTGGCAGTATTCTCATAGACACACGCAGTGTAGTGATCAGATGAAAACACTGGTGGGTTATCATTCACATCTTCTAAAATAAGATGGATTTCTGATTGGCAAAATCTGCCACCGCCATCTGTAGCTCGGGCAATTAGGTTGTACACAGGGATTTTCTCTCGGTCAAGTGGGGCCAAGGATTTCAGCTCACCTGAAATTGATTAAAAGGAGCAGTCACCATTACTGCAATAGCAACATCACTAATTCTAGACAGTGGGAGTAGCTCAAAATAATATATTTAACTGGAATTCACAAGAAGAAAAAACAACCTTGCTTATTGCAATGAACAGATTAAAACATCACAGCAGGGTCACTTCTCACTCCTCTCCACCCAACTAAATGTGCTGGTGGCATGAGTGCAGGGAGGACAAGCCACTCATGGTGGCCTTTGAGAACCCACACCTTGGTTAAGAGCTTACCATGGTTAAGAGCATAACATGGTATGTTTTTCAAAGTCTTTCTTTCATTACTCCTAAGATTTAAAGACTTCAGGACTTAGAAAAGTCACCCTGAATATACTGATGACAACAGCCATAATGAACTGCAAAGTTTTCTAACGCTACCATTCAAAACAACCAATCTCTTCTCCCACATTTTAACCTCCAATCACCTCTGAACTCCTGTAGATGCTTCTGGCATCTAGCTTGAATATGACTTCTTATTCTTATAACACAATAAACGTTAGCAGCAAACACAGTTTCTCAGTCAGACTGCGAGAACTTTATCCACGATCTATTTTCCACAGCACTGATAAATGACAGCAAACGTGGCCACATCTGCAAACAGCCATTATTAGTCAAAGGGTAAGTTTTGGTTTATTTTCGTAAAGGGAGTAATTTGCAGTAAAATACAGAATTTGTTCTTAAGGAGTGCAAAACTTCCCTTCCACACAGTGCACAGACCTCCAAATACCTCTTGTTGGTAGCACTATGACAATATCAGGTGCTGCCTCCTGCTAGCCAGGTGGAGGAGGCATTGCACAGGGATGGACTTAGGCTGTCATAATGGAAACGAAATTCCTAGAAGTTATTTATTTTATTTACCTTTACTTTATAACAAGCACAAAATCTGGACCTTCGCAGAGATCAGCATCTTTTTCAAGACCCTGTGCCAAATGAACAACACCTTTGTAGCACTCCCCTGTGCCCACAAATTAATTACTGATACCCTTTCTCTACCGAAGTCTGGGTATAAAAAGAATGTTGTTGTTACATGGTATAAAAGCCAGCAATTCCAGATCAAGGTGGAAGACAAAGTCCAAATGTGAAGGAGGACCTTGCTGGCAGGTTCCCCTCTTCTGCACCAAGACAACTCCAGGACAAGGACCCCATATCTCTGACCTAACTTGAGGTCTGGCTGGGAAACAAAAGGGTCAGTTTCTGTTGCCCTGAATACAATACTCAAACTGGCCAACAAACATGTCCCTCCTCCTTCCTGCAATCATTACCTCCAAAGTGGTCATCCATGCCTGTCAGAACTGGAACTGGCTGATAACCAAATGTAACCTCTGGTTAAAGAAACTGGTACCTGCTGATGCTGAGGGATTAAGAAGGATATCTGAAAACATTTAGTTGTCATCTTACCATTTTCTGGATCTAAGAGAAATTTATTGTTTCCAGGACCGTAGAGAGAGTAGCGAATTTCACCGTTGGACCCAATGTCAGCATCTTTAGCTTTGATTTTTAGAATGACTTTGTTTGATGGAATGTCTTCAGGAAACAGTGCTGTGTATGCAACCTATAGGAAAGAAAAAAAAAAAAAAGTAAGCTATACAATAACAGTATTTTATAGCTATTGTACAACTTTTATTTTTATTTTTATTTATTTATTTATTTTTTTTAATCTCTCTGTAGTACATTTTTCTATACAGGAAACAATTTAACAATTTTCCTTTATGTAATACAGTGCTAGAAATTCACATCACTGCTAAGCCTTGAGGTGTCACAAAAACAATGCTCTTATGACTCTTAATAGGGCTAGTCTTGGGTGTAAATGCAGTCACATTTTCTGTCTTCCATTTCTTTCATCAACACCCATGAAATGGATAAGTGTGCTAATGAAGACAGCTGTTTTTATCACATCATCCAGCAGTGTTGAGGGAGATACAGATTGTGATTCCCTGGAGTGGTGCTTGCAATGACAGTGGTCCATCGGTGATAATGTAATAACGGGAATTACATGTGTGTATACATATGGATATATATAAATGAGATTCTGTAAGCAGTACTGTTAAGGAAATCTAGTTTTCATAGTGCCTTTTGTTTCACACACACCTTCCTATCACAGTAATAGCGATTTCCCACATCACCTCTCCATAGAATAAGAGACAGCTGATGCTGTGAAAGCTGTGGTCAGGCCATACTGCATGCATGTCTGACAGCTTGAGAGTAAGCTATATACCTTTTCCACTGTGTCTCTGGCTGCTAGCCACCTGACACATTTGGGAAGGCTGGAGTTAGATTAGACTGAAGACATTTCCACACTGATTGTCAAGGAAAAGCATTTTTTTTTTTCCGTTGGGGGACAGTGGCTGCCCTATAGCAGTGCCACCTCACAACCCTTTGCATTTTAGAAAGCCAGCTAAGAGCACGGTGCAGAAGATGGAGGAGACTCCTCTACTGCCTTTGCCAGGCCATTATCCTTTCACCTTGGCTTCGCAAGACTGTTGTATCCTGCTTCCATCCAGGTCATTCTAAATCCTTCACCTAAGACCTTTCAGAATGAAAATGGGCATCTCCTGTAAACAGAGCAGTAGATCCACTGGGAAACCATCGCTTCCAGCACCACAGCAGATTACAGAGGGTGTAGCTATCTCACCCGCTCACAGACTGGGTTGTTATCATTAACGTCAGTGACGGTCACTTCCACAGCAGCTTGGGTTACAAAGAGGCCATCCGTGGCAGTGATGTTCAGGTAATAAACATCTTGTTCCTCCCGATCTAGTGGCCTTTTTACATAAACCTTCCATTCGTTCTGAACCAGTCCCAGAGCAAACTTCCCTTTGGGATTCCCTCCTGCAATGATACAAGCAACGCACAACAGGTTAGGGCATCCTTCCAGGGCTCCCACCTGATTTAAGCACAAATACAGGCTCATCTTAGAGGACCAGGAATATGCAATTGTCATTTGTTTCCCAGTGACAGGTGCTTTCAAACTTGCAGATTCAGGAAATCTGTAATGAGATTACGTTCCCTGTGTTTATTGCCCCCCAAACGGCTTGTATGAAAGTGAACCAATAACTTTCAGCGGAAACAAAATCCATTTAGCAGAGCTGAAGATGATCTCTTGTTTAGTTCCCCTTAAGGGCAATCAAATTCAAACTGTGAACAATCAATAGTCCTCTCAGGCTGGTACAATTGTCTTTCCACTTAGTCTCTGGAGAGGATGTAATACACCACAGCTCTTGTTACCAAGACAATTTCATTAGCTGTTGATTATGCAATCAAGGACTGGAAGTAGGTTCTATTAAGAAATCCTCTAATGAAAGCTTTATCATACAGCTGTGCCTTTCTTTCTGCTCATTAAAATTCTAGTTTTAAAAAAAGTTTACACGACACAAGAAGACACATTAGTATTAAATAGTCCTAACAAGAGGTCATTTGAGGAGCAGCTGGAAGATAAGCACTACAATTAGGTCAAATGTATCAGAGGGTGAGAGCTGGGGAAAGCCAGTGAGGAGTGCAGGAGTCGAAGCAGAACAGCTTTTTATCATGCTGTAACACCAACAGTGAACCTCCTAATGTTGCTCTTCCACATCATTAAACCACATGGAGGAAAAAGCAGACTGGGAGAGGGAAAGATTTGGTCCACATCATCCTCAGGAAGGAAGGAAGGACACTTCACATGCAGAAGTTACAAGGAATCAAACCAGGGATAGCTCTTTAATGTTTCTGACAGTTATTTACACTTCCATTTGAAATGGTACAGTCCTCTGCCAGCTCCACGAAGAAACCACCATCAAGCACCTTTCTTTCAGCCTGTTTTCAACCCCCTTGTCAGACCAGACAGAAGATTTTTTAAGCCAACCACCCAGTCTTCTGTGTTCACTATCTAACATGTTTGGTCTGTAAAAAATATATCTGCACATTTAACGATTTAGGATGGAGCACAAAATAGTTATAGCAAACTTGTGTGCTATAGGCACTGAGTGAGGACAAAAACAAAACCATCACACTGCTCCACTGGGAAAACTTTAATTCCAGCTAACCCGGTACTAACTCTTTTCCCACCATATTAAGCTTTTTCCTGTGCAGAATGCAATCTGAGAACTGATATCCATGTTTCTCATGTATAAAAGTGGTATAAAAATATTAAGGGAATGCTTATTCTTTCTTGTGTCAGGATCAAGAATGTCAAACACACTAAGTTTGGTTTTGCTCACAACTTATTCAGGGTCCTGACATGTGTCAGAGGATCTGTCCGAGCTTAATGGAAAGACCAGGTTCTTAAACCTTCCTCTCTAGTCCGATGTTTGAGTAAATAAGTGTTTAAAAAAGAACAAATCCAACAGAGAAAAGATGTATTTTAAGGGATGAATGTATTTGAGCTGTCTCTGCTGTCAGGAGATTAGGTGTCACTGCTGTTGCTTCTGGTGGCACAATTCTGTCAGTTCTCGGGGACCTTCTTAGCAAAAATAAGGCAGAGAAGATCTGAACTTAAAACTGTGCTTAAAATGAAGCAAAAAAGTGTAATGCACATTTCATGCCTCCTTCATACATCAAAAAGCAGAAAAGAGGTCACAGGCTGTAATCTATGCCATTTTCATTAGCTACCAATGACAAGATAGTCTGGTTTCTGTTTGATATGAAAGCTAAGTTAGTTGAGATGGGCTGAGGAAATCTTTCTCGTTAAGCATCACCATTTCAGCAGAGTGTAATTGTGTCAGAAAACAACGTTGTAATGAAGAAGATTCCCCGAAAATTAGTCAGATATGCATTATAATTGTAAAAGGCCCTGTAGTCATGCAGAGCACAGAACAGATATATCACAGATATTTGCTGTTGATAGAAAATCAACTTTTTAGGTCACAAAACCAAGCTGATCTCAATTTTCCCACTGATTTCTATGACAGTTTGGAATAACCATCATAGGACTCAGACAAACCTTGTGTAACCTATTGTGTGATATAAACTGACTTCTCCTAAAGGGGGTTACTTAGTATGTTGATGTGCACTGCAGGCCAGTCTCAATACAACCCAAGGCAATGTGAAGCTGTCCACTGACTTGAGTCTTAATGTGATTGTCAAAGAAGGTAGACCCCTGCTGATTAACATTAAATTCTCTCTGTTCAGCTCAACATCAGCATAAAAAAGCTTAACTCTCTTTTAGAAAAGGCTGTAATCTTATCACAGTGAGCTTAATGTTGTAAACCATTAATAAAAATGGTCTTAAATACTCTTATTTAGCTTCATGATATCAATCAGTGCTTTCCTGCATATTAGTTCTTTTGTAAAAGGAAATGATTAACTGTCCTGAGCTACTATGAAGCAATTCACTCAAGGTATGGATATCCCATTGCTAAGTAAAGAGGAAAGGTAAAATCTAATTAAAATCAGCTGGTGGCTTTTATAGCTGGCAGTAACACTAGCTTGGAGCAATTTTAAAATAACTGTTGCTTTGTTGTTGATGGAATAGCTTTTGAATCACACAGGAATTTTGGGAGTATATATTGAAAAATGGTTCCTGGAATCCCTTTCTCTGCCCACTTCACTAGAAAAGGATCGATTTCAATGGCCGAGAAACCTGTGCAATAAGCAACAAACATGTGAAAGAGTTTATCTGCATGCATTTTTCATGAGTGCTACCTTTCTTCTCTTTTGCTTCTCAGAACTGGCTATATACTTTGTTGATGGAAGACAAAGGAGGAAGTTGTACTATACAATGTAACAGAAATAATGAGTTGTAAACAGTAAAATAATGCCAAGACAATATTCTTAAAAAAGGAAATGAAAAAAAAAAATCCACACTGTGGCCCAGGGAACCATTTTCTAGTACTTCTACATATGTCTCGATGCAGATCTCATTCTGCAGTGATTAATTAACTTTTTCACTAATATATGTAAGCAGATTCAGTATCCTAGGGGCGTTCTAATTAATTAGTTTTTCACTCTGAATAATGTAGCTTTTCTAAACGGAAGCCTCCTGACTACATGTATTAATGGATTCTTTAAAATCTGTTGGCAGTTTTCTTATGTTCTACTTTGAATGTCACAACAGTGAAGTGCTAGCTACAAAAAACACTCCAGTAACTTTTTAGAATGGCTTTGAGGGTAAAAGAATCAGCATTATCTTTTATCTTTTGTTACTTGAAGTTTAAATAATGCTCTCCTTCCCTCCCTAGTCAGCAAATAGTACAAAGCCAAATCAAGCTCAAGTTTAAGAAAAGAAAGAAAACAGCTAGATACAAGTGAAATGCAGAGACACAGTGATCCAAAATAAACGAATCCTGACACACATCATTACTAAAGCACACACAGAGGGAATTATAATGGCTAAAAGGGAACTGAAAGCTAGAAGCCAGCAGTATCAGTTTTCACTGCAATGCTGATCTGGGAGGGAGAACTGAATATTTACTGACTTATTTATTTAGATTCTCTTTTACATTTGCACATCTATTTAGACACTTTCAATTCCTAATTAGAACTCCAGGCATTTGTGTAACTTAAAATCAATAGATTTACCCAACCCCCGACACCCCCCCACTTTAAGATGTTGCATGTTTACTGAGCTGCCAAAACGACGAACCCAATCCTTTTAGCTTTACTATTGTAAAAATATGCATCTTGCTCTTCAGCCTGCAGTACAAGTTCTCCCCAAACATAGCAAACATTTCTCCAGATCTCAAATATAAAATAGAAGCAAACAAAGTTTAACACTATTGCCTGTTCTTACATCTACATGCCTGATGGAGCCTAATTAATTCAAAACACTTTATGATACCAAAGTCCTAGCAACTGACATTTTTCTGATGGTTTTTCTTTGTTTTCCACTGTTAAACCTCAGTAATACCTAGCTGTCTTTAGGCTGGCTAAATATCCTAGCTAAACATCAACATAGCCCTGTTGTTTGTCAAACTACCTCAATTTATAAAGCCAACGAGTTCCAATGAGCCTTCAGAAGGAAACTACTGTGCTTCCTAAGTGCACTTGTGTCAACTAAACTTTCTAATGGCTTTCTAATAAGATTTTTATATCAAGCTTTTCCTTTGTGAACATGTCCACTTGTTATCAAACTCCAAATAACAAATGACAAGTGCAAAGTTTTTTCCACTATCAAATGCAGATTAAAATGGCAGTTTGAAAAATGGAGTTTGAAAATGGCAACTACTTGCCAGTAATCATGGAAAGCTCTCCAAAAGGGAAGCAGTTCAAAGCAGAATATATATTTACCCATCAGAATGCATCTTCCCCTTTTCAAAGTTGATCAGAAGGCTGCAATAAGTGTTTTCATTTCTTAAAAAAAAAGTGCAAAGGGCTCTTAGGTGATCACACCTGGCCCAGAATGTTTCTACCTTTCATCTCCTAAAAGATTTTTTTTTTCCATCTCTTTTCTGTGTGCTACTTTTCATGAAGTGTACTTGCATGAAGCTGGTTTTGATGGATCCAAATGTCATTCTCGTAATTTGTCTTTTTTCCTTTTTTGTCAGTGCCTGGTTTTTCGTCAGAATTTGTTTATTGTATTCATGGAGATTTCTACAGATCAAAATGCCTCCAAAAAGATACAACATTTGAATAATCACCTGGCTAATCTGATCCATGCAATATTCAAATGCAGTTCCCAAGCTTAATTTGGGGTGAAGTGTGAACAGACTATTTCATTACTTAAACTACACTTTAATATGTTTTAATATCTGAATCAAACGACCCTAGTTTCTCTATGTACATCTCCCACATTCAAAGGATATACTCAGACAACAGAGTTTCTGAGCTCATATGGTTCAGTAATTGTACAGTAGGTATTAGAGAAAGTTTGGGGCTTTGTCATCTAATGTTTTCAGAAACTAACAAACAAACAAACAAACAAACAGAAAAATATCTGATATATTTTGAACTGTGGTACAAATTAAAGTACAGAATGACCTATAGTTTTTGAGTCATGTATGACGATTATTCAAAAGTCCAGTTTTTGCTAAATTAACAGCAAAGGAATGTGAAGAAAATCAATATATCATTAAAAGCATAATTCACTATAATAGATGACAAAGTCTTCAGGACAAAGAAAAAACAGTATCTTTGTCTGATTAACAGGGCATGCTAAAATATTTTTGTTACACACCTGAAGGGTTTGCATTTCCTATAGCACTTTCTATACTGGCATCTCAAATACTCAATATTTCAAATCATTTCAAATATTACAAAAATATTACAAAATCACTAAGATGAAGCACTACTTATTTAGTTTTAGACATGTGGAAACTGAGGCACCATCAGATAATGCACCTGTTTTACAGCCTCCAAATCCTGTGCTTTACTCACAAGACTAATTTTTGCCTCTAATTCTAATGTCCTACAACATGTCACTCTACAAACACACTAGCTTTTGCAAGCCTTCAAACTGAATCTAGTTTTTTTGTTTTGTTTTGTTTTGTTTTTTTGAAACACTATGAATTTCTGGCTTCTTTGAAAATGATGCTACTTCAGATGCATAACACAAGCACCTTGTAGATAACTGGAACATCCCACTTGTCTCTACAAACCATCCCCAAAACATTTCCAAATTAATAGCCAACACAGAAGTAGAAGTCTTGTACTCCAGAGCAAAATAAACAAACTCTTATCCTGTGAGTTGTCAGACTTTTCATTTTTGCCTTCTACTTGTGCGCAGTCTTGTGTAATTCTAATCCTATCCAATGAGATATATGTGAACCTGACAATAATCTGGCTATTACTGTGTAATTAGTATTAGCTCTTGCACTGTGAAGTTTAGAGGGAGTGACAAAGTTTTTCCCTGAAAAAAACTATTGAGCAATGCAAGCTGTAGGCAGAAAAATAACTGCAGCACCCTATCACTCATAATACACTCACATAAAATCCATCCTGAATCTAGGGGAAAAGAAGGAAAGAGCAGTGTTACCACACTTTGAAAAATAAGTTACTAATGTAATTGAAATTGCTTCATGCTGTATATAACAATGCATGGCAACTAAACGGTTCTTCAGAGTGGATTACCATTTCCCTAGCCAGAAATCTAGGCTGATAAGAAATGGCATCCCCATCTTGCTCCAAGGTTGCTCCAATGTGCAATTTTCTTAAATAGTGCTATTTTGAAATGGTTCCTACATGCACTCTCCTCTCTCAAAAAGAAAAAGGCTATTCCAAAAATTTTAATACTTGGAAGCATGAAGATTTTCTCCGTAACAATGAAATGTTCTTCTTTCCCTTGCCTGAAACATTGTCATGATGTTTTCCAAGCTGACATATCAATTATGATGGGTTGATGGGTCATGCTACATTGCACTGCAGCAAATCATGAAGAATTATTCTGGGAAACTAGAGAGAGAATCACCTGGACAGACACAGACTGACACAAACACAAACACACATTCCCTTCCCTTCTTCTCAACTTTGCTAGTTTCTGCAAAAGTCTGTCCAAACTAAAGAAAAAAAAAAAAAAAGTTGAAGGGAGATGCATTTGTCTGAGTCACAGTGGTAATTTAACGGAAACCCTGCTAATTTTTCTCCTAAAACTGGACACATGCACAGTTCTTCAGTAAAGCTGTTGTTGCGAAAAAAGCATGCTTGTAGTTTCTTACCTGTAATATGGTAGCTAACCTGCCGGTTGACATCAGATGTGTCTTCATCCCAGGTGCTAAGAACAGCCACAACTTCCCCTGGAGCGTCACTCTCCTTCACTGATCCTCTGTAGACCTCATGCTCAAAGACGGGTGCGTTATCATTTATGTCTGTCACAGTGACTGAGACCAAGGTGGTTGATGACAAGGATATGGTTTCCCCCAGATCTGAGGCCACCACTGCAAAAGTGAAAGAAGGATCCTTTTCATGGTCTAGATCCTTCAGTGTGCTAATCCAGCCACTGTTGCTGTCAATGGCGAAAGCTTCTGTGATCTTCTCCAGCTCTGATTCCAATGCAAGTGTATAGGTGACCTGCCCATTTGCACTTGAGTCTGCATCAACTGCTTTAACTTGCATAAGTTTTGTTCCTATGGGCATCCCTTCCATTATTATAGCGTCATAGCTTGCTGTTTCAAATACGGGCTTGTTGTCATTTATATCCAACACCTTCACCTCCACATCCACTGTCAACACAATGTCCACTTTGTCTAACTGAATGGTGGCTGCAACTTTGAAGTGAAAAGCAGAATTTGTCTCGTGGTCAAGTCTCTTATCCAGTTTTAAGAGTCCCGTGTCTTGTTCTATGATGAATACACCATCTTTGTTGTTTTCTGTCAGCTCACCATTAACTGTGCTGTACAAAGCACCCTGATTAGGCGCAACATGCACAATGTCAATAGTACTGCCTATGAGGGTGTCTTCTGCTATGGTGAAAGAATACTGGGGTTGAGAAAAGGAAGGTAAAATGGTTTCTGGAGGTAAAACATGGATGTAGACAGGAATGAGGGAATGCTTTACAGGAATGCCACCATCAACTGCTTTGACAAAGAATGACAGAACTGTGTTTTTCAGTTGGTTAAAGCTACCCTTGGTGACCATCCATCCATTGTCTGGATCTATTTCAAGCAGATCAGCTACTGAAACCGAGGCCTCACTATACAGAGAATAGGTGATTCTGGAATTGGCTCCATCATCTGGATCTACTGCTTGCACTTGGGTCACCAAGTAACCTTTCCCAACATCTGCTTTGACACTTGCTCTGTATTCAGCCGTCATAAACTGGGGAGCATTGTCATTCTCATCCACTACAATCACTCTCACAGTGCAAAATGTAGTCCTGCCACCTCCATCAAGTGCTCTCAGAAATATACCGATGTCACTTTCCAGCAGGTTCTCCCGGTCTAGTCGCTCTGTTGTCAGAATCTGGCCATTGCTATCAATCAAAAATCGGTCCTTGGCAAAGTCATTTATTATGGAATAGCTTATCTGGCCATATACACCTGAATCCCCATCTGTGGCCTTCACATGAAGTACCTTGGTTCCAGGAGCTGCATTTTCTCTAACCTCTGCAACATAAACACTCTGTGAAAACACAGGGCTGTAGAGGTTGGCCCCAAGGATCTGTATATGCACCTGGGCTGTGCTGGTGAATAACCCATCTGAGACAGAGACATTTAGGCTGTACATGGGCTCCATTCGCTGCTTCCGATGGTTGGAAAGGGTGATTACACCGCTCTTGCTATCCATAATGAAACTGGTCCTATCATTTCCTGATAGGATGCTGTACTCCAGCCTGTCAAAATCAGAGCTGTCAGCATCTGAGGCTTGGACACAAGTCACAAAATGACCCCGAGGTGCCAGTTCGCTCACATATGATTCATATATTAGCTGGTTGAAAATTGGAGGGTTGTCATTCATGTCTGTTATAGAGATACTAACAAGAACCTCACTGCTAAGTGGTGGGAACCCGTTATCAGTTGCTCTGACTTTCAAGCTGCACTGCTGTATGAGTTCATGATCCAACATACGTGCTGTCAGAATTAGGCCACTTGTGCTGTCTATATGGAAATAATCCGTGCTGTTAAAAGTGTCCTGGACTATCTGATACTGCACAATTTTGTTATTGTCGGAATCAGCATCAGTAGCAACAACCTGCAATACAGGAGTCCCAATCAAAGACGCTTCAGACAAAGTAGCATTATAAGCTGACTGATCAAAAACTGGAGGGTTATCATTCACGTCATTAACAATCAAGTCCACAGTGACCTCCGCTCGAGCACCAGTGAGGGCATCGCTGGCTCGCACCATCAGCTTGAAAAGGGAATTTATTTCATAGTCCAGTGGGCTGATGACACTCAGAACTCCGGTATCAAAGTCAATATTAAACTGATTGTAAGGATCTCCATCGACAATGATATAAATGATACCCTGGCCTTCTGGACTGGTTGCATTTATGCTTAAAATTGGTGTGTGAATTTCTACATCTTCATTCACGGAGGCTGTGTAGAAGGGCTTGTCAAATACAGGCATTGCTTTGTTAACAATAGTAATGGGGAGCTCTACTGAAGCAGACAGTGATGGGTTGCCACCATCTTTTGCAAGAATGACAACCAAATACTCTATATTAGATAAGTCAGAATTGAAGGCTTCTTTCAGAGTGACACTACCAGTTCCCCTATCAATTTCAAAATGTCCGTAATCTTCTTTCAGAAGATATGACACATCACCATTTTCATCCTTATCTTTATCAATAGCTGTCACTCGATATATCAGGGTACCAGGCTCAGCATCAACTTGCACAGCAGCATAGTATGGAAGCCCTACAAACACTGGTGCATTGTCATTTATGTCTTCAATATAAACCCTCACCACCACTCGAGCAACACGAAGGTGATCTAGTTCACGGCTTGCTTCCACCACCAATTCATACAGCTCCTGTTCCTCACGGTCAAAGGGTATGCCAGTCGTCTCAATGACTCCTGAAGTGGGTTTGATTTTAAATTTGTTTCCTGGGTTTAATATGCTATATTTCAAGGGCTCATTAAGACGGTTACCAACAGCATTTACCACAGCGATCTTTGTGATATTGGTGGTGTTTTCTGAGATAGATGTGGAATAAAAATTTTGTGTGAAATGAAGCCCACTATCCATGGCTTCTTTTACCATTATTGTCACCATAGCAGTGCTATAAAATTTCCCATCAGATACTCTTACTATTATCATATAATGGTCTTTGGATAGGCTATTGTTTTTAATGGTGAGTACTCCTGTGCTTGAATCAATCAAAAAATGGTCCAGATTGCCTTCGATTAGACTATATGTGAGTTCAGGAGGGATCTCTGAATCTGGGTCTGTAGCCTTGACTTTGAGAACCTCAACACCAACATAAGTGGGCAGGAGCAAGACAGTCTCAAATACTGCCTGGCTGAAGACTGGTGGGTTGTCATTGACATCAGTTACCTCAATGGTTACTTCAACAGGGCTCTCTGCTGTAAGCTGAGGATTTCCACTGTCTCTAACATGCACATGGAAGTGGAAGTGTGCTATTGTTTCATGATCTAAATTTGCAATAGTTCTAATTGCACCTGTGCTGGAATCTACTGTGAAATACTTTTTTGCAGTAGATTCAACGATCTGGTAGACAAGCAAAGCATTCTGGTTGCTGTCAGCATCAGTGGCACGTATCACAAGGGGGCTGTTATTTGCACTCCGGACTATGCTATTTACAGGAGCAGCTTCGCTTATGCTGCCTGAGTACTGAGAGAAGAGAAAAACTGGTGGGTTATCATTTTCATCAACAACCTGAATGTTCACAGTGGCATTTGATGCCATCCCTGCCATATTTGTTGCCTGTACAATGAGCTGATAAGAGGAAGTGCGTTCATAATCAAGGGTCTTTTGACTGGTGATGACTCCAGAATATGGGTTAATAGTGAAGACTCCATCCACATTCCCATCTTTAACCTCATAAACTAATGTGGACTGACTGATTGCAGAAAGAGAGATGACAGAAGTACCAATATCCACGTTTTCATTAATCTCAGCCTGGTATTCTTTGAGAGTGAATTTAGGGTGGGAGTTATCTGCCATTGTCACAGATATCCGTACAATTGCTGTTGCAGAAAGTGGTGGAGAACCTTGGTCAGCCACTTTAACTGACAGAACAAACTGTCCCATTGTGGTTAAGTCTGGCTCCTTCAGTAATGTAATGATCCCTAAAACTGGTTCGATCTTGAACGTGTTTCCTGTATTTCCTAAAACATAAAAATTGCGAGAAAATTAGAAATGAAATACAATTCATTTAAATGATAATTAATAAAGGACAATTAGCTGCAATTTGTCAAAGACAGTTATTTAAAAAATAATAATAAAATAAACAAGTATAAAATAAAGGGCCTTCCAGTCTTTCTTTCTGAAAATCAGACCATCCCTGTAGGCAGTGCAGGTGTTCAAATGTTCAGAAACTCAGTTGCTGTTGTTTATTACCTTGATTCTCAGTGTAAACATTTGAGCATGTGGTGCATGTATACCACCAAACTAGGAAAAAGCATCCCTAAATTATGGGAGTTAGTCAAATACATGTACACCTAAGGCAATGAAACTAGATCAGAGGCTAACAAGCCAATTACATGACAAATGGATAACAACTCAGTCTCTTAATTGAAGGGGATATTAAGCAACCTTGGAGAAGATTACAGTAGTTCAAGACTCAAAGAACTGAATATGTAAAAGGTTAGAGTGGCATTTAGAAAAATAAAACTGAACAAATAGCATATAAAAGAGATTAAAGTATCTTGTGGCACAAAGGTTTATCATATGATCTCTGAGGAGGATAATTCTAGATGAATGAGATTTAGTAGAAAATGTCATGAAATGTCTGGTATAACATGCAAGCAGGGATATCTGCACAAAGGTGAAAACAGTTTGGATCAAGGACCTTCTTTTTTTTTTTTTTTTTTTTTTTCCTTCTTCTTCTTTTTGTCCTTTTTTTTTTTTCTTTTTACATATCTGCATTGCTTACCTCTTCTTTAGTAAGACAGATTCACAACTATTGCTATGTATCCCTATCCTGTAATTAGAGATTGCTTTTATAAAGCAATCAGTATTTTGCTGGTTCCTTGAGTGCCTGCTTGAAAGAGGACATTATGTACATATATGGCATGAATAAGCATACAGACTCTTTCAGAATTTGATTCTAAAAATAAACAGCATGTACTGAGTTACAGTGATTCCAGTCTTTATAACATGTTCTTGATATTGTGGTAATTCATACTCTAAAATGTAGAACTACTTCCAGTCCATCCATGAAGTGAAGAGAAATATGTCTCATGAAACTGGTGATAAACAGATTTTTTTCAGTGGTGATTGCTGCAGGTGCTGTGCACAAAGAAATAAATATGAGGTTTGTAGCTGAAATACCAAATACACAGAATCCTAAATGAAGTGAGTTAATGTATATTATTGTAAAGATGCAATTCACTATCTGCTTTAAATTCTGGTACTTGGAGGCTAATTTAAGCCACATACTACTGTATGTAGTTCAGTACTGGTAGTAGCTTTCTATTTATATCAATCCTTTCAGATCAGTAAAGTTTACTCTACTAGATAAAACAAAAATTGTGTGCTATTCACTGAGGAGCTGAGATTCTGCCAGAGCTACAAATTCTCATAAAGATCACAGTATTTGTCCCATTTGCAGACACTACAAATGCTGCTGTAGTTGTCAGTGCTTGCTAATACAAAAGATTTGTAGCCACTGATTGCCTTACGTAAGACCAGAGCTCATTCTTCTCCCTTGGGAATCTGCTATGAAATTAAACAAAAGTTACTTTCTTTACCATTTGCTCTCTTCACATGTCAGGTGATGTAAGTAATTCCCCTGAATGAAGGGGCTGTATACTATCTGAATGCTGCAGTTAAAATTAGTATCCTTAACTGCACAGATTTTATGGATCATACAGCAGCAAAAGGCTGAATTTTGATGCATCTGGGATTTGAACATCTGTGGATAATGAAACTGCAGGAGTGCATGGCTTATAATAAATGGAAGTTTGAAGTCTGACACTGCAGAGAGAACTCAATGAAACAGCAAAAGGCTGTAATAGAAGAGAGAGCCTGTAAGAAAGAAAGAAAAAAAAAAAACAACACACAGACTGAAAAAGAATCATCTAATAGCCAAAACATCCTTTCTAATCTTCGTATTTTTTTTAATCTGCATCATGTATTCTATTACAAGTGGAATAGAGCCATATTCCTAGCATGTCAGAAGGCTTCTTACATTGTGGTGGCACCTAAGGGTGATTGGGTTGGAGCCCATCATAGGAACAAGGTGCCAAGATAAAGCTGCTGACAGGCTTGAAAGACAACACTGCCCCAGGAAGCAGTGTGGTCTACTCAGGGTTTGTTCTGCAATATACAGTGTTGCCCTGTCTGGGTATGTGTAAAACATTAAAACAATAAAAACCCCAAAGGTTACAAATTTCCACTTCCTCCTCTCTTTTTCCAGGCACCCGTCTTTAATCTATGCCAATGGTTTAACTTAGAGATAATGCCTAACTTCAGATTCATACGAGCCATAGAAAGCTGTATTTGCTTGCGCGTCTAGCATAGATAATGTGAATTTCCCATGACCTTGCTGTTATACTGGCAGAGAGATGCTTTTGCTGTTTCAGTTTATATGGTGAATATAAATATATGGGGCTTAACAGCAAAAGCAATTTTATTCTGATATCACTACGGCTTCCCTCAGGCTTCTATTGACATACAGTTGTTTCAAGAGCCATTGTGCCTCTAAACAACTCTGGCTTTACTGGCAGAAATTTTTAGTCTCCATGCTCCTCTGATCCTAATATTGGCACAGATGCCAGGTTTTACCAGCTGTTGTGGCATTTGTTTATGGAGGATCACTGTGCACTAGACTGAAGCCAACAACCTGAAAACAGTTTCTATCATCAGCTTTCAATAACTATTTTCCATGATGGTTTTGAAGGAATGACTTAGAGGTAAAAGGCTCAGTAGCCACCTAGTGAATGTCAACAAGATCCAGTGCCAATGTCACGTTTTCAACCTCTGTCCTAACCTGCTTCAATAGTGTAGATAAGCTCAGCATTTTCTCCTTTATCTTTGTCCAAAGCCGTGACCTGCAAAACTGCGGATCCAATAGCTGCTGATTCAAATACCGAGGCTTCATACAGTGGGCTGGTGAAGTATGGGCTGTGGTCATTGGAGTCTTCCACGTTTATGATGACTCTGGCCAGGTTTCTTCTGTAAGGGAATTCTTGATCTCGAACCTATGGAACAAATCCATGATACACTGTTGGTATCCATTTTTTAAAACTTCACAAATATTAATCACCTGAGTGCTAGTAATGCTTTCAGTTCAGTTGAATACAAAGTAATCATAAATTGCATTTGACCCAAAGAACTTGCAGCTTGAACCACAATCACATGCGAGAAACAAGAGATGTGGTAATATTATTATTATGATTTTTTCAGTTGTGAAAAAATGAATGGTAAGTAAACATCATGGCATGTATTTCTGGAATAGCAACCATATGACATCTTCAATTCCGTTTTAGGATTGCAATACATTTTTTTTTTTTTTTTTTTTTTTTTTGTAATGCATGCTATATGGTCATACCCTTATACTAACACTGCCCACTTTACAGCCTAGTGGCAAACATGCCTTGCACTCTGCTCCTTTCAAAGAACTACAGCCAATTTTACCCACTGTCATTGGTCAGGTATCAACTGAGCACTGGTATCTGCCAATGGACTCTTTCAGCATTATATACGTACATTCCTTTTTGAAGATGATGATAACAATAGCAATCAGACTAGGAATAATCTTAAGAACTGTTAAGCACTCCCAGTGTTAGCATCATTTATTGCCCCTCTCTCAGCTCCATACTAAAAATCTCAGTACACTGACAATCCTGCCAGCAGCCCTGAGGTTTGGTTCCTGACACACAGAGCAAAAAAACCTACTGCATCAGGTAGAGATCAAACAAAAGCACTGAATGAAAGCACTGAAATGAAACCCTCTGTGGTTTAATTTATATTTATTTCTAATCCTGCTCACAAAATAATTTGCAGTTTTTTACACAATGTGCTCAGACCCTGTTCAGCTCCTGCTCACTGTGTCTCCCAGCAGCTTGCTCTTGAAGCCTGGGCTCTCCCACCCAAAGCTGTCCCTGTGCCTAATATGTTATGAGAAGTTCCTTTACAGAACTATTCTGCAGGACTATTAAGTATTTAAAGAAAATAGCAGACTACAATGTTTAAAAGACAGATTTTTTTTTATATATTTTTTTTTACTGACCTCCACTTCACAATATACAACCTTCACTTGAAAACAGAGAGACTTATGTTCTGTATCTAGGCATACAGAGAAAAAATGGTCATTAATTTTCCCTGCGTACCCAAACATTTGGAAAATGTAGCTGAAAACTATTTTTAAATCAACAGTTTATGTACTGAAATACATCCGTAAACATAAACTATAAATGAGGCTTGTATTCAGAAGGGCTGTAGCATTCTGTATGGCAAGAAAGCAGTTATCTCCCTGTGAATAACTTCTCAAATAACTTTCAGCTTCACTTCAGAAACTCTGAAAATTACCTTGAGTGAGAAGACCAGATGCCAAGAGATTAAATAAATTCCTGCTTGCTCTCCCTTGAGATGGCAAATCATTTCATATTAGATACAATGAATTCACAGTAAGATTCACAGAAGTCCAAATAAAAAGGTAAAATAAATACACAGCAGAGCAGGCAAGATGAAATTAATGACTACTTACTGTAGCAGAAGTACTTTGCTCAGGCAAAGAGTGAGGCATGTTTGCACCTGAAACATCAGTGATTGTGTCTTGAGCCAAGTGAATATTGCATTCTTACCATGACATTAAGGATGTGCTTATCTTGAGCTTCGTGGTCTAATCTCTCAGCAGTATAGAGCACCCCAGTGCTGGGATCAATTCTGAATTTTCTCACACTGACTGCATCGATGCTGCTGTGAATAGTGTAGCTTAGCTTATGTTTTTCATCTCTGTCTATGGCTTCAATTTGCAGAATTTCAGTGTCAGGGAGGATATCTTCTGAGATGGTGACATCATAACTTGGTTGAGAGAATTCTGGGCCATTATCATTGTTATCCAACACTTTGATAAGAACCTACAGTTAATAAAAGAAAAAAAACAGTTGGAGTTATTGAAGTCTAGTCAGACTGCTGACCAGGCACTTGAAGAAATGTAATTTACTTTAGATGGCTGATGATGTTATGCTGCTGTATGGTGGGACTGAGAACCATAATGTAATGTAAAATACTTATTGTTCATATCAAAAGAAATAGTAAAGAAATTACTTCAGAGGCAAAATGCTCCTAATTACAAGATCTACTTGGAGGCTGATAAAGAAGTCCATGTGGGAGATTTTCCATATCTACAGATTGGAAGATATTCCTGCAATGGTAAATAGTAATGGTTCTGTTGTCCCTTACAAGTGTGCTGGTTAAAATGGACTTCTGCAGCTATTATGGGATTTCCTTTTCCCCTCACTATTAGTAAGGCAATAAAAGAATCCTTTTCAAGGTATTGAAATCCATCTTTTATATGATCAAGAGTATAAATTCTACAAGTATAAATCCTACATTGTTCTCTGCCCCATATATTGTGTTGGGATGTACTAGCACTATCAAACCATGCCATCAGTGGAGACTCCAAGTTGCTGTTACATTTTAGGCTAACATCAGGTAACACCTGGCAAGGACAGACCAGGAATCACCTTGTCACAATGGTGCCAGCCCACCCCACATTGTCCAGGACAGGTGACCTCAAGGCACTGGTGCCAAAGAAGGATTATTTTTGTTTCACATTTGCTCTTCCTTTGCCAGTGATGCTTGTCTTTATTGCCGACTAACACAATTTCCTCTTGAACACCTAATTGTTTCCCTTCCATTGCAGTTTATGAATGGCAGGACTGCTGCTAAGAACGTGAATGAACACTATGCCACTGGCTTCAAGTGTGTCTTTATGCCTTAGGTACTAACACTTAAAGAAATGCAGAAGGCAGCCAGAATAATATTGCTGCCTACTACACCCATCTCAGTGCATCACAAGCTGTCCCTGGTAACTAATAAGAATCATTATTTTCCGAGCTTTGCCTTTTGCCAGTTATATTATGCAATGTCATGTGTGTGTGTGTCTCTGATGAGGTTTTGTGTTTTTCACAACTGGAGGAGTCACACAATGGTGAAAATTTGCTTTTCAGACTCTGTAAGCTCTAGGTTACTTTGGGCAGCACAGCAGCAGAACCCTTGAAAAAGTATCTAATACTGAAAGATGCAATGCAAAGAGTTGCCTTTTTTTCAGTACTGAAAACAAAAACTATCCTTTGCAGAATATGACAATGAAAACACACTTGATTTTATAATGAAGGAAATGAAACAATTTTTTTATTCAAAAAAATTGAAATGACAAATCGTCCAATGAACTGCATGGGAAAGGCTGTGCCCAGGACTCTTCCCTAAGATTGGATGACTTGACTCATTTCTCATATTTTCTTGGTTGCTCTGGAAAGTACCTGGCTCATCTTTAAGAATATACTTTATTACTTTGCTTGATCAAGCCCTGTAAACCCATACGTTCTTAACGGAAGAAAAATACAGTTATACTTTTACTACAATATTGCACAAACAGATGTTGGCCTCAGAGAGAAATGAAACTTTAGATTTCCCTGATCTTGGAAGGGCTTGCGGAACACATTACCAGAAGGAACATGAGCAATTGTAAGCAGCAGTCATAATGAACTAGCCTGGGAACTGTTTAAAAGACAGCTGAAATAAAATGTTCTGTAAGTTAAATGGCATAGGACTTCAACTGCGCATTCCATACGATTTAATTTTCAGCAGATTATGGTACGCCAGAGTGAAGCAGGGAGAAACCTATATTAAGTAATGCTTCAGTCTTGGACAGATAGCAATAAAAATGGGGTGAAAACATACGTTGCTGGGACTATAATAATGATGAAAAGTTACAAAGCTTTTTATATTTTTATTGTTGCTATACAATATATCAAGACATGTTTCTGACCTGACTCAGAAGAAAACAATCAAAAAACCCCACATCTGAAAAGGATGTAAAGAAATTAGTTGTAATATATGAAAGAAAGTCTGAGGAAAAAATAAGACTCCATCTCTACTCTACTGGGACATAGAGACAGTACTGAACAACTTTTGTTAGTGTAAGGAAGGGACACTGAAGCAATATAAGCTTGGGACAAACTGATTACTGTTTTTTAGTATTTAAAGGCACCTTTTTCAGCAGTTTTGATACCCTCAGTTCTTGCCAGGTCCCACTGTAACATGAAGAAATTATCTTTCTGCTGCATTGCTAATGCAGACAACAAAAAATACATTTTTTACTTTTAATTTGTGGCCAACTTTTCAGATGGTTTTGCTGGAAAATACCACAATTTTGATTCAGCAGATGCTGTTACAGCACAGTCTACTTTGAGCAAGTAAGCTGCCATCTGGGGGACAGGCTCCTAAGCATGAGCTTGTTTTTAACATTGCTGTGTGCAAGCTCAAACTATTATGTGAAAATAAATAATAATAAAGAAAGGTAGAGATACACAGCACAATCAATGTCTTAGAGGTACTGCTAGAGCAGAGATGTGTTGTTTTGTTACCATGTGGTCTGCGACCACCCCAGTGTGAGGTTCACTTCCCATTATACCCAGTGCATTTTGGGCTCATTCTGGCACATTGTGAAAGCAGAGAAAGGCATAAAACTTTATCCACCACAAAGCTTGCAATGTGACTGTGCAAGCCATGGCTCTGTGATTTATGCCTTTACGAGACTGTGTAAGCTAAACAGGGTAGGACTAGATCAGTGTCAGAGACCAGGCATAAGCCATGAGGCTATGGAAAATGCAGTGTGAATTCATGAAGCAGCACTTCTTCCCACTGAAAAAGGCATAAGATAATGTCCTGACACAAAGACAGAGATCACGATGGTGCCTGGGTAGTGGAATGGATGTAATGGGGAAAGATTAAAAATGAGGTCATCAAACTGTGTTCAGCAAACTTACAGGGATCTATGTGCAGTGTTGTTTTGATAGTTTGAAAAACAAAACTTATTTTTTATTATTTTTATTTCACTTCCTGCCTACTGTAAAACTGATCAAGTGCCTGTTTAAGTGGAAGGCGTTTTACTACCTAGAGATGACAGCATTTTAGTGATTTGTCAAGTGATCCACGTTGCAATACACATTATTTATTACATACTCTGCATTTCAACAGCCACTTCCATCTGGAGATGAAAGACAGTGGGTTAGAGATGCTAATGAATAAAGAGGTCGTTACTGATTCATAATTTCTTCTATCAAAACAGAGTTAGAGTATTTCTCATTTTCGTCATCTGTCCCTCAAAATCCCCGCGAGTCAACTGTGATTTTAAGGTTATGGTCTCTCCTCTCCTGGGGCTGGGGTGGGAGTAAATCTTCCTTGTGACACAAGGAAATCAATCTGTATAAGCGACTACTGATTACAGTGTTCTATCAAACCCTTCAGCTATGGAAAAAAAAAAAAAAAAAAAGTACCTCTATGTTCTTTAAAATTTGACAATCTTAGGAGCTACCTGAAAACAAATCATGTAAAATAAAATGGAACTTAAGGGCCATTTAGAGTAGATATTAGTCCTTTAGTCCTTATTTTGGCAGAGCAACTGACTAATATTATCCTCATCCTGTACACGGGAAAACACTGCCTGGCAGCAAGGCTAAATGATTTACCAAAGCCACCCGAGAAGTAAAAGTGGGGAAGAAGTTCAGGGTTGCATTCTCAGCCACCCCACTTTTTATTAGTTCATTTTAAAATCCCACTTTCCTATGCAGAAATTTCCTGCCAGGGCAGTGTGACTTCTAGTAAGGGGTTATTTAAAAAGAGGGGAAAATCTTTTCTTTTAATAAAGGACAAATGTTACATTGACACGAACACCAGGCTCATAGAAAATCAGATCGTACAAACATATGTGAAGCTGAGCAAGCTGAATTCCACCAGATCGTTAATAGGAGGAAAAGTTACTCAAATTCATTTAACGGTTGCCAAACTTAAGCATAACATCTTGGTACTACTGCCAATTTTCCCACTGACTTTACAAGGGCCACGACTCTGCTCTTTGAAGCTTCAAGCTTTAACCAGCCTGGAACATGTCTTTCAAAAAAACATCTAAAATCAAGTCTTATCCCACCGAAGGCACTCAAAGACTCACAGAGTATGTGTACTTTCATATTTTCTTCAGATTTATTTCCAAATGGAAGATAGGGCTAGAATGAGCCGTGTTGCACAAATATCATTTATTATTCCGTAGGTGCCCAAGTGTTCAGCTGTGACAATACCCATTTTGCAAAAGCCAAGATAGGCTATAACAGCATCTCCAGAAGGTGACGAATGGAAATGCTTGCTATTTGTTTGCTGTTAAGTAGGGATTCCTCTTGCTGTGGACTTCGCAAGGTTACTGGCTAAAACACTTTCCACAGATAAACATTAGCTGCAAGTCTTCAAGTCTTTTTTTTTTTTTTTTTTCAAGCTCATAAAACAAACCTGCAGCAAAGCAGTCTCTGCCCAGGTCTCCTTGAAAGCTCGGATCTGTTCCAGTACATGGAGGGCTCAAGAAAGGCAGGCTTGCCGATTGCTGCTTCCATTGTGCACAGCCTAATTTATAGTCCGAACCAGCGCCTCGCTATAAAAGATCTGCTTCTCCCCGCTCACTTCCTATTTCCCACAGTTAAAGCAAGTTCCAAATAAAGGATTCACAGGCCTCCAAGCTTACAAATTAGGCAAAGTAACACAGAGCATTTGCAAAGATTTTGTATTCAAAATGGTAAGTGAAAGGCCTAGAGAAATACAATCAAATCAAGGCAGAACAAAACCTAATGCAGGAAGTCTCTCCAAAGCTGTTTTTAATGTTGCCCATCACAAATACCTTTGGTTTAGGCACAAATGTATTTGAGTGAAGACTGGATACATGCCAGGAGCTGCTTTATAGGCATTTGAAGCTGGAAGAATCTGCTTCGCTAATTGCTTGGTCTGAGCACAGTGTTGTAATACAACCTATTAAGTGCCTGAATTGCGTAAACTCAGGTTACGCTTTTGTACAGGTTTTTGAAAACCTATTTTGATTTAATATTGCTTTCAATAGTGTTACCACACAGCTTTATTTGCTACTTCCTGACAAGTTTTTCTCTCTCCAAGCCCCAACCTTAACATAAAAATGCAAACAGTTTCCCTGTGAACCTCAATGGCTTGTTATTTATACTTCACCGTGCTCCTTGTTTTATATTAAAATAGGGGGAAAAATCTTTGATTGCCAGGCAAGGCAGTGCTGAGATTTCTGGATGGGTCAGAAAAAAAGTAGGATTAGAATGCTTCTAGCTTGGAGGAAGCATTCAACTGAGCAAAAGTAAAAAAATGAATGGAAACACCACATCTTCTTGTCCATCCTATAAGGATCCACAGCCTGCAAGGGCACTGCTCAAGGTGTCTGTCTTCGGAGGAGCTATTTATTCAGAAGCAGTCGACATCTCGGCATATTCCCACTCTGCTGGAGATGTGTGAGCAAAAATGCTGAATTCTGACTTTTCTGAGGACTCAAACTTGTTTAACAGCTGCAGGCCCACCAAAGGGCCAAATGTCACCGTAAAAATGCCCCCTTGTGCTCTGATGTCTTATCTACATAGTGGTCACAGTCCTCAAAGAAGCACTTTTCACAGTTTAGTTAAAAGAACCACCTTCACTCAGTGTGACTGATCAGCTCATTGTTGTAAAAAAAAAAAAACAAAAAACAAAAAACAAAACCACCACCACCACCACCAACAACAAACTTATAAAGAAAATGTTTTCTGACAGGTGAGAGCAAGTTTGCTATCCTGAAACTCTCAGCTACAGGTCAATCCACAGCAGCAGAATGAATAAAATTCCACAACCTTTTGCAAGGAGAGACGGGAGGGGCAATGATCGGTAACTTCTCCCTCCTGCTCTTTCAGCCTGGTCAGTTCACGTTGAAGGCACTGCAAGTGACCACGTATTGATCTACAAACACTTCTCAGAGGGAAGCGCATGTTCCCCTCCGAGTGCTCACACTAGGTGAACTGCCTGCACCAGCAAATAGTGAGAAGGTTTGTAGTAACTGAAACTGAGGCTTTTTTTGCCTGCTAGCTTGGAAGCATCACGCTTCATGCTTTAAAGCATCTTTTTTCAGTGTTAGGATGATGAGAAACAAGGAGAAGGCATGGAAATATATGAAAGAAGACTGTCTTTTTTATATAATATTGTGACTCCAGGAGTTTGTTCTTCAAAAAATAATTGCCTGCTAGTACAAGATTCTCCATTAAAGTGAAAGATATGATCACTTAGACAATCGTTTCCCCCTGTGCTCTATTTCTGTGGGTATTTTAGCAGTATGCATTATTAAAAAATAACCACTATTCCTATGCTATGCTTGAATGTAAAGGATGTGAGCTGTCCAGTGGAAAAAAAGAAAACCAAAAGCAGCAATTTTGGTATGATGCTACTTAGTCAAAGTAAGTCAATATTCTGGCAAGAATGGGTGTTTAGATACCATTACACTGGTTTCCTGCTGGAGGTTCGTCTCTCTGCTCGTGCAAGGACAAAAGGCCCCCTCCCACCCTGATGGTGGCAAGGAGCAGGGTGCTCCACAAAGATGTGGTCCCAGTTCTCGCCAGCACGTGGAAAGTAGAAGCCCTGTCCCCCATCCCCTCCTCAAGGCCAAAAGCTCGCCTGGCAGCTGCAGGAATCATGTTTCGGGGGGATTTAGAGGCAATGTACACATTCAGCCTTTCATAAATTACCACGTGGCCTTGAGCAATGATGAATTAAGCTAAGGGGAAAAGAAAAAAAAAAAAAAAAGCTCTCCGCAGCTTATTCCTGACTTAGCCTTCCTAGAAGTTAATCAACCTGACAGAAGCTTTGAACCCACACTCCGAATATATAAATCAAACTAGTCAACATTTCTTCATCTTCATCCTCCCCCATCACCACTGTGCTGCTGCTCGGAGCATGGGCAGCGTGGTGAGAGGCAGCGGCTCAACAAGTTGTGCTGCTGTGCTTCTCACCTGGGAGCTTGCATTCCTTTCTGTTAATCGCTCCCAAACCTATTACACCTTTGGTTACAAAGGAAGTTGGTGATTTTTTTTAAAATGTTCCTTATGTTCTTTTCACCTCTTTTCACAACAGTGAACTGTTAATACAACAGATGTAGCTTTTAAATCAAAAACGTTTCCTTCCTCTGATGGTAGAACAGTGAACCATGTGTGCAGTAAGGCACGAAGGAAGCAAACAGTTTATCAGAATCCAAGGCGTGCAGGAGCATTGCTGAAGAAACTTATGCAAGTCTGTGCCAGGGATCATGTTACTCTAGCAAAAATCTTTGGCATTTTTATGCTGTATTTTGCCACCTCCAACTGCGTAACAGACAAAAGGCCAGAAAGAGATAAAGGGGAACAGGTGGGGTGGAATAAAAAGCAAGACTGTTCCATTTGGCACGCTGATGATCAGCTGTTTCACTGAACCACTGCGCTTTTGGGGGGCTTTGTATTATTTGATTGCTGTACAAGTGGATGAATTTATACATTTGCTTTCCTACCACTTCCTTTTCTACCGTATCTTCTTGCAGCTATAGTTAGAAATGCAGGTAGTGCTGTGCACATGACACAAAATAATTCCAAGGTCATTTTACTGGAACTCAAACAAGGCCACTGACAGCCATGAGCAGATGCTTTTTTGACACTTTCCATGACACTTGCTATGACATTACTTATCAGTTTTTTTTAATATTTTTTTCTAAAAGGAAATGAAGATGAATAAGGTCACCAAAGGCTCTGATGTACAGTCGAAAATACAGTCTGAAAGTTTTGTAGCATGGAGGGATAATTAGGCAGGCCATCGTTCTGGCAGGTTTGAAATAATGATTGCTTTTGAAATCTCTGCTGTGAACAGTAAAAGAAACAACTTCTCAGATGTCGTTCAGGCCACAATTAAATCCCCAAACAGAAACAATGTAAAGAGAAGGAAGTGGAGGGAAGAAGGGCTTGTACCCATCACTGATTATCAAATGCTATAACTACTGCAATCTTAGATCGCTATCTTACATTTTTAAAATAGGTCACATCACTGTTACAAAGAATGCTGAGGCTTCTTTTAGAATGCAACAGCTTTGCTGAAATATGTTTTTATCATATGTTTTAATTAAAAATGTCGGGTTTTCATCAAAATAGGTTTTGAGGACTGTCACAGGGGTCATTTTATTAAATCATAAGCAGCAAAAACAAGAAACACAATACCCATGAAAATATAAATGATTTGCATTCAGCATGTTTGAAATTCCCCCTGCTTTTTAATATTTGTTTGGCTGAAATGTTTGCAAGAAATAACTGCTGTGTTAGGGATTCAACACCCCACTTCTGAAATGTGGCCTGAGAATGTCACCAAGACTGAAAAAACAAAACAAAACAAAACAAAAAATTACTTGAGGGCTGAAGAAACTGCCTTATGGAAAGAGAATGTAAAGAGGTCAGTCATTCTCCTTCGCTTGTCTGCCAGAAGACTGGGAGGTGAATTGACTACTCTGTGTAAGTGCATTCCTGGGGAGAAAATACAGGTTTTTTAAAGAGCTCTTTAATCGAGCAGAGAAAGGCATAACAGGGAATACAGGCCAGATATAATCAAGTTAAAAAATAAGGAATGTTTTCAGCTGAGAGGCAATTAATTACTTAAACTAACAGGGAAAATAGTAGATTTCCTGCCACTGAACTTACTCTCAACTGATGTTTTTTTATCAAGACTGGATTATCAGGAGAAGTTATCAGATAGGGATAATTAGACAGAAATTTTAGGGTTGGTTATAAACAAGAATTTGGATTCAGAAAGCACTCAATGATTTAATGCTCTCTTAGGAAAGTCAGTGTTGTGACTCAATGCATACAGATTTATATCTGAAACTTTTGGTCCAAAAAGGCAAGGTAAAACCGAAGAATCTGACTGTGAGTGTATATATCTATACAAATAAAAAATGTGCAGGCTTTCTTCTGCATTATTATGTCAGAAATAACGTTACAAGCCTATTTTTTTATTTCCTTTATAGACCATACTTAAACTGTGATGCGAGACTGCACACAGGTGTCCTGTACAAGCAAGTATGTGTCTTTCCCTGTGTCAAATAATATTCAGGCTATAGCAGATTTTACACTTGGACACTAATTCTGATGTAGGATTTCAGGCTCTAACTAACCCATACCCCACAACCACACCTATTATTGAAGGGTTTTGGAGTCCCCCCAGCACCACCAGGACTGTGAAGTCCCTGTCCCTGTGCCATGACTGTCATCATGTCCTGATTCCAGAGTGGAGCAAAACAGTCAAATGTGCCAAACACCTTCCCCAAACTCGTTCCCATGGAGCAGACACCCAGGCTGCATGTCAGGATCTCCCCCAGGGATGTGGCAGAGCCAGCATTATCCTAGCCCTTCACATTTATCTGGCCTGACTTTTTAAATGCTGAAAGGCACTGACCCTGAGCAGAAAGACTGGTTTTAAAGCGTTGACTGGGGCTGTCCCCCAAAAGACAATGTAATCACAGGCAGTGACACGTAAAAGGAGAGATCCTTTAAATTTTAAGTGTCCTCTCTGAACAATTTCATCTCTGAACAATTGATTTGGTGTCATACATTTGGGTCTTGGGAGGATGAGAGGTATAAACTCCATTTAATACAATCAATAGCAATATTCCCCAACACCACAGAAGCACTGTTGTATTTTGGACCATTATGCGGTGATACAATTGTCAAAATCTATCATTGCTGCTGGTGATAGGGACTCCCTCAGCTGGAGGAAGGCAAATTACTTTTGTGTGAGCACGAAGAGGACAAAGGGAGAAATACCACTTTGAAGCATTCACCAGTCCATTCTTTACAACCAGATGGAAAGGCTCTGAAAAATATCCCCTCCATTAGTTAACAGTGGTCTCAAAGGATGAGGTTTTAGTTGAATGGCAAAATTATTAATTTTTATAGCATATACATTCCACTAACAAATGAAAAACTTGCCAGAAAAGGAATGTGATATTCTACCTGAGTCGTGGCAATGTTTGTTCCATCGGTGACTTCCACAGTCATATTATATATTGACCTCTGCTCTGCATCCAAGGGCTTTGCAATGACAATAGTGCCCACTCCCTTCTCCGCGTCGAAAGAACTATCGTAATTCCCTCCTAATTGTTGCACAAAAATACAATTAAATTAGCCATCTCTGGAAAATTTCCATCGCAAATGTTCCTACAAGTGGGCATATCTGTTTACTGGCATCCATCTTAATGGCTTGCCTTAGCATACACAGTACATCTACTGATATTTCTTTGTTTGTAACTCATTTATATTTCAAAGCACAGTTTGTATATTGGAAAGCAGATATCATTAAAATGCACTGCAAGAAAAAAATCTAGCTGTATATTTAAGTGAACCATAACTGAGTCTATAAAAAGAATTCAATGGCTATAAGCCCGTAAGATGTTGTCCTTGCAGTTTGAGTAATGAACAAGCACAATAATGTTTTTGTATAAAAATTATTTTAAGATGGTTTTGTTTCACAAATTTTATTTTCAGGAAATTCTCACTGATGCTTGTGGGTGCGAAGACCATTAAGTTAGTCTAAAAATTACAATTATAATAAATTTTAAAAATGCAAATAGAGATTTGTTATGTTAATTTCAAGGACAATGAAAATTACTGGCAGCAAAGGTCACATTCTACTAGTCTTTTAGGAATTATTTAAATAGATCTGACAGGATACACATCATAAATTCCTTTCCATTAAAAAAACCCTCACAAAGCACTGTTCTGAAACTAATATCCCCTTATCCTGTCACACACTGAATGATGCAGCAGTGAAAATACCCTCCTGAGTCTCAGGTAAAAGAACAAAAAAAAAAAGTAAAAGAAAAAAAATCTATTAAAAAGTAGAAGAAAGCCATAAATAATTTGAGATTAAAGGGTTACAGGATTTCTCAGCCACAGCTATAGTTTATAAATTAGAACCACTCATTATGTTCAAAAGTAAAGCATAAACTCCCTGCTGCTAAGCTGCTTCTTACTCACTCAACTCCAAAGTGAAATTTATTACGAGTTGAGTCTGTAATTTTTGGAGGCTGGGGACAGGGAGAGGTGGAACACAGCACTGCTGACAAACGAACTCTTCAGGTATATTCATCACACAGCAATGCAATGCCACTAGCTACAGACTCTGACAATCCGGTTCTGCAAAGTGGTAAAGAGCTTTCAGATCCCACTGGCAATAAAAGTTGTGTAAGAGTTGCTGTCTTGGCATTAGATCCACAGGTAGAAAGACATCTACCATTCCATTGACCTAGTTCTTAGGCAATATATATATATATATTGTAGTTGCTGTATTATCACAAAATGTCTCTCATTTTAGGGCTGGAGACAGAGAAGTGGAGGGGACAGTTTTCCTTGCTTTGCCTTCAAGTCCTGTACTTGCATGGTTTGCTGATCACTAACTATACTTTTTCTCAGAAATAGTCATGCATTTAGTGAGAGGAGAAAGGCTGTGGCATTCCAAGAAGTTGCAGATTTAGAGGAATAACTGCAGGTGAACAGAATGAAATTACAGCCCCTAAATACCTTAACATGGAGAAACCTTCACTTCTCTCTCCCTCTTGCTCAAGTTACTGTAAAGGAAGTGTTAGATAGAAGAAGCACTGCTTTGTCCATATCTGCCTTGGAGGCCGTTCAGGGAGGGTGAGAAGAAAAGGGGAGAAGGAATAAGAGAACAGGTGATCTATGCAAAAGAAAGGCAGAACTGGTGAACTTCTGCCCTTTGAAAAAAATCCAAATATGATCATTTCAGACTTGACATCAGGCTTCCCTATGCTGAATATATGTATATACATATTTATAGCTCTGAGCCTAACAGATGCTGTTGTGGTTCTCCATGAAAATACTGACACTGGATCTGCTGTGATTTATGGAGCATAGAAACATTGCTTATTCCGTAACCTCCTTCTGCAAGCCCAAATTGCATATTTTTTCTCGATTGATATATATATATGTTTAAAATTATTTGACACTAGGAAAGAAAAGTAATTGTCCTTGACATTTAAGCAATACTAAAGTATTTGGACATTGACCATATGTTCATTTATTATTATTATTATTATTATTATTTTTAAAGGTAGTCTGGCTGAAAAAGATGTCATCTTCCAATTAATGTTTTAAATTGATTTACTTGAGAAAAACTGTACCATGAAAACTAATGCTGAAAAAGCCTCCTTTGAAGAAGAGTTTGGGATTCTTGTGAAGAAATCTCTTTTGAAATGAAGCTAGCCTTGGGACAGCAGGAACTTTACAAAGAGAATGTTTCATACTGATAACCATGAAAACAAAATGAAAGCCTATACTTCAAGATGCATAATAACCATCTTAATAAGCAATCAAAAATTATATGCTATCAACTGGCATACACGTCCAAAGAAACCCTGCCTTTAAAAGTTCCAAGAAGGAAAATGGAAGGATTAACGATAAATGTTTTAAATGCCCTTCCTTTGTTGGCTTATTGCAGGGCATGGAAGGCACTGTATGTGTCTTGCAAATACCCCAACTTCTTCAAGACACTTTCACAAAATGTAGTATATTCTTCCCATAAAATATGAGCTAAATAAATCGCGAGTTTTTTTTTATATGGTATAGACATCTTCCAAAATAGTTTAGGGATAAACAAATAAATCTTGGGCACCAGCCACCACGCTCTAGCCTATACTTGTAACTAACCAGGTGATGCACTTCATTCCATATTGATTCGTCTTCTATTAAACAATACAGAAACTGCATCAAAACTGAGTCAGGGGTGGGTCAAAGAACAACCCATTGTGAGATTTGTGGTTAAAATCTCTTCTGGAGTGAAATCCTGATTTATATTTTATTCAGTGTGGTACACTTTAATAGACCATGGTCAGCTGTTGGCAATGAAGAACTTGCCAAATGGTTGAACTTCTGGAAATAACTTCTCATCTGGCCTGGGATATTGTGTCCTGCCCCTCATCTAGAGTACTAGGGATAGTCGGGAAATACTTTGTACTGCTTCTCAGCCTTGATACACCCTCAAAATAGAACCTCATATGGTGAATTTCTCCTGAAGTTACATGGAAGAACTGAAGTATAATTATTGAATTAGGCATAAATGCTAAACTATACATCTTAATAGATGTGTAAAGTATGTGTAAGGCCTGTTTGAAGCCCCCAGAGAAGCACTCAACAGAATTATCTTTGAAAGATGGGTGCTGAAAGGGTATAGGCAGAGAGGAGTTGAATAAAAACAAACAGGATTTTTCTATTAAAAACTAGTCCAGCTGAACTATTCTGGGAATTGCATGGGAAGCAACTTTCTTCCAAAATGTGCTCACATAGAGGACAGAGGGCTGAGGTTGTAAGAGGTGACAGCTGAGGAGGTGTCAGTGTCACACATTTCTGGGGTATTGGGTATTCAGCTTTCAAAAGCATGATGCTGTGTAACTCCAAGTCCTTTTGATGCAAGTTTATTTGCATTGCTGTAAACTTCAGCAGTATCAGTTTTACCAGTGCTTCTATTGACCACTTAACAATTTATTTGATCACAATGTTAGGATGAAAGCAGACTAAGGATGATGAAATTTCGTTCACCTGTTCTAATCTATTAATGTGAATTTATATTACTTATTCAATTTTCTAGCACATGGCACATGCTTTCCTTTTTATTATCTAGTAAAACCTGCTTTCAAATACAAGATATGTAGAAGCTGTCTTTGCTAATGTGCTTGCAATTGCATTAGGGAAGAAATATTTCAAATGAAGATCAAATACTGTGAGCTCCTTGGGCACTTTGGGAAAATCAATGATAAAAAACTCAAGTTAACTGAATGGGCAAAATGGCTACTGGTTGTCCTAAGAAGGCATTTTAACACTGACTTAATGACTTAAGAGAAATTGGCTGTTTTTGCCAATACATTGCAGGCTAAGATGTAATATTGATACATCTTCAATATAGATTAAAGAATTCTCTTAAAATATCCTGATAAACTGAAACCCTTAGGGTGGGAAAAATCCACATCTAGTTGCAATGTCACCTTTAGGTGAGACTGCATATTGTGTTTGGATATTATAAATTAATCCAGAAAGTGCTTTGTTTCTCTAATTGACTGTTAAGACTCCCAAAGACAGCTAGCATGGATATTTATGCCCATACTTCGGACATCTAAAGTGAAAAGATATGATTTCTACCCTTACTTTCTTGAGATTGATCTTTATGCTCTTGCATAAACTGTGGAAGCAGTAAATTTCCATAACTAGATTTTTATGTTATCTGAAAGCATGTTGCCATTTATATAGGATTTTCCAATATAACTGTAACCAATTCCAGATGTTATTAAAATCAGGACAGCTGCAGAAGCAGCCCCTGGTACAAAAGACCTTACTTCTTGGCCCTTGCTACAGCTTTATGAGTGGCACAGCTTGTATTTTCAATTTGGGAGATGCTATGTAGCATGTGCAAGAAGGAGGTATCAGTGAATTGAACCTGGACACCTCTGATTCAACAGCCTGTGTTCTTGGTTCAGAGTAGTGTTGATTACATTTTTCTGACTGAATCTGGAGTGTCACCTTGTTTCTTAGCTCATTTCTGGGCTTCATAATCATAATCACTATCAGCACATATTTTTCTTCGGAAAAAAAAGTCCCGCATGCTAGAAAAAAAATAATTTTCCTTTAAAAAAAAGATGGCTAAAAAAAAATAAAAAAAGGCATTGGATCTTACATGACTAACAGTAGGGGATCTTCTGATATCAAGCTTAGCACACATTTGGTGCAATTTGGCCAAGGAAAGCTTCCTGAACTGTTAAAAGGGATTTCTAATGGGATTTCTAGACATCAACTAGCAAATTTGTGTAAGGAGAGTTACAGTGCAGCTACCTCTATACCCTTTTTGAATTCAAGGAAAACAAAACAAAACAAAACAAAACAACAACAACAAAAAACATTTTAATGTATTCTGCTTGCATTTTGCTTATTGTATTTGCTGCAAGCAATGAAGGTTATTTTGTAGTGCTTGTCCTCAATGTAGTTTATTTTTGGTAGGAGGCTGAGCCTCTTTATGTTCCTATCAGCTGCTGATATGCTGTTTTAGACAGGATTATCCTGCTGTGAGAAATCATTTCCTCCTCTGAGAAGAAAACATGTCAGCAAACCTGAAGGAGTTGTAGGCAAATGAGTCCCATCTGAGGGCCTTATCCCTCTTTTCCAGGGGAATGATCAAGAAGAGTGGGATTGAACATACACCTGAGAAATGTCTGATGTATGTGGAGACTCAGAATTGTTGAGTCTTAGATGCCAAGATGAATCACACTGAATTCTGGAGGAGGACATCCCCAAACCAAGACTCTTCCTTCACTGGCAGGTAGCAAAGAACGTATGAGCTACATGTTCAAATGTTAAAAAGCCAGGATGTATCACAATCTTCACACAAATCTCATTTGGTTTAACTTGACAGAAGAGTGGAGGAGAAGAGAGATACAGCAGATGACCTAACTTAGAGAATAGTGCTCTAGAACGCTAGAACTTTTTCTCAGAGCAGAAAAGATTCTTATTTGTCTTGGCCCAAAGTAAATTAACAACACCGAGGACACTGATGATAAAGTGGGTCTATTGCTATAATTCTCATGTTGCTCAGAGAAGAGACTCAGAGGGAAATACAGAAAGCAAATTCACCCTGACTCTCACAGACAAGTCTGAAGTGCCTCTAGGATTTCCAGGAAAACAACCAATGGCCAAATTTCAAATATTTCTGTTTCCAAAAGATAGGAAATAAACTTAACGATTGCCTTAAGAAATACTCATTCGACTACAGACTTGTGTTAATCACAACATAATACATATTAGTAACATAACATGCAAATATTTATTGTTTTTCATACTATATCACTCTAAGAAGAAGAAAATATTGCAGAGTTTAAGTTTTCAGAAAGATAAAACTATTGCAAGGAGAGTCAAAGCTCTGGGTTTGCTGCTAAGAAGCCGAAGGTAAGGGCAAAAAAGCAGAAAATAAATCAGAAGGTATATTAGCTATTTCTCAGAGAATATAATTGAAAGGAGGCTGGGGAGGTACATGTTTTTGATGTTAATGAAAATTTGCAGAACTGTGAATTATATAGACTATTAATTAAAATTAATAGATCTTAAAATTATTGCCATTTAAACACCCTTGATAAAAAAGTCCAGATGTACTTTAAAAATTTGGCTGTTTTATTAAGGCTGGGAAAGATAGAGGAAGGCCTGTCTGGAGAATCAGAGAGATGTTGTGCAACATGCTACTTAAGCTAGCACCATGCAGCTTAGCTCCAGTGGTCAAAGTAATCATCACACCATTTCCACCACTAACAAAGGAAAAAAGAGACAAAGGGCTCAATTTACCTGGGAGAAATAAAGATCTCATTATTTATCTTGGAACTTCTTTTAAAATTATTTTATTTATTTTTATCTTTTTGTAAATGATGGAATAAATTTAACACAACTAAAACAACCTGCATTCATGTCTTTTGCATTGTGTGATCTGCACGAATGGCATTGAATGCATTCTGAAAACAGAAAACAGCAGCGACATCTCAACCATTCCCAATTAAACAAGAAAATAACTAACCAGTTCTGTTTGTCTCTAGTCTATGGAGGGAGGTTTTCCTTGCCTGCAAGGCACCATTCCCTGTCTTATAGGTGTTTAGGTGAAGAGCAAGCAGTTATTTAAGGTGCATACAATGTAGGTATAAATTAGATCCTGAAGTTAGGCAAACAGCATCCTAGAAAGCCTAATCTTCAGCCACCCTTCCCCCCTTCTTTAGCTCGGAGAAAGTGCATGTTATGCATTAAAAAAGAGGTCTTCTGGAATTCCAATGCCCATTTAGTTTGAAAAGGTCATAAACATAAAGGTCAAGCTGCAAACTCTGTATTAAACCATGCCTCTACATAAGCCTTCAAGGCTTTTGTTGACATTACTACGAACTGTGCAGAGGTCCAAAATCACAAAATACCAGATGGAGTGGGATCAGGTCTAGGTTTTACAACAGCATAGCAACCCTCTCTTGCATCAGCAGTCCTGTACAGCTTTCCATTTCCTAGAACTAACTTCTACTAATCTATGTCTTTCACTGGGTTTTTCAGCACTAGGCACCACTGTCAGAATCGTAGAACCACAGAATGGTTTAGGTTGTAAGGGACTTTAAAGTCCATTTTGTTCCAACCCCCTGCCATGGGCAGGGACACCTCCCACCAGACTAGGTTGCCCAAAGCCCCATCCAGCCTGGACTTGAACACCTCCAGGGATGGGGCACCCACAGCTTCTCTGGGCAGCCTGTGCCAGGGCCTCACCACCCTCTGTGTGAAGAATTCCCAGTGTTTTTCCAAAAGCAAAGTATTGATACCTCTTTTTCTACATGATGATATTGCAGAACAAGGAGAGTAAGTATTCTTGACACTGACACTGACTAAAGGAAGAAAGATAATCTAAACATGAAACGCTACCTCTAATACTCTCAGGGTGGAATTTGTTTTTTGCAACAGTCTTCTGCATGCCTGGGATTGCTGGCTGTTCATATTGCAGAAATGGGGGCTGTTGCTAGCGCTGTTGTTAATAACAGCAGTACTATTTAATGACAACATTCATATGGTAACAGTACTGAACTGGATGGTCAGGGTCATCGATTTCTCATTAAGTCTCGTGGAGCTCAGTCTCCACGACCCTCTGCATCGTGCAGCATCAGGAGCTATAGCCTATAAGGAAACCATTAGCATTGTTTGAATAGCCAAAATCTTCTAATCCATTTGAAGTATTTTAGTCATAAAGGTCTCATTAAGTGACAAATTAGAGGCTTAAATTTCATTATGTTCTTCTCATCACCTCTGTTTGTGAGGCAAACGTGAAATATTATTATAAAGTGTTGCTAGATTGCAAACGAGTCTAACAATGTAAAAGAAGGCAGCTGAAGAACAGGGGCTTCTCTCAGCATTTTAATGAGTTGGTGAATTCACCAAGGATAAGACCAAAAGGCTGTGAAGGGCAGAGGAGTCCAGCAAAAGGTTCAAATGGGAAAAAAGTGTCAATAATATCAATAAAGATGGATTTCTCCTGGGACGAAAGTTAGGGTCAGTGAGGAAGAAAAAGGGAATATAAACATTAGCTAATAAATTGCATGCAGCATACTGAAACAGCCAAGGGAATGGGAGGGAAACAGTAGGAAACATATGTTGTCCTTCCCCAGAGGCTAGCAGGAACCCCGGAACATGATAATAGCTTTGGGTTTAATTTTAATGCTGTTGGCACCAGAAACCTTGCTACAAATTCAAAGAGGAAATGCAGCTGCTTCTGCCTTTCATCTGCACAAATTGGCAATAAAAGGTGGATGAAAATGACTCTGACAGACCCTTTCTCTTGTGGTCCTTGCCCTTCCTGTTGGCTAAACCCATCCACAAATAGCTGTGCTGAAATGGAAGCCGGGCTCAATCCCTGTAAATAAAGACTGCTGATGCACCCTTTCCACTAAGTCTGTGGCAAAGGCCTTTGTTTCTCTAATCTTTCATATAGTATTTGCTTTATAACCCTTCATTTAAATAACACCGCTTTGTGCAGACAGTGTTTGACATCCCAGGATACACAAACATTACCTACAAGTATCTGCAAATATTAAATACCACTGTAACTTTGCAGGGTCATTGTGCTGCTGGGGGAAGTCTCGATCTGGAGATCTTTTATTTTAAATGACATAACTGAATTAGCAATAGAAGCAAGGAAACAATGCTTAGGAACATTGATTCCTGTTTCTCCACTGCAACCAAGTGAGACCCTCCAATCCTTGTCTTTCTGGCAGCTACATCCTTAACTGCATTTCCCTGGGATTTTAGTACTTCTATGGCTTTTCCTCTGCTTTGCTAAGTATACTTCTCCCTCCCTATTTTTATAAGCAATTTTATGTGAGGCAATTTTGTGGTTGAAATCTCACATCAAAACACATTTTTCTTTTTCAGCTTGCATTCAAGACAAACTTTTGGTGGCTCCATTTGTAACCCATATGTTGATGCATCCCATTCTGTTTCACAGTTAAATGGATGGCACTGGACTGTGAAAAGTTTGAATTAATTATTTGTGATAAACTGTGGAAAATCCGTGAATAAAATGATAATAATTGGACACAAATACGGTAAAAGCTGTCATAGAAAGAAACACAGCACATCCATGTGTCGCATTTCATCCTGTCACAGGCACTTATGAAAGATGTAATATAAATTGTCTCAAAGAACTTGCAAAAATAAAAGGCAGCCTGGATAGTTGTATTTTAGCAAATGTGTTTGCACTAAGGGTACCTTCTGTTGAACAGTTCTGCCCACAAGCTGTCTGTAGAATATAGAACATCTCTCGAGCATGCTTGCCACCTTGAAGCAGGGCAGTCGGAAGCAGAAAAAAAAGAACAGAATGCAGAAAAAAAGGTGAAGAAAGAGAGAAATGAGGGACAGCAAGTCTAAGTACCATAAATACATTTAGAAATGAGATTAGCAAAGTATGACAATAGAATTTAAATGACAGACAACATTAAGATTGCAGTAAATAACATACTATGAAAAAAAACAATTCAGCCATACAGCGCTTTTTTCAGCTTAGCTAAGGAATCATAACAAAAGCAGGAATATTATTATTATTGTTATTGCTATATAAAATTGCATTTCAATTTCAGCATTACAAAAGTGGTTTTAATTTTGGGGAGACAGTTCACGGTTAGTTGTCTTGCTCTCAAAACCATATATCCATACGCTTTGCTTCTGAAGCTTCTTCTCATTGCCACTGGCTCCCAACTTACCGACAATATCAAACCAGAGAGGGATGTTAGATGGCTGCACAGAGACCACCCCAACGATTTCCGTCACTTTATCACTTTCCATGACCGTGAAGTTGTAAAAGGGTTCATCGAAAGTCAGCGGCACTGGCGAGGGTGCAGGCTTTTTTATCCACTCGATGTGGAGGCGTGCAGTTGAAGATTTTTGGGGCCGGCCATTGTCCACTGCCTTTATCTGGTGGGTGTAAAGAAAACAGGACCCAGACTGAGCATTCCAGCTTGGCAGTTCAGACCTAATTCTATCACAAGAAGATACCTTATTGGAAAATGGCCTTTTAATTTTTTATGCAAAATCCCAGGAAAAAAAGTAAAAATAAAAATAAAAGAGGGATTTAAGCATTTACTTCACTGTTATTCATTTTTTCTATTACACTTTGACTTTACATTGAAAAGACTGATTTAAAACTGAAATATTTTGACTTAGAACTGATGGTGTGAGGCCTTCTGGATATGTGCACCATACCCAGATCCCTGTCTCCAGAGCTGACTTCCCTCTCTGATGACATCTTCCAGCCAGTTCCCTCTTGCAGCAAAGGTGGAAGTCCCTGTGTTTTAAGCCATGCACTTAACAACACATGCTCACCCAGAACATGTTTGATTGCTTTCAAGTCATTGGTATTACAGATAAGGCTGCATTCCTTATATTACCTTCATGAGTGTTTATAATTGAGTTAAATATGTTATAGATAATTTCCACCATATTCCCAAACAAATATAACTTAAAATTTTGCCACATCTATTTTCCTTGGTTTTGTTTCTCAGTAGTGTTCATTAGTGCTGCCCAGCTTGGCTCTAATTCTTTATTTTATAATATACACTAGAGTGATGGATGGACTTGATATTTGCCTGTCATGCTTTATGGTTTTAGCACAGAAAAGACAAGATGACCAGTGACAAACACTAGGGATAAGACAAGGGAGAATGTAGGTTACAAAATGGGTGCTTCATTGAATAACATCAATGCCCTGGGAATACGAGGGATTTTTCTTTTAAAACATAAGTAAATGCTTCTGGCGATATGGGACCACTCGCATACAAAAATGCTGTTACTATGCCTGTTAAAATAGGAAATATTTTCCTGAAATACCATACCATATTTCTTTCTCTGGAAATGTGTTAAGTGGGTTTGGTGCTAGCGCTCATCACCATGCTCGGCTCAGGCTGGCAGGCCCTTAGGGGAAAGAAGCTGAGTAGAAGACCTTCAGCTGCTGCATTACAAAGGGGGGCAGATCCCAGACGTGCCTTCCACTTCTTCACAGTGAAAAGCATTCACTCAAAGGGTGCTGGCCTCTGATTACTGGGTATCGCTCAATATTTTGGTGTTTATGCTTTTGTTTTCTTGTCACAATTTTCAACCCTATGAAAGTATCTCAACAGAGATTAATTATAAATGTAAAATAGAATGTAAATGACATTGCTTCCCTTACTATGGGCCTCACTGTGGACCTCTGACAATTTTCTGTCTATTATTTTGTACATTTTTGGTGAACTCCTCCAATATAAATGTGGCTTGTTGCTGCAGATGAAGATGACACATGAAAGCTCTGTCTTTCTTCATATCAACAATACCATCTTGTCTCCTTTCTGTCTTTGGCCATGTTTACATGGTTTGAGTTTTGGCAGAATAATTTTGACAGAGATTACTTTTAACTGAAATTGCTGCTACACTTAAATCTTTTAATGCACCGAAAAAGGTACTATTACATACAGTACACGGTACTTCCCTTCCCTGAAAGCTTCCAGAGTTGGACATTGTAAGGACCTTTCCATGGAAGCAAGCAGTTATGTCCACACAAAAGCTGTATATGCATTTGTAGCTGCATCAGCCCAGCTCAACATGATACAATTTTGTAAACAGAAAAGCCCTTGGTCTTCAGTTCTGTGCAGTTAAGGGAATGACTTACGTCAACAATCTGCAAGCTAATTCTGAATAGTCAGAATAATTCAGTACATGTAAGAGCATGAACTCAAACTCAATCACTTGTTTGTAGCTATATGTGAACATCAGATTTTAAAATACATTTAGACCTAATCTACGGCTTTATTTATAAGTCACAGATTAAACACAGTCATGTATAACTCTTTATACAACAGTCTGTTTTTTAAAAAAGTCACATCATGGGTTTGTATATTGATGGAAGAGTACTTACTGTTAAGATGTCATAACTCCCTGCTGTGAACTGCTTTCTAGAAGAAACCATCCCCGTTTTGGGATCAATAAAAAATTTCCCATCATCATTTCCATCCACAATGCTGTATGAGATTTCTGCATTAGGGCCTTCATCTTTGTCAAAAGCAAAAGCTCTGTAGATTGGCTCCCCTCTTTTCTTACGGTCCCTCTCCGGCAATTTGATCTGATAGACTTTCTCCGGAAACTGTGGTTTGTTATCATTCTCATCCAGAACCTGGACCACCACCCAAACCGAGGACTGCTTGGGAGATGTGCCCCCATCCGAGACGGTTACCTGAAAAACAACAGCAGCAGAGGCATTATTCTGAATGAGTAAAGCAGAACTTTATACATGGGCATTGTGAAACATGAGGGAACACCCCTTCTTCTCCAGACTCTAACCTGTAGTTTACAATGTCTTCTGTCTGATAAATACTTCTACCCAAGACATCCTCACTACAAGCATGCTGAATGCATATCTATAATATGCCCAGAATGGCAAATAAAGGAATCAGGAATATTTTTCCTTTTGAGATGAATCTATAACAGGGAAGTTGCAGAGGAGGAACCTATTCCTCAAAACAGCAAATCCTTTTATCTCAAACTTGGCAACAGTTTATCTCAGAAGAAGAGTGAACTGGAATTAAGCCATCAGCAGTATATCTACTTTTTTCCAAACATATTTCAAAATTTCTTCAGTCACACAATGAAAAATTTCTTCTTAAATCCTAAAATAATCTCTGTCATTTTTTTCCCATTAATTATTTGGAATTTCTTAAACAATGACAGGATTTTCGGTCGGTTCTTTTCATTCATTACCTGGGATTTGACAGCTCATTAATTCCAAAACTACTTTAGATGACTGTAAGAAGTACAGAGAGGCATGTAGGAAAAAATTCTGCTGCACTTTGTAAAGAGCACACGATGCTAGCACATATAGTTAAGAAATAAAAATCTTTGAGACAAAAGTTAATTAGTAATTTATCTGCAACTTAAACAGAATTACTAATACTTTTCAGTCTGAAAGGTTGTGAAAAAGAGATGATCCAAGTTCAACAAACACTCAAGAGCTCCAATAATATGCATTCAAAATGCAATCAATATGTTTCAAACTTCTCCCTAAAATTTTTGATTGCATTTTCTAAAGATAAAAAAATAAGACATAAAGTTATTTCTGTTTGCGTGAAAGAAGTTCAGATTTTACTTTCAGCTATGTATGCTAACATGGGAAATCCCACAGTAGTAATTTTTTTGTGATAGCAAGCCAAGGTATTACATGTAGTTGCCTGGCCTGTACCTATCCTTGCACATCGATTGCTTTGCTGGTTAGCTACACAGTGCTTTATTTCTCCTTAAGTGTTTCTGTGGAGTCAAATCCAGTTGGAGGCCGGTCGCTAGTGGCGTTCCCCAGGGCTCGGTGCTGGGGCCAGTCCTCTTTAATATCTTCATCAATGATCTGGATGAGGGGATCGAGTGCACCCTCAGTAAGTTTGCAGATGACACCAAGTTAGGTGCGTGTGTCGATCTGCTCGAGGGTAGGAAGACTGCAGGAGGATCTGGATAGGCTGCACCGATGGGCTGAGGTCAACGGTATGAAGTTCAACAAGGCCAAGTGCCGGGTCCTCCACCTGGGACGCAATAACCCCAAGCAGAGCTACAGGCTGGGAGATGAGTGGTTGGAGAGCTACCTGTCAGAGAAGGACCTGGGAGTGATGGTTGATAGTCGGCTGAATATGAGCCAGCAGTGTGCTCAGGTGGCCATGAAGGCCAACAGCATCCTGGCCTGTATAAGAAGCAGTGTGACCAGCAGGGCTAGGGAGGTGATCGTCCCCCTGTACTCGGCTCTGGTGAGGCCGCACCTCGAATACTGTGTTCAGTTTTGGGCCCCTCGCTACAAGAAGGATATCGAGGTGCTTGAGCGAGTTCAGAGAAGAGCGACGAAGCTGGTGAGGGGCCTGGAGAACAAGCCCTACAAGGAGCGGCTGAGGGAGCTGGGATTGTTCAGCCTGGAGAAAAGGAGGCTCAGGGGTGACCTTATCGCTCTCTACAGGTACCTGAAAGGAGGCTGTAGCGAGGTGGGGGTTGGTCTGTTCTCCCACGTGCCTGGTGACAGGACGAGGGGGAATGGGCTTAAGTTGCGCCAGGGGAATTTTAGGTTGGATCTTAGGAAGAACTTCTTTACCGAAAGGGTTGTTAGACATTGGAACGCGCTGCCCAGGGAAGTGGTGGAGTCCCCATCCCTGGAGGTCTTTAAAAGACGTTTAGATGTAGAGCTTAGGGATATGGTTTAGTGGGGACTGTTAGTGTTAGGTCAGAGGTTGGACTCGATGATCTTGAGGTCTCTTCCAACCTAGAAATTCTGTGATTCTGTGAAATCCTGAGGCAAAGCTAACATTTTCTGGGAATCCTGTCCCATGCTGTTGTTCTTGCCTTGCAACAAGATATCTAAACTTACTGTAACCCTGATTTAGAACTGAGATCAGCAGAAAAATAACAAAACATTTTCAAATAGAAAAGCAAAACACCGTTTCTTTCCCTGTTTTTAACTATACTTTCAAAAACTGATACATTAGAAGCGATTAAATCCTTAAGGACTTAAATTTACAGGTAAATAAACAACATGGCAATATACAGTGGCAACATAAAATCCCCCAAATCAGCCTAAAACTTATTTGGAGAGTGCAGTCTGTTCTCCCAGAGGTGTAACGGCCTCTTGCTCCTAGGATTGCCACCAGGGTTGGCAATTAGCACCCGCTGGGATGGCCACCTCATGATGGGGGAGCTGAGATCCAGTCGAGATTGTCCCCATCACGCCTTACACCAAGGTGCCACCTGTCAGCAAGGGGGCAGCGGGTGCTGGTGGGTTGTGGGGAGAGCACCCACAGCTCGTGGCTGCTGCACTTGACCATCCAGATGCCACTCAACACACTTTCCAAAATGGCGTTTATTCCACCAAAAGGCTGCACACATGGCTGCAGGTTTGCCTTTCCACCCAGAGAGAGCAATGCCACTGGGGAGCTCAGCCATACTGCTTTACCGCTACAAGACAACTTCAGAATTTTTTCAGCCAGCAAAAAGCCAGTTCTGCCAATATTCCCCCCTCCTATAACAGGATTTCAGCGATAAATATCTTCTGACCCATTTTTAAGGCTGATCCCCTTTATTTTTGTTCTATTTTGGCAGAATTGCCTGAGCTCTCAGGAAAAACACAGGTTAACAAAGAAAACCCTCTTTCAGGATTTCTGCTGAGTCCACAGACAAAATAATCAACGATACTGGGCAGTATAGAAGGCCGTAGTGCACAGAAACAAAAGGAGACACACTTATTTAAATGTTGGACAAAAATACAAAAAAAAAAAAATGTATTTTTTGTGGGGCTAATGCTTTTAATGCATAGAAAATGCAATTAAGACTTGTTTTCTGAACAGAATATGAGTGAAATTTTAAGAAAAACAAAAACAAAAACATTTTCCTCAAGCTTTAACAGCAATGACGTTAAAACAAAACAAACAAACAAAACAAACAAACAAACAAACAAACAAACAAAAAAAGGGTTTAGAAAAGGTTTACAAATAGTAGCAATAATAAAATCTCTGAAAATCACAGTGATACAACCAGCCAAGCAGCTGTGATGGAAAACCTGCTTAAGTCAAGATGCTGCTTGAGAAGCTAAGCTATCCTCATGTCTTACCAGCACACAGTCTCATGGTTTTTTAGGTTACTGCTCAAATCACGACTAAAATGGTGTGGCAGCAAATAGGTACAGGCATTTGTTTGTTTTTATAAGTCAAAACTTGTGGGAAATCCTTTCTGCAACAGGAAAGTTGCACTGAAAATATTTGCTGACAGCTAATTGAAAATAGAAATGGCTAAAACACAAAATGTCAAGCAATTAACAGAAATTAACAGAGAAGTCCTGGAGTTAGTCAGTTCAGCTCTGTCTAAAATTTTACATCCCCAGAGAGGAAGACATACCAGCTAAGCCCTTTTCTCTGGGTGACACTCAAAACTTTTCAAAACGACAGGCTCCAGCTCTGCTCGAGAAGCTCCGAGTGCCAGACATGGGAAGCTGAAGTGTGAGTTAAAGCCTCATTGCAGGCGTGTAAATTAATTAACTAAGCCGCCCCCACACCAGAGATGTGATTATGTGATTATTATGTGAATATGACCCTCTTTTCTACTCCATCAGCCTAACCCCAGCCCAGGCTTTTTACATTCCAGCTATGAACAGGGTAAAGAGCTGCAGAAATTTCCTCTGGCCCTACGAAAAAATAAAATAATAAGGAAAAAACAACAACAACAAAACCGTCACCACCACATTAAAACAAAATAACGGTATATATATTTTTTTATTTTTTATTTTTTCCCAGACAACCCAGCACAGTGTCAAAACAAACAATAAGGAACTGGGGGGCTGGAGCAGCTGCCCAGCACTGCTCTGCAGGTACCACTTCCATCAGGACAGTGCATCACACCAGCATTCAGGGGTCCCTCTAAACAATGCAATTTCAATTCAAACAGAACCACAATTCTCAACAAAATCTTTAAACAGCTGGAAATTGCAGTGAAAAGTAATCGGGGAGGGAAGGGAGGTTGGGACATTTGTAGGACAAAGACGCACAAGCTAATTCGCAGCTGGTATCTCTGGAAATGGGAAAGGCAGATGTGCAAGGCATTGGCTTGCCAGGAGAGAAGCTGTCATTCAGGACCAGCAAGGTCCTTTCATTTAGAAGCCTGCAGATGGCATGGTGGGAAGAAAACAGAGAAGAAAAAAAAGGTGATATACATCAATGACAGAGAAGATACTCACACACACACTTGTGAAGATATGGCATCAAAAAAACACAGAACAGGTGATCTCCAAGTTATCAAGGTAGGGAAATTGGCTAGGTCAGCATCAAAGACTTCCCAGAGGAGATGAGAGATCACTGCTTGGTCAGCTTCTGCTTTCATAAATGCTGAACAGCTTTTCCAGCCGTGCTGACTCTGGTATCCAGACACCAATGGGTGCAGACATGCTGCTTCTTGACCAGGTACAGCATGAGTTGGGGTCAGCCAGCTGCTATCCCCTCTGCCCTTCTGGCTTCATATTGCTGCTAAAGCTGTGTCAACACAGCCTACACGGAAGCCACCACCTCCCAGAGCTGGGATACAGCCATGGAAGCAGCTGAGGTTTAACTCCCTGACCCACCATACAAAGGGCTGGTCCATTCACCAAGGCAAAAATATCTTAAAAGGAAGATGAAAATAAGTTTTATTGGGTCTGATGGCACCAGACAGCAAGAATATGAACTTTATGTATCACTTTCATGGCAAACTCTTAGGCATCACTGCTGTTTTCCCACAAACTAGACAGTTCCTTTGTAATTTTCTTCATAAAATGAACAATTTTTCAGGTATCTGAATTAACCTGTTGGCTTTAATGTTTATAATTTTACTGAACCATGTCGGCCAGCAGACATACGTGTTGCGGTCACCTGGAAATCTCTTTGATACAATAATGTACCTTCAGCTGTCAGAACCAGGACATAACCTCTTGAAATTTCTTCTACTTATATTAGACTTTTTTTTTTTTTTTTTTGAGAAAAACACACAAAGACTATATCCTTCTGCAGAATACAGTAAATTCACTACAACAACAGAACTTTGAAAATCCAAGTAAGGCAATTTCCATCTCTTTTGCATTGTGTTTGGTCTGCAGACTTTAACACTACCTGAAATAAGTTTACAGGAAATCAGGACTGAGAGAAACTCTGTCATATTCCTTTTTATGCTGAAGCCTCACAGATCAACTACAAAGACATTTCTGTAGCGGTGGACCTTCACAGTGAAAACCAAGGTCAACATTATTAACATCTGGAATGTTGGATATGAAAACTTCTTATTTTTATGACCATGGAGAAGGCATGTAGGAGACATTTCTACTGCCAAAGTATTAGTTAAAACACAGGGCAGACCTAGCAGACCTCAGTGCTGGTGACATTAATCATTGATCTTGAGACAGTCACCCTTCTTAGAAATTGGAGGGTGACACTTAACTGAAGAAGGATTAGCACCCAATTTTTTTCAGAATACCTATGCAACTCTGAGGACCACCTTCCTGACTTGGAAGTACAATGCAGAGTCTCATTAACAAAAGCTCATGACTTCCAAGATAATTATTAGCTCAGCTGGAGAGAGTAGCTAGCAGGGATCTTACTTTAACAAGTACAACAAGACAATCAGCAGGTGTTTAATACAAGTTATCAAGCCTCGAGAAGAACAAGGATCTTCTTCCATGTCATTTCTTGGCAGGAGGAAATACTCAGCCTACCCAATTTTTAAGTCAAGAGGGGCTGCCACATTATTGTCATTAGCATTGCAAAATGCTGAAGATGTCATATTTGCTTGTTTATTTTCCTTCGTGTGATACTACTTAATGCAAAAAGACTGAGCTGAGATGCCTGCCTCTCATCTGAGGAGTGTGCATAATGAGGCTTTCAGGTAAAAAATTCTCCCTTCCCCCAGCAGCAAGGCCAATTTTGCTTAGAAAACTTTAGAAAAGAGAATCTGGTTGAGTTACTGGAGACAGAAAAATGATCAAAGGGAGTCTGAGAGCTGAGGCATACCCCCGCTGTTAGTGACTAATGGGTTTGTTTCTTCTGCCAATGCGCAAACGAGCTGCAATACCTATTGTAAGAGTGTCTGGAATTCAGCCCAAGTAAGAGAAATAAAAGACGATAAAGGAGAGCTCATTGAAGGCTGAATGAAACCTTAAAGTCAAATACACTGAATTACTCCCTATGCCTACTTCAGAGAGAGACTTAAGTTTGCAGCTAAATTCTTACAAGGAAATATATATCTGAAATACATGATACTACTGAACTACATGTTGGATTATTGGTACAAAGTGAAGGTAGCCAGGGTCAAAGATATACAAAACAGAACAGAAAAACTCCATGTTACATATTTTATTTATTTGTTTATTTGTCCAACACAAATACTGGTTTAGCAGTAGCAAACTAGATTTTTTTTAAGCCTTTATTTGGCAGCTTTGGAAACTAAGTGGGCATCTGTTTATTTCACTTACCATAACAGAATTTAGTGCTGTCCCAAAAGATAAATTTCTTGAACACTTCTTGTAGGAAACAGTGTCAATCATATCAATATGATCTTTCCTGATTTCCTTTAAATGTGTTAATAAGGGGGACTCTTGTTTTCAATCAAGAAAAAAAAAATAATAATACATTCACTCTGGCCAACTACGAGAAATAAATAATTTAGAGTACTTCTAAAATACAGATTATTACTGACACAAACTCTCTAGGTGGCTGATTAGAAAAGTCAATGGCTTCCAGCCACAACCAAGCTAGAAAGCGATGCATAATGGTCTGTTACACCATTTGAGAATTAACAATGACATCAGGTAATTTCAACGCTGTATTGCCAAAAGACAGGAAGGAAGGAAGGAAGGCTTTTTCATTTGGAGTTAAATGCTCCCTGCAGTATCTGCAAACCTAAATCTTAGCAGAGCGTGCTGAAGAAAGTCTTACAGGCTTCAAATTTTAACTTTTGTCACTCATAGTACTGAGACCAGAAGATGGTAAACAAATGGAAAACTATGACCAGGCAGTATGAAATATCAGAAGGCGTGACCTGAATGTCCAGAAATACTCCTAATTAAAATTTAAAAGTCCCTTATTTTGTGTTCTACTTTATTCTACAAGCTTTTTGAAAAATTAAAAAGTGAATGAGCCATAAACTCTGAAAAGAAACTTTGGACTTGCATTTTAGCTTTAGTAGCAACACATGGAAGGATCTGCATAGCTTTCAACACTGAGTCTATAAAAGAAAAATAATTTTCCATGGGCATTACTTTTAAAACTTGTTACAGTTTGGAGACACTGGCAACCTTTCTCCATTAGGCTGTGTTTACACTATTCTTCAATAGGTATGTGCTATGATGAGTGCAGAAACAGGTATTGCTCCATTAAATTCCCATGATGACAGAACAGTCTATTCTATTTCACAAGTAGCTCCTTTAGGTAATCTCAGAATAGCATCTTCCCTTTCTTTTCACTAAGTAAAAAGAAAACTAGTCCTCAGGAGTAACAAGCTCATCTAATTTTGTCTGTGACAAACTGCATATCAAAATTTTGCCTGGAAGTGACTCTGAGCTGATGACTCCCCCCAAGTCCAAATGTGCCTCCTACTTCCCTAGGTGGTGCTAAATACAAATAACCTTTACCTCTACTACCTAACAGTAGCATGAAGTCAGTTATGATTCAGCTGACAATCATCTGTTAAGAGAAAGTATTGCTCTAGGACTTTTCCTGACCTCTTAGGCTATACCACTACCAACTGAAGTGATGCTTGATCTTGATGTTATCACATCCCACGTTATGGAGTTTGTAACTAGAGGAATGGAAATTCTGAGATGATCATAGTAGGACAATCATCTTTGCCTCCAAATAACAGTTGTAAAGGCATTCTGAATACATTAAAACCTTCCTTTTTTAGTTGAAGAGGCTACAATAATGAATCTTGCTAACCCAACATACGACGTAGGAAAATTGGAAAGATGAAGACACTCCAAATAGTCCTCTTATGGTATCTGGACCCATGGATGTTTAACCAGCTTCAAACTGACACCTTACAAACTTGATAAAGACCGATATGTGATTGCTTAAAAACAATTTTTATAGGGATTTAGAACCTCTTTAGAATAACCTATTACTAAACAGAAGTATAACTACCCTCATAGCCTCTAAGCAAGAAAGAAGATAAAAGTTGTGTATTGATCTTCACAGCAAACTTTGAAGAAGGTGTTTAGCTCCTGCTGATAGAAAAGATTAGAATCAAAGAGTTTTGTGAACAGAAAATGATGAGTAGTCAAATCTGAGAATATTTCACTTCAAGCAGCTTTAAATAAAGTCAAGCTTGCAAATTAAGATCCTAAGGCAGTTTAATGTTAGGAGTAATTTCTATGTTGATTGTAATTCCATCCATACCTAAATATCTACTTCAGCCATTTGTGGATTTTACTTTTCTCATTATAAAAACCACTTGTGATCAAATATTGATATGTGAGACCATTCATCTATACTACATCTACCTCTACGGATAATATCCTTCTCCAAAAATCTTATCTCAGCACTCAAGAAATACAGCAGCTCTCAGTCTTTGTGCTTCAGAAGAGGTATGTATCGACTTCTAAGCTCACTACACTAACCTTTTCTCAAATTTTCAACTACCTTTCATTTTCCATCCACAAAACTCACTTGATTACAATCTTCACTACAAGCAGGAACCAAACTCCTTCTTCAAAGTTTACTCAGAATTACGAAGATTGCTGCACATTCTCAGTCTTCTCTTTTTCATACTAGACCAGTCAATACGTCTAACCATGTACCAGTGAGAGAACTATTTTATATTTAATAAAGATGTAAGATTTTATGGATGCTTCCAACATTTTTTCTTACAGCTAATGTTAATAATTTATTTTATGTCTCAACTATCAGCAGAAAGACTATGCACAAAAATACATGCTAATATATTGCCAGAATTTAATCAAGCTATAGTTATTGTGGAGTTAGTTAATCAAGCAGAAAAACAAATTATACTTTACATCCTTGCTCTGGTGTGCAGCTGCATCATTTTGTAGTGTAGGTCCCCAGATATTCAAACTGATGGGAAATTAAGGTACAGCAACTCTTTTAGCAGAAGCTCTCAAATACAGTGCAGAGGATTGACTCTGCGTGGCAATATCCCTCCAAGTATTTTGCTGTAAGTCAGTAGCACTGCCTCATACTAACACAGCACATGCTGCTGAACTTACTCAAAGAAAAGAGAATGTAGGAGCTTGCTCTGCTTGTCTTTAGAGATATCATATGGCATGCAGTTTCTGTTAAAACAGCGTAGTAACTTCAAAGAAAACTTTCAGTATTCCAATGAAATGTTGTCTTCTATTCTGAACTATAATCTTAACACTTATTTTCTAAACAATTTTAGGCATGCCAACAGCCAGTGCTTTCTGCAGGTTGAAGAAACAGCCTCAGGTGAGACTCTGTGATGGTCAGCCTTGAAACAATATTTCTATTATTCAGTAGGTAATACGTTTATTTAGCTACCACTGAGTTAAAAGATACATGCGGTAATTCTTTAAAGTTATTTACTTTATAGGTACAACACATCCAATTTCTATGAAGCAGAACCATGTATTTTCAAAGGAAAGATAGCAGTGTTTTTTTTTGTTTGTTTGTTTGTTTGTTTTTGTGTTTTTTTTTTTTTTTTTAAATTGCTCTAACAAGCAGCCCTTGGTTGTGTTAACAGCGGATGACACCACCTTGTCTCTGGCAGAAAGGCAGATTAAGATGCATCCATCCCCATCTCCAACTCCTCCTCCAGCCATTTGTTCTTCCCCTGTCATCGGTTTGCAGTCACCTTCACCCGTCAATAAACTGTGCATCTGTGCTACAAACGGGATTACTGAAATAATCAGGGTTTAAAATGCACTGCTGAAAGAAAACAAAATCCCCCCAAAGGCAGACGGTTAACTAGTCTTGGGGTGGCAGTGAGGAAGCAGAACAAGGCAATAAGTGGCAGGTCCTTAAGTCAGGGGAGGGAGAAATTTCTAATAATGTTTTAGCCACTGAAGGAAAATGCATTGTTTAACCACAGTTGTGGTGAGGAATTCTGCTATTTCTCTACAGATAACCTCTTACTCATCTCCCTATTCCCCAAACCCTACCACAGAATTCATCTCTTATCAACAAGCCTTTGATTAATATCAAAGTAGCCCAAACCAGAACCAGACATCTCAGGGTGAAAGCCATTGAGTCCCATCAGTAACTGCCATAAACATCCAATTTCCATCTTACACTATTTTTCTGCAACACACAAGAAATAATGAATGCTCTCCAACCATACATATGCTGGGAAAATTCTATGTAGAATGTCTCAAAGAGTTTTATAGCTGATAGCCTGACTTGTAGTCTCTGACATTTAAATGCAATTTTTATTTTTCCATGTAAAAATGAAGCTTCTAAAGTTTTATGTTTAAAATAAAGCTTGTAAGTTAAAAATCTGATTAAGAAAAAATGAATTTCGTAGTCAGGTAGAAAACATATAAAATCAGACCCTTAAGGGGTATAGTTCATTTCCAATTTTTGATCCTAGGGAGATATTTTAAATTTGTAAAAGGCCAAAAAGACTTTTTATACCCCATAAATTTCACAGGTTGTAGTGAACTGTCACTCAGGAAGATTGTTGTGACCTTACTCATTCATCAAAAAGGAAAAAAAAATCAAGAGTTTTTTTTTGCGATATTCAAGTTATTCGATCTAAGTTTCTTTCATTAACAATGAGGTACAAAGTAAAATTTTAGTCCACTTAGTTGAGAATATGATTAAATTACTATATAATTCAAATGTATGTTTGAATAAAGTGATTTTTTTAGTTAGTTGAGGACTAAAAAATGCTCTGAAAATCAGGTTACAAGATAAATATAATAAGATAAAGAAGATAAGTATGAATAAGGAGGTTCATTGTTGGAGCTGTTTCTGGAGTGTTTTTAATAAAAATTTCATCCTGTTTCTGTCAGACCAAGTTAAACTAAATCCATATTTGCTTTGATTTTAGCAATAAAAATACTACTTGACTTCTTGATGTCTACTTCACAACTTTCTGTGACAAATTAATTTTAGACAGATAATAAGCATTAATTGGACCGTATTTAATCACAGTTTCATCTAATAGGCAACACAGACAAGCCTGATTATTTCACTCTCCATTTGTCTTCAATTCAAAGTGTCTATAAATATCCACTATCCAGTTTACATTGACATGGGGGTCACTTCTACAAGCTGGTTGAGAATCAGCACAGGACTGTGAGCCGGGAAAAATTCAGATGCTGATTTCGGAGCAAAACTTATATCCATGGACAACCTTTTTTACTTCTAAACTCAGTTTCCCAATTTGAAAAGTCAGCCTGGAAAGCAGGCTCAGGAATGATGTCCAAGACAATATATTTGAAACAGAAATTCAGCTAACTGTTCCATCAATAAAGGACAAGAGCCATCAGTCCCTTCCTTGATGGGTGCATTAGGTCTCTGAGTTTCATCTGAAAGAGTAAAACCATTATTTATTTATTTATTTATTTATTTATTTATTTTCACAGTAGGCAATACTTACACAGCAAAGTATACATTTAAGGACCAGTGCACTGTAACACTTTTTCATTTTGTCAGTTCAGTTCCCTTTTCAGTTTTCTCTCTGCTCAACTAGTATAAACCTCCACAGGCACCTGATTAGCCTTGGGATCTCAAACCACACCAGGGACAGTAGGGTACGCACATACTGAATGGCTGGAGATTCAGGGGAAGTCTAAAGATGTCTTTCCTGTCTGAACCAAGCTCATGTTGTCTGAGCAGCCAAAGAATTACAGATAGCTGCTTGGTGGAGAAAAACGCAAGCCAGCTGTGGAATACTCTGACTTGGAAGTCAATGGGAATTTTCCAACTGGATTTGGTGACAAAAGGGTTTCACTAGAGCTCAATAACCTCAGTTGAGCTTGTTTTTATTTCTCATTCAGCTTTTGCCCAGCCCTCACCTCCAGCTGCATAACCAGAGAAGTACCTGGAACTTGTACACCTTCAGCTAAAGGGTAGAGAAGATGTGCACCACTCTAGCAGCACCACAATAGATATCATAACTGATCAGGAAGAATCCTTCTATGACACTCTGGCAAACAGATAATATTTTAAGAAACAGTGATATACATAATTTTTGTCTTTATTTTTTTTTTTCCTGTTGCAAAAATGGTTACAGATATAGCTAGTGATTTAACAAAGAGCAATGTATACGAATAATTTTCAAAACGTCTTGAGACCATACTGACAACATAAATAAACAGGTGTGAGTATAGGAACAAGGTCATCTTGGGGATTATGAAACTCAACATGAAACTCAGTCCCATGGTTTTAACATTCCAAATGTGTTGCAAAGAAAAAAAAAATCTTGGCCAGAAAACTGGATTTCCCTGAGTAACACTCAGAACCCATTAAAAATGTTCAAGTTATTAATATTAATTAATCAATTAATACTACTATAATTAATTAATTATACAGTTGCCTGGAGTCCTGGAGAGGGATCTTTTTGTGTCTGAATAATAAAAAGATGACATTCTACTCTGGCAATGCAGGAGGAATTTTAAAAGAATGTAACTTTTAAAATATTCTTAGCATTTCTTTTCTTCTGCAGTATTAGTCTTTAATGTGCATTTGATTTTTGCAGCCACAGGATGGCATTAACAGCTGTGCAAAGGGGCAGTAAAATGCCACTAGGCAGTGTACTTTCCATCCAGGGAAGGAAAGTATTTCAACAAAAAGGATTAAAATAAATTCACTACCTTCTACTGATGGCAACCATTTCTTCAAGTATGTTGTATCAAGATCTTACCATGAACATTCCTGAAGGTTCAAGTTCTGAGAGTGTGGGTATCAAGGCCCTCAACAGATACTTCTTTTGCCTGACTTCAGTAATTTGGGACCTTCTAAAACCACAGAGCAGCAATTCCAACTTTGGTACCAACAACTGCATAGAGCACTTTCACTTCCAAGGTTTATGGAGTCATGGTAACTCTTTAATGGATTTATATAGACTCATAATTTACTGTTTTTTTTTTCCATTAAAGCTGTATACAGAGTAGGTGGTGACACATGGCATGCCAGCGGGAAGGCAGCTGGACTGAATGAATGGCCAAGGTGACTGATAATTGGATTGCAAATGTCAAAGTGTGTGGTTGAAAACCGGGTATATCAACCCACACATCCTTTTCCCAGTTGTGAAATTAAAGTTAGGAGCAGGCACAATAAGCTACAAGTAGTTCCGATTTATAGAGGTGGGTCTGAAGGCAGCAGTAAGCAGCATCCAATTAACTCCAGTAGAGATGTCCAAGGCCACTGGTAAAATGACTGGATTTAGAGTGATGAGCAAGAATGACAGACCAAGAGACAACCTAGTAATGCTATTAACCTTTGTGAGATTGCCCTGCTGATAATGTGATTTGGGGACAATAAAACATGCCATGAGACAATATGCCCAATTTGGTAGTGCAAGACTGATACATGGGAGAAAAACGTGAATTTTCCTTGATTCATTTTACGGGCCTCCAATTAGCCCTCAGTAGGTGAAGGGAGAGAAAGGAAGGAAGCAGGAGTCCCTCTAATGAGTTGCTTTGTTGGTTTGTAGCAAAAGAGATTGAAAAAGAAAAGTTTTAGGAGCTGCTTTGCTTTTGAGGAAGTCTCAGGGGTGTTAAATGGGTTGGGCATTTTGCTGGAAATAGCCCTGAGAAAGCTCCTGATTTATGGGAGTGCTTGAACAGCACAAGTGCATCCTGTCAGGCTCAGTACTGGAGGCGTGATCCCTTGGCACAGGGAGATCAGATATGTCAGCCCCATGTGCTAATCCTGATGGTTAGATGCTGGGGTCATGATGTGCTGATGCTTGCCCATGATGACACCATCTATAATACCACCACTGCTTCCTTTGGGAAACTGCACACAAAATATGCAGATATTATGCTTGTTCTCTGTACTCCATCTAGTTTTAGAAGTGGAGGATTAAGAGAGGTCTAATCTATGGATTACTGATCTGACAAAATATCTAAATCTTATTTACAGGATCAGTGCAGAAAAGGCAGTTTGTCAATCACGATAATTTTAAGATGCAATTCCTGCTTTGTGAGTCTGGTGAATCTATGTGCTCAAGAACCTTTACAAAATAGAGCATGAATATGTAATTGATTGAGCTGCTACTGTTTAGACATCCAAGAGCCAGTGGAGCCCCCCCTAGAGAAGACGGGGGGCTCTCAAGTTGCGGAGCTTGGAGGTTCTCAGTCGATGCTATGGTGAGGAAGGAGGGAAGGGACACCAAATTAGCCCTGCAAGAACTGAGGTACTGAAAACACAGCCCACAGCTCCAAGTAGGATAATTTCCTCTGTCAAGAAGCAGAATAAATGACAGTCCCATGCTGAGCACCATGTTGCAGCAGTGTGGATTTTTTTTCAGGAGCTCAGCAGCTTGCTGAAAGTTGGGCGTCCTATCACTGGTGTCATCTATCACCAGGCAGCCTCCAAGGGATGCAAAAAAAAATACACTAAATCTTTTCTATGCATCAGACTCCTTTTTATTAAAAAAAGCCACATCTTTGAATTAATATTTTGATACTGAGAGTCAGATATTTGAATTAAATGCCTGAACAGGAGACACTTAATGCAAATATTATTTTACTTTTTAAAATGTCATTCCTTGGTGGAGATGCTTGAGTTAAGACTTCATTCAGGCTGTATGCAGTGGTTTGCAATAAAAATAAAGATCCTTAGCTGCAGATATACTTGGTAAATACCAGTGCAAAAAGGACAAGATCGGGCTTTAGTATTTGAGTTTATCCCACAAACATATGTCCAAAACTGCAGCACAAAGAGTGAACTTGTGCAGGTCCATTAAAAAAAATGGAGGTTTTGGTGGGGAGGATAAGATGATATGCAATTGAACCTCATGTGTCAATTAACATTTTTATTCCTTCAGCTATGTGTTTTGGACTTCTTTTGAGACTAAGGTAATGCACTTATCTTGTTGCTTTCTGCTTCTTGTTCAGTCAACAGGGCCACACTGCTCTGGCACGCTTCACTGTATCACATAACAAGACATTGTTTCTGCTGAGATAAAATGTGTAGTCCAAAACTTAACGGCTTTCTGGAGATGTTGGGGATATTTTTTAAACTATGGTTATGTTTTTTGAAAAAACAGGTGCCAATAGAAAGTGACAAGTTTAAAATCTCCATGTTTTTTTTTCAATTAAGTCTTTTAAATACCTTTGTGGCCTTGAAGGTTAAGAACACATTTTTATCTATACAATGCCTTAAACGTTATCTGGAATGGTAGTGGAAGGGAACAAGATCCACAGGGAAAAACAAATATATCTGAAGCTATGACAGAAAGTATTAAGCTTTCTATTGGTATCTTGATTAAAGATAACATGCCGGTCTTCAGAAATGTTGAAGCCATAAACTGACAGACCACTATTTAGCAATATTTGTATTTTTTACTTTCCCAGGGAATGTGAGAAAAAATAATTCACTATTTTAATTCTGACACTTTTGCTCTCAGTTATTCATGCTAATCCTTGCTTTTGAATATTTAGAATATTCCTTGCCAAAGAAAGCATTATTTTTTTGCCAAAACATAAAATGTACTCTAGAACTGCTATGATAACATTTTCAATATCTCTCTATCATAAGATTAGCAAACAGCAATATTACATTTCAGAATGAGGAGATTAATCTGTTTCCTGACAACTGAAATTCGTTAGGCTGGGAAAGGAAAATTACTGCTTTTGAGGGCAGATTTCATTGCACTTGATGCTTCAGGGCCTTTGTACTTTTCTGTTTAAATCATATCTTCATAAAAAGCAAAAGAATTGCTTGGTCTCTTATTATCAAGCTGAAGTCAGATAAGAAAAGTATTAGGATTCTTATGTTCCATGATAATATATTTAGAGAGAAAGAAGGTGTCAAATATGCTTATTAAACTGATTCTCAACCTGATTAGATGTTTTCTTATCTCTAGGCATCTAGTAAATACTTTAATTTGTGTCATGTTACAAATTATGTTAAATACTCCAATCATATTTAATCACATATCACACAATGATGCACTTTTGCCACAAGAAATTATTCTGAAATACTAACGTAAACAAATTTTTCAGACTACCACATTTTTGCATGATATTTTCCTACCCTTTTTTGTGTCTTTTTGCTCAAACTGCATGTTGAAGGATTATGTGGCAGGGGGACAGGGTGGCAATCTGGTTAAACAAAAGCACAGACAAAGAGAAAAATATATAACATCAAAAGGCATTACAGGATACAGTGAGGAGACTATAAGATATGTGGTAACACTCAAAGAAAATGTAGTATACTCATGGTATACTAGAAAGAGGTTCTCACCAACTGCATAGCTTGGTGGGGTATTTTTGGGCAATGAAGACCTTGCAGTGCATCACCAATACTGGACATTATGAGACACTGGACAATATGAGCATTAATAATGTGTAGACAAAAAAGTCAGAGGAAGAAGCAGACAAAATGTGGATGATGTGAGTGCAGACTGACAGATACTATGACTCAAGGGAGTTGACCTCAGGAGTAAGGAGGGTCTTAACCATGATGGAGAAATGAAGGTTGTAGGGAAGATCATTAAATCTAGCTGAACTTTCAAAAATTGTTCTAGCTTTTTCTTTGCAAGGAAACCAAAGGGCACGCAAGTGAAAAGGATCTGGGGAAGCTGTGGGTATCCTGGGAACCATCTGCAGTCAGACTCCATGGACACTGCAACAGCCTGGGATCAAAGAGCATGTCTCAAACCAGCCCAGAGTCAATGCATGTCAAAGGAATTGGAAATTTAGTGCTGGGATCCCAACAGGATATATCACAGGGTGGTTGGATTATGTGCATATGAACAGCAAGTGAAGTCTCCCTGAAAGCACAAGACTGATAGTAAAGATGTAAAAATACCCCAGACTGAACTTTTGTTAGAGATAACAGGCATGAATTCTGAACAGCTGAATACAAATCACCCCAGAAGAAAGGACGAAAGGATGCAAAACTTGTGTAAGGGCATGTTTCTAAATTCTGGATTAATTAAAAGGCATTATATGTTTTTCTGTGCCCAGAAAGGACCTTAGCACAGATGCAACGTATTGCTAATGGAGAAAAAGATGCGTCCCTGCCTTAAATGCAGTGCTTAACCAGAGAGGCACGAAATGGAGACCTCCTCAAAATGGGTGTGTGCATGCATGTGTGTGTGCTCACACTTACAGACATAAATTAGCAGTCTGGCAGCTGATGGGTATTGCAAATGCTACAGAACACATGACATAGCACTAAGGCAGACATGCTTCAGATAACACAAAGACTCTGTACATTTAAAATAGATTCAAATCATGAGAAAGATTTCCTGCTGCTGCTTCTGCAGAAGATTAAAATATTGGTACATTCATAACACAAATGTGAAATTTAGCAAAGCAGAGTGCCCTTCACAAGGACTCTTTGTCTCACAAAGCATGGAGTCTGGCACTAGAGACACCTGAAAGCACATATCTGACCAACTTGGGGCTGGTAGGTGGGCTCCACCCCAGAAAAAAAAAAAAAAAAAGAAAAAAAAAAAAAAAAAAAAAAAGAGAGCTACAGTTCTTCAGAAACATACAATGAGGAAAAATCCTGAGCTTATTTCTGAGCTAATCCATCAACGGGAAAGAAGCAACATTAGAACAAACTCCTAAATCCTGGCAGAAAAGAACTTAGTACAGATTAACCACAGAATTTGCCTACATAACCTTAGCCTGAGGAATGATTTATAATACGAGAAGGAAGACCATTAATATATCCTTCTCTGTTTCAACAGCATTTAACACATGGCTGCAGAGCTAATTTTCAAACCACACAATAATGTTTGGTGTTTTAATAATACTTTTCCATCCCATTTACATTGATCTAATGCTCTGCCATCACATAGTTCTGCAAACAGAGCAGAAAAAAACAGGTGTTGGGTATATTTTAAATAGCTTTTCTCTCATGTGCTAACTCACCCATTTCCAGACATATCTGGGGAAATGCAGCCATGGGTGCCGGTGTTTAATTCCCTCATCCTGGGTATTACCATGGATAATGTTGAGAAAATCAATGCCTCTAAAACCAGGCTAAGTGCACCACTCAGGGCAAGCAAGAGAACTCATGACTTTTCCCTCTCTACACTGACAACATATATAACTTAACATAATAATAGTTAACTGAAAGGTCACTTTCTTGTACTGTTTGACTTCACAGCTGCATGATGCTAAGTCTAGTGAGATTTTAATTATGTCCAGCAGGTTCAGAAAATGCTGATGAACCTCTAAGCTCTCAGGAGATGCTCAGGACCTTGCCGGGTGGCAGCCTGCAGTCTGGATTTGTGTTCTGGCACAATTCCACCCTTTCTTTTATGCTTATAGAAGAGGTGGGAAACACCTGATAAAACAGCACATGAAGCCTACACAGTGAGTATCTGCTTCCACGCGTGCATGTGATGAGGTGCTTAAAGCAAAGATCTGCTGTTGGATTGCTGTGGGTCCACAAAGAAGATCCTAGAAGAGGCATTTGATGCCCAACATGAAAAAGTTGACAGCTCTATGCTTTACAGATTTTAATTTCTTCATTTCATGACCCAACAGCTCAGGTCAGTGACTCATGAAATCTGTAAAACAAGCTCCCTCCCCTCTGCCAGCTCCAGATATATGCAAATCGTTCCTTTACTAAGGCAAAGCTCTAAGCAATCAGAAATGTGATTTTTTCAGTAAGACACAACACTTGTGGTAGATGGCAGCGTGTGAACCAAAGCACTACCCTGGACAACTCTGATCTTGCCGTGAACTTCAAAATTTGAACCTGAATTCATACATGCAAAATCATCAGTATTTTTATACTGGTTCAAACTGTAACTTCTCATCTAAATGGCTAATTGTTTTCTAAGCCCGTGTTTAATAGTAATGGTTCAACGCTCATTTCTAGGCAGACTCATTGCCCAGTGAAACATTATTTTGTGGAAGATATACCCATGGATGTATTTCGCTGTGGATGGAGAATCTGTCATATATTTTGATGAACTGGGAAAATCGAATCTCTTACAAGAGTAAAAGAGAGAGCAAATAATAAATGAGCTGTGTTTCTGTATTTTAATACCCGATTTATTTGGGTATTAACACAAGCTTATAATGCATGTATATAAGCTGTGTAAAGTATTGGACTCACTCCTGTAACTGTTTAACTTTTGTAAGAAAAAAAAACAAAGTTCTGCATACTGAGTTATCTTTGATTTAGGAAGTTCATCGAACATAGAAAAGTGGATTGCTTTTCTTCATTACTCTTGGTATCCCAAATCAATAGAATAAATTAATGAAACAAGTGTGAGAGATTTTTAATGTTGGCCTGAAATCCTGCCACGTAATTTCCATGCAGCACCAGATTATCTAGATGGCTAAAGCATTCTCCAACAGAGGCCAGAATCAGATATTTGGATATAAACAATGGACTTATTGAACGATAAGTGGTGTGTTCATCCTTTACATCACTCGGTGATAGCATGTCTAAAACATTTTAAAGAAAAACAGCCTACTCTTGAGAGAGCTAGAAGAATTAGATGAATAGTATCTAACAAAATAAAGACTGAAATCAACCATAAGCACAAGGCCAAAAGCAAGCAAAGCATTCACAGGGGTGACTTAAAAGTCTACAGATGTTGTGGAAATGTCATCCATAGCGCATCCAGTCTCTCAAGGCTATTGGTATTTCACAAAATAACTGAAATGAGCTGAGGGTCACAGCTGTAGATATATACAGACTCATTCTTGCCCCTTGCCTTTGGTCTGTATTATGTCATCAGAGTTGTGTGCACATTTCCTGTTGGCTATCTGAATTTCACATGGGAGATTAAGGAATTTAAACAGAAAACTCTTTTTTTTTTTTAATTTTAATTTATTTTCCCCTAGTATAATTATTTCATGGAGGTTTCTTTCTTATTTAGCACCAGATCAAAATTAAAATTCCACACGCATGAAGAAAAATGTTATTAAACTCCATCTTCCCAATGCTTAGGCTTTGTCGTCTGTGTTACTTCTCAAGTCGCTATCTAAAATAAAAGGACATCTGGGAGCTATTTAAATTTGCAATAATCAAGGAAAAGAGAAGAATCTGTAAAAATGCCGTGCCTTAATTATTTTGCAGTTTAAAATTCCTGTTCATATCTCTTGCACAGAGGCCACTGAACTACTAATATTTTCAGTGATGCACTTGATGATTCTCCTTCTTATTGGATCACATTAGCCAGAGATGATAGTCTGTGCAGGGAGACCACTTATCAGTGCAGACAGATGAATCACGCCAGGACTTTCCCCATATTTTGCTGTGTAAGACTTTATGCCTGAGTACACATGAGAAGCAGCGTGCGGTGTCATATGCAAATCTGTTTCTGAGAGTTTTAACCTCTGGTCACCTCCTGTCTTTGCGAAGCCATTGGCTTCTCCTGAAAATAGCAACTTGATTGAAAAAAAAAAAAAAATGAGTGAAGGGTGAAGGGGAAGGGGAAGAAAGTGAGGCCCCCGCATTTCTAGAAAGCCGGTGCACGATAACAACTCCCGAAGAACAGAGTGTGCAGGATGGAAATCTGCAGCGTGGGATGGGCGAGCTCAGTGTGTGACTTTCTACACCATGATCCCAGGTCTCAGCTAGATCCATCACCTCACCAAGCTGTCCCATGAGCAGCTCCACCCTTGGGGCAGCAGCCTCTGTTGATAAACCCATAGCAGACTGGTAGGAGATGAGCATTGTTTTGCTGGCTTTAGAACTGTGTCCTTAACCCGCCCCCCCCCTTTTTTTTTTTTCCCTTTCCTTTCCTTTTTTCCTCATCCGCCTCCCCTTTAGAAGCTGTCATTCAAGTTCAAAGGATCACCGAAGTGGACATCATGATACAGATTCCATTGTCTTTTCTCTCTATACTTATTGTTGTTCCACTACAGATCCTTCCAGGCAACATCAAAATAATAAAAGGCAGCAAGCACTGACATTCTGCAAAACTTTAAGCAATCATTTTTAAACTCAAACTGAAAATAAGAAGCTGTTTACCTACCCTTTTAATCTTCCTTGCATCATCTGAAAGGCTTCAATGTTAAAAACAGAAAGCCATGTGCCTTTGGAGCCATTAAAACCTCAGACAAAATGTTCAATCAGACACACTACCTCATTTTTACCCCATCACCAGCATGTCACCAAGAAAAAATGCAGCTTTCTCTGCCAAATGTGGGCAATGCTGAAGATCCATGAAACAAATGCTTACACAGATTCCTAATCCAGGATTTTAGCAATCAGTGTTCTGTAGAGTACTATTCAGCTTCATAAACCCAATGAACTTCAGCTTTAGTACTTCTGCTGAGAAAAATACACACAAGCATATTACCACACTGCTGTCTATATTTTACGGAAAACATGCCAATTTCTCACAAAGGACCACTTACTTTAGACATCATCAACAGTGAAGGCTGCAACCTAAATGAATAGACTCAAAAGCAAAACAAGTTTAAACATATTAAGTTCCTGTGTGGGAGATCTCAGAGAAAAAGAGGAGGATGGCAGAGAACGCAGTGTTGGTTCAGCTGAGCCACCAGTGTGGTGTTTGTGGGAAGAGCTGAGGAGGCAGAGCTATTTTTAAATGCTGCTTTTCAACATTTTAAACCCTCTTCCCCCAGAAACTGTGGCCATAAAGTTTCCAGCAGCTCTTTCCCCTGTGCTATTCCAGACCAAATTCCAAGGGGAAAAATGATGGTCCCTCCATCAAAACCCCCCTCACAAGTACAACTTCCCATTCAATGAGTGGAAATCTGAATTCTTTTTAGAAGGCTACAATTATAGCACATTATTACTTTTCCCTCTAATTACTGCATATGAATGCATACTATGTAACAGCTTATTGCACCCTGTTAGTGTACTTACAGTAAATAGAAACCAATATGCTTCATTCAGCCCATTTATTTTGACACTCACATCAGATTTACCAATTTATCTTCATTACAACCCCTTGCACTGTTACTGACATCCTTCTCAGATCTATGCTAACGGATCGCAGTGGGAAGATTGATGAGGCTTGTATATAGTGATTTGCTGCTGACACAAGGCACTTGAGAGGCACTGTTACTGTTCTGATAGCACAAAGTTGGCTAAAAATTAGCTGCACTAAGCCAATGCTCTGCTCTCACTTCTCCTCCTCATTAATTATGGTACATGGCTTGGACCTTAGAAGGTTAATTCTGTTGTACCCGTGTTTTTAAACCTATTGTCTTCAGTTGCTTTGTCACTATGGCAGAGATTTAAAGTTCTGACCATGCCTGTTAGCAACTACTTTTATTCCTTAGCTTTAAATAGAGGCTCTAAACAGACAAATTTTCCACCAGGACAGATATTAGAAGACATTTCTGAATGAATCTACAATGATAAATTTAAACATAATTTGGAGTAACAGAGATCTGATACGGCTACAATTTTCCAAACTGGCTAAATGACTTAAAAGTCTGCACTTTGCGTGGTCATCAAGGAGAGACAAAATAGCCTCAGCACTTTAAAAGCACTGATCTATTATATTCCTTTATCAAGGGGATGAAGAGGTCATATCTCACTACAGATAATTTATCCCTCCAATCATAAAGTTACGGCAGTTCGAAGACTTGCTACAGCTGCACACTGCAGCCCGTAGCACTTTTGGCTCATTCTTTTGCTAAATACAGGTCTTACACCCCAGCTGTTCCCAGCAAGCTGAACTCTCCACCAGTGGGTATGTTGTGCAGAGGCTTTCCTTGTTAGATGCTCAAGTAAAGAAGCATCTCCAATAGTGCATTCAGAAACCACTCAGACCGAGAAAAGCACGCACTCAGATCTACTTTCCAGGCTGAATGAGCAAGTCGATGAGCTGTAGCCTGGATTAAACAATCCCCTCCTATCAAACTGCACATGTACGCTGGAAAGCAGATGAGGAATTTTTCATATTCTGGACATCTCAAAATCAGCTGACATAGTACAAGGCTGCAGATCCTGCATGAAATGGTTGTACTGTTTACGCTTATTACTGGACCTCCATCACTCCAGCAGCTGTTTGCATATAATCACATAGCAAAATCAATATAGGTAAAGCTGTCAGACTGGGATTAGGAGGCATCTACAAAAACAAACAAACAAACAAACAAACAAAAAACTGGGAAGAAAAGACTAGTAGACTGTTTTCTGTGTTTTTCTATAGCTCAAAAACCTCTACCATTCTCCACTTTCAGCTTCTTATTTTTACTAAATTGGTGTAATACAAGAGAAGATAGAGTTAAGTGTTAAAACAAAAATGAATAGCGGAAAAGAAATACCCAAAAGAAGAAAAAAGTGAAAATGAGTAAGAAAAGATGGGAAACTTACAGCCATAGAGCTGATCTGTCCAATTACTGAAGCAAAATAAAGACAGATGACCAGAAAAATGCAATTGCACCTCTCTTGGAAACACATTGTTATTTTCATTTCCTTGCAAAGCAAGCAGGTAACTATTAGAATTGCCTTTCTTGTTTCAGACAAGTATTTAAGTATTTCATCCCAACTACAGACTCTAAAAAAGTCTGTTACATATTTCTAATGCGTTAGGTTTGCTTCATGTGGGAATGTAATGTAATCAAGTGGTCATTTTCCTCCCATTTCAGGCAGAAGCATTCCATTAGTAAGAATCCACTAAAGCAAGAGATCATCATGTGTAAAATCCACTGACATCCAATTTCAACCTAGGCAGAAAAATGCTACCTGATACCAAATGCTGAATAAAACCCACAGCCTTCCAGGATATTACAAATGTGTCAAAAAATCAAGCCCTCAACTTGGGACCTGAAAGAAAAGGACCATGGGCAACGCCACAATCAGCAAAAGATCTGGGAGAAGCAATATGTTTGTTTTTTTTCCTCCTCCCCAAACAAAAATAATAATAATAAAAAAAAACAACCTGTCACAACAAAAAATATTATAAAAAGGAGTCCAGTTATGACTTCCTGATGCATCCTTTAACCCAGGGCCTAGACACGCTTTTGCATTCACTTTGAGACACTCATTGGTAAGTGCAAGCCTTGCAGCACAGCCCTATGACAGCAGCCTGGGGTACCATTAGAAAAGTCACACAGAAAGATCTGTTCAGAGAAGGAAATTCAAGGAGGAAGGAAGAAGTGATGGACGGATGATTTGGGCTCAGAATTTGCTTTGTAACAGATTTCTTGTAACTACAAGTGCAGTCATTTAGATTCACATTTCCAACCTTGGCAGCCAAAAATACACATACAGCCCTCGCTGGGAATTCACGTTTTCTCCAACATGGGCATGGACAGACAACTCCAGAAGAGTCACCCCTGTGCCATCACCTGGAGATGAGCAATGGCACTACACAGAATTATAAGGGCTAACATCTCCCATGTTATTTGACCTCATTTTCCAAATAACTTCTGCAATGAAGTGGAAATGCTGTCACTAACGGAATCTGCTCAGTAAATACTGGCCAGTATAGTATAGCATCCCTGTCAAATTCAAGTGGGAAAAAAAAAAATAGGCCTATTAAAAATAATTAGCAAGTTGTATTCGGAAAAGGTCTGTCAATGCCTTGCACATGCACTGGGCATAGGGGACCAGGGGTTGTCAGGTCAAGCCCTGTCAGAGCTTTTCAAAGGGAACCATATTTGCTGTCTTTTAGAGCAGACTACTGGAAGGAGGGTATGAAATGAAGCTGAAAGGGAAATACTGTACTACTGGGAGACTGTGGTTGTATTGGCAATTAAAGCCTACCCAGGGGGTTAATTACACAGAGCCAGAGCCAGGCATTTTACAAAATGTGTTTTGAGAGTGCCAAAACAATGCGCACACCTCGGCCAGCCCGGCTCTGAATCTCCAGCAGCGAGTTTGCTCTGATCCCAGGGAACTCAACTTCCAGGACATAGTGATGGTCAACATTTCATTAGCAGCTCAAAAGATCCATTTGTCCATTGAGGTTTTGTCTCCACCACTGCCTGGTTCCCTTTCTCACACAGCATTCCCAGTGTGGCTTTAAAAAAATGTGGTCCCGTCCCCACTTCTCCAGGAGACTGTCACAGACCTCCGCATTCAGGTGTTTCTCTGCTATACAGCCTGCCCTCCATTTCATTCTACTGCTCCCCATTCAAAAGCCTGGGAGCAACCTACGACTTGACTTTCCTTCTGGTGTGTCACCAGCCTTCAGAATCTTATACACCATTATTTTTTTTCAGATGAGACAAAAAACAGAGGAAATAATACATTAACCTGTATTGTATTGTCCACTAGAGCTTAGTTCTTATAAGTGATTTTTTTTTTTTTTTTTGCTATTAATAGTAACACTTCCACATTGCTATGGGAATCCTCTGGCAAGTATGATTTTGGCATGTTTCACAGAGCTCTTAGGGAGGCACATGAATGCAAAAGAGACTTACAGACCTAAGATACTCATCAATAGATATATGTCAAAATCAATGCTAATTTCATTCAGTTTACAATCTTCTCTAACAGTAGAAACTGGAAAGCTTGCAGTTATTTGAACACAAGATTACTTAACAGTTTCCAATGTAATAAATCCTAAAAAGGGCAAAATCCTTTTATTCCCTTCCATTTATTTATGGCCTGGAATGTGTGGGAATCTACAGTGTATTATCAAGGAAAAAAAAAAGCCATGTACAGTAGTAAATTAACCCTTCACTTCTGTGTTCTCCATTAGGCAAAAATAATCTTGGATTTCTAACAAATAACCAAAATAACCAGTACATTTTACTGCATTTTACTGCCAAATAATGATTGCATCGGAACTATTTGTCTGGACATTTTTTAACTTGTATGGATTTTAAGAGTATCTTCTAAAATATATAGTAGGAATGATTGATTATTTGGGACAATATAGTTTTATTTCATTTGCACCAACATGAATCACAAATTTCTTATTTCACAAATTGATTTAAAAAAAAAGCCTTCTACCTTCTACTAAGGAAAAAAAAAACACACTACACACTGGTGTACAGCAATGCTGAAGGAAATACATGTAGTAATACCAGTAGTATATAAATATATCACCCTATATCCAACATGTGAGCTATTTATAAAGAGAAACTTTCTGTTAAGATTAGACCAAGAACATAGTTGATACTTAGAGAACTTTTTTTTTTTTTTTTTACTTGAAAATTGTCATTGGTAGCGCCAATAAACAAAATTAAGAAATTATTAATTGATTCTGATCATGCAGTGAAAGTGAACAAGGTCAAAGTTGGCTTTCATCCAAAAAAATATTCTGAATCTTAGACTTGAGATTCAAATTTTAAATGCTTAACTTCAAGGGCTGGATACAGTTCGGTACACAAATTCCAGACTACGCACGGTGTATGAAGTACTGCCTATGCAAATCTTGCCAGGGTTGAGGTGATGCCACAAATTTTAGAAAAACTATTTTCCTCTGGAATAGTCGACAGTTCTGTTAAAAATAAAATGTAAAAGCTACAATAAAAGAGGTAAGTGAAGCGGATCTGAGGTGGAAAACAAATGTTGTTCATATTTGTTCATTTTTTTCCTGTGCTTGTGAATTGCGAAATGTATTATTTCTTCTGTATAATCAGGCACACATCTTTGTGTGTGTCTGTCAAACATGGAGAGAAGGGAGAATTCCACTCTCCTGGAATAGGAAGAAGTTATTTTAAACTACAAAAATCAGTTAACCTTTTAACATATATTTTCCACTTAATCTTACCTCCAAAAAATGCTCTGCTTGCTGTTCTCGATCCAATTTTCTTGACGTTGTTGTAATCAGACCTGTGAAAAGAGGATGATATTTGATTGTCAATACCCGTTGAAAAATATGTCTCTATCATCCAGAAGAAACAAATTCATTTTTCAAACACTGAAAAGGAAAAAATCTATTTGAAGCTATATCAGACACAGATTTCTTGACATCTGTCAAGCCTTTTCTTTTGCAGCACAGCCATTATGACTTTCTGACTAACAATAAATCTTAAAAGAAAATAGCTGTGAGAAAAGTAACTGAAAAACAGTTATCTGTGTATCTACACTTAACATGCTACATTTATTACACTGAATAAAACACCTTACTACAGAATCACTATTTGTCTTATGATTAAGTGCTTCAATGAATCATTTGCATTTGACTGAAATCCTTCCGTAGAAAAACTCATTAAAGATTTCAGAGTTCTCAAACAACTAATGGGATAGGATGCTGATTACTTCCATGCCAAGAATACTTGACAAAGAAGGTTATTTCTGTAATAACTACTTGTATACATAATGATTTCCAAATGTAATCATTCTAATGCATTAAAGGTTTTGTACCACAATTTCATCAATTTGTTCCATGCTCAAATTGAGTCTTTAAAATAAAGTACCCTTTTACATGAGGATGATCAAGATATCTTTTCTTTTAAAGCAATGCATTTCCACAAATGATTAACCTCTTGTGAGATTTATACCAAGAAAATTAAGCACTTCCAAAGTTCCCTCAAGAAAAGTAATGCATACTGTTCTATGAATACAACTTAGTTTTGATTTATTTTTTTCAGTAAAGATTTAAAGGTTAGACTTGAGTTTTCCTCCCTACAGAACATTTCTTTGTAAAGGGAAATGAATTATTTGTCTATTTTGTGATAGATTCCGACAAGAGTAAAGGGACAAAATTTTCCCAGAAGTAAATATGTTTTTGGAGACGATGCCAGTGGACAAAGTAGTTCTCAAGAATTCCTCCTCTGTAAGGAAGATAGGAAGATACATACTCCATGGATTAGCTATAAGACTTACTTATTTAATCAGATTAGATAATCGTCTAAACACATATCCATGATGACCCTTAATTCTTCAGAAAAGAGTTGCAACAACATCTTACATTTATATAATGCCTCTAGTCCCAGAAGGCTTCTACAGCTACTGCTTCTCATACATGGTCACCTTCTGCCTAGAGGAATCACTTCATTTTGGTTAGAAAGGGGGGTAACACATTGTGAAAAAAAGGTGAAACATTAGTTGAAGTAATGGAAAGTCCATCCTGCCTCCAGCATTTCAGGCTCCTCATGAGATCTACTAGAACACAGAAGTGACATCTAAAGGAAGGTCAAAGACACCAGAGTGGATTGTGACAACAATTTCTGTAATATTATTACATGGAAGAACAAGGTGCTGGCAAAAGGCTGAAAAAGTGAAACAACTTGTATTTCCTGCATTGAGCAATTGTAAGTATTCAAAACAGTTACACCATATGGGAGACTTCTACTCACTGCATGAGTTTTAACAGACATGACAGAATGGATGACAAATTGGTGTCATTCACACAAGATTCCCCATGTCTAGAGAGAATGCAAAGATACAAGGAAGAAGTTCTTAGTTATAAAAGAAGCTTAGCCTCAATAATTTGATAAATGGGAGAATTCAATTGTAAAATAATCTTCTTTGTCCCGTGCACGGTCACTAGGGACATTTATCGAGCATGACCTAACCACAGTAAGTAATATGGTCATTTTTATACCATCTTCCACTTTTTTCCTCCTTAATATGCCACTATGAACTACACCTACCTTCCTTTTAAATAAGAAATGTTTAGGGTACTTAGTATGTTGAATATTAGTTAACATCCACCCCCCCAGAATACTACTGAATGCCCAGGCAACACTGTAAATCATAGAAGCTCTCTGTCCTTTTCATCTCCTTCAGGCAAAGGATTTCACATTTGCTTTGAAGACCAAGAGCTAACATCTGACACTGAGCATCACTAACTGTCAGAATTTACAGTACTTGTCTTTCACTGCTAGAGCTAAAACAGTCTCACAGAATCTCTGTTACCATTATAGGTTTGGTGGGGATTTTTTTTTTTTTTTTTTTTTTTTTTTTCTGTCTAGAGCCTGTTGCATTGCCATAATGGTCAGAGCACCTGCAGAACAGAATTTACTTCTAAAAGAGGTGTATGAACATATGGCAAGTCTCTACAACAAAAGTGCATATATTTTAAAATTAGCAGATCTTAACAGATTTAGTACCCAGACTTAGCAGCCAGACCTAAAGGACAGGTAACCAGGCCAATTAAATAGAAACAACAAAACCTTGGACTGAATACTAAAATGCAGTTGTCTTTGATGAGTGTCAGGCAGCATAAATACAGAGCTCTACAACACAGGATACCACCACAAGCAGTTCTGCAAACCTGATCCTGAATGGTGCTAGCATAACTCCTTGCTTCTGCTGTACTCTTGAATACGCATTAAAGACAGCTCTACATAAAACTACCAGTTACAGGCAGGTTCATTATGTTGTTACAACAAACTGGTCATTTGCTGAGGGGTCTCTAGATTTGATTCCCGTACTCTGAAGGACTTTCTCATCTGATGCTCTTGGTGGCCCCATTGCAGTCTCTGGACTGCTCCACAGATGTTCTTGAAGTCACTCGCAGATCCTTCTGCACAACTGGTGTTTAAAGACATATATGGATATACATAAAATAACATCTCAGCTATTTGTTGTTACTACTTATTTAATTATGGTCATGTATTGATACAGAGAAGAATTTGGTCCTTTCAGATTATAAAACTGTATTTCAGGGAATTCTGTCGAAGAATACCCATAGCTTTACCACACCAGTTCCTTCATGAGTTTTATGAGAACATTGCTGCGTCCCTTCTGTATTCATTACTCCGTGCCACAAATTCATAATAAAAGTAATATTTAGCAGGACGTACAACTTTTTTTTTTTTTACAGCTCCAGAGGCAACTGAGAGAAACTTAGTTTTGCACAAGGGAATGTATCCCAACTTCAGTTCTTCTCTAACTAGATTAAATCGTCATACTCTGTTATGATATGAAGACATTATCTAAAGAAAATAACTCACAGAGAAAAATAAGCCCAAAGAAATGAAGTTAGGCTGCACTGCAGGTTATGATATAAAATCACAAGGGGACAATGATGAAAAATGACCACTTCTTTTTTTCCCCATCTTCATTCTGTGCCATAGCTCTTCTAGACACACCATCTGGTCAACTGTCCAAAGCCAGCTGGGAAATATAGCAAGCATTTATCAAAAAATAGAAAAAAAAAAAGCCACTAACAAACTTCAGAAACCATACCACACCTCTCAGATGGTTCCCCTCAAATTTCCAGGGAAACACTGTGGTCCTGATAGGTCCAGGAGATTTTTATAACTGTGATGATTATTTAAGAACAGCCATGAAAGTTAAGAGAGAAACTGGACAGGACAGAAAATTTATTTACAATAAAATCATCATCTCACAAGCAAGGCTTTGTGATTCCGCTTCCAGAATTTGTTCCTTCTCTTTGAATTTCTGACTTAAAACTCTCTGTGCATCCTGGCACATCTGTTCCTCAGGCCATATAACAGAGACATTTCATCAAACTCCAAAACATTGCTTGATCTGGTGTTTCAGCCTGGAGATAACTAAGTTCTTATATAATATGCTTTTCTACAAAACCTTTTACTTTTGATACTGGAGCACTTCTCCCATCCTAAATAAATGAATTGTTACTGTTCTCCCGTTACAGAGTTTGGAAATGATGGAAGGTGAATAAGCTCGCCCTGCAGAGTATGTCCCTTTGGCTTGCAGGACACAACGACAATTCACACCTAACACTGACTGCAGAACATCCTTCCATCCCCTCACTGTACAGTGGATAAGACTATCATCCTTTTCTGCAACCTTTCCCTCAAAAAGGAAACTCAGCCTTTCGATGGAGAATAAATTCCACTGTCCTTCACCCCACTGCCTTATAACCCACATGGGAGAACCGAAGAATTGGTGTGAGCAAGAAGGCAGGCCTGCTCACAGCTTAGGTACAGCCATAGCAATACAGGAACAAGAACAGGGCCAACACTAAGAAATCCTGACACTTTCACCAATACCTCAGCCTATCCAATTTTCAGCCAATGCCTGATGTTGGAAACGAATCAGCAGTTATTAGGGCTCAGACGTGCTCAAGACACTTAAACAACAATTAGCACTGACACTTGGCAGAATGCTTTTAGTGTACTGCAAATGCAAGGTGAAAAAAATAAGAAGTTCATTGAAAGATTAAAATCTATGAGTTAACTTTGCATTTGGAATGAGTGAAGCATGATGTTCCTAGTGAGCAAATAAGGAAATTTAACTTATTACTAAATAATATCTCGATCATCATGTCTTAGAATTAATTGCAGATATGTGTGTCTGTGGAGGCATGCACATGTATGTTTATATATACTCAGAATGAAGATGACATAAAGTCAGGAATGCTTATGAAATTAAAAGGAAGATGAATGCTTTATAATCATTTTTATAAAAAAAAATATTAATAATAAAGCCAGCAAACCTTAAAGAGGAGCAGCAGCTTGTAGCTTCTACTGAGTCTATATGATTTGTTATTCAAAAGTGGCACAATGTTCTGTCTTCTGTGTCTTTTAAGTCTTTTGTGATATACTGTATTTTTGTGAACAGTAGTTCTGCTTGGATGCTTAAAGATGTGTCTAAGCCAAATGTCTCTATCTAAGTAATATCCCAGAGCATGAATTGCTTTCTGATGATATGCAGGTAGTAGGCTCAAACTAGTGCAATTCCACTGCAATCTAAGCAGCTCTGCAAATTTATGCTAGCTAAGAATTTGCTTAAATGACTGTAATCTTTACATTTTTTAGTCAAGAATACATGAAAAAAAAAAGAAAATTATTAGTTTATTTAACATAAACAAATAAAGGCAAACAAATTTATAATCAAATGTAATTTAAGACCAACATCTTTCACTTCAAAAATGCATATCTATATTTGCATTTGTATATCCAAATTATTCCTTCCTCAGAAGTCTGTGATACAGCTATTTAATCCTACCATAGCTCCAAAATTTAATTTAAATTCTACCATTTTTGCCAATCTGTATCATAATTTCTACCGGACAGTACTGAAAATGTAAGTGATGGTCTGAAGGTAAAACACACACTTACGTTTATGGTTATTTTTGTTATTAACTTGTCAAGAAATGCAGGGTAATATACCAGCAGGGTGAGAATCTTAGTGACTTGTCAAATTCTATACAATCATAGAAAGGTTTGGGTTGGAAGGGACCTTAGGGACCATCCAGTTCCAAGCCCCCTGTCATGGGCAGGGACATCTCCCACTAGACCAAAACCCCATCCAACCTGGCCTTGATGCTGATCAAAGTGAAGGTGACAACTAAAGTTGGGGGAAATAATGCCAAAACTTCACTAGTCCAAATATTGTTATCTGAGAATCCTGTATTTAATAGGCAACACTATTTTATCAAGTCCATAAACTATCAACTAGTCAGACAGTGTACACTATGTACATAAGCCTTAATTTATATGCTGGAAAAGTTAAGCATTTCTTTATTTTCTTAACACTTGTGCGGGCCAGTATGTCTAGACTTTTCACCAATTACTTTGTCTAACCTTCACTATGAACTTCTCAAACTCCTAAAATAATAGGTTTATTATGCCAGATAAGAACTGAAACACCAGTGTGATGAGCACCCTAATGAAGAAAAATGAGAGGGGCATCCTGGGCAGCAGGGCAGACCAAGGGATACAAACTGGCTGGAACTGAAAAAGACACAATTACATTTTTCTATAACCTTTTGCACCTCCCCAGACAAATAGGCATCTGATGACTCTGTCTAAGAGCAGCACGGATGAGCTGGGTAGGTGTTGCTCACCATCATGGCAATGACTCAAACACATCTCCAGAACATTTTGTTTTCTCTTCTGGAAAATTCAAGGCACTCACGATTGCTCTTGGAGACTGAAATGGTGATGGCATGTGGAGAGCTGCAAACCTGTCTGCTAATTCAGATTTCAATGTTTTAATTATAGTGGCCAATTGCCAATTGGGATTTTCCAACTGAATAATCCATGTTCTGCCTTCAGTTAGCTCTCTTCTGTCAAAGAAGTGTACTCATACAAATGAATCATAGAATCAAAGAGCCACAGAATGGCTTGGGTTGGAAAGGACCTTAAAGCCCACCCAGTTCCAACCCCCTGCCATGGGCAGGGACACCTCCCACCAGACCAGGTTGCCCAAAGCCCCATCCAGCCTGGCCTTGAGCACCTCCAGGGATGGGCCATCCACAGCTTCTCTGGGCAGCCTGTACCAGGGCCTCATCACCCTCTGAGTGAAGAATTTATTCCTAATATTGAATCTAAACCACCCCTCTTTTAGTTTAAAGCCATTCCCCCTTGTCTTATGACTGCACCCCTTGAAAAAGAGTCCCTCCCCAGCTTTCCTGTAGCCCCTTTTAGGTACTGGCAGGCTGCTGTAAGGTCTCCCTGGAGCTTTCTCTTCCCCAGGCTGAACAACCCCGACTCCCTCAGCCTGTCTTCATGGGAGAGGTGCTCCAGCCCCTTGATCATCCTTGTGGCCCTGCTCTGGACCTGCTCCAACACTCCAACAGGTCCACGTCCTTCTTGTGCTGGGGCCTGAGCATGGTACACCAGGTCAGGTCACATGAGAAATCCCTATGTGTCTTGTGTGCTTAAGGAGACAGACAATATTATACAAATGCATACATAAGCACTGTATATACAGTTGAATATTTGAGCATGCATATGGTATGCATACCATGTAACATACACAATGACTGAATGTTACAAATTATCCTAAAATACACTTATTTACAGAGGTATATTAGCTCTGAGGTTTACCGATGTTCATTCTTTCAATATATATTTGCTGTTTTAAACCTTCATGTCAGAAGCAAATTAATCCATGGACTTAATAGAGCCACAGAAGAAAAATTCACCAAGGTCAGTTAAATATGAAGCCTATGGCAAAGGAAACTTCTAAGCACTGAATCACTTGAACAACGTACAGAGGGAAACATTGCCATGTTTGCTTCTTCTGATGCTTATTCTCTATGTGTCCAGACCAGCTCATGGCTGCAGGTGTGATCCTGAACTAAACTGACTTTTGGCTTAGAATAAATTCACATATTTTTCAATACCATGGCATTTTGGGACCAAAAATCAGTTTGCCACAGGCTATTTTCTAACACAGATTGAATTTCCCTAATATGGCTATGAAGCCAAGGAGAGTTCAATAGCCTTCTCCTTACGAAATTAAATTATTTTCATTCAAACTGTAGATGGATAACCTTACCTGACCTGTGTCCTGAAGTACTGCTTAAAAGATAACAGAACCTGCTATGGAAAGACAGCATATTTTACTGCTGTCTTTGGAAATACTGAAAATTTTATGGCATAAAGCACACATTTTTTGAAAATGAAAATTTAAAGAACTCCTTTATTAATATCTCATTTCCAAACTTGATTTAGATGAGATATGAAAAAGTATGTGACAGGTAACAAGCAGGCTAAAGTAAAAGAAGACCAATGTGCTCCTCAGTTTTAATCCAATGACTGAGTATCTCACAGAGATACAAAGAAGAGTAGGAAAGCAACTTCCTCCCCTTCCCCAGAAATTCTAACTGGATACAATTTACTGCATGCCTTACTGTTCATTATTAAATCACTTTTTTTTTTTTTTTTTTTTTTTTTTCCTGCCATGCCTATTTATAAACCAATGAACATACTGTTTGCCTCAGAACATACTGCCTAGCTACAAGTCATAGCAGAGTATGCTTTACACCCTCTTTGCTTATGGTGTTGGGTCTTCTTCCAGAAAAGCCAGGCCAGCACAAGGCCATATATCTCAGGGCTTATCCAACACATCCACACAGCATGGTCTGGATGGATTTGCTGAGGTCTTGGCTAGAAGCTTTTCTAATATCTGATTACTGGGGAAAATTGTCTCCTGATTAAGATATTGATCTTCGTCTTCGCAGAAATCAGTTTTGAAATGGAAGCAAAAAAATAAAATTTGAGAGGTTTCTGCACAGAGGAATTATGTCCCACTAGATGCACATCCAGAAATACAGACACTATCTTGCCATGGTCCAAGGTAGATGTGCTTCACAATCTTTCTCAAACACTGGAAAGAACAAGGATACAGAAGTAAAAGCACATGAAGATATCAAAGGAAACTTTCTGTAGAGCTGCCCTTGAAAGCTCTGCTTGGAGAGAAAAATGCCTTGGGATTGTTTGCTGAAAATATGGGCCTTTTAACCCAACAAGTTAAGCAGACAAAAGGAACTGCTAAAGCAAACACTGCTTTTCCAAAAATGTTCTGTAAATTCAGCAACTGGTAATACACACTGCTTGTTTCCTCAGGCTGATTTTGCAGAAATTCATATGGGAATGTATGGGTTTACTGATGAGTTTTCTAGAAATCTCAAATATTTATTAACAGTACACACACAGGTATGAAAGCAGCCTACGTATCCTGAACACAGAAAAGAGTACGCAGCTGTTCAGAAATAGAGCCATCAGCTGTCAACTGTCCCAATGCTCTTTGATAGTATGAAAGCAAATTTAGGACTTAGGTAGAAAAAACAAGGCAGCCAAAACAAATAGCATCAGGATTTTCAACCTAATTCAGGAAAGTAAAACTATCAAGTATTCCTGACCACAGAAATGCAGAAATGAATTGCAATAACCAGGGTAATTTTATTACCCACAGGCAGTGAGAGGCGTTGTAAACACTCTAACAGCACATTCATCTCCTGCAATAAATTAGGGATCGACAAAATGAAATTGAATTTCAAAGATAAATGATAGAAAATGATGTAAATTTTACTTGGAGATGTAAACAAACATATCATTTTATATAATTACACATGTAAACCTCTAATTTAGGAAGGCTGTATTCTGATCTAAATGAATGATACTTCATTGAACAGGAGAAAAAAAAAAACCAACAAAAAAAAAAAAAACAAACAAAAAAAAACAGCAGGCAAGCCTGTGCAATTATGTGAATGACTGCTGCCTTATTGTTTTTCCAGAGGTGACAATGAGTGAAATGACCTCTTTGAAACAAGCTATGTATAAAAAGCGATTGCTTTTAAAAACAGTTATGTTTTCTAACACGTGGTTATGTCTGAAAAAAGTGAAGAAGGAGCTGAAGAAAAATCTTTTAATTCCTTTTTAGCTGACCCTTCTGTTTCTCATGAGACTTCTCTTTGCTTTTCGATGAAAATATCAAAACTGTGCATAAAATGCAAAGCAAACATTTACTGTAATGAGAAACTTGGAATAGGCCATTAAAGGTAGCTTTGGGGCTTTTTTTTTTTTTTTTTTTTTTTTTTTCTGTTTTCTTACAGTGTGTTTAAAATGGCACTATGGTGTGACAGTCTGTTCTGCCTTGTGGAACAGAGGACTGGAAGGGACTTCCCTTTTTCCCTTCAAAAGTAAGCAAGTGCAAACCTCAGCTCCTGCAGGCAAACCCACCAGATACAACACATTCTCATAAGTGTTTCTTTTCTCTCTAAGAGGTCAGGTTCTCTGTTCCCACATTGCTCCTGGAAGGCTGTTTGGGAACATGATTGTTCTCATTGGAACCCCCTGATTTCCAGATGAAGTGCATTTCTGGACACTTTACACCTATTTATTCTTTTGCTTTCTGGCACTGAGAGGGCCAGAGGGCAAACCTGGGCCATAGCCCTGGATCAAACCTGAGCCATAAACCCCCGCTCACTCATAGCTTTCTCCCTGGCTCTGTCTTCAGCTGCAACTAAACAGCCCAAGCTCCTATGGCTTCCTCTCACCTAACGAATTCTCTAGTGCCCTTCTTGCATTGTAGTTCTAGCATGCTCTCATTCCCCCAAGCCTGATGGATGCAGGGGTGAACACTGTGCTCCAGATAACTTCTCCACAGGCCTCATGAAACAGCCTAACGAGTGCTTCCAGTGGATGCACTGTGAGCAGAGAGAGGCGGTCTTGTTATTAGCCCCTCAGCACAGTGTCTCCTTTATTCTGCTAATGAATCTCATCCCATTTCTGCTCCTTGAACCCTCTTCTTTCTTCCCCAGCCCCTGCTAATTCTGGTTGGGAGAACACACCCACTTCTGAAGCAGGCATTCCTGACAGAAACACCGAACAAGATCATTTGTCTAGCCAATACTTGGAAATAATTTGTTAATGTGTGCCCTTCAGCATGCAAATTCCTCTTTCAAGACTCATCACTTTTAGTTCCTCTTTAGCCAGACCCATATGCACATATCAACTCTCCTATTAATCTCCATGTCCTCATGCCTCATAGATTCTGCGGGGCAACCATATCAAATGCATTACTGAAGTCCACGTGGATGACACATACAGCATTTCTTAGAACATCGTTTATCTTATCAGTGACATCAAGATAGGCTGGTGTGATTTTTTTCTGGTAAACGCACAAGCACTTTCATCCCATTTTCATTGTATTTCAATGTTTTTAATTTTACTTTCCTTCTAAATACGTCCAAAAGCCTTGCAGATGACAGAGGTCAGACAAAAAGTTCTGTGACCACAAGACTTATTCTTCAACCTCCTGCCTGCCTGCTCTGTACCATGGACATTTCATTTGTCATCTGCCATTCGTACAGTTCAACTCCAAGATTTGATAATACCACTCAGTAAGTTACTGGCTGCTTGAGTTCAATGTAAGGTGTCACTTCTTTCTCCACATTTCTGGAGTGGAGATTATCATTGCTATTTTACTTGCTAAAAGAGAGATGTGAGTGAGCTGGGTTTGTCCAGGCAGAAGCCAGATCCCAAACAGCTCTGGACAGCAGGACGCAGTCTGCAAAGCTGCCTGTGACATCCCACAGTCACCACTTGATCTTGGCCACTTTGGACCATAAACCGTGCCTGAACTCAGGTGGGCTGAAGCCAGTGCTTCTGCCACCCCAAAAAGCCCTCAGGCCAGCATGGTGGAGCCACCACCACACACTCCATCTGCAACCCACGGCTGCAATTTTAAAATGCAAAGACCAATAATACCCTAAGTGCCCAAGCTGCGCTGGATCCTCCAGCACAACTGATGGGCAATTTCTCCACAGTGGCATCATTGCCTGAGTCATCTGTTAGGGCCATCGTGCTGTGAAACAATTGAGCGAATGCCCTTGAGGGACTGTCATGAGGGGCTTAGCTCTCCTAAAACACTTCACATGGAAGTTCGCTGTTTGCGGGATCAGGGTTTTTAAAGTTCATGTCCTTTATTTAGGCTTAAATGAAGCCATAAGAATAGAAATGGCATTTGTATCTTCTTTTGTTTTCTGCTCTTAAAAAATGCATTGCTGCCTAAAAATCTAATTGCTAATACGATGCCTCAGCAGAGATTTTAACATCCCCCTGAATCGCTTTCATTTTCAGGGAGAAATTACAGAATTCTATTTGGGTTATAATTAGCATGTAATTATTACTTGCAGGAATAGCTATAAATATATATAACTGGTGGCTAGCTTAGTAACCAGCACACATAATCATTATACAATTTTCTTTAATATTTTTATGCACAAAGGCCTCATAATTCTGCAAAAGTGAGAACAGAGTCTAACTAGACTCCAGTTATAATTTATGCTAATGAATTTCACTGTTTGCAAGAAAGAAGACTTACATAACATGGGCAGTGGGGGTAGGTGGTGCCACTTTCAGTGGAAAGGGGCTATGCAAATGCATATCCTCATCCCATCCTGCATGTTGAGCCTTGTTCAATCTCTTTCTTTGGCATGTTATGATATAATAACAAAGGCAGGAAAAAATAATAACAAACAAGTCTCCAATGTATGCTTTTTATAACACATGCATAGGTCGTAGCACGATGAAGTCCTGGTATTTGCTTTTCTCAATTGTGGAGGAGGTGTGGAGGTGTGCAGGGCACAGCTGTCAGTTTTTCCTCCTCATCAAGACGCCCTCATTACCTTTTAAAGTGAAATGATTTTGCATTTTTCCACATAGACCCTCAATGAGCGCTGTTCTTGACAATGAGAAAACAAACCCGTGATTCTCCCAACTCCACTCAGAAGGAAGGTGTTGATCCTTCTTTCCCAGCAATTGTGTCCCGCTCAGCAAAGCCCGCATGCTGGGAAAGCAGCACCTTGTGCTAACTGCAGATTCCGCAGGTCAAGTAAATCTCATCTTCATCTCCAATAAAGCATGATTCATTGGCGAGGTGACCTTCCTGATCCAAATGAAGAATGCAGAGCTGCAGAAAGAAGCCTCGTAGAAAAGATATATGGCCTTGTTTCATGACATACAACTCGCAGATAGATCTATGTATATCTCAGCACTCTTAAGATCCACTGCCCTTCCCAAGGTGGTCTCTTGCCTAGAGACCATACAGAAACATGTCCGTTTGTTTCCAGCTCACCCTCTGTCTTGGTCTGTAACCTTCCATGTGACATTCGATGTCTCTGTGCTTCAGTTTCCCATCCCATATGACTGGGATAATTGGTATCTTTCTCTCTAAAGTGCCTTGTGATCAATAAAGGAAAAAATCAGTTGTGTAAGGGTAAGATATTATTATTAACTAACAATCTCATAAAGATCTCGCTAAGCATTTTCCAAAATTTATTGCTAAATAAGAAAGTCATTTAGTTAAAGAATGAAATCAATCCTTCTGCTTTCTTTTTTAACTCCTCCATGCAGTGATTTCTTTAGTTTCCTACCAATGGGTGAAGTGTAGCGTTATCTCTGCCCCCCATTTCAATGGCTCAGCACATAACAAATACCAAAAATGCACAGCAAGACAGGAACATTAGCAGCAACTGCTTTTCTCTGCAAAACAAGGCCAGTACGTCAGCCTTGCTGAGCAGCTGTCAGAGCACAGAGGCAATGCAGTGGGACCTCAGTACGAGTCTATCTTTGGCCGAGGAAGAGCAGCTGAATCAGTTGATTGCGAAGAGCTCTCAGTTAGGCACCAGATGAGAGGAGGGATCCTTAGGCTGAGCTCTTTCCATGTGTACAAGCAGATGGAGCTGAGGAAGGACAAGCAGACCCAAGTTGCTCAGCCTGGGGTCTCAGCAGCGCCCCAAGCACCATACCCTGCTGGCTGTCTTTTAAAAATGGCACCAATTTATTTGTATCTCCCTGAGTGACTGAGGAAGAACCTGAGGGGACTGGGATGAGAGTGTGGAGAGGATGGTGGAACTAGAAGATACATGGAAGTGGAAAGATGTGGGTGTGCGTAAATCCTGTGAGAATGTGATGAGCAAGTCTTTGCTACTGGTGGGGCAGATGGCAGAAGAACAAGGGCCAGGAATCACCTAATGAATGAGGATGGAGTGATGCTACCAGGACTGCTTCTGGGACAGAAGATGCAAAACAAGCAGAGGCTGACACATACTACTGCTGGAGAACAAACGCCACCAAGTGCTTTTTATTTTCTGTCTGAAGCCCAGACTCGTTGTATTTTATCTATCACTGCCCATATCCTCCTTTCATGTCTCCATCTTCTTTCTACCTTCTATCTTCTCCTTTCTACTTGCAGTCTGTGCACGGTCCTCATATACCACTTCTTCACCCTCTGAAGGCCATAGATGATGTTGTTCACCCACCCAGAAGAGGGCTGAATGTGACTTGAACTAGGCCTCACCTGTGCTTCCCTCCTGATGACGCTAATGGAGCTCTGAGACCCTCCTGGCACTACACGACAGAACCATGAGCCCAAGCAGCGACTGAAGCTACTTCTTTCTTCACTCCAACAGAGTAAATCAAATTTCCTCCTTAGCTGACTCTCTCTTGTAAAGATCTCTATCAGAAATATTTAAGCTGGATATGGGTTAAGTAGGAATAGAAACATATGTGTGTGAAAGCACCATAAGAAATAAAAATCAGGTTTAAAAGAACAGTCTGTGTCAATAAACCAAGGTGGTAAGTGACAGCAGGCAAACTGATAAACTGAGGAATGTGCTGTTTACATCTGGGCAGAGAGCACTGATAAGGTCCCAGCACTGATGACTTGTCAGAAGACCTGTGGTCTGATAACAGAAGGAGGGCAAAAAGGTTACAGGACATCACATATACCATCATCCTAAGAGAAAGACAGGTGATGGCCCTAAAGAAACCAAAGATGAGAGGTGAAGTCAACAGGCCGTGAAGAACAGAGATGGAAGAAAGCAAGCTTCTGATGCAAAGATAACTGTTAATCCCTAAATGCTTTAAAAGACCTGTCCAAACTCAGTTCAGTGTCATTCAGGAGGAACTTAAGAGACATAGTGAGGATTTCAGCTTTGCATGCAATTTATCTTGGTTGCAGCAACTGGACACATGCCCTGAGTATGAAAGTGTGAGCAGCTAAAACCAACTTATAGAACAGGTTAAATGAAATAAAACATCATTCTCCCTGCAGAAGGTCTTGGACTGAATTTTGTATAATTTACTTGTAGCACTCTTATTTCAGCTAGTTTTAATCTAGACAACTTTTCTACCAGCTTCTCCACAAAGCAGATGCCACTTTTCCCTATCCTGCTGACCACAAGCTGAGGAGAAGCATGAGGATAATACACACACACGTTGTGAAATCTATTCTGTGCTAGCCTATCATGACTCAATAGCTAGTTGTTATTGCACCACTGGATACGAAGGCTCTGAAGCAGAGTGGGATGCTTGGTGTGCTCATTTGCATCTCATTACCCAGCATGCTCGTCCTCCTCAGAGCTATTTTCATAGCGGCATTGTTGTCCAAGCCCTGGGAACAAGTGGAAAGATTTGGTGATTTCAGATGCATGCAGTTCTTTTCTACTTACTTTGCCCCCCTTTTACAATGAAAGGCTTTGCAAAGTGGTGGAAATGAACCATTTTTTTTTCAATTTTTAAAGCTGGATGGGTGTTGTTTCTTTCTTCCTTTCTTTCTTTTTTTTTTTTTTTTTTTTTTTTTTTTTTCCCTTTCCCTAGTAGTTTAAGCTATCAGGAGCAAATCTTGAATAATAAATAAGATTACGGAAATGTGAGCCTAATGTTCCTCTCCACAAGGTGCTCAAGCATGAAGGTTTTGATCACAGAGTAAGAAATGAGATTGAACTTCCTTCTGATTTAAGTTTCGTTTGTACAAAGAACTATTCCAGCAAAGTGTGATTGCAAGCTCATCATTCAGTGAAGGGCATATATCTTCAATCGCAATCCAGTAAGATCAGCAGCTTTCTGTGTGTGTTACAAGCCTCAGTGAAGAGAACTGAACATACTGGCTTCTGTCACTGTCTACATCTAAGACTGTGATGATTTCACCCTGTCCAATTCATCTCAAAAGCTGTAGCTTCCAATTAAAAGTATAAATTGTCAGCCAGAATAAGTGCCTATCATTTGAGCCAGAGCAGTTTTGGTTTCTGGCAGTTGTATTGCATCAAAGGGTTGATTTACAGATCAGTTATATATATATATATATATATATATATTTATTTATCCAGTAGTAAAGCAAGTAACACTGCCTCAGACATTGAACTCAAAACAACACCAAGTTACTTAAAATTTCCACAGTTTTCAGTGTGCTTTGTAAAGCTGGAAATAAAAATTCATTCCTCAATGACTTTATAGTTTTTCAGAGGCACCTTAAAAAAATAAAAAATAAAAAGGAATAAAATCCAGGGAAGTCTAAGAACCTCAACATCATATTCTTTAACATCTATCACACAAAGATTACATTGTACTCCATAAATGTCAATGAATTCAGCATCAAAAGGCAGTGTGAGGTTTGGAGTTAACTGCTCCATGGGTTAAACAGATTTCTCTCATTTTACAGATAGGGAATCTTAGCTATGAAATTAAAAATGTGTTGAAGACTGGTGCAAACCATAGCAGCAGCACATTTGTAACTTATCTTCAGTCTCTCAGGTTTGTGTTTTAAGAATGAGATCAGTTTTGAGATTCCTCTTTGGGATAAAAAGTGGACGGTATGGCTAAAAATCATACAAATAAATGTCAGAAAATCTCCAAATAAGAAGAAATCACTATTGAAAAAAAAAAAAAAAAGTGTTTTTAAGGATAAGACTCAGTACCTCCTTAAAACATTCAGAGCATTTGTTGCAGGAGGCTGAGTGGCATTTCACAGCAGGATTGTGTGACTATGCTTTTAGTGTTCTTGCTGTACAACCCTTGATGAATCAATTAGGCATTCTCACTCACCAAGTTATTCATTTTACTAGCAGCATTGTTTTTACAGTAGTAGCACAGCACTAGGTCTAGAAAATGGTCCTGTAGGATCCAAAGGGATTAGGTTATACCCGTTGTAGGTCCCCAGGATGTCCTTGGTGAAATTAAAACCAACCCAGAGAAATTAGGCAAATGGATTAGGCATTTAAAACTTTTTAAAATGCAGGAAATCACTGCCAGCTTCTTTAAAACCCAAAGCTAACACAAGTACAGCATAGTGCATTCAGCTTGGAGCCAGTGTGTTGGGGCATCACAGAGTCGTGCAGGCACTGGGAGCAGAGACTGGAGACTGCTTGGCAGCTGGGATGGGGCTCCATCAGAGCCAGGAGAGGCACAGACCTAATCACATCAACAAAAAAGCTCACATCCCATCAGGATTCCAAAGGGCTATGGTATTTGGTATTTGATATTTGGTTACAGCAACACCCAGAGCTGAGCGCACCATTAGCAGCCAGACGATTCTGTTGCTGCTGCACAAGGCATGGTGGTGGTGATGGTGCACACGCAGGGACGCACAAAGCTACTGTGGCTGTTTCTCTTCCATAGGCAATGCTTGTACGAGCAGGTGGAATTAAATCCAGGCAGAATGGTAACAACACAAAGTAAGAAAATTGCAAACAGTAGTTCAGTGAAAAGTGAAATGAGCAACAGTTCATTAAAAGTTCACTAAGACACACTACGCCTGAAAATTATTTTCTTGGTCAGTCATAGGCAGGAAAGCAAAAAAGAAAGATTAAATGCCTTTTTAGCAAATGTATTAAATGTCAGTAAGCATTCCTGTGTCACACCACCACAGCCCCTCTCAAAGCCAGGGGTTAGTGCAGGTGCCCTGGACCAGAATAGGATCCAGGTTCAGGAGTACAGGTCGATTCACTGCACTCACCTGCTTCTTTCCTAGTTGCCATGTATCTCTGTATGGTGAAAGGAAAGAACTGGACACTTCTTGAGCATGACTTATATGGTTTATTTCAGATATCCAAGCTAAGAAGAGATAAAATGCAGCTTAAGTGTGTCTATCTCTCCAGCCACTATAGAAGCAGTTTACAGAAACAGCTCAGGTGCAGATACCTATGGAGTTTGATAAGAGGAATCCCACCCTCTGCATCCCAAGAGATAAAAAACAGCTGGCAGAGGAGGGAAGCAGAAGGGGACTGTCCTGCATGCCCAGATTTGGGGCTGTCATCATGGCCTTATGGCATACATTAGTGCAGCCCCAGAAACTGTCTGGAAGCTGCGAAGCAGCTCTGAATCGAATCCCTTATTTTTCTAGGCTACATCACTCTCTCTCCTCACTGATATTTCTGCCCACTGGACCCTGTCCATGCCTGTGTGCAAGGTGCGGGTCAGGAGGGACCTCCTCCATCCCACAGCCCCAGCAGCTTGTTCATCCTCTGGCCACCAGAGGTGGAGGAGTGAGATAACACCGGTGACCCCTATTTCTGTTGTGGAGATAATTTCAACTTTCTATTCAGTTTTATTTCTAGGTCAAGATAAGAATGATAGATTAAGAACAAAAATAGCTGAGCATTCAGTCTGGAAGCTGTTGTGCTGCCCTTCCAGCCGGCCTGGCCCCCCCAGACAGCCGGCTGCCTCTAGCTATGCCAGTTATTGATTTTTGTACCAAAACATTTACACTGGCACAACCCCTAGCGAGTGCAATTATGTGGGCATAAAGGTGCTTTATACTAGCATAGATTATGAGATAAACAAGCTCATTTATACCGCTGTAACTGCTTTCACTTCAGGGTATTTGCACCGCTTTAATGGTACCAGTGTTGTTAAAGCAATACAACTTGTGTCTCCAGACAAGACCTCAGCCTCACGGTAATTAACACAGACACTTACAGCCACCCTGAGCAGCTGAGGTTTATGCTGGAAATAGCAACTGACCCATAACAATCTGCAGCTGTATGAGAAACCCCCACAAAGCAGCTCCACCTTCACTTGCTTTTGCTACTTGTGCAGGAAGGATGTTTGAGCACAAGGCCCTGAGAGCTGAAAGCTGCCAGTGACTACTTCTCTCTCAAATCTGGGCAGTGAAACAAACAAACAATCCATTCAACTAATGACATTTTGCTGTAAAAGCACTAAAAATGGGGACAGGGTGCTGTGCGGCCACAGGGCTCACTCAGTGCGGGCTTTGGATAGACATCAAGATTGGCTTGGATGGGGCACGTCAGCTCGTTCTGGGAGAAGCTGTGCCCTGCGTGGTATGAAACGTGATAAAGGGAAAGGAGGAAGAGCCCCCCTCTCTCTCAAAATCCCTCCATGGGTCAAACTGAACTCAAAACACAGAAAACCAGATTGCGCCTTCCGCTGAGGCTGGATTTGCCAAGAGGCTGCTGAACCCATCAGTGAGATAATGGGTAAACATTTTGCTTAGCTGCATATTCCCAGTCTCTTTATCACTTTTTCCTAAATGACACTAGAAGAATCTCATGGGAAAGTACAAGGAATTCCTGGTCCAGAAAGCATGAGATCCAATAAGCTGTCAATGCAGACATGTGGGAATGCTGCCATGCGACAGGGAGCTGAGGCACGGCACAGAGGAGTTCGGTAACTTGCTCAAGGTCTAACCCTTGTACACATGGACAAGGCAAGACTGAAGCTGTGCCTGCAGCAGGGTGGACACTGCCCAGCCACACAGACTCCTGATTTCCAACCACTTCCCCTTCCCCAAATGTTTGGGAAGGTCATACATCATCAGAATAATGAATGTGCATGTACCATTTAAACTGCATAGGGCATAAATACTGGGCCTAACAAAACAGACACATATATTAAAAATCTTGGGGTGAAAAATGAAAGAGTTCCATTTCGAGGTGTTGTGTTTTTTTCCTTAGGAATGAAGATGGGAAAAAAAAAAAAAAAAAAAAAAGAAAAACAAAAACTCATCCTTCTTTGTACAGGAAGCAAACCTGTAATTGAAAACACAATAATTCTGTAAACATGAAATATCAGATGGGACTCCTCGTGAGATTAAGACACCTCCATTTTGATGTCTACATGTGAGGTAGGGGACTCGTCAGTACTTGTTTGCCTACATGCAGTCATCGTGGGCTTAGGGTCTTCCTACCAACCCTCAGTGAAGTGATGTGTCCCTCCTGGAGGTCCTGCGTATCTGTCAGCCCTGCGGATGATCAGGTATCTGAGGGCTCCTCATTTAGCACCCCGTGCCCATGTAAATCCCCCTGTTGGAGGGAGAAAAGAAAATGATGCCTTGCCTGGTGTATTATGGCCATGGGCTTTATGCATGGTGCATTATGGCAGTGGAGCACCTCCCACTGAAGAATGATTTAGGACTCTACTTTTGGCAGTCTTAATTTCATTTTTTATCCTGCATGGCCTGTTCTCTGGACCTTATCTAACATAGGCCCGTGCTAATTCTTACTTTCCTATACTGCTCACCACCACTGATAGACTCCCTCACAAATGTTTTTGACAAAATTGGGCATCTAAAGAAGTGCTTTTCTCACTGAGTCTCAGCTTTCCAACACTTTTTTTTTTTTTCTCCTGAAAAATCCCACACCTCTTTATTGCAGTGTTTTCAATTTCCATATTTTTCTCTAAATTTAGGAGTTTGGATTTGAGGATCCCACTGTGATGTCTAAGAGATACAGTGTAGGTTCCCACAGTCCTCATATCAAGAAGACGAAAAATTGGTGATCAGAGGAAACAGTCTGAGAGGGTTGCCCAGCCCAGAGGACTGCAACCTGCAGAAGAAGCAGCAGGACTGCTATTCTTGTAAGAGCAATCAAATGCTTTTTACTTTGATTTTTCATTTAAAGAAAAATGAATTTGTATATGACATTTGTAACAGGAAAAAAAAAAAAAAAAAAAAAAAAAAGACACAGGCTCTCATTTGCTTTATGCTATGATACATAATTTTGTGGCATGTCACCAACTGAAAATTGTCCTTGCAGAAGGGATTTCTTGGCTGACACATATTTGGTTCTTGTAGCACTGTCATCCCCTGACTGTGCAATACGTCTGAATCAGAAGGGTTGCGGAGCTGAGTCAGACCCTAAACAGCTCTTGAACAAGAGGGTGCTTAGGGCTGTAAACAGGCATATATATTTTTTTCCTGTCCTTTTCAGTACGTAGCTACTACCAGCAGCTCCTGAGCGGGACCTGCTCAGTGTTTTCCTGCCCTCCTGCCTGAAGGGAAGAGCCAAGGGGTTTGCTTTGGACAGGGGGCTGGGAGATGCATCAGCCACAGGAGATGCTGTGCCCCCATTCTTGCTGGAATAATGCTTAAATGAAGTTGTTTGATGACTACGTTAAAATATCTTCCATCTGGAAAAAAATACCTTTCCCATAAATTTGTGAGAGCTATACCATGGCAACACTGTGCTGTGACAGGAAGAGAATTAATATTTCAACTGATACGAAGCCAAACAGTGCTCAGGATGGAAGCCATCGTGTCTAATTTTAGCTGAGTAAATCTGGGTGTCCCGTCTGAGGCTGTAATTTAGGTTTCTGTTATAAGAAGCACAGGAGGAGAAGAATGGCATTGGGATTGTGGCTGTCTCCCCACTGCATCCATGTCTACATGCCTGCCTTCATACAGATGCCTAATTCGAACAGTGACACAAAGACAGGTCATTCCCATCCTTCATGGCCAGGGGCACCACCACAAAAAGCTGTCCTCACCACTCCTTGCTCTTCTCCCCTCTCTTCTGTCGCCCACTCAGAGAAGCTCAGTATGTCTGTGGGCAGCAGTGTGCTGGTATTCAGAAGTTTGGGCTTCTTTTGGCAATTCAGTCCCATGGTTTAACTGTTTATATGGGAAGACTTAATGAGTACAGTTTCTTGTGTGAAAACACGAGCATCTGTGGTTGTGATTATGGCTAAATTCAGACCGGAACCTCAGCTGTCAATCGTTTATTATCTTTTCCAAATTATTAAATTGCATCCCCTAATTATAAACGGTTTATTTTGAAAATACTGAGAAAGGTGACCTGCACCTTGCAGGCAGGAGCGTGCTTTCCGTGTGACCTTCCTGTCACCTGAAGCATAACGATGCAGAAATAATTGGGAAATTCCCTCCGATGTCACCTCTCGGATTGTTCTTGCCGCTCCTCGAGCCTGTCATCGCGCTGCCGCCTGCTCTTGGTAATCGCTGCTGGCACTGGACGTGCTCGCACCACGCTGCATTATTAGCAAGCTGTCAGACACCGGCAGCTCGCAGCCCGAGTGCCAACACGGGGAGTTATAGGGGTAATACTGTTGTGCGTTAGGTAAAAATAACTGAACTTTTAAAGTTAAAAAAAAACAACAACAACAACAACAAAAAAAAACACACACAAAAAACCCACCACACACGCATAAAAAGCCCTGGGGGTTTGTGAGGTGGACGCAAGCTGATGTTGAAGAGCAGTACTTTATTTGCAAAGTTCTTACTGCAAGCCTACAAGGGTTGGATGGGGGGGGTCACTGCTGTGTTTTAATGGCTTTTTATGGGCTGGATGGTGCCTGCAAGCCAAACCCTGAGAAGGACTTGAGCACAACCTATGCCCAAGAAGACCTCCGGCAGGCACCACGGCTCAGACACGTGCTCCTCTGTCCCAGACACCCCGTGCTTGCCCATCACATTGCAGAGGCTGTCACCCATCGGGGGGCCTGTGGCAGCAACACAGCCAGCACCACTCCTTTGGCCATGGCTCCATGCAGAGTCCAGAGGAAGATGGAGAAGCTGCCAAGGTGCTCCCCATCCACCTGCACGGGGACACAGTAGGGGACAGTGACCCCCCCACATGCCCCGCCTCATGTTTCAAGCAGCCTGCAAAGGATGGGGGAGGATTCACACTCTCCTGTAAAAAAATATCCATCACAAGTCAAAGTCCAGCTGTCAAACAGTTCATTCCTCTATACCATCTTCCCCTGCATAAGGAACAGCCTCTCAGTTCAGTTTTCAACCTAACACCTCATTTAAATCTCTCCTGAAGCCCATAAAAATCTGTGAAAGGCAGTAAATATTTCAAGAATAACTCCAAGTTACTTCCCTCTCACCAACTTCCCAGCATATCGTTTCCTCCGCCTTTCTTGTTTCTCTTGTAAACCCAGGATACGGGAATGCCATCAATTTGCAGCAGTGATGATTGTTCAAGTATTACAAAGACAACAGTATAATAAAACAATTTACAAGCAAGTTGAAACACTTAACAGCTGACCTGCTCTCTGTGCCTATGACATCAATAGCCAAAATCTTCCCTCCCACAACAACTGTAGCTTAGGAGTTTGGTCACTGTACTTCACTCCATAGTGTCTGCTTCCAAAATACTAAATGCAAGATTCATTTACATGACACAGGAAACTGGACAAAATCTGTGTGACTCCCAGAAACAACAGAGAAATACATTTCTCTCTTGCTTACACAGACGATCAATTTTAAATCGATTTTAAAGGAGAATTTTAGCTACATCCAATTTTTTAAACTGGCACTTAGGAGAACACTTTCACATATTATTCTCCCGGTTTTGAAGACCTATTTTACCAAAATGAGCAAAGGTTGTGTAGATGCTGAACCCCTAAGACACAAAGGGCAATTCCTCTCGCCAAAACATCTTTCAGAAAGAAGATAGAGAACAATATACTGGATGTGCCTGAGCCAAACTTTAATTTGAATTTTGGCTCTGCCATATCAAATCACTAGCCAGTTGGCAAAAGGATAAGTCATCAGTCATCTGTGCCCATTTTGTCAGATCTCATCACTTTTCTTACTACAGGAGTATGACTTGATGTGCTGACGTGGTTCCCACCCTTGCAAATCAGAGCCAAAGGCCAAGACAAGTGACCACAGTTAACCAGGCCTTGCATCTCTTGAGCTGCACAGGGCTCCACTGTCTTGCACAGGGTTCCACTGTCTTCCACACCCATGCAAGGTCCACACAAACAAGTCGGTCAACTCATTGCCAAAAACTATAAAAAATGTGGCCCTGAATGGCCGCAGTGCACAGTGCATCAGCATTATGACAATGTCTACTTCTGAGCCAGCTTGCTAAGCACACAAATCTACACTGGAAAAAGTGATAGGTAATTGAAATTAATGCTCAGCAGGAGGATTTGTGTTATTATGCACCGAGGCATAAGGTACAAAGATGTATTTCAATACTTTATATAGTTTTAAAATGTAATAATTTGGGATGCTTCAAACAGAGGTATCTTAAAAAGGTCAATTTTTTAGAAGACTGAAGAACAGCATCTTCTGAAATCAGATCCCTGCTCATTATTTCATTTTGGGTGCCTCTAAACCAAAGTAACTATTTTACTTTTCAAAATCTGACTGAATTTAGTTAATGGCTTTAAATTAGGATAGATAATACCTGTGTGTTTAAATTTAGCACCTGGGAAAGACTCTTAGGAGTCAGTCCTATCTTAAACTCATCTCTTCATGATGAAGTCAGGTGCCGATTTTACCAGATAGAGCATCCCTCCTGTTAACCACTGAACACTTGTTTGTGTTTTTTCTTTGATGCTCTGCAAACACATGGTGACACCTCTGGATTCAGATCAAAGCCCATGGGTAAAGATTCTTAAGCTGGAAGCTATCTGATACAGAGGTTTACGCTTACTTCCTAGAGCCACTTCTTCATGTGCAGTACTTGTCAGAGAGAGGTCCAGGCAAGAATGTCCACCTCTGAAGGCAACAGTGAAATGGAAGAAAATCCACTGCTGTCATGGGAAGAGGAGATACAAAAGTTGAAGGCTCCTGAGTGATCTCTACAGACGTTGAGGCAGTGTAAGAATCTGGCTGCCTCTGCTCTTCAGACAACCGAGGAAGCAGGTAAAATGGGGCAGACTGGGATAAAACAGCTAATAACTATTGCTTCTCTCTGTGTAGAAAAGGGGGGAATTCAGACAAGAAAAATAAGAACATGAATGTATGTACTTATATATAACACATGAAATAACAGAGCTCTAAGGCTACAACCTTTGTAGGTCTTGTGGGGAATGTATTAGGCTTCTCTGCTGAATACGGGTGGGAGGAAAGCAAGGAAAAGCAATGGTGATGGGTGGCCTCTCATGAGGCAGCTGATAGATCAGATAGACCTGTCTGATTCTACTATGGAGCGAAAGTTTAGAAAATATTACAACCATCTGTATCTGTTACACCTGTCAGAACATGATGGGTCCAGTTAGTCAGCGATCAGGCCGACAACTGCATCAGTTTCTCTTTCGCTTGGGTAGCTCTAAGGAGTAATCAAAGCTGCTGTCAACTGGAAGCCATCATTTAAATTTGGGGATCAAGCACACCTTTTCTCCAGTTTCACGGGCACCCTGTTCAGTGCCTGTTTGCAAATGAGATATTTTCTCAGCATACGTTTATCTGAGAGCTACACTTCTGCTTGCCCATCTGGTCTTATAATTCTTGGGCATCTTTTGTTCTCCTTATTCCTAATGCACTCTTTGCTTGTTTAGTTAAGCTGAGGAATAACTCAATTTATTCTGCCCTTAAAATGAAATATTAAAGAAATCTACTTGTTCCTCTGAAGAAGATAAGCTATCCCTTTGAAAATGATAAGCTATTTCTTTTGTAGACAAAAATTAAAAATACCATGAAAAATCCCTCTGGCATTAACATGTCTTCACATTTCCACAGCTAACAGCAAAATAGGAGGTCAATGTCTCCTTCTGGCAGTATCCATTTTAGTGGACAGTATCTTTGTATCCCATCAGTCCCCTTCTACTAAAGACTGGACTGTCAAGAGGAGTGACCAAAAGTCCATCCCCAGAACCAGGAACACAACTTTCCATATCTGCTTTCCTATAAAAAAAATAAATAAATCTTAGCTAAGAAGGGGTTTGCATTGAGGATCAGATCAGCATATAATAAAGCACTATTAATTTAAAGACACCGAAGCAGTAGTTCAGTGCGATACCACATACACAATAGACTAAAGGGAAGGATTTAAACAAACTTGGCTCTGACTTTCCACATTTACACTTGTTGGTTTTCAGTCTTAGCAAAGAATGCTTTCTTTCTCTCACACACATAAGGAAGTAAAAAAAAAAGCAAGTGACTTGTAGCCGTAGGGAAGAAGGGCTTTTTGATTTTTCAAGAGGACAAAAAAGTAGTTTACGCTTGCACCTATGAAAGTGAGGATATGCCATGGCTAGACAATCTAATAAACACACCGAAAGCTACATGGGGATTCTCTACCTGATGCTGTAATTATATATGCATCCACCTGGGCAGTAGGGAAAAGGTGAAAAGAAGCAAAAAGAAAGACGCAGATAACAGGCTCAGTTGCAGCTGCTCTGCAGGTCTTCCGTATGGTGAATCCTTTTGCAGTCCGGCAAGGGCAGCTCCTGCAACTAGAGCCACTGAGCTTTTAAAAACTCACCTTTCAAAGGGGACAGACAGGATTTAGGAGATACTACTCTTTTCCTCTGTCTGAAGATAAGTTAATCCTCATATAATGCAGAATACACTGCAGGTAATCTTTACTGATTCAGGACCAAAATATGAGATGCAAGTTTGAGAAAATCTGTAGATGGGGCATAATATCTCAGGACTGGACTCTGGGGCATTAATATAAATTTAGGAACCAAAACAATGGAAAGGTGATTGAATAATATATATATATATATATACACACCAAATTGTAGGTTTTGTAGGGAAACTTCAGTTTGATTTACAATGTGATAATGCAGTTGAAGACTAGCTTAACTCCATTGACTCCACTGCCCCTGTTTCTCATTCATGCCATTGTAATTTGGGTGAGAATTAGGCCTGGCATCCTAATGAAATTTTTATTAATCATTCATCACAAAACCTCAAGAACATTTTTAAAACTGCAGAAAGCGGAAGCAAGTACAGTACAGAGACTAACCAGTTGGGAATGCTGTAGTGCTGAGACAAAGAGACATTGTGTCAAATGTGTTTTTGAAAGGCTGAAGCAGCCCCAAAGAATACACCACTGACACAGAAAATTACTAAACATTTATAAATAATACAGTATGCTCAGACCTATCACAGTGCAAACAAAACAGATCAGCAAGCTATCAAGTAGCTGATGAGAGAGGAAGACATGAAGTCAGCCTGCAGTCAGCCAACTGATGACAACTGGTGTAAGCAAGGGTGCAGGTGAACCAGGGTTGTAACAAGGGCTGTGGCAAGGCGGGTGCAATGGTGCTAGCCATGCTCACGTTCCTGACTGTTCTTACAACCACACCACGCTTCAGTTCCTGCAGCTACAGCCACGGCTGACACTCGTCAGCGACTGGGAAATTCTGCAAGAAAATCAAGGTACAGGGAGGAGAGGGATAAGGGAGTGAAACGAAAGTTGTGATGCTGAAGATTATCTCCAGCAGCAAAGTGGAAATGACATTGAAAGTAAGCTTCACGGATAAAAGACAAACGCAGTCGAGAAATCCTAAGTGCTACTAAAAGGCTCTGCGAACGGATATGTCTATTATGAGAAACAATATAATTGGCTCTCTTGAAGTTTGAATGTCACTCAAAGAGTCTAGCAAGACAAAGAAGTAATAAATTGTATCTAGAAGGGGAGTTTTTCACTAAACCATCACTGAACAATAATGCTAGATAATACATCATAATGCTATGATTTAGTGCTTCTGTCAGATAGAAATTAAGGTAAAACAGCATGGCTATATATATAGAATTTGACCGACAGGGTCATATCATCACTACATAAACAAAATTGGTAATGAAACATAATAGGTTGCAGCTATATTAACTATAATAAGATGCAAAAAAACTTTTCCCCTATCTTTTTGTTGATGCCCAAGTGCCTGATACTTACTTCATAACTTACCCTCGTTTTAGTCTTCTTTTCTGAGGTAAGGAGAGGACATGATTGTGCTGTCTGAGAAAAGCCCTCAAAAGCTTTGATTAGGTGATTTCAACAAAATTTAACAGAGAGGTATGTGTCTCAATGGTACTGATTCAATATATTTAGGTTGGACTAGAAGTTCTTAGAGGTCTTTTCCAACATATACGATTTTGATTCTCTATTTTGGGAAAATGAGCAGCTGTAGACAGAAGAGACCCAGGAAACTCAGGGTGGTTATGGTGGACCTGCTTGTGATGACAGGTAGAAGCTGTATTGCATTTACGTGGGAAGGGTTTGGTAGAAGGGAGGGCTGCAGAGGTGGCCTCTGTGAGCAGAGCCCAGCAGCTGCCCCATGTCAGATGGCTCCAAAAGGGACCTGCTGCTGGCCAGAGCTGAGCCATGAGCGACGCTTGTTGGGCCTCTGGGAGAGCATAGTTAAGGAAGGGAAAATCTGCTGTGGTACAGCAGCTGGAAGAGAGGGGTGAAAGATGAGAGAGAAGCAGCCCTGCAGCCCCCAAGGTGAGTGCAGCAGGAGGGCAGGAGGTGCTCCAGGCACACAGCACAAGTTCCCCTGCAGCCCGTGGAGAGGCCCCTGGTGGAGCAGGCTGTCCCCCTGCAGCCCATGGGTCCCACATGGAGCAGATCTCCACGCTGCAGCCCGTGGAGGAGCCCCCGGTGGAGCAGGTGGATGTGGCCTGGAGGAGGCTGCGGCCCATGGAGAGCCCCCGCAGGAGCAGGCCCCGGGCCAGAGCTGCAGCCCGTGGAGAGGAGCCGACGCAGGAGCAGGGGATCTGGGGGGAGCTGCTGCCCGTGGAGGACTTGTGCTGGAGCAATTTGCTCCTGGGGAACGGACCCCATGGTATGGAGCCATAGGGGAGCATCTTTTCCCCATTTTCTGTGCTGCTCGGGGGGGAGGAGGAGGTAGGAGAGGGTGGATGGAGGGAAGGTGTTTTTAGTTTACTTTTAGTTCTCACTGCTCTACTCTGCTAGTGATAGGTAATAAATTATGTTAATCTCCCTATGCTGAGTCCATTTTGCCTGTTATGGTAACTGAGTGATCTCCCTGCGCTCATCTCAGCCCTTGAGCCCTTTCTATCATATTTTCTTCCCCTTTTCTTTGAGAAAGGGGAGTGAGAGGGCAGCTATGGTGTAGTGCTGCAGCCCAGCACGGCAAAACCACCACAGAAGCCTAAGAACTCAGAGGCACCAGCAGGGATGTTCAGTCCTGGGCTCCCAGTTCTGGGTGGTGAATTTAAAACTTGCTGTCCTACTTCCTCAGAGAACAGCAAAACATCAAGGCATGTTCATGAAAAATCTTGTTCACAGAAACCTTGTTCTTTCCATGGGCACTGTACCGCAACAAAACAAAATATCTAAAATTAATTGGCTCTGAGAGAATGCACAAACTGGAACACAAATTGAGGAACTCATTGTGGAGAATCTCACCTCAGAAATCCTCCAGTTCTGTGTTGGGCATTTTAATACAGTTGTGGCTCAGTAAGAAACACCAAAGCAGCCTCAACAGTAAAGCACAGGGTCTGGAAATACCCTCCCAGGTAAATGCTCATGACACTGTGAGGGAAACTCACATTTCTCTTATTGCTTGCTCTGTTTCCCTTCTCTCCTTCCATTACAGAAAGAGTTATTTCTGTACTGAGAGATGGCATAAAAGGAAGGATACAGCAGTTATCAGTATAGTGCATCCTACCTATTACACTCTCTGATGTGGAAGCCAGATTCATCTTCTGGAAGAGCACAGATGCCAGTTTGAACCTTCAGGGTGAGAGGACACTGAATTTCCTGGACGAGTGCTCTAACCACAGCACTAATCCATCAGACATAGAGATTCTCTGTCCGTCCTACAGCTTTCTTCCAAAACAGCATGGCAACAGCCAGGTGCAGGGAGTCCAACTCTACCAGCAGGTGCTCCTTACGCTCAGAGAAAGCATCCTGGATTGAGTCCATCCCATTTTATATGTGAATTACAAACCAAGCTGATTAGCCCTGTTGAGACCACAGCCATCCAGGAAGGAAAGTCTCAAGACCCTCGGATAGGGAGGAGAATTTAGCAAATGCAAATGAAGTGAAAAGATGAAGTGGCCTCAGGGTTGTGTGTAAATAATTACAGCTTTTGGGACTGCAGTTTTAGATTTGGGTATCTACATTCTAAATCTCATTTTAGGCAGTCAAGACTTTTTCTGGATCTTGCCCCCAGTGGCTAGGTTTCCTGTTGCCTTAGTGTAAAATAATTACTTTCTACTGGAGAAAGCATTTGAGCATCCATTTATAACCAATGGAGCCTGGCTCCAGAACTCCTGACATTTTGGATGTTGGTTGAACCCCACCCCAGGTGTTCATTTCACACAGAAAAAAAAACCACTAAGCCCCATTTTCATCCTCAACAGCAGTTTAACCAGCAGCCTGGAGGTACTGCATGCAGATATGGGGATAATACTGAGGGGGGAAGCAGGTGGTGTTGGCTTGGATACTTGCTTGGAGAATTGGAACAACTGCAGAGAGAAGGGGACAACAAAAGGGAAGGTTTTGCCATGCACCGTGCAGTCTGAATGCTCTGCCCCAGCACTGGTGCTAGCCTCAGGCACACAGCATATACTTTGATCACCCTTGCATACAGCACGTCCATCCATCTCACATGCACAACACTTTCAAGACTAATCCCAAGCAATTTCCTACAGTTATAAAACTCAAACAAGATGATTCCACAAAAATCCCCAAAGCAATTATTGTAGTAAAATACTATTTTTTTCCCCCCACTACAGCCAGTCTTAGGAAGAAAACTCACCCATTGTTGTCTCTTACCATACAGCTTAACCTTTTGGATGCCACACATGGTGACAGGGTTATGTGTGGTCTAGCTTTCAGCAGTCACACGCTTCCAAGCCATGAACTTGCTATGCCATGAACTATGCCCCAAACACAGCCCTTAGCTACAGCCTCCAGAAAACTTCCAGGGCCAAGTGTCTGGTTTGTGCTCAGTGCTTTACAACACAGTGGTTATGCAAAAGTGATGCCAGCAGAGTTCAATGGCCAGAAGATCTGGGTCATGGCTTTTCATGGGGAGAGCAGCTGGTTCTCACATGGAAACACCGAGATTACTCTCAGTGTACTTAAGGAACACTGTCTACTTCAAATCTGTTCTCTGTAAGAAAGGATATAAATGAAGGTAGTTTGCAACTATTGTATAAAGTCATCAGTGTGCCTTCCATCAGCATGTCTCAAAGCAATTAAAAAATAATTTTAAACAATACACCCACCTAAGACATCCTACAAAACATACTCATTTTCCAGTCCTGTTTTGCCATTCAAATACACGTGCTCATATGCAGATACAGATTTTCAGCTTCTTTTCCCAGATCCCAATTTCATGGCATGGACTGTATAAAGGCTCCTTCACCCTAGGGCTATTATAGGGATACCCCCGTATCTGCGATGGAGATGGGTCCAGGGGGATGTGGGAAGAGACAAAAAGTGTGATGCTGTGGAGAGGGGAGGCACATCCTGCTCTGCTGGGGCCCAGGAGGCTGATGGCTACACAAGGTGTATGAGCCTGGACACCAGGCTTGCATGGGGTACAATGGGGCAGATGGGTTAACTCTTTAATAACCAGTATGAGATTCTCAGTATCCCTATGAGACAGACTTTCCAGGAGAAAAGACCTTGTAGACATGGAAAAAACATGCAAGATATACATGTAACACATACAGGCTCACACTGCTCTGTGTCCTTCCCTACTTTATTTTCCAAACAGAAAGATGTATGAGATCTGAGTGCAGGTAAGGCCTGTGCGCTGTTAGATGTGAGTACATGATAGTAACAGAATGGAGATGTTAGATTCCAAACTTTACAAATAGGAGAAAAATAATGAGGAAGGAAAGCCTGTCACTTGGACAAAGAAGTAAAGGCACCTCATATTGAAATATTTCCCATAAAAGACTCAGTTTCCGGACAACTTGGTGCTTTAAACATGGAATTGTTGTCAGATTTCAAGGTTTGGACTGATGCAGGGACCAAGACAATCTTTAGGTGGTCAAAGGATAAGGAGGTGTCCAGAGTGAAGTCAAGGGAGACTGGATTAAGCACTTCTAATTTCAGTGAAACAAATTCTGAGTTTCTCAAGTCTTTGGCCTGCAATTGGATTTGCACAGCTTGATCCCTGAAATCCACGTGGCTCCATGGGCAGCATCAGCAAGGTTGCATACTTCTTTGGCTACCACAGAGTGGAACTGTCAGAAGTCATCAGTCAGTGGTAGTTTTCATAAATAAGAAACTGACTGAAATTCAGAACATGAATTTTCCTCTTAGAGAAAAACTCAGAGAAGCCACAAGATTCCACTGGAAGAAATTCCTTCTCTGTAAAGCAGCTGGCAGAGCCTTCCCTTATAGCTCCAGAAAATCACTCAGACTTGACCACATTTAAAACCTCTCTAGGGCTTGGGGTCACTTTTGCTTCCCCATGTTTTGCAGGTCCGCATTAACCCTTTCCACAGCTGTTTCTGCAACTTTTTCTGCAGCTCAGCACCGCTCTGTGGCCTGGGAGAGATCCTGCTGAGGCTCATGGAGCTTCTCAGCAGAGAGGTACTGAGGGCTCTCCCTAGACCAGAGAAGGTACTAAACTTGTAACTCCATAGTACTTGTGTTTGACTTTCACAAGACCACAGAAGGACTTTTTGTTGGAGCCAAGAACACAGGCAGACTGAGATGGCAAGCTCTAAATCCTGAACAAGGGCATCAGAATTAGTCCCTCTATTTGCTGTGAAACAGACCTCTAAAGTACTTCACTTACTGATAAACCCTTCTAAACATATTCATAAATTATTTTTGAAACTCGGAATGCTGTAAAAAACAGATGGAACAACTTAGATAAAAATAAAAATCAGTTTAAAACACTGACCAATTTGTAGTATAAAAGATTAAACTGCTTTCCTGCACACCTAGAGGTAGCCAATGTCTTTAAAAGGAGGATAAAAACCTAAACCCAGCAACAACCAAAAAGCAGAGCTTTTCAGCATTTACAGGTTATTCCCTAACCATGACTAGATGTATTGCATCATAAAATGTCAACATCAAAACAATATAGAAAAAATAATTACAGACAGTGTTAGTGTTGTAAGCTGATAAGGACCAGATGGTCTTTTGTATTTATGGTTTGCCTTGTGCATACAAATGCTTTTGGGATCTAATTAGCCTTCTACAAAACTCAAACTGGGTAATTACTATCATTATCCCCTTTTCAAATAAATCTGAAGTCTAAACTGCAATTAAGTTTTTTATCTTACAATTCATATCTATGCATTTTAAGAATTGTTCTTTGCTATCTTTTCACAAATCTTCTTTTGGTGATTGACGTAAATAAAATGAAGGAGCTGAAAAAAAAAAAAAGGAGGATGATTTTGTTCAAAGAATAGTTTTTGGTTAACACACTTAAAGCATTTCTGAGAAATACAGCATTCATGTTGAACAGGTTGCTGATTTCCTCAGCATTTGATTCTGCCACCTTCATGGCTGTTGAACGTCCCATATTCATATTGACAGGAATCAATAAAAACAAAAAATGAGGCACAACTAGCAAGAGCTGATGACAAATGCATATATGGAGATGTATTACTTCTCCTGTACATACGATGATCATCTTTTATATGACATGAAGTAGCAGTCATTCTAATTAACTTTTGACTTTCTCCTCGTAGGTAACACATAGGTTGATGATGGGCTATGAAAGAGTAATCGTGCAAATAATAAGCAAGAATGTCATTTTTATTGGTTTCTTGCCCTCAGGACAGCTAATCACATGACAAAGGTAGCATGCTACAGAAGAGCATGACAGTATAATAATGTACACCACTGAATTCGTTTAATGGAGAATTAATCAAAATCTGTCCAAAAATAGATAGGAGATGAGATTACCATGTTATAAGTTAATCATCTTCCACCCCCATCGCAGACAAATGATTATAGGTTACAGAACTGTGCTGCCATTTCTTCTTCCATGAAGGAAAGGACTGAGCTAAAAGCTGATGCTGTAAGAAACAGCACTTCTGGAGATGAAGGGAGTACATATTAAGTGGCCAAAGTTTTGATGTGAATGTCTGTTTTACTGCTGGAATGTTTTCATTTTATTTTACTACTTCTGTGGAGTCCATTAATAAACTATCAAAATCAGTACCAAAAACAGACCAAAAGCTCTTATATTTCAGCCTGGATGCATCCTAGAATAATAATAGCAGAGGCTTCTGAAAATAAACTTTTACGAACCTCATCTTCTTTCTCACGTCAAGTGCTTACCCTGGAAATATATTTACACTAGATTATGCTGTGAACAAGGTTTTGAGGGTTCTTTAAGTCCCTAGTTACGTCAGATGCTTCCACTCATAGGACCACGGGGTAATTCAGGCTGAAAAGGCCCTCGAGAAGTCCAGTTTGTTGCATTTTCCACGTGACTGCTTATCCTCTTTAAGTTATGCATGCACATGCACGTTTATACATGCTTATGTACAAACAAGATTCACAACTGCATTTTTTATTAAAATTTTCAGAATACAAAACCTTGAAACATTGAACTCAGAAGAGAAATACAGGCTCCTGAGGAGAGATTCCCAAAACCCCTGCTAGGTCTCCACCCAGACATCTAAATTCCCATCAGCGCCTGAATTCCTGAGCCCCCATCTGTTGTATTACGAAGAAACAGTTTCACACCTGACTGAATCTTGATGCGACTAAAATTAGGCACCCATTTGTCTATCATCTCATTCACTTGAGGTAGTATTGGGTAAGTGTACTTAGAGCTTGCCTAATCACATAGAAAACGAAAGGCAGACCTACATAGCCATCTTGTCTCTCCTACCTCTTCACCCAGTGATTTAATTCCTTCTGCTAAGGTATGTGAAATAGAAATTCAGTTCTTCCCTCCTCCTCCTGCCTGATAAGGACCAGAGATTTGCATCCAGGTGTGACGGAGCACTGCAGTCACCTGGCAGTAGCTTTCTCAGACATACCCTTTTAGTGAATCTGTTTCATTAGAGAAAGAAATAATTATATATTCATGGGAGCAGGGGCAAAAAAATAGATTTCTCTTTTCCCAGTTGAGTGCCTGTATCACCTGGCTACTGAGTCACTGTCACTCTTTGTGGCCTAATTCTGTAATGATTTCCATGACAACAGAGCGATTCCCTATTTGAATATTGTGGAGTCTGAAAAAAATCTTTGCAGATAATAATGCAAAGAAATATCACAGATAATATTAAAAGCAGAAGAAAAAATGGTAAAAACAGCCACTACACAGGAAGCAATCATCATCTCTGACTTCAGCAGGCAATTTCTCTGTGTTTGCAGGCTAGCAATAGAAACTGCTTATGTGCATCAAAAAATCTTTTCTGCTCTAGGGAGATAAATACATGCTTAGTTGCTGATTTCCTAATCTTCAATTAAGAAGTGCAGCATGTCAAAGTGCAGCCTTCCTTGGCTCCTCAGATATCTATCCGTTGTGGTTTTCGGGGGGGGAGGGGGGATTTTTGCACTTGTATATTTGATGTTTGTGGTATGCAAGGCAATCTCATTTTGCCTTAAAAAGACTTCTTATAATTGGGAATTTATAGCTGAAAAAAGCAGCTCACTTCCCAGGAGCTGAATTTCTTCGCGATGTACTTGCATTACATGCACATCCTACCAAGGGAGGGAATGTGCCCCATTCATTCAGCTCACTACAATTTGTTTCTTTCCCACCATTTTTCACAGAGCACATCTGTCCTATCTCTCCATGTGTTGTACATCAAAGGCAGAAATTCCGGCGCTTCTTCCTCCTCTCTTCCCTCCCACAGCAGACCCCAGAATGCCACTCTGAGAAAAGAAGGAGGCAAGGCAATACAGAGAACACATAGGAATCGCATCGTAAAAGAGTCCCTAAATAATTTCTCAGCCTCTGCCAAATGCTAGTACAGATGCACAGACTGCAGAGCAGACCCCAGCCCTCTGCAAGGTGAGCCCTGAAGCTCTGAGCTGGTAGCAGATGTGGGAGTACCCTGGAGATGCGTGCTGTTGAAGCCACATCAAGCACCACGGTAGGGTTTTAGGAAGCTTCAGAGAGGAGCTTTGCAAAGGTCAGGAGAAAAAGCTGCTTCGGTGAAATAAACTGATTGTTCGCTGCAGCTGTGTTGAGGCTTGAGCTGCTGCTGCACACCTTGATACACACTGAGGTCAAGTGGAGAGGTTAAGTCAAGTCAGGTTCGGTCAATTTTGGGCTAATACCTCTGTGATTTAGATCTTTCTGTTATTAAGATCCATATCTATAGTGATTTCAGGAAAGACCCCGCTCAGTGAAGGTAAAGAAACAGGCTTCTTTTTACGTTAAGCAAACAAGGCAAATCCTCAGAAGTGAAATTAGTATGCAAAAAGAGACAGAAGGCCTTGCATCTCCCTTTCTCAACTAAGTGTTGTCGAAATCACGTGCAGGGACTTCAAGCAATGTTTTTGTCAGTAAAGATGGGCTTAATTTAATGAAAAGTGAATGTCTGTGTGTGGTCCTCTTTCTAGTCAATACAAAGGAAGAAAAAAAAAAACAACAAAGAACAGCACCACAAACTTTTCTGGGAGACCTTCATCTCTCCCTAAGTGATGCATCTGTAAAACAGACTGTGTCTTGGAATGGCCTATGCCTTTCTGCTGATCACAGAGGAATTGGAGGAGCACAATATAATTCAAGATGGAAGGGATGTGCGGAGGACATCTAGCTCAATTCACTGCTCATGATAGCACCAAAAAGATCAGGTTGCTCAGGGACTGGTTGAATTTTGAGTAACTCCAAGGATGGATACTCCGTAACTTCAATGGGCACATGTCCCAGTGGCTGGCCACCCTCATGGTGAAAAAGTTTCTTCTAATTTATAGCTGAAATTTCCTGCACTGCAACCAGTGAGCCTGGTGTGAGAAACTCTGTTATGGTTACAGAGGCTGCAGGTGAGGAGAATACGGTCCTGGTTGTTCTTCCACAGAGAATACAAATAATATCCTTCCCTGACTGTCCTGATTTTCCAATAGCAGATGTCCAGAACATGCAGCATCTATAATCTCAAAAGACCAACAGAGTGTTTTGGCATTCCTTATCTTCAGAGCTTTACACCACAATCTCTCATGTCTTTTGGCCATGGAAACAACTGAAAGATTGGTGGTGAGAACATAAAAGAAGACCATAGCCTTGTACGGGCCTTGCCAACCCTCTGTGTGGGCAGGGTATGAGTGGCAGACATCTGCCACACAATTCTTGTGCTTCTTGCTCTCCAATGGGAAGATGAGAATAGCTGGCTGAGTGCAGACTGGTGCAAATATACCCCTGAGGTAAACTTCTCTCACTCCTCTGTGGGAATCTGTAAAGCTGGACTTCTTCATGTGTTCCTTCATGCATCCAAAGATACACATCTGTGAGGTTGACAGAGTGATGAGCGCTTATCAAATGAGGGGGATGAATCAGACAATCTGAAGATCAAATCAGAAAACTCTTGTTCTATAGCAGTGGAACATAAAATACAAGCAGGGGAGGATTCGTGGTGTTAAAAAAAACACATCCTTGGTGGGGTGATCTGCTTACGGAGTCAATACTTAAGTGGCAGGAAGGCCCATAGCCAAAACAACCATTTTAAGAAGGTAGAAGATGTCTCTAGAGCCAGAAGTCCTGGAGTGGTGAGCTGGCAGCAGGCAGGCTCAAAGTCTCAGTAGACTTTCAGAGGGATCCCATGGCTTCCGTGGGAGGTGAAGATAACCCAGATCAGCAGGTGTCATCACAGAGAGAGCCTGGAAAGCGCATCTCTGTAGGCAGTGCCAATGGAGTAGAACTAGGAACAACTTCCAAATTGAGTTGGAAAGATGGAGAATTCATGGCTAACACTTCTGGACCAGCATGAAACATTAGCAGTGCAGTTGCAGCTGCATCTTTCATGAGCACAGTGCTGTGAAATGAAGTGACACCTCCAGACACATCAATACTGATGGAGAAATGTGAGGAGAAGTCTACCAGTATGAAACACTGAAATTCACCATGCAAAGATGCAAAGCCGTGCTTGTGTCAGACATGCAGTTGCTAGCAGTCAGAGGAGAAACTGAAAGGTACTTTGTACTTCCATACCTTCCACGAGCTGAAGAGCAGAGCTCTGCAGGGAGCTGGGCTAGCATCGGCACAGCATCTCTGGACTGAGCATCACGTGGAGCTGCTAAAGTTGAAAACGCTGGGAAGAGTTTGTCAGAGAACCTTGCAGTCAACTTCTCTCTCTGAAAAAATGCTTTGGCCTTGGGTTTCACTACAAGCTTTTGCCCACAGAAGTTACTGCATGCAGCTCAGTCCTCTGCAACAGGAGCAGATTCCATTAGGCAAACTGCAGTCAGCTCTCAATATGCTCTTTCCTGTACAAAACATGGCCAGCGCACAGATAGCACAATTCTCATGTACACAGGAGTCCATGGAGATGTATTCATAAAACCCATTGACCTCAGGAGAGCCACAACAGTGATTGAAGGAGAGTTCAAGTCAGTTAGGAGATGATAGAAGTATCCTTATTTACCAAAGACATTCAGTGCCCAGTGGAAGCACATCCTGTCTGAACTGATGTTGACCTAAGAGACTCAGCTTTGAGCTCGAGGTTGGACAAGAGAACCTCCTGGGGTCCCTTTCAATCTCTCTTTTTTTTTTTTTTTTAATGATTTTGTGGATGAAAACAAGTCAAAAGAGAGAGAAAAGGGAAAGGAATGCCAAGTAAGGCATTCACAGGACATACACAGGGTGTGAATGCTCTTTCTAGAAAAACTGCAGTCAAGGGGAGCAGTATGTAAAGTCACCCATGGCTCCTTTGCATGGGGTACTTAAAGCAACTGGCTATACACATGACATAGATAAGCTAAGCAAAAAACCTTAGCATTTCTGTGCTGGAGGTGCGTGGTGGTCTGCAGTGCAGTGTGCATGCAGACAGGCACTCTAAGGGTAACTATATTTTATTCCCCAGCATAAAACTCAATTGTCCCAATAATGGCATGGCTTGCAGCCAACAGTACTGTTGTGTTTTGCTCCAAACAATAATTGAGTTGACAGTCCATTTTTTCACTAGGGGTTGAAATATCAAATTTGATCAGATATTAGTACTGATGCTGCTGCATTTTGCCAGCCTGCCAGTTTTTCTGGATGACAGGTGGATTTGTGATCACAGCACCATGACTGAGGGCCACAGCTGCCGCAGGAGATTGCCTTGGTCATGGGTTCAGAAACTTGTGCTGTAGAATATAATACAGTGCAAGAGAGGGAAAATGGGTCAAAAAGATAGGAGTCAGACTCATGAGTGACAGGAGGCTTTGCTTCTAAAGTCAGGCTACTGTGAATCCACAGAGTCAGCGAAAATGCTGTGGTCTGTGATACCTTTGCTGAAATTTCCCAACCAAACTCTTGCCCCCTTTGGGCTTTGTTTGAATTAGTATTTGGAATGAGAGTGAAATGAAACACAGACAAGGAATATTACAACATGCTTCTTCTGTAGCTTTGTTAAACTTGAAGCTGGTGACTACATTTCCAGTCACTGAATCTCAGATTTTATTTAGGCTTTTATTCAGGGAAACACACCGTACATATGGTTTAGTCTCCTTGTTTTCAAGAACAAGCTTAGCTTTAGGAGTGTGCTTAAATGCTTTCTCAAGCTGCTTTGCGATATGTGCTTTAACGCGGGCTGGCATAAAGGCTTAGCCATGCAGCAGCTCACCCAAAAAGTTCTTACTACCCAGATGGCTCATTACACCTCTCTTTTGCAATCTCTGCTGAATGCCAAATGGTTCCTAAGTGAAGCTTAAGGAGTTGTACTTGACCTTCTATTGCCATGTAGAGTTGATGTTGCTTGGGAAGCCATCCCTCTTCCCCTTTATAAAGGCCAAGCAATCACACTCTTCTGATGCAATGGTGGTGAACGAAGCTGCTCAGCATAAAAGCTCCACTATTTGAAAAGGATGTGAGCAGGTAGGGAGTTCTTGAATATGTACGGCTTGATGATACTTCCTCAACTGTGAAATGCAGCTTTCCCCCTTCAGAAGCTACACCTGCTGACACTCTGCAAACCTCACACAGTCCCTGCTTCCAAAGAACTGAGAGTTAAGTGAATATATTACATGTGCCTGTCATTCTTCCCCAATAACGTTTCGTTTCATTTTTTTTTTCTCTCTTAGACAATTTTAACCTTAATTTGACAGAAACGAGAATCTTCTATCCAAGTTCTTACGAATTTGTTGAAAACAAGCAGCCAAGAGAAGGATGGAGGCCCACATTAATGCCTCTCTCTGCTCTAAATGTAGCACAACTTTAGCTGACTTAGTGGTAATCAGAGACTCCATGTGGTAAAAAATGAATTATGAATGGGAGAGTCATGGCAAATGTGCAACTCGTCAGCCACCAGCCATGAACAGGAAGCAGGACCCTGTGAGCTGCAGGCCTGAAAGAGCTACTGTTTTGGGCTAGAAGTAAGGATGGAAGAAGTGCAAAAGTTATTTTTTGTTAGAAGAATATAGGGATGGTTCAGTTCATTCTCGAATCAATAAATACATTTTCTTTTCTGGAAGAAACATGGTAAGGACAATCACGTTTCCTGCACTTGGTGTATCCTTGATGCTCTTGTGATTTTTTATCCTGTTTGGAGAGTATTAACCAAGCATGACAGAGGGACAGCTAAAAAAAAAAAAAAAAAAAGGAGAAAAATACCCAAACATTCATTTCAGCTCACTAGTTCACTTCTAAAATCCCATCAGTTAATCTCTGCAGTTGTATATAGCAGCCCATGTGTCACTGTCAGAATACTCTGAGGACAGGAAGGCAGAAGAGAGGAGTTTGAGAGATGAATATAGGGAGAAGAGAATTGCTCTCTTTTCCAAACTTATTAAGTATTTTGGTTGTTTTTAAGCATGATTTTGATTAATGTTTTTCGTAACACAACAAACTTGTAACAAGCACAGCTGAGGAAAATATCCTATTCTTTTAAAAGTATTATTAATAATTACCATCATTATCATCTCTCTGGAAGAGCACACCTTTCTTGCAAATTACTGTCAGCTATGGTAGTTCAGACATGTCAATTCTGTGGTAATACTAAGGAGTATCAGTAGGTGTACCAAATGTAAAACTATTAATCACTCTAGTTCCAGGCCAGTAAAAGAATAGGGTAATTGCACCCAACTGACACCAAAGGAGGAGGAGAACAACCTCTCTCAGTTGTGGGCTTGCTCCATACATACCCTTCTTTGAGGAACCTTCTCCTCAAAAGCAAACCCCCAGATGATGCCTCCAAGTTTAAGGCCCTTTCTGGAGTGGAAATGTGTGTAAACCCACCAGCTGGGAACAGGCTCCTGGGCACCTGCCCTCGGTTCTGGTACAGACCTGTGCCAGCAGCTCTTTCAGGTACTTGAAGACTCACCCATTTTGTTTTAGTGCTTTTCTTATTCAGATACAGGAGGGCAGTGAGGTGCAGTGCACAATACTCCCCCAACCCCAAAACATTAGCGCCCATTGCCTAGCAAATTGATCAAATGTAAGCAGAATCTTAAACTGAATTTAAACAGATGAAATGAGCAAAATATCCTGCTCCCTTCTCCTACCAACATTAGATGCTAACATTTAACTCTTGGTCACAATGGCTTTCACAAGGGATGAACTTCATGCATGTCCTACGGGCTGCTGCAGCTCTGAAAGAAAAAAGCTGGGTTTGCATTCCAAATGATGATACATTCACAAATATCTGCCCCACGAGATCTCTTTGGAGAAGCGATGATGACACAATTATTACAAATAATCTCGCTTCATTTGCCAAGCTGATTTCATTCACAGAAATGACTGAGCCATAAACTCAGTGGAGTTTCCATGGGACTTTGAGCTAAAGATAACCAGGAACTCCAAGCAGTGCATCAAACTAGGAGTATGCTGCTAACCCCAAACTGCTGGTGTTGGCTTCCCAGTTGCTCAGTTTGGCTCCTCCTTAATAAATCAGAAATGCTAAATTTAATGCAAGTTCAAAGGGAACAGAGTACTGATACAGAAGCAAGGGCACCACGTAACCTGCTGTACTAATACCAAAGCATTAGCTCAGTCAGTGATCCTTGCATGTAATGTATCTGTCATTTTTGCTCTAACCAAGGGTCTTCCTCAGCATAGGATGTTATGTTGCTCAGACCATTTATCCTGGCTTTTCAATTCAGATGTCAATCTACAACTTGCCTATTTATTCTGTTTTCCCTTGGAATTCAAAATTAAAGGACATTAAAGGACAAGTATAAATGAGCACTGTTTCAGTGAAATCTCCAGTCATTGTAACAGAGCAAATCTACTACACAGCTCTGATCAGAAAGGCAGCAACTCTAATCCTCCTCTTCACTCAACCCTTGCTCTCTCCCAACTGTTGCAAGCTTGACAGTATCTGCTGCCACCGGTCTGAGAGTAGTTTTATTCTTTTCTCTGCTTAGACTCTGTTTTTATGATATTTTATGACCATTCACACCCTGTCAACAACCACCTGCATTTCAGTATTGGACCTGGAACGTGAACTGGAAGGAAGATCATGTCTGTGCTTCTCTCCTGCTGCAGATTGTGCCTCTTGTAGACCAGCTCTGCCGAAGGAAGCAGGGGGTGTCCCTTGAGTCAAAGCCAAGTGACAAAGAAGGACTGGGGCTATGCAAAGCCCTCCAAATGTTTTCCACTAAAAATGCCTGGTGATACGCAGCCAAGTCCAGAATGGTGAAGTAACATTGCGTGCTTCAAGCATGAAGGAATAATGTGAAAAGTCTTTCAGCAGGGAATTGTCTAAGACATAACAAGGGGCTGCCAAAGAATTCAGGTTCCTAATGGTCCTACCACTTCATGACAGTGACATCTTGAATGAATGTCTGTATTTGATTAAATCATACTGTAACCAGTGTGCTTTAAGGCACTTTAAGACAATTGATCTCTATATTTGCAAGTACTCCAAGCAAGACCATATATGACAATGGGTAGCCTGCTACAGAGAGCAAGTTGTCTGCACTCCAGCCTCAAGAGCTTTGGATCTGTTAAAATACCATGGAATGTATGTTAATATATCCATGGAAAAGGGCCATCATACTGACTATTACCCTTGCTGTTTCATTGCCAGGCTCTTTCAGAGCCAAGGAAGGACATTTCTTTGAGCATTTGTATTTCACTGTGCCTTCACTCCCATCAAGCCACCCGTAACACATATTGCAGTCTGTTGCAGGCTTCTTTATACCCTGAGGGAAGAGAGAGGTGTGAGCTGTTCAGATCCAAAACCTCACATAAACATGATGCAGCCTTTTAACTCTGCTTTTGTTGTAACTCAGTTCTCAAACTCACCTTCCTGCAAACCTGAGAGAGTCAGGACGTGATACACCCAACGTGCCTGGAGCCCTCTGGCTCAGCCACAGCCCTGTTGTCAAACTCTCATGCTCATGCTGTGCCTCAAGTTTTACAGCGGTAATTACATATAAGATCTATGCATGACCAGAAGCTTTGTTAGGCTTTGTGGTTTTGAGCTTGTTTTAGTTACACTATTAACTAATTTGCTTTAACTTCAGTCTTGCTTAACTTCATGCAAATGCAGATTGTCTCCCACCCAAAATCATGCTCTACACAGAGAAGGATTAGCAAACTTAAGTAATCATTGTACAACTAACCCCATGAGTCAACAAGAGTGCAACTTACGAGCTACTCTGGGGTTGAACCACGGACGAGAAGTAATTCTGAATGAACCAAAAACTCTGGATAAGGAAATTGCTATCATCAACATCATACTCCTGCTGCAAAGAGCAGATGATACTGGCAGCTCACCCTTCTAATGCATCAGAGAGTGGGAACATGACACTGGAAGAAAGGACAGATAATTGTGTACATGGTTTTCTCGTGTTAGTAATGACCCTTAACAGAAATTTGGTGCTGTGGATTATTATTATAACTTGTCTAATAACAAGCTGTTGTTGCATTTTGATTGAACCACGAAGACATTAATTAGAATAAATATAAATTTTGATTATTGCATTCTCCAATTAGATACCTTGCTTTTGGTTTCCATTTTGTATGAAAACATTTGAAATTCTGTATATAAAATAAGCATACATATACATATTCTTAAAGTGATTTACAGAAGACTTGTATTTAACAGCAGTGCAGCTGTGGAAACTATCATAAGGTTGAGTCATGAATCTAAAGTAAATTAGACTGACTCCGTTGCTGGAAGATCTTTACACTGGTATGAAATCAGTAGATAAATGGCATGAAATATCTGTGAAAGTGGTCCTCTGAATCCCAAAGTTATATATTTTTCTAAACTGACTATCAGAAATTATATTCTTTCCATGACTTAAAAAATATTTAACTTTAATTTGTGCTACCAAGACCATTTCTCCTTCTTAAGAGAGATGATCCAGCATGAATCAGAAGACAAGAGCTCCTTTTATAGCAAAAAGGGACCCAATCAATCAGATCTGTGTTGTTCTTAATAACAACAAAGCTCTGAAATCAGTCCTTAACCCACCCAAAATCCCTAAACCAAAACAATCTCTATTCTTTATTTTACTTATAAGAGTCACTACAAAAAGAGCTGCTAGTTAAATGAAAATCTTATGAAGATTTACAGTGCTGACCCTTTCAATGCTCTTAATTTTTAGTGTCATATCAATTTCACTCTCATTGTAACTACTATCATCAAAGATAATCACTCTTTATAATCAGTCAAAAAAGACTTCTGAGGATTGCCAGCAAAGAACAGTTAAGGGAAAACTTTCCCAATTAATAGACTATTTTCCTTTTCCTCCTGAAGATAGGTTATAAAATCTCCTTAAAAGTAGATTACAGTTAAAAGACATCTTGGTGAATATGCGACAAATTTCATTTGATAAGGGGTCAATGAGTGTATTTGCAATTCATTATTAGACTTTGCAGCACAGGGCTGGTGGTCAGCCCCTAGCTCTTGCCACATTCATCCCTCCCAAGGTAAAATCAAATTCTTCAGCTCCCCTGCTGTTTCATATCGTTCAGAGGGCTAGATCACAACAGTACAATCCCCTGCAGATTTGTTCTAGGACACCTTTTGCCCCAGTGAGTGATTACTAGAAGTACTACAGAGATACTCTGCTGAAGGATTTATTCAGGCTTGCAAAGTGTGCCCATTTTACCAACACTTTAATCACCAATTAGTACACATGCTGCTATTAGCTCACCACAACTTTATCTATGGTGAATAAAAGCCACCAGCTTGCTTCTGCTTTAGGAAAGGCGATGGAAATGAGGAGCAGAGTGCTGGCTGAGTTAAACAGTAGCTCTGTTTTTACGAAGATAACCATGTCACAGGTTAGACACAAAGCAGCAGGCATTCCTGGTTTTCAGGGACTGGACGAATTGCTTCAAAATGCTTCAAGGTCAATTTTTTTTTAAAATACATTCCAGCCAAGCTCAAGATTTAGCATGTCTTTTATCCTGTACTGCAGACAATTATGGAGTAATGCCAAAGCAATGCTATATGCAGGCATAATGGCGAGCTGAAATCCTAAACCTCTGCAGGTGATTTAACAATATATGGCACAGCTGGTTTTGTTGCACCTTCTTTCTCTGTGCATTGGCTGATTCCTGTTTTATTTATATCTTGGTCACTATTTCACCTGTGTTTTCAAGCACACATCTGATTTCCTGCTTGCAGGCAGATATCATCATTTCTTATGCATTTTTTTCTCCAAGGTAGGGGAATCATTCCTCCGTTGACTAATTAATAAAATTCAGCTCCACATAGAAATTTAATGTCCTGTCTAGCAATGTGTAATCAGCATCATCATCTTCAAATTTATAATAGCTAACCAGTGCCCTGAGCAATTCTTATTTCTGCCACCTTCACTTTAACTGGGATAAGCACCAGCTATTCTTGAAAAAGCTGCAAGAAGCCATCAAAATATGTACCTTATGCACTGTGGAGGTTTCTTCATACCTCCCTGCCAATTAGTGGCTGGTTCTGAAGCATGAAGGTTTATAATTCTTGTTTTTTTTTTCTCTTTATCCTTCCTAGTACAACTGCGGATATTCTCATTAGCCGGTTTCCTATTAGTTCCATACCTTGAGGCCACAAGCAGCATAGGTTCATTATCTGGCATTACTTTTAATTCTGATTGTTCAGTGCTTGAAAAAAATGAATAGTAAAAACTTCTAAATGCCTTAATGACACGAGATTCTCTAAGGGTGCTTCTAATGGGAAGCAAAGCCACTTTTTTTTTTTTCACAAAGAATAAAGTACCAGTGGCAGATAAAGCTTACCATGACCAATAATTGTTCCTTACAAGCCACAGACACGCTTTTATGTTCCTAAGTTTTTTGCTAAACATTTGTTATGTGGATACGACTTCTCATCCTACTCTTTGCTGAAGATATTTCAAAAACATGTAAAGCCCTAACAGCTTTAGTTTCTTCTTCTTTTCTCTATTTTTGCAAGCAAAGCAGCAATTTAAGTCCACATAACAGACCCAACAGATTTGCATTAAAAACATGTGACTTGAAAACAAAAACAAGGAGACTTTTGACAAGCTCACTCTACAAACTGATGAATATAGTGTACCTAACTGTGATGAAATATTTAATACTTCAGACTATTTGCAGTTCACTTATAAAAAGCCACTGACAACTCTGAGGAAACTGTGAAAAACATACTAAAGAATTCTGCTGATGAAATACATTTTTAAAGGGAAGAGTCATTCTTATATTTTCATAACTAACACGGTTAGCATTAAGAAACTGCTATTGTGACTTTGACAATAGCCTCCTGTGGATTCGTCCTTACCTGCATTCATAGCTATGTGCTTATGACTGTGCAAGCCCAAGTACTACACAAGGAACAAAGAATTACAGATGTCTGAGCATGAAGTTGTAGAGCAGTTGGTGTAGACCAGGTCTACAAAGACTATTTTTTTTCAGAAGCTTATGCCAACGAGAGTATCTTTATCTTGAATATACCCAAACACAAAGATTCCTCTTAGTGTGATAACTCCATATGAAAGTACTGATATGATACTAGGGAGGAAGCTGGAAATGGCATAGGCAGAAAGGAAAGACTCAGGAAACATAGAGAAAAGAAAGCTCTCCCTTGGTTAATATCCCAAGTGAAGAAGCACAGTCAACATGTTTTGGAAAAGCAAGGGTAGAAAGGGAGCGCAAATGAGATGTAGCACCGCAAGGACAAGGATTACACCCAATGATGGTTCAGGAGAGACAGGGGTTGGCATCCTCTCTAACGGAGGTGTGTACTGTGCAGGCCCCTATAGCTTGCTTTGCTCCCCAGAATAAATTTGCAGCCAGTGAGGAACATGCTACATCCTCACACAGGCCTGATTTAGGTCCCTCTTGCTTTGACAGAGCATTTAGGGAACTTCAGGAAACTAGCCCAAATGCAAATGTCCGTATTATTGCTTTTAAAAATCAGATGATGTAAATTCTGCTAACAAGTCTTAAACAAATGGCTCAGTGGTATAGTTATTTTGAAAACAGATGCCTGAGAAGTTGTTGGAAATAAAGCATGGACAATTGGAAACTAGGAACACTTTTTAGGAAATGTCAATTAAACTTTAAGCATGCAATCAGCTGCTAAGAGTATAAACCACGATCAAATGATTTGCAGATTTTTATCCCACTTACCATTACTGACCTGGACATACAACCCAGATATAATGATTTGACTACTGGTAATCCATCAGTGCCTTCAAAAAGTTAATCTGATTTACTTTGTCACACGTCTCCTTCCATCAGAGTTAAAACTTATGGCTGTGTACATATTCATAGCAAACTTGTCATCCACAACTACTCAAGAGCTCTATCGAAAGAGCGCATCAAGCCTTTTCTTTAACCCAAATCATTTTATATTCAAAGACTATGAAGAGCTGAAGACAGAGGTAACTTCTGGAAAGTGGCAGGGAAGAAAGCTTGTGTCCCAACAGGACCCAGATGAAGTGATGCTTGCAGTCCAGATGATCAGGGAGAAGATTGATCTGTCGGCTCAACAATCTGTCACCAGACAGACCATAATTACTTCCAACCACAGGGTTTACATCAGGCAGGCAAACTCATTCAGGCTCTTTACAAAAGGGGGGATCACTAGGGTTTTCTCAAAATCAGGTCAAAGTGCTTTGCTTTTACTCAAGCCTCTTATATGGCTTGTTCTCCCTCAAGTAAAGTAAAACAGACATTGAGCACAGGACGCTTGTTCATCTGGGGTTGGAAATTTCACACTGGCTTTTTAGGGATTCTGAAATTGCCTTATTTTTTGGGTAAAAAACAAACAAACAAACAAAAAGAAAAAACAACCAAACATTTAAATGTACATCAACATTTCATCAAACTATCTGTGCTATAGAACATACATCCTTACAGAAGGATGACCAGGAAACTTCATCTTTCGGGTTGTAAAGTTATCTTATTTACAACAGCAACTTCCCAGATCAAAGATTAGTACTGGGGAGGAGAATGTCATATTAAAGAAATAGTTTTATTCATATTTATATAATGCAATTACACAACTATACAAAAGCATAAAATAAAGCAACAGTGAAGAATTAACACATCTCAACAATATTAAGTTACTGAAATAACAAGAAAAAATCTATCAGTACAATTTTTCAAAAAGGTCTGTACCTTTTAGCAATGCACACTTCAGCGCAAGCACAGAAACATCCTTGATTATAAAATAAGAGATGGATTCCCAGAAACACAAGAAAATGTTAAGAACGCTTGTGAGTACTCATTTATACGATGAATCAAACTAGGAGATTTAATACTTTCACAGGATCAGTTACATGACTGTTGAAATTCAGCTGCTATAAATGCTCCATGCTTGAAAATCATTATTTGTCCTCCTGATTTCTATATTTAGCAATGACAATTTCTCAAGCTGGTAAGGAGTTATTTACCTATATATGCCGCACTTCAGAATGGCTTGGCTCCTACCCCTTACTACAGAAAAAAAAAAAACAAAAGAGGCCTTATTTCTTGGGCCTGATGGAAATATAAGAGATCCAGTATCTGGCAGCAAACAAGTCAGCAGTGAGTCTTCTGTCTTTCAGCCAGTTTTCAGAGAGACTGACAAAGTTGGATCCTCTTCATTTTATCAGGAGCTTCTTGACTTGAAAATAGCCATTTCTCTCTGGAAATTGCTAGTGTCATTCTCAGGGTCTATTCACATTACCTTTAGAGCCTCCCCATTCCAGTAACTCTGTTTTTTTTGAAAAGTCACAGATACAAAATTGTGTCAAACCAGTAGATGTGAAACCACACCCCTCTGACACAGCTTAGGTCAGGTACTGTCTCTGTCATCCTAGAAAATCCTCATGAAACAATAAACTAAGGAAAGCAAGATTACAAAAAAAAAAAATAAAAAAAAAATTAGAAAGGACAAGAAACTGTCAGCCACAAATTCAGTTAGGTATATTCAAAGAGGCACAGATAATGTTGGTTTGCAGTTGGTGGCTTACTGATATCAACTTTCTAAGCATCACACAGAGTAAAACCCCTTCCATGTGCCTACCCTGGATATAACATCAATGGAAAGTCGTCACTGCCTTTGAAAATTCACCTTACTATGCTGTTCGTTTTATTACACATTTCATTGCTCAGACACCCACGTCCAGGCTGAACAGTATGTTCAGAACAAACCATTAATCACCAGATTAAATAAAAGAATATGGAAGACAAGACCAGAAGGACTTTAAGAAGTTTTGTCCATCTCATGGCCTCAAAGCTGGCTCACCAATACTTAAATCATTCCCAACAGATATTCTTTTTCCTACTCTTACCCAGCTACTGAAGATGTTTCATGACTTTTTATGTTTCCTTACTTCTTTGCTTTGCTATCCTTACTGCTACAAAGTTTCCTATAAAGTTTGGCCTAAATCTCTCTCATTACCATGAAACTTATTGAAAAAAAATGAGCCTGGCTTTTTCTTTTGATCACAAGTCCAGGGAAACGGTGTCATGTAAAAAACTGATGTAAGAAAATCCTTTGGAAGCCTCCAGTCTGAATATCAAGTAAAGGAGAAGAGCAGGAGCGATATGAGTGTTCAGGCAGCACACGCCTGCAGAAGGGGCAGCAGCATCACCATCTGCTGGAAGGAGCGAATTTAGCTAACGTACCAGTTGCCACCAAAGGAGGAGTGAGAAATGCCTTTGGCAGATACACAGCATAATGAGAGGAACACGGAGAAGTCGTACACTGCCCAGTTCACAAGAAGCAGAAAGTTTAATGGCTTTCACAGACCACAGAATAAATCCACATGGATAGTCTTAATTCAGGGTAATTTCAGATGTTTTGTATTTTCTGTATCAACCATCATTTAGATAATAAACCCAACCTTTTTAAAATTCACCTCCCTCCTGTAAGAGGCCTGCTATTGTGGAGGACTCTCCTCAAGCAGACCCGGTGCAGGCCCCCCCATCGGTGTGACGGAGGGTCAGCTCGGAGGGATCAGGACAGCAGGCATGCATGCACTTCACTATCTGCCCATCAGTTTGGGGTGAACAAGAGCAATGGGAGTGTGAAAGGCTGATAATCGCCTGGGGAACAGATTGGGTTCCTGCTGAGGAAGAATTTAGCACTTCTCTGCAGGCACCGCCTGGTCAGATGGTGCTCCTACTCGCAGCAGCTCTGTGTGTGTGTGGCACAACAGATAACTTTCACAGTATTTCCCTGATATCTGTTCTCCTCCTCATGACTGCTGTAGTAGCTCCAGGGATTCTGTGAGGTGGGGAACGGGAAGCCTTCCACACTGTTGGAATCGGGACACCCTATGGGGGAGCCAGGGAGGTGCCTCCAGGGCAGCTGCAGGAGCATGAAGGAGTGCAGTGCTCTCCAGAAGGACTCATGCCACCGCTGAGCACCACTCAGCACTTTCGGTGCTGAGGCCTTCTGAGGACTCACACTGAAACCAAGTTTCAAGTTTCTGCATGCTGATTTCACAGCCTGTGGTATCACTGGTGGTGGTGAGAGCCCAGTCTCCACAAGGGGCTACGGAGGGTTAGCACAGCAATTAACCTCACCTTTCGTCACTGATGAATGGTGTTCTGAGGTGTTGTAAGAGGAGAGTGCACAGATGGAGAACAGCAACAGCTATCGGGGATCCAGCAGCCACTTTTTGTTGGCTCTAGCAGTAAAAAAGGCTGGGAACTGAGGCTGAGAGAAGGATGCGATCACCAAAAATTCATTCCTGCTGCACTGCTCTCCCCTCATCTCCCTTCAGTACCAACAAACCTTTCCAAAGCTGTGGCTGCCCAAGCCCCTACACCAAGCCCCAGTAAAAGCCAGACATGAAGGCATATTTAATTTATCCCACATGTACAAACGAAGTGGCAACAAGGCCCTCTGGCTCCTGTCAAGACATGGAGGATCGTTCCTGGTTAGCTTGCTAATGAGCAGCATGGAGAAGTCACCAACAAAGATTTTAGAGCAAAGCAACTACTGTGTGATAGCTCTCTTTGGGGCAAAATAAAGCAACACATCTGTCTTTGTGTCACAGGAGATGGCCCCTGGGTCTCCTTCGCACTTTGCCCACACAGTAGCTCTTCTCCCACGTCCCTGGCCCAGTGCCACCATCACAGTCCCATGGAGCTCCCAGTTCAGCAAGTCACCTACACATGCTCTTCTGATGACACCCTTCCTATCACAGCCCTAATCCCGGCAGAGTGTGTGTCAGTGAGTTAATTCCAGTCCCTCACACCTAACTGTAACACTCCATTTACCAAGTTTTTGTGGTATTCAATAGCGGCAGCTATCTGCGGCCCACACTCTGCAGTCTGCTGAAAGCTGGCTTTGCACTACACCACCAGAGCCTTCACCAGAATCTAATATTGGAGCTATTTTTAAGACATTTGTGTTTTTCTTTTGCTGTAAGAAAAGACCAAAACCTTAACACTTAATGCCTCCTCGGAGCTCACAAGGCTGAACAGTGAAAATGATTATCATCATGTGCCTGAAATTGCTACATTTTATTAAAGCTGGCATGTCACATCCAAAGATTCTGCAGCAAGCAGGCTGCCTCGTGGATGTTATTACTGTGGAATTGCAAGTGCGAGCGTGGCACCACTCTGCAAGCTGCTAGGAAGGCTGATCAGATTTCAAATCTAATAAAAGATTGGATACTGAACCCCTCCTAGCCTGTACTGCTAATTGCAAAAAGCACCAATCTGCTGATTTCAAATGCTTCTGAAGCAAATGCCCTAGCTCACAGTCCCCAGAACTTTATAAACAACATGAAATAAATTCCTACTTATAGTAAACAATGTCATCATCACCCTGTCATGCTTGATTACTGTCCAAAAAATAATGGTTAAGCATGGCAAAATGTATCCCTGTGCCATCTTCTTTTTAGGTGATACACCTACGTCTGTATTTTCAGCCTCTGGTGGTGTTACCCTTCTGCAGCCTGTATGGTCATGGTCTCCTGGGTCAAACTGGACCCAACAGGTGCTCTGAGAGTGGAGATGACATTTTGTCAGTGCATCACTAACACCATGATTTACAATGGTGCCTCCTTCCTGTGGCAGCGTTTTGCTGCCAGCTAGCCCCATGAATAGCGTAAGTTCCCTCAGGTTTTATGCCTTGTGGTAGATCGATGCTGGTGTCTAAGATGATGGAAATACAGAAAAATTGCCTTGTTACAATATCTCAAACTCCCTCTGCTTTGTGCCCTTCCAGCTTTTGATTCAATTGCCCATCATGCAGATTTTCCATTGTCTAGTAAGTCATGAATGCATAGTGCATGCTTCTGTCTCTTCTTTTTGTTCTGTCATTTCTTATCCTTATCTCACTTGAAAGAACTTCATCATCTTCATGATGCTTATCTTACTGCCAAGGTCGGAGCTGGTCAATGAATTTATATATATATATGAATATATATATATATTAGGGGGGATACTCAGCCACAGAGACAAAGACACAAATCAGATGATCATGGAAGAAGGTAGGCTATAAGAAATCATTGTGTGGTGGAAATATATTTGATTTATACCAGGAACCATGTCCTTCCTGTCAAACCTTTTTTTCAGAAAGCAGAACTAACTGATTTGAGTGATGAAGAGCATAAGGCTCCCTTCCAAAAGTTGCCACTATATTTCTTTAATATAGAGGTTTGGGTGTATTTAGAAACGTCTTCCAGAGTAACACTTTGTATTTAAGTGAGGATCTCCAGAGAGTGTTAATTCTGAAAGCAAATATGATATTACAAGGGAAGCTACTTGTAATTCACAACAGCAACTGAACTATCATCATCTTCTTCTCTGAGTATTTACAGTTGCAGAATAATAGCAGTGCAGGAACATGCCTAGAAATAAGTCAGCATTCAGGCCTGTACCTTCTGTTGTTCTGCACCCTGGAAAGTCACTTAAAACAATGAAAAATGGGTATTTATCATCGTAACTCCAAGTGAAGAGCATGCTGTGTTCATTTCATGAAGGCGTGACTACAAACAGCTCAGTTCTGTGGCAAGCCAGGCTTAAAGTGCTTATTCATTTAGGACACAGAAAGCTGATGCCAGTATTCTCAGCGTGTTCTTTTGTGGTAAAAAGCCAAGCAGACATCTTTGTCTGAAAGTAACACACTTGCTATTATTTCCAATAATGAACGTTCAGAACTGTTTTTCTTATTTTGTTCAACTCAGTTATCTAGGTATGACATTAAGTAATGCCAAACAGCAACACTTGTGACAGAAGCACGAATTATAAACAGGTTAAAAAAATAATCTAAGTGATGGAGAAATCTAAGTTTGTGGCTCAGTGAATATGCCATTTAAGATAAGACTTGCAGAGGTATTTATGTGTCTGAATATTCAGACAGACATCAGGATATACAAATGCACTAAACCAAAAATGGCAATCAAGTGCCTAAGACTGTGTTCTGAGGCACCTAATTAACACCCATGAAAGTCTCAATTTTGTATTTTCCTGGCATTTTTACTCACTATCCCTTCAGTTATGTGTTATACTGGACTGCAAAACAGAGACCTCTCCTGGGGAGGTACCAGCAGTTTTCAAATGAATACTCTGCCTTGTTCACAAGGGCTCCCAGTGGTCACCCTAACAGTGACAATACCTTCCAATAATTATGACATGATGATAAATACGGTACCATATAGTCACGTTCTGATTTAAATGATTTTCAGTATGAATCTCTTCTGATATTACTGCCCCTGGGAACAACTGTGTGTTCTTACCCTAATCACACCAAGGAGACAGATAAGTGACTCCAGTGTTCTCACACATCTGGGAAAGATATTTCAAGAGTGGGGAAAAAAAAAAAAAAAAAAAGGACTAAATGATTTATCACCTGGAGAGAAGAGATTTAAAAAACAAAACAAAACAAAAAAAAACAACATGCAGGTGTTTATACATTTAAGTAATATCAAATGTCTGCTACAGAGGAAACGTCTTTACATGTGGTAAGACTGACCCAGACTTTCAGGTGCAGGTCCCTAAAAAATCGACAGATTTCGGCAGTGCTGGATAGCTGAGGTTCCAGCTATTGCAATGGCCATTTATGGGCTGCTCAGTGCTGCTGAGAACTGATTTTTGTAGTCTGGTGTCCATAGATTTAAGGGTCTACCAATGGGATTACAGGTTTCCCAATCATCTTGAAAATTAATAAAACTCCAATAACAAAGCTCTGCCCAAGCAGAGTTTTTACTATGAAGAGGGAGAAATGTCAAAGACTTTGTGATATTCACTTACGGGCTTGGCTTGTGAAGGAATTTCAACAGAAACAATTACAGTACTACCTAAAATGGCATCGAATTTGGGGAAAGTGAAAAATGACCAAGGCCTGCTGTTGTTTGGGAGTGCCAGATGAGTTCCTTGCATTAACATGAGGCAATCAATTGGGTCAACACACAAATGAAGCTTGCAGAGCTGGGGTTTGAATACAGCGCTCAGCATATACCCATGGATTGGCATCCTTGCAGAAGAGGCTGTTTGCATTTTTCATCACTATCTTGCATTCAGACATCAGAGCAAGCAACTAAGTTTGACACAGTAAATCATCTGAATTCGAGCTATGTAATTGCTTCTGATTTTACATGGAAAAAAACTTGGATAATGTTGAGAAGGTTATCAGAGACATTTGAATAATGTTGTATTAAAACAAGTCAAGCTCATGAGCAACAGAAAACACAACACTAGGAAAAAGCATGATGTGTAATAGTGTCAGGAGGTACCTCTTCACCAGAGAGTTCACCGTGTCCCATTTGATTCAGAAGCCATTACCCTGCATCTGTATGTTAACGAAGCAGCTGTTCCACTGCTAATTGCTCTTCCGACAAATTGCTTTTTTCCAATTAAGATTTTATTATAGGATTTATCATCTCAAACAGAAATAGATGTGTTTCAATTTTAGAAAGACAACAGAATGGTGCAATTATCCCCCAGTCTTCCAGCAGGGCATAAATCAGAATCCATAATGTCAAGGTTTTACAAGTTCTTTGGAAGTTGAGCAGGCATCTAGGTATACACTTCTGTCAATGTCTGCCTCCACAAGGATACTCAGATTAGCCTGTTTAAATTGGGTTGCCTCAAGCCAGGCATTTAAGTCTTTATCTAGGCATTTAGATAAATGGCTTGATTTTTCAGAAATGCTGAATGCTTATAGACCCAGACCCTATTGCAGTCTGGCAGTCTCACACATCTGATTCCAAAAGGTGAATTAAAGCAATAATTACCTTTTTCTTAGAAAGTCCTCTACTATAAGGCTGTCTCTCAAAATGGTAACCAGACTTTTACATGGTCTGAAACTGTGTAAATGGAAGTCAGCAACATCTAAGGAATATGGGATCTGAAGAACCTCTTAGTAAGCGTACATCTCAAAGTTCTGCAGTGGTCCAGCATGGCTCAAGTACATTTATCTGTTTCCTGTTTCTCAGCATAGTAACTTTCAGAAAGTAACTGAACACTGAGTTAACTGCAAAACCTGTGTAAGTGTGGTGTCCTCAGATGGAAGATGGAGGCGTTGACAAGCTTCCAGTGTTGCACCAAGATCTCAGTTCATGCAGGTCCTCAGGTCTGCACGTGGAACAGTGCAACAGAGGAACAGCTCCTGTGCTGGGCAAGAATGAGCTTAACTTTGCAGCAATGGAGGAAGCTGTGATACCTGGGACTGGGGGTGTTGAAGTAAGGAGGAGAGTAAAGCGTTATTCGGAAAAAATAAAAATAATAAAAAAATTAAGATCTCTGCAGCTGCATAGACTCAGACACATGTACATTTCTAGAGGATAACATTTCTAAGACACTGTATTTGTTTCAGGAAGACAAGAGGGGAAAAATTCTGACATCTATTTTTTGTATTTCTTCTTCGAAGAAACTGTGCTTTATAAACATCTCCCGAACTCAAAGAGATGTCATAGAAAATTCATGCAATGCAGAGGTGTGATCCCAAGTTTTATGAACTTAAGTACTGGACTACATACATCTTACAAAATACTGCTACCAAGACCCTAAAGCTGTGTGCACTCACTGGACTGGATGAATAATGTTATTTTCTCTTCAGAGGAAAGCCAAATGGTTACCACAAAAATAAAGTATTTATCATCCTTGCAGAAAGATCTGAACACCAATTTCCTGTTCAGAAATAGGATGCACAGGCAAACCAAAAGAGTTTCAAGGGCACAGCTGCTTCATCCTACTGTTAACAGTAAATGTCTCTGTGAGAAGCCAAATATCAACCAGCAATACTACAAGAACTAAAAGGCTACAAATGCAACAAGGATGGTCAGTGAGAGACAGCTGCCCCTCTACTGCCTGTGCTTAGGAAGGATTAAGGGTAAATTTATTTTCAAATTACTTATTTTTGTTGGTGTTCTGTATATGAACATAGAAGATGTTTAATTTTTTCATATTTCAAAACAGTGGATTTTCTAAAAAGATTTCAGGGGCTTTTTAGACAGCTCGAAACAACTCTGACAGCAAATTTATAACTGGAGAAATGTAACTACTTTAAATACAAACATGGTAATAACCATCCATCTATCAAGCACCAGATTAGAGTAATGGATTGCAGAGAAGAGCCACTTTAGTTAATCAGGTTGGACTGGGTAATATTTTTGTGTTCCATAAATAATTTCTAACAGGAACTTTACTGTTAGAGACCACTTTGAGCAAACGGTGAAAATAAGTCTGTCCTTTGCTTTGTCAGAAAGTATCAAAGGAAAAGACACACTGATGGATACCTCTGCCCTTTGAAGCAAACTATTAGAAAATCTTGTAAAAGATGACCTGCACCAGTACCAAGGAAGACCTAGGAGCTACAAAATCACACACTGACTGTCTGAAGTAACAAGGCTAAAAGGGGCAAGTCACAGAAATGCAAATCTGGTTATTTTCTTCAACTTAAAAGGAAAAAAAAACAATCAATCAGTCAATCAAACAAACAAACAAAAACATAGAAAACCACTAAAACTTTCAAGGTCTCAGGCAGAACCAATGACTTGCGAACACAGCATTCACTAAGGCACTTTGCTGAATGTTATACTAGGGGTATGATTAAAGGGTATGATTTAAGTGGTCATGTAAGAAAAGCATGGGTATTTTTATGTACTGTTTTTTACCAAAATTGCCTATAATACATCATATTAAGCTGAAGTATGGCAAGGCCAACAAAATTTATAGAGACTAAGGAAAGTAAGTTTCCCTAATTATGTAAAATCTTGAATTCCCTAGGAACATTATTATGGGCTACCCTTAGGAAATGTATCAATAATATAATAACAGCAATAAGTTAAAATGATGAATCCATTTATGGCACAAGAATCTGAAAAGCTTAGAAAGACTTCGCAGTCCTGATGCCTTCAAGCTCCCCATGCCCTTCAGGAAGATGAGAGCCCTTCAGGAATGTGTGTTGCGATGATCAGAAACTCAATGTCATCCAGTGAGATGCGTGCTGCCAAAGAGGCATTCCCCTGATGGATAGGTGGTGCAGCGTTGAAGGCAGTAGGCAATTAGTAAACAGCACATCATGCAAGACAAAATTCTGTCTGAAGTGATCTGGCAAATTTCTGCTGTTACGGAAAGTGGTAATGGAATGTAATGGCCACATATATCAGATGAGGTCTCAGTCATTAAGATCTCACCCAAGAGAAGAAAACACAATAAAATGGGCAGTCTTTAATCCACGTAACAGGAAAGGATAAACATTGAGGTGATTCTGCCAAGATTTACATCCGTGGTTCCAGGAAATCAAGGTATTTTTGGCTTGATGCGTAAGGTTAATAATCAATCTCATCTAGCTACTCACGTATCTTTCATCCTGAAATATTCTGTAGCACTTAAAAATAATATACAAATCGAGATTTCTATTCATAGGAACATTCACTTCTACTCTTCACACTTAAAGAGCTCATAGTACATGCTAAGAAGTAATGGATAGAGGCAACTTGATGTTTTATGGCCAATGCATATCATTTTATGGTACCCTTAATGTTAAATAACCATACAGTCATCCAAGCTCCTCCACCAAGAACAACTCAGTCTGGCTCTTGGGTCTCTGTAGCTTTCTTTCTCTTGCTTGGAGTGCAGGCCATAATCAAAATGGAGATACACTGAGAATAGGCACAGGATGAAAAGACAATCTGATACACAGCAGGGTGAACACATCCCTGTCAACTGTTACTAAATACTTCAGTATTAGTCACTGCCTTGGGAACACAATGGCTACTCTGATAGATCTATAATGAATGCAACTGAGGTTGCACGGAAGGCCATGCTGTAAGGTTGCATCTTCCAAAAATTAAAATGGATTAAATAAAAAATCTCTTCCATGTAATTGGTTCCTATTTCATGAACTGTAGTTTTTGTGAACTAGCCACAAGGACTTCTAAATATCTGTAATATCTATGGCCAAAACCAATAAGAATGTATGATTTTCACAAGAAACAATGAGCCTCACCTTTCAACGTACATGCATTTTTAATTAATGTAACCCATATTTTGCCCTTCATTAACCTTCATTATTCAGTTTCTTTGCTTAGCTGAGTATTATCTCCTCTCTATCACTGTTAAGAAAATAACAATATTATTTGAGAGAACTGAGTGGTTCATTGAGTAGTATTATTCTCCCAAGAATGCCCAGTACTGGATGCTTCCTACGGAGGTGCACTGTAAGTATCATCTGTAGAAGACTATACTCCATGGAGGAAAACAGACTTTTTAACTCTATCATAAGCATACAATTCTTTTCTCTTTCTCCCCAAAGAATAAAATCTGATATCACTTACCTTTTTTATCCTCCCAATTGTAACTGTTACTGTAATATATATATTTAATATATATAATATATATGTATAATATATGTATTTCCCCCTGAAATAGTTCTACTTCACATCACCAGAATTTCTGAACACAGCTCTGGGAAGCTCTAGTACTATCACTCTGCCTGAATGAAGATAAAACCCTCAGGAACCTAAAAGGAAACCATATCTTTTAAACCGTACTCTGTCAAGCCTATCAACTTCCCAACATGAGAAGAAAAGGGCAGCTTGTTATTTAGTAGTTGGAAAAGCAAGTGACTGCGGTTCATGGATCTGACCAAGAGTCACTGCTGCTTAAAAATAAAACTGTGAGACTCTAAGTGATTAAGGTGTTTTTTTTTTTTCTTTTTTTTTTTTTTTTTTTTTTTTTTTTTTTTTTTTTTTTTTTTTTCATAAGCTCAAATTCAAAAAACTATGTTTAACTTCCAGACTGATAAATTTGACTAAAAGCAGAAAATACCTAGAAAACTACACCTTGAAGACACAGGTTGACATCTCCAGCAAAGAGGATAGACAAGCAATCATCTTTCCCCCAAATTATATTATTTTCATCAGTGAAAGAAAATAAATGTGGGCCTCATAATGCAACTTTGTATCTAGAGTAACTTCCTGGGAAGTCAGCAGAATTTTTGTTACTGAATTTGTTACAGAAAGCTCAACCTGAAGAGCAATCTTGATGAAGTTATTAATAGCTACAAGAGTAAGTTAAGTGAAATAAGCACTTTTATATAAGAAATGTGCCCATACTCATACTAAGCAGAAACTATTTGTTCAGTGTATCACCAGGAATGATAGTTAGCACTTCTGAACAGATCATCTCTAAGTATCTTTACAGGAAAATTAAAGGAGGTTACTGGACCTGGGAAGACACATTCCTCCTGCAGGTCCCAAGGTGTTTTGGAGATGTGTCACTATGTATCCTGCTTGTGCTTATACTCTATCCAGCTTGACAAAGACTGGTTTGGGTACATTGCTTAAATTTAATCAGCAGAATCATCTTCAGCAGCAGTAATTAGCAGATCTAAGGACACAAGTAATGATCTTTTCTAAATCTAGCAGAAAGAAATAAAAAAAAAAGAAGCCATATAAACAGCAGAAGATCACATACTCAGTTTCTAATGCTACTGTAAGACAATTCAACTTCCAAATTCAAATATATTGTGAAGAATTTGCCAGGTGTGGATGGACTAATGGTGTGTTAATTATGAATTACTTTGAATGAAGTAGCTAGCCATTCTACCTCTTCCTGACTTCATGGTGAAGGCTGTACCTGAGACCTTTCTCCCCTCTGCTGGCTCACCATGAGAGAAGGGCGGAGAAGCTGAACACCTCTGTGTGCTGCTTCCTTTTGAGAAAGCAAAGCAAGTCCTGTCCATCCCTGCACTTACTCCTGAACCTGATGGCTGCTCTTCAGAGACTAAATCAAATGCCACAGCCAATCCATCATTTCACTGCAACAGGAGTTTCCCTGAGAAGCACACACAGAAGCCTCAGATAAAATAGTTGCCTGATTACACTTCTGAGAAAACCCCATTTCTTTTTTTTTTTCCTTTTAAGCAAAAGTGCTCTGTAGTATGAAAACCTGACAAATGCCACTTGTTGCTGTGTAGGCAGACTTCAGTAAAGCTCTCCTCTTTTGCCAAGGTGCTCTTCCTCCTCCTCGGACAGATCTGTGATTCGCTGGACAGTGAACCATTGACTGAAGCACCCAAATGCTATCAGGAAGCCTGTTTTGGAGTAGGTGCGTAGGAGTTCTACACTCCCATTAGCTTCTGTGAGATTGATTTCCTTTACTTATGCTTCCTTGCATGACAAATTGTTCTTGATGCAGAGGCTGATGGAAACATGAATGGCCCCACTGAGGATTCTCTTTATTAAGGACGTATGAGAGGATGCACAACTTGTTTAGCTGAAGGAGAATGACTCAATCCCTTATGACATTAATGTAAAAATCCTTTAAAGTGTAGGTCAGTCCCTTGGTTATTTTAGGGACCCTAACAGCATAATATTGGTTCTTTAAGCTGTAAGCTTTTTTTGTTTGTTTATTTTCTTTCAGAAATGCCCTTTCCTTTAGGAAACTCCACTTACTACTTATTAGGGCTAGATACTACTAAAAGACTGAACTACAGCCATCCTGTGAAACTACCCCACAGCCTTTCAGTATGTGATGAGATATATCAATAACCTTCTGAATGTCCTTAATCTCACGAGTGCCATTATTGCTCTTTGATAGGTTTGAAACAGAAGTATAAAGAAGACAGGACAGCACATTTTACATTCCCCTTTGCATTACACATCACCAAATTTACTTATCAGAAGAATTATGATTGTTCCAAAAAAGAAAAAGTAACCTTGGATGTCTGACTGAACAAAATCTGTGCATTTTCCACCTCTTTAAAGTCAGTCAAGGAGCTTCTCGTATTCGTTCTTTCAGGCTTTAGGCAACTGATATTCAGGAAACCAAAGATTTCATTATGATCTCTTGTATTTTCAGTAATGGTTTGATGGAGATTAACCTCTGGGTTACAGTGAAAGCTCTCATGTCTTCTGTTTGCAATGACTAAAAGAATTATCCAGCTGCATAAGATTATTCCCTTTAATGAAACTGAAAAGGTAACATAAAACTTTTATCTTACAAAGACAGACAATGCCATATATTGTCATGCTGAATTGTGAGACAGACAGAAGGACAGAAAGACAACCACAAGCAAGGTGGAGGCAACCAAACAAATTATTGCAGTTTAAAGACTCATTACTGACCAACAGTAACATACTGAGTGTGTCCATCCCTGCTGCAAGTGCAAAGGAAAGCGGGCAAACTTCAACTACCCTCATGGTGATTTTTGCACTGTAATGAGTCCAGAGCATTCGATGTCGATCACCATGCTCTGCTGATGAGAGTAATTCATTAACCACAGCAGTTGTAGTATTTACATCTGTTGATACCCTCCTCCTATACAGTGCTGGGAAGAGTTGTCAAGGAAGGTATCACTGCAGTGAGGAAGGACAAATGAAACAAAAGACATTTCAGACCAAAAAAAAAAATCAATACACAGGGTGAATAGAGAGGCCAAAGGAAACGGTAATTAGATAACGTGCTATAAATGTACTCTGTATAAGCAGAGGGAGAAAAAAACAACATGCTCGAAAAACTAGTGAAGAGAAGAGGACTCAGAAATGTAATTGAGGTTAACTAGAGGCAGTTCTGTCATTGTGGGAGAGGAAATAATGTCTCTGGACTTGAACTGCCAGTCTCCAAACTGGTCAAAACTAGCTAAATAGAAGTGACTTGTATCACCCATTTTAATTGTGATTTAAATCAGCAAGAGCGAAAAATTCATTTAAATAATCAATTCTAATCTTGTTTTGCAGTAGTATTTTTTATGTATTTCCCTAAAGTGCGTTTCAGTCCAGTGGCTGGTAACCATTAAAATACACTAACTTGTGACTACACTGTAACTACACTAAATTGGGTACATTTTTCTAACCAGGACTGTATGTTAAATCTGCACATATTTTTAGAGAAGTTCCTTGCCTTACTATGCTAGATTTGAGAATTTTATATTTGCTAGATTATTTTTATTACTTCACTTTATATTTTACTCCTGTATAAAGTCGCACTGGGAGGCAAACCAGAATTCAATTACCAAGTCCATAAACAGTATTTGGAAGTTATGCGTTACTTACTGAGAAATGATAGATTAATTGTAGGAAATTTACAATAAAAACTAACTGATTTATTAGATCAATGAAATGTTCGTCAGCAAGCTGAGCTGCTGGTTTCTAGTTACAGTCTGTCTCAAGATTTCAGTTTTTTTTGATCTCAGTCTGTGCCTCTCTAATCTAGTCTGACACTGTTAGACAAAGCCATTTTCTTCCTTTTTATACTTCAAGCCTGTTTCTGCAGAACAGGACACCAAAGTGAACTACCAAGAAAAAACAAAACAAAACAGAATGAAAAAACACAACCAAAACACAACCCTAAGAGAAAACTAAAGTAAAGGCTCAGACTAAAAAGAAATGGTTCCATTCACTGATTTGATGACATCCAGCCATTCAGGGACAGGACCATGAAGGAATTTTTAGCTTTGTCAGAGAGCTATGCTTAGGAACATGAGTCCCTTTGCCACATGTCACAGAATCATCTAGGTTGGAAGAGACCTACAAGATCACCAACCTCTGACCTAACACTAACAAGTCCTCCACTAAACCATATCATTAAGCTCTAAATCTAAATGTCTTTTAAAGTTCTCCAGGGATGGTGACTCAACCACTTCCCCGGGCAGCCCATTCCAATGCCTAAGATGTGTGCTTTGGGGATGGGAGAATGTGATGCTTTGGGGATGGGAGCAGAGTTTTGTGGCTATCCCATTGCCTGGGCAAGAGGCACACGAGAAGTTTTGAACATTTTGGTAGATTTAGCATGGGCTTGCTACCGAATTTATGCAAAAATTATGACACTGACATTGTATCTGTCAGCTTATAAACATCAATGGGTTGCTGTAGGAGACAGAAGAAAATGGCGTTGAGATCAGTGTATAAACAGATTAATTATGAAAGAAATAATGCTCTTCTGTGATTGTGCTGCTATGTGAGGCATCAACAAGTAAATCGGTTTTTAGGCATTTGTAACATAGGGGTGTTAGTGAACTTCACAGAAATTTATTACCGGTCTGACAGGAAGCTGGCTGAATCCATACAGTACCAAATATCAATACATCAGTTTCACAGATTGTGAATAGATTGGGATCATACTGCTCAGAGTGACATGACGTATAAGGCATATTATAGGATTTGCACAAATGTATTCTGGCTTGCACTCAGTGTATCCCAGCTCAGAGCCAGGGGAGGCCAGAAGAAGCATGCCATCTGAGTGGGGTGAGCCCATTTTGGTGCCCTGTGGGCAGGGTGCAGCCAAGGGACCCCCCAGCCTCCTTCCTGGGCAGCAAGGGACTGTGCTCAGGCTGAGTGCATCCTCCTAGCAGCACCAACAGCCCACCGCAGCATTTCAAATGCAAATGTTGTTAATTGTACTTAATGGTGCACCATACTTCTGTTTGAATATTTACCAGTTCAGTTCAAGGTACTTAGTATTTTTATGCCCCTGCCCTGAGCACTGAGCAAATGGAAGCAGCAAAACACGTGAAGGGGCACAGAGGCCACCCGGTCCTGCTTAATGTGTGCTACTGAACGAATGTGACATAATTACTACTACCAAAAGAATTAAGTACTTCATTGTGGGGAAAAAGTATGATAATTCTCATCCACACATTATCTTTATGCCGGAAATTTCAAGTGGTTTTTCTGTGCGTGTGTAAGGTTTTTACTGGATTATGCAATGGGTGAGGATTCAAAACAGCTCAGAAGTCATTAACAAGAGAAGACACAACTGTGCCTTATCTTAAGCTGCTGCAGAGAAAATGACTGACGTGAGGAAAACAACAACATAATAACGGGACGTAAGCAGCTGATGTTTCATGACAGACCAATTCTGCTCCAAATCTGGATCTGTGTTGTAAAAAACAACCAAATCAAATAAAGCACACTTCTCTCACCTCAAAATGAAGATTTCATACAGCTCTCTACTTATTAACATATTAATTGTGTGCAGAACCAATGCAGTCAGAAGGCACAAACAACTGCTGGTGTTTTTGTTTTCTTTTTTTAAAATACAATCGCAGGGTGCAAGGGCTGTTCGGAAAATGCAATGCATTGTGTTCAGCAATGCTACTAACTATAATACTGGAATATCATGACTGTACTCATTCTAAAAGACAGTGGTAATTGCTGCCTCTCTTCCCAAGTGGGACTCGTTGACTTTTTAAATTGTGTCAGATCTAAACTTCTGGAAGGACTGCTGAGCATCAAGTATAAGGCAGCGTGGCTGCTCCATTGCCTCTGTTTTTAGGATCTCTGGTCATCACCATACTTCTTTTCAGCTCAAAATGTGGTCAGATCTGGATAAAATGAAAGGGATCAGTCCTGATAATTTAAAAGTCACTCTCAGAATGGCATTTCTGAGTTTTAATAAAGCTTAAATATTTAGTTACATTTATCTTGAGTTATTAACTATACTTATCAACCATCCATCTGCACATTCTATAGAATACTCTGCATTATTAATGGAACTGAAAATTGCATTTTTAATGTAAAGTACTGGCAATATTGAGCTTTTCCTTGCACTAATTCAGAATAATATATCCAATTATATGCCTGAAAAACAAATGACAGAGCGGTATCAGACAAGAATATTCCTAAGTATGTGTTATTTCCAATTTTTATCAAGCACTTTCCTTTTTTTTTTCCTTTAACTTACAAAGAACTGAGTATATATACATAACACAGCATTTTTTTATTACTGTTTTTCCCCATTTTTGCTATTCAGTCATTAATAATGCAAGAGACGAATTCTATGTTGACCTTATTTAAGACATATAATGCTAACTGAATCAACTGAGTTACACCAATTTGCAGTCAGTAGAGAATTCAGTTTTCAGGAACCATGCTATATTCAACCCACATTTATTGCACACTCTCCTTTTGCAATAATGAAATCAAATTTCTTTCTTCATAAGTACAAACACAGCTGAAGAGCTTTAAAACCCTTAGATCAGAATATACAAATCACTTTCCCACAGAAAGGAGAATTTGTTCTATCTATTGATTTTTCAAACATTCAAAGGGGAGATGCATTAGTCTCTTCTGCTGTTTCTTGTTTCTTATTTTGTATTTAGCTTCAGCCACAAACTGGGACAACCCTGAATAAAGTGATGGTAAGAAACATGATTCCAGTAAGAAAGATTACTCTGCAGTTTTTTGTTTTGGTGGGAAATTGTGTATTCAAACAGAAAGAACAAACCCTCTAATGGTATGAAGTCAAAGTGCAAAGAGAGACCATAAGTTCATTTTTTCCAGCAGATAAGAAAATAAGCAGATAAGAAAAACTTCCTTCTCTTCATCCCATTTTTTTTTGCAGTTGAAAAATATAACTTCAATGGAAAAGACACTGTAAAGACAACTGTAATGGTTTTCCATTCTCTTAAAAAGCTCTCAGATCCTGACCATGTCTTACCCCGTCTTGTTCCTGGAGCCCATCCTAGTGGATGAGATAACCAGCTCGAGGCCACAGGACAGAACTTCTCTTCAAGGAACTGATTTTAGTGTCAACTGATGCAACTGTTGTTGCTCTGGACATGACATTACAGACCTCGGTGGCTGCCTCTGAGAGCCACACACCAGAGTTTGCAGAATAAGTGAATGGGAAGAAAAAAAAAAAAAAAAAAAAAAAAAAAAAAAAAGATTTTGGTGAAAAAGAATTTGAAGATCTTATTGGCATCCTTACTGTAAATACTAAAGGACTAAATGCAGCCTGCATTTCTACCCACTTTTCCAGAACTACAAAAATACTGCTGTGTTGCAGAAACCCTTATGTGGATTAAAAAAAAAAAAAAAAAGAGAGAACACTTCACAACTTTGGGCTTCTAGCAGACATCAGTGAAAGGCTTTTCAGAACAACTTTGAAAAACTCAATGCACATTATCAATTGGACTACCCATTTTATTTGTAGGATGCCACTGGTTTTGGGGACACAGATATACTTTACAAAAGCTACACAGTGCTACTATGCTACTACTACACTGCTAGTATGTACTACACTAACTGTTGGGTTGGGTTTACTGGACTGAAATTCCTGGAGGCATCTTTGTAGCTTTTGTTGAAGAGTGCTACCAAACACTAGGATTATGGAAAACTGAATTCTGGGTTGGGAGGTAGTAGCCTTATATTAAAAAGTAAAGAAAAGAAAAGTAAGACTAAATAAATTTGTGATATGGAAACTTGTAGTAAAGGTACCATGTACCACAGTGGGAAAAGCTATGAACAGCACTTCTGGTTGAGACTACCTTTGAGACAAAACACTTTAGTCAATTTTGAAATAGTCTAATAATGATAGTAGAGAAAATGATGCTGTAGGTGAGAAGACCTTTCTTAAAACAGAGCCCAAAGCAAATATAGAGTAATTCCACAATTTAGCTCTCTTGTTAAAGTACTGTCTCAAAGATGTTACTGTCTTGCAGAGATACCTTTGTTTAAAGAAAAAAAATTGTTTCAACCTATATGTGAAACACATAAGGAATGACTAAAGTGACTTAACATGCAAAATACATTGTCTATCTTGTCTTGTACTAAGGAAGTGACTAGAATCTCTAATGAAGCCAAGCACACCTCTCTCTTTCATATGCTCAAAATGCCCTACTTTCCTAACAGCATTGCCTGCACTAGAAACATCACCCATGCAGAACTGCTCCTCGTACTACACTGCACGCCTTTCCAAAAAAACTTATCTACAGCAGCAGACTCCGGTTTATTCACAGGAGTGTTTTTATTGGATCCTCCTCTCCTTTATCCTCGTACAAACTTGAGTTGAGAATAATGTGCATATGCGCTCTGCTTTCTCTCCAGGAGTTGTTGGTACTTTCTATGTGCCGGCACCTGGGGAATATTTTTTTGAAAGCCTCAGGCAAACTGTCTCTTAGATTTAGACATTCCTTTTATATTGAAGAGCCTGTGCCTCTCCTTGAGCAGTTCAAATGCTGCAGTATAAGGTATGTCTTTTGGGTACTGCCTTGTAGCAGTCAATAAAAGTCAAATCTGAGAACCTTAAGATAAACACAGCAACAAGGATGAAAACAATAATAAACAGGGAAAGGTGTGCGTAGACATTTTAAATATGTATGGCAATGAATCCAGGATATGGTGGCTCTTTCTCCATATAAAAATAACGCGACACTATTCCGAGGTCCTGTTGAACAATGAATTTTACGAAGCTGTTTCTAACAAAATACAACTACAAGTGCTAAAGATTCTTCCCCAGTGACCTTTTGGCACCAGACTGACAGGTTAACTTCAATGTAAAACAATTCATAACTTTCATCTTATGCTACAAAAATCCAGCAGTGAACACACTAAATATATTTTTTTTCTGATAAGATTAAATTAAATACTAGTTTAATATATGAAACAAGATCCAGGCAGGCTACAGTTTATGCAGTGCATCTCATCTGTATCCACACCCTCAGACCTAGTGAACATGTAGCATTGGAATTAAAGTGCCACAAACATGGTTGGCTCTGTAAAAGAAATGACCTATAAAAAGTTTGCTCTCAAAACCCGGATAACCAAAAAGTTATAATATATTAAAAAGGGAAAATAAACAAACAAATAACAACAACAACAAAAAGAACAGTTAATGTATATGCTGTGACATCACTGACTTTTCTGTTGAGTATCATAAAATTGATACTTTTAAAATATGAAATGCCTTATTTTCTCTCATTCAGGGCCAGCCCTAAGTGGTTTGCTCCAGAAATCTGAACTCTATACAGTGTGATGGAAGATTGTCCAAGAAAAAAAAAATATATATGTATGTTTTTATGAAAAGATCCTACAGAAGTAAAATCATAGACTCACTTAGGTTGGAAAAGACATTCAAGTCCAACCCGCAATGTGACCTACCAAGTGTCATCACTAAACCATGTCCCTTAGTGCCACGTTCACAGGTCTCTATAATACCTCCAGGGATGGGGACTCCACCACTTCCCTGGACAGCCTGTTCCAATACTTGACCACCTTCTCCATGCAGAAATTCTTCTTAATATCCAATCTAAACCTCTCCTTGCACACCCAAAAATCTTCTCCTTCTGTTATGAAGAAGAAATGAGACAGAATGGTTTGAAGCCCCATACATTGCCTCTTTTGCAACAAAGCATAGACCATCTGCCTTCTATGTCTGTTAGCACAACTAAGTGAGCAGATCTTTATTTCCAGATTTCCCAGTGGAGAAAAACCTCAAACACAAACTTAATGTGGAGCAAAACAACGCCGGAGAGCTCTTTGTGGCATGTGTGTGCGTGACAAGGTGTCATAATGACAGACTGACGAGCAGGCTCAGCCTCTGCTAACCTCCTTCACCTTGCCACAGAGACATTAATCAGGCTCTGCTCTTCTGCAAGGGTTTCAGGATGTTTTGGTCAATGTCAACGCTGGGAAAATGAGAAGTTTGCCCTTTTATTAAACTTGCCTTGAGAGACATCTTCACCAATTATGTCTAGGGGCCGTTCAGAAAAAAACTCCAACTGTATGCGATTTGTACTGAAGTATTTGACAGGATAAAAAATGACCAATGACTCACAGAGTTCTCCTTCCTGTGTTTTACTGTCTCTTTATATCTTGTTCAAAAGTACTATGCAAACCTGTATTGTTCGTCATTAATCCACCTCCTAACAGGTTACTGTGGAGCTGAGGAAAGCTACTGAGAGTGCTCTGAAGCTGCGCTCCTTGTTCTTTGTAATCCCAGAAGTAATTTTGATCAACTGAAGTAGAATACTGGGACTCAGGTTCAAGATGTTCATTTTAGGTTTTAATACCAGGAAAGAGTTGCTTTCAGAATGCAGAGGCAGCACAGGAGAAAACCACAATGAACAATGAAGTGTTATCAGTACGGCCAACCTGAAGAATACAGGAACTATGAGGTTGCTGGTTGCTCTAACCAGCATGCGATTTGTAAACAAATGTAAGCAATACAACACATGCGGTGGGCTTCTCCTTTTCACTGATTTCTGATTACAGCCCCTGGACCTCACAACATGAAGAAATTAGCAGACATTCCCCATCTCCTTTCTTCAGTCTTCTCCATCTTTAACTTTTTCTGTTCTACAATGGGAACAAACAGAGCCCAGGGCGGATCTGCTTCTCCTGCACTGTCTGCTCTGAATTCATAACGTTGGGGCGCTGGAAGTGAGTGCTACCAAGCTGCTTCTGTTTTGTATGGAAGATTATAAAAGCTTCCTCTCCATCACACACCTTCCCCATCACCAAACCTTCCCATCTATCGCCCATCTCCTGGCCTTTTTCTCCCCACACCTATGCACACAGACGATACTGAGGCACTCGTTGTGTGGTATTTCTGAAAATGTTAAGCCTGATCCAGAAGTCTGAACAACAGCAGTTTGTGCAGTGTTTGGATGTCAGCCCATACCTTATGCCTACACCAACACAGCCTCACTTAGCCAGACTCTGCAATGCTCCCCATGTTGCTAGTTAAGTGCTGACCGGCTGGCTGAGTTTTATCAGCATAACATGATTTAAAACTTTATGGCCTTTGACACACAATTCATATGAGCTATATTAATGGAGTCATGTGGTTACAGCCCAGAAGTTAAGACAGTAAATCACAGAATCATCACAGAATAGCTTAAGTTGGAAGGGATTTTAAAGATCATCTGGTTCTACCCTCTGCCATGGACAGGGAGACCTCCCACCAGAGTAGGTTGCTCAAAGCCCCATCCAGCCTGGCCTTGAGCACCTCCAGTGAGGGGGCATCCACGGGTTCTCTGGGCAACCTATCCCACTGCCTCACCATCCTCCTAACCTCTAATCTGAATCTCCCCTCTTTTAGTTTAAAGCCATTTCCCCTTACCCTATCACTATACCCCCCAACAAAGAGTCCCTCCCCAGCTTTCCTGTAGCCCCCTTTAGGTACTGGCAGGCTGCTGTAACATCACCCCGGAGCCTTTTCTCCAGGCTGAACAACCCCAGCTCTCTCATCCTGTCTTCACAGGAGAGGTGCTCCAGCCCTCTGATCATCCTTGTGGCCCTCCTCTGGACCTGCTCTAACAGACCCACAACCTTCTGGTGCTGGGGGCCCCAGACCTGGACACAGAACTCCAGGTGGGGCCTCACAAGGGCAGAGCAGAGGGGGACAATCACCTCCCTCCACCTTCTGACCACTCCTCTGTTGATGCAGCCCAGGATGCAGTTGGCCTTCTGGGCTGCAAGCACCCACTGCTGGCTCATGTGGAGCTTTTCATCCACCAGAACCCCCAAGTCCTTCTCTGCAGGACTGCTCTCAGTGAGTTCTTCTCCCAGACTGTGCTCATGTCTGGGATTTCCCTCACATAGGTGCAGCATCTTGCACTTGGACTTGTTGAAACTTATTAGGTTCACATGGGCCCAATTTCAAGCTTGTGCCTTTGGACGACATCCCTTCCTTCTGTTGTATTGACTGCACCACTCTGATCAGTGTTATTGGCAGACTTACTGAGGGTGCACTCAATCCCACTGTCTGTGTCATTAATAAAGATATCAAACAGCACCAGTCACAAGATAGACCCTTGAGGGACACCACTCATCACCAGTCTCCACCTGGATATAGAGCTGTTTACTGCAACTCTCTGGATGTAGCCATCCAGCCAACTCCTTATCCATTAAATGCTCCACCCATCAAACCCATCTTTCTCCATTTAAGAGACTGGAGAAGACCACCAGATTGGTCAGGCACGATTTGCCCTCAGTAAAGCAATGCTGGCTGTCTCAGATCACCTCCTTGTCCTACATGTCCCTCGACATTGCTTCCAGGAGGAACTTTTCCATGATTTTGCCTGGCACAGAGGTGAGGCTCACTGGTTGCTGTAGTTTCCTGGGTCCTCCTTTCTAACCTTTTAAAAAATGGGGGTGATATTTCCCTTTTTCCAGTCACCAGGGACTTCACCTGATGGCCAGGACTTCTCAAACAGGATGGAGAGAGGCTTGGCACCTCCAACAGCCAGTTCCCCCAGGACCCTGGGATGCATGGCATCAGGCCCCACAGACCTATAATTGTTCAGCTTCACCAGGTGGTCCTGAACCTACACTTTGCTTACAGTGGGAGGGACTCTGCTCCCAAAGCCTTTGCCTAGAGGTGCTAAATATAACATGCAGTGCTTGTTTTGTTTTTAGAAAACCACAGATATCTGACAAAGCTGAGGATAAGGTACAAGACGATTGCAAGGCAGCACTGTCCTGAGTTTGTAGATAGAGTGTCTCTTTGCACAGAGATTCTCCTTTGTTACACAAGTCCCTGACAAGTCAGGGAATGCAGTTGAGCATCGCCTATTACAACAGGCAAGGGGTTTTACAATTTCTTCTCCAAACGTCCGGCTGCTGCAGGTGTGGAGAGTCTCCACCACCTCGGTCCCTTCTCCTCTTGGCTGCTGCATGTGGCCACCCTGCCCCAGCTCTGCTGCCTGCCCACAATGCTTTCCCTGGGAAGCACTTCAAAACTGCAGAGTGTTGAAGATGGCATGGTCTGTGAGAGACTTCACAGCCAGACTCCTAGAAAAGCCCACACAGCCTATTTATACCGCAACAGCTGCAGCAGAGGCAGAACAGACTGAACACTTGAAGACTCAGGAAAATAACACAGCCTCATTTCAGAAGATCATTATAATACACAAAATGTATAGCTCTTTTGTTCATCCTTAAAGGACAAGCTAAAACTGATCAATCTACTCTTCGCAATGGCTAGAGTATGTTCCTCCTTAACGACTTCTGAATAGTAAGCGCTTGCTGGAGCCCAGAATAACTGTGAAGAAAAAATATTGAGCCCTCGATTTAAAAAATGACTAGCAATTTTATCTGCTTCAATACCCGAGTAGTGTACGTTTGCAGTCGATTAGTCACTGCAGATTACTTTTCAGCCCACGTGGCAACAGTTGTTTTTTTTTTTTTTTCCTACTGAGAACAAGGAAAACCAGGCCAGAATGATGAAATTTGAACCTAATTTTCTGATGTCCCAATAAATATAAAATTGCCTGCTTACCTGTAAAAACTACAGCTACACATCCTAATGCTATTATGATAATAAGGTGTTATTTGGTAATTAAAATTGTACTTTTTCAGTTGTATTAAGATTTGGTTTAAATACACAAAGAAAAAAAAAAGTCACTGATGCCTGGCATTGTATTCCTCGTAGCTTTGATTTCTAATCCTTAAGTAACATCAGAAGAATATTCTTTCTGCAGAAACTGTCTTCTGAAAGGTTATTTAAGTAACAACCGGATTTGCTATGTAAATTAAAACTTGGTAAATCTCAGCATCTTCTTTTTCTGTGTAACCTCTTCAGAAGGATGCACACTCCACTTTACATTTTTCATTAATGCGCCAAATCAGTGGAGGTTGTAAAGGTTAAAGATATTTAATTGTTACTAGGTGACAATCAGTCAAAAATGACATTCTAGCGTGTAGCTGGATGGCAAAGATGTTGCATTTTCAGATTCATCCCCCCCTAATTCTTCCTTTCCCTTCGGAATTTATCGTTAAGCTGCATTTATGTGTATCGCATGACATGTACAGTCAGGAATCAATCTGAAAAGCCAAATCTGAAAGCTTCTTGTCATTTCTCATTTTCAGTGACCAAGTAAGGGAAAAACCTACATGATTTCTTTGGTGGAAAAGACCAGCTTCGCCATTTTCATCATTTATACTATGACAGCTCTCAGAGGCCACAGATGTGGACCAAAATTAATTCTTCCAGACCCAGCATAAGCAAAATATGAAAACAGGCTGGATGCCAAAATACATATATATATGTACGTGTGTATAATTTCCCACCTCTTTTTCATCTCCCTTTACTGAAATTGTTGCAGAGCTGAGGCTGGAAAGGAAAGGGAAAGGAGAGTAAAGGGTCTTCTCATGCTACCTGTCCGGTGGCACCCAGCAGTGATGGGGTGACAGAGCACAGTAGGACAAAAGAGGCAAAGTTGTGTAAATTCCCTCCCTCTCCTTTCCTGTCTTGTCCTGACCTGGAGCCGCATATTTTGCTATGCTCATGGTAAGAGTCCAAACAGCTGTGTTAAAGCACCCAAGCTCTTTCATTAGCACCTTCAAAGAGCCATTCACCCCCTTCTTACTAAAACCATAATGGGAAGAACTGCCCTCTGGAGGGCTTTCTCTCTGTACTTTCATTTCAGAGGGAAACTGGAGAGTTCTTTAAGGCTTTTGGTTTATACAAGCTCTAATCCAACTGGGGCATTGAACAGTATATTAATATTATTTATAATTCAAAATAAGCCTCTATCTTCCTGGAGATGTTAAATGGAGTGGTTCATGAATTTTGAAAGGTATTCAGAAGCTGTGGCATTAACAGATGATGCAAAAATATGAATACAACAGAGCATAATGCAATTTAATATATACTACAGTACAGACTATTTCAGGCACCAATTTAGGCAGCAAGTGGTATCTTTTAATAACCTCACCTCTGCGTTTGATCAAAAAGAGATAAAAAGCACACAGCAAGAACAGAATAGTCTTGAAAGTTGCACAATATATAAAAGGTCACAGAACTGGATGGAAAAAGCTAATTCCACTCGCACGATACTTTAAAATTTGCACTTCACCAGATACTGAGTGATACTGCAATGTCTGCAAAACTCTGTGAGAATGGGAATGAGCTCATGGCCTTGGAGGGCTGGTGGGGCCATGGGCACAGTGCCTTGGGAGTGGGCTGTGAGGCCTGGCTGCCCTCTGCATGAGAGCAGGGGCTGCCTCAGAGGTGGCAGAGCAGCAGCCAGGACCAGAGGCTCAGTCCTGCAGGTTTGGGACCTGAGCAGGCAATGAAAAACCCTTGCTCCTCTCCACGCCCCAAAACAAACTGCTTAATCTTCCTTAACTGGTTGTATCAAATCACAGCAGCTCCTTCCAGCCTTGATACTTACGGCATCATGTGTTGCTTTGGGCTCAGACACCGGGAAGAGAGCAGGCTGTAACAGGGGATCATCACCAAGAGTAAAGCCACGCTTTTTAACACCTTTGAAAGCAATCATAAAAATCTGTAAAGGACTGGAGTCAACAACAGGGATTTCAAATCACCCTACACTGTACCAAGGAGCCCTAAAAGCAGGTGAAGGTCTCAGTGAAGGTGCACGACCAGCGAACCAAACCAGGGCTGGAGCTGTGTCCTACAGCAGGGCCACCCCCTGAGGGGCTGAAGATGGAGCAGCAGCAATGCCAGGTGTGACTTTGACTCTGCGGGTTGACTTTGGTGATGGAGAGCATTTACACTGAATGCAGATTGCATTTTAGTGAAATCCAGTGCCGCAGCGTATTATATCCTTCTAAACAATATTATTAAACTACCATAATAATCACCCTGCTCTTCAATCCAAGGTCTCAAAGCACATTACAGGCGGTAATGAAATAACTCACACAAGACCACTGCAAGGAAAAAGGGGATCATTACTGCCAGTGCTTGCAGTCATAAAGTTGTGCTCAACAGAATTTCATTGCAAGGAGCCAGGCACACAAGTGGTCACCAGATATATACTTCTCTCCATGGAAGTCTGAGTTCAGTATCGGCCTTGTCAAGGATTTATCATCCCTTCCTTGATACTCAGTATTTTAACTGAAGTTCCAGGTCTTGAGACTGTTGTAATTGCAAGAGACTCTCAGCTTTCATTTACAAGAAACAAAATGAAAACAATCCCCAGAAAAAAAAGCTATATTTGTGGAACCAAAGTTGGAAAATCTGTTCAGTCTACTCTAAGACAGAAGGCAAATGAAAACAACAAAAATGTATTTTCTTTTTGTGCTTCAGATACTCCCATTCTCTAAAGCAGTCGCAGTATCTTCTTGGGGGCTGAGTCACGATTCACGTGGCCATCAGCCCTGTCCAGCTGGCATGAAGTCAGCTGGCTGGGACGCAGCCCTGACCTCTGCACCAAGCAAGCTGCCCCGAGAGACATTTCCGAATCGTGCAGGAGCCTTATGGCAGAGCTAAGGAGGGGATCCAGGTCTTAATTACACCACACTTCACATCAACAAAGAACTGTTAAGACACAAATGAATTAACTGGCAACACACTAGAGGAAACAGGACGCAGCATCTTGCAATTCAGACTTTTAGCTGGAGTTCAGAGGAGCTGAATTCAATCTCGTGACCCTGTCACAGCTTTCCTGCATCACCTAAGGCAAACCACTTACCCCTAGAGCCCCGTTTCTCAAAAACACAACTCCCTCTGATTTGTTTCTGTGCCAACAGCCACATTTTGCTTGTGGGTAACTAAACGAGCATCGCTCTTTACGCACAACGGAGCCAATGGCTTGATGAGAAAGCAGCAACCAACAGCCCAGACTGCAGCACTGGTGCTTTGGTGGACAAATGTGTGATCGCAGGGTTATAAGCACCTGGGTCAGGCCTTGCTCCCCTGCTGCAACACACATTGACTGTTCGATAAACCCGCATCGGCTGGGCTTCCAATGCGTACAAACCTGAAGGCAGCAGTAACAAAGCAGAAACAAATGGGAATTTCGATAAGCTTCTGTCATACATTTTAAAAATTCCAGAACTTGTCTTTTTTTTAATCCCTTTTCCTTTAAATCTATACTGTGAAGCACAGAAAGCTACTGTGTCTAGGTTCTGTGCTCCCAGAATGCTCCCTTATGTGTTTTAGATGCAGTACCAATTTTTCTAGCTTTTGACACTAAGTAAAGCATTAATTGGGGTGGGGGAAAAAGCTGCAAAAAACAAAACACACACACAAAAAAGCCCCCAAAACTTTCATCTCTAGACGTAAGAATAACTCAGTGATTTGCCCTTGGGGTGGGAGGCAATGCACACAGTGGATGACAAATGACTAAACCATATGCATTCACTTCCTATCTACCCTGAAAAGAAATTAAGCAGCTATCAGCTTACCGTGGAAGCCAGAGACACAAGCAATAATTTTTGTGGACGATAACCTGGCACGTCTCCTCTGCTGCAATGGCAGCTGCTGCTGCTCATGTTGGGGAGGTCCTGGAGCTACTTTGGACTCCCACATTCACACCTGACCCCGGTCTATCCTGCACGCTGGGACTCTGAGAGGAAGGACTTTGGAGGTCACTGCTGTACTGCGACCACGGCTTTATGGAAGCAGAAGAACCTGTGTTTTCCTTACATGGAAGTCAATTACAATCTGGCACTAATTAAATCAGTGTTTCTTTCCCCCTCTGTGCATTAAAGAACTATACCATGTGTAATTAATTAATAATTGGATTAATGCACATAAGTACCTGCAAAGGGAGAAATTACAAGGGAGTAAAGGGCTCTTTATTCCAGCAGAGAAAGGTACAACCAAAGCCAACAGCTGCAAAGGCAGACAAATTCAAATGAAAAATAAAGCAGAATGATTTGAAAGAATGAAGGAGATAAGCATCAGGAAAAGAAGGTCTTGTAGCCTTTAAATCAATATCTTCCTGGAATATAGGCTTCAGTCAAACACCAGTTAGACGTGTCAGTGTAGGAGTAATTAGGTGATTTTCTACAACTTGAACTGTGCATGGGGTCAGAGCAGGTGATCTAATAACCCCTCTGACCTTATGACTATGAATCTGTTCATTCACTACCCTATCACACTGAGAAACCTCTGCTTCCACCTCTAAAACAGAAAATATTGTAAGCAGGAAAAACAGAGGGGCTCTCATGCACTATGCTGGAAGGTCTGGGAAAAAATCACTTCTATCACCAAATAAATAAATAAATAGAACATAGTACTATTAAAAAATAAAAAACAGTAGTACTGTAATACAAAAATAATGGGATTACAACGATAGCAACAGAAGCATCATCTTCAACCCATTATTTTTTTTTTCCCTGAAGCTAAAATAATTCCTTAAATGCAGTAAATTTCTATAGGCAGAGAATTCAGAGATTTGCATTTTTTTCTGTTTTGTTACAATCCCCTGAAAGGAAAGAGACAGATATGGGGAAACTGGTTATTCCACACTCATGACATACTTTATGGTCAATACACTGGAAGGCCATGGAAATTAGCTACAACCATTATCTTAGATAAGTATTTGTATCTAATGGTCTCATATAAGCCCAGCTAAATATATTTTCTCATTTCACACTCAGACAATCACTAAGGGTTCAATCCCACACCCATCTGCAGCAATGGCAGAAATCCCATTGACTTTACTGTGAGCAGGATAAAACTCATGCCTTGTAGGTGTTACAGCACAGTCACTTTTTTTTTTTTTTTTTAAGCATCTATGAGACAAAAGAGTGGGACTTTTATTTTTTTTTTTTTTTTTTTTTTTTTTTTTAAAAAAAAAAAAGATTAAAGAAAAAGATAGGCTTCTACACCAGAACTGAGTTAGAACTAAACAGTGTGCCAGAGCAGAGCATCAAAGTGTTTAGCCCAGGGGCTGCATTATAAGACCACATGGAAATCTGGGCAGGAGTATTTTCTTAGAAACATAGAAGAACAGAATGGCTTAATTTGGAAGGGACCTTAAAGCCCATCTAGTTCCAACCCCCTGCCATGGGCACGGACACCTCCTATCAGACCAGGTTGCTCAAAGCCCCATCCAGCCTGGCCTTGAACACCTCCAGGGATGGGGCATCCACAGTTTTGCTGGGCTAAAGCAGAGTATCTAAATTCTCAAAATTCAAAGTGCCTTCAAAAGCATCTAAAATGGTTTCTCAAAAGTCACTTCTAAAAATCATTCAGAGGCTTTTTTGATGACTTTACTGTGGTCGCTGTGCCACCTATCTTACAAATCAATCTTGACCAGACAAAATGAACGATTGCATCAAAATTCAAGGTGGGGAAAGGATAAACTCTAAAGTAATAAGATCAGGCTGTTATTCATTTATGGTACATTCACATCCTGACAGTTCCACGATTTCTGGGAAAGATTTATCTTGTCTTAAAATCATTTCTCAAGTGTCATGACTCAAGTGGACCTTTAGAAGAAGCTGGGCTGAGATACGGGAGCCTGTGGGGAGCAAGGGACTGCCCCGATGCAGTGCTGCCCAACCGATGGCACGGATGCAGCAACAAGAGGGGAAGTTTTGGCCTGGAGGGTACAAAAAACCATCTTGCGGTCATCCTGACATCACACCAGCACCAAAACTATCAGCAAATTGGAACAAGTTAGTCTTATCTTTAAAAAACAAAATGTATATGCAATTTGCAATTACAATTCAGTGCATATTTTATGGCAAGGACTCGCTTATGAAGGGCACTTCATGGACTGTTGTTTCTTTAAAGCATTTCTAAACCACTCAGAGCTACATTTCTACTTTTTTTCATTTTAAAGTCAGCTGAATATTCAAATGCACTTTTGTATTTTAAGTGTAATTTCTAATTACATGCACAATTGCTAATCCATCTGTTTACTACATACTGTAAATGTCTGTAGTTATATATGCTTGAATAATTATTGAAAATTAAATATTGTAAACAGTCAAATTAATTTCTCTCAGCACACCAAATTGCAGGAAGTCTACAAGATGATAAAATATTACTTTCCCCCAGAAATGGAAGAAGTCACTCCTATCCCACACCTCACTGAATGTGCTTATTGCTGTTCTGTAACTGATAGGAAACTTTTTCATCCAAAAATTTGTAACAAGAAGAGTCTGAAAAGCTCCATTACACCCTGCTATCAGTGAAAGAGTGATTTAAAAAGAATGTGGTCTGCAAATGTTTCAGCTGTGTTAGAACAAGAAAATGATGTTCCTTATGTGAGGCAAGTTGCTGTTAACATTTTCTTGTTTCTAACAATCCTGTTAGAAGCACTGTAGGAATACATATCATAAAATAAGGGAAATGCCTATTTTCTGTTATTGATTTGTTTATAACATTGTATGGCAAAAATGCTATTCAAGAAGCCCAGAGCAGAAAAACATGGGAACACAGGGATGTATATTTGAGTATACATCACCTGTTCCCAGAACACACATAGCCTTTACTCCCAGCTTTCAGTGCAAAACTGAGATGTGACACAGTATCCTTCTACTCTATAACTATAGTCATTTGGGGCTTAAACTTCATTTGTTATGCATTAATAGGTTTTCAGTGCAAGTAAGATCATCTCTTCCGAGCTCCTACATAACAACGTTTATGGAATTTCACTGTTCGGCTCCTGCTCCTAGACCATAACTTCAGAACAGTATCTTTACAGCTAATACTACTATCCTGAGGCAGAAAAATAAGATTTTTTTTTTTTTTTTTTCTGGTCTGAATTTCTCTAACTTCACCTTCCACTGACTTTTATGCCTTTTATCTGTTAGATGAAAGAAAACTTTTGTCAGAAATCCTGTCCCTGTGTAGGCTCACACAAACCATGAAGGCATCACCTCTTGAAGTTTTCTTGACAAATTAAACAGACTGAATTTCTTCAGCTTCTTATGATAAGGCAGTGCAAATTTTAGATTTAAAAAAAGGCGACTGAGAACCTTAGTGGTGTGATCCTTTCAAGTACACGGATTGACACAGAATCCAGACACACTTTAAAAGAGATGAGGAGCTGTCTCTAAACTTCTAACTTCATCATTTAAAAGTGAGTCCTACTGTCTAAAGAGGCAGCTGAAGAACATTTAGGTTCTTAATTCTATGATGCATGGCTACAGCTATCACAGCTGTCACCCACCTAGCAATGGGAAGTCAGGTGCCCAGACACCTTCCCAAATCTTACCATGGCTGTAGACAACAGTTCTCTGTAAACTCCCTCTACAAAATAAATAAATAAATAAATAATAATAAAAAAAAATCTTGAGCTATGGTTTTGGAGGAAAAGACTGGGATACTCCATTAGATATTTCATTTTTTAACTATGGTGAGAAGACAAGCCAGCTTTTCCAGAATACAAAGAAATTTCACCTTTCAGAATCACAGCTGGGTACCATTTTTGAAAAGCTCAGCCTTCGGAGGTGGCTTTTCCTTCTAAGGAAACAGCAACTAAGCTCTTTTATTGTAAGACTCTTGCTGTCTTTCTTTGCTCATGAAAAAGGATGAGGAGAGGAGGGAAAAAAACAAAAATTATATACATGCCATGGAAGGAAAACCAAAAGAAAAAATTCACTTCACATGTTTTTGTTGAAAAATCCTTCAGTTTTTTTAAAAAAGCAAAATCTGAGAAAGAATACTTTGCCAGTCGTGCAAAAATTGGGGGAAAAAAAAAAGGTACATATAAATAAATTATATTCTATATATATATATGTACAGAGACACTTGAGAGAGGCAGAGGGAAATGTCTCTGTGGATGCAGGCACCCACTGCCAGCTCAGCTGAAGGCAACAAGGAGCTGAGGAGCTGACACCCATGAGACAGAGAGGGGGGAGGAGGCCAAGAGCATATATCCACTGTACCAACACACACACATATTACCAGCCACATCCTATACCCTATTTGCACCACGAGACTGATGGGGAAGCTGCTGAGCAATGGAGGTGCAGGGCAGGCAGGGGGAGCAGCGCAGGGCTGACAACTTGGACACCCTGCTGTCAACACCCTCCCTTCCCCTGAAGGCCAAAGCCTTCGCCAAGCCTGGCACGAGTCTGCTCTGCCCTTTGGTGAACACAATTCCCCATTTCTGTGGAGAGACAGTGCTATTGTGAGGGTATCCGAATTGCCATGTGCTTGAAGTTATGGCCTGGACGTTACCTGAGGCGGCACCAAGACTGTCCCCCATGGAGTGCCTTTAGGACCATCACTGGGAGACCAGGCCAGCTCCTCCAATGCTGCTGCCTCTATGCAGTGTTCAGAATCTCCTTTCAAGTATACAGGTGTCATACAGTTTATAAAATGTACGCTTTATAGTTTTTCAGGCTGTTTGTGCACTTTCCTTGTGGTGCAGGGCAGGCAGTGTGGCCTGTCCCCAGCTGGAGGAGGGCAGAGGGCTTCAGCGCAGTGGGGTCAGTCAGGATTTAGTGAGCATGGCATGTGGTGGCCTCCACCACCCATGTCCACCACACCATCATTCCCCTCTGCCATCCCTATGATAATTTGGGGTGAAGCCCCTCCAGCTGCTCCTCCCTGCTCTGCACGGTGCCAGGATCTGCAGCCCCAGAACAACGCCTGCGGCACAAGCAGGCACACCGGCACCATGCCAGTGAGGGACCAAACTGCCCACTCCTCCATTTTAACAGCATGGTCTCGACTCACTTAAGGCTGATCAATACTGCCTTGGTTTTAATTCTGCATCCCCATCTGCTTTTTCCCATCTGTTGTCTCAGGCTCCCTTTAGACTGCGAGTTTTTTGGTGCAGCAACCATCTTTTACTCCATCTACACTGCCAAGCTCAGCAGGGTGCTGCCTCATGACTGTAGCTATAAAGGTGCTACAAGATTGCAAATAAATACTTTAAAAAGTCATAGTTTTAGATTACCAAGAGGCAGCACAGGTTTTGCTTTTCCTCACAGAATTCTTCTTAGTTCTGAATTATTTCTAAATGCTAAATGAAAAATAAAATGAAACAGTCTCTCTTCCTTTTTGTGCAGCACTCATTGTGGAGAAATTAAGCTATGTTGAGGGTACTTTTTTTTATTATTATTATTATTATTTTTATTTATTTTTTTTACTCAAAAGCACTCTCAGAAGTAAGGGTGAGAGATCTTGATGACACAAGCCAAATATACACACAGCCCATAGTTTTGTGTGAAAGTCTTCAATACAGAGTATTTTCTGTTTGAGACAACTGTCTTTATACAGTCACTTCAACAAAACATATATTTCATTCATGTTTTCATCTCTTTCCTCATGCTTGTTCATAAGCAAAAATGGCTTCTCCCTACAGAATTTTTCCCTTCTCTGACATTTCTGTTTTCCCATTAAGTCTTTTTTCACATTCCTAGTGCTGTGTTTCTGTTGTTAACAAAACCACCAGTTAAAGAGGTTAGGCTGATGCCTTGCAGGGTGTTCATAAAATCCCAGCTATTCTGCACAATGACTCCAAGCGAAAACCAACATAAGTTTTGGAGGTGGAGAGGAAGAGGCTTCCTCTCCAGTATAAATAACTGGGAGGAAATGCCTTTTTGGTCCTCCCTCCTCAACACCAGGTAGCAGCAGGGAAGAACAAATTGGACAGATGGGAGCTGAACTCATGAGAGGGTGATAAAACCACTGGTGAAAGAGTGACTACATCTAATCCTGCTTATTTGCCTCTCTGACACCAGGCTGGACATCATCCAGTGGATGACTCTCTCCTCACGAAACAAACCCAAATCAAACTGAGGGGTTTCCAGACATAAAAAATTCAGATCATGGGCATCCTACTGAGTCAATGCTGCAGTTTGCCCCTGTGGACTACTTTAGAGTTAATTTTGGTCACGTGGTTGCTTTATTTTTTCTCCTTTAATACATAATATTCTCTTAATCAGTTTGGATTACATTAAGTATTACAAGAAAGAAAGAAAAAATGAGATAAATCCCATAAGAAATTATAGACTCATTGAAAAATATCTACAGCATCATACATTTTTAAGCCGTTAATACTATCTAACATTTTTCCATCCCTGCACCTATTTTGGGTAATCTTGTGTGTGTTTATTCTCTCTGTTTAATCAATCTAATTCACACATACTCAATAAATTAAATTTAGTAACAATTATTCCCCATGTCATTTGTAATATGTTCCCAGGTTCCATCTCAAGAATTGCCTTAAATTTATAGAATAATAATGAAAACAAAAACCTTCTCCATTCTCAGTTGCCTCTCCCAAAGGATCTCTCTGAATAACGTAAGTCACGGGCACACAACATTTCTTCAGAGATTAAAAAAATGCCTTGTTCTCACATTAACAAAAATAACTTGAACATTTTTGAGCAATGACAGCATCCTTCCATAATAATGCCTGCTTAAGGATAAGATGGCCAAATTCTTGGGTGGCATAAGCCATATAATTCAGCTGAAGCTGTAGTACCATAAGCACCCGTGCTTCTCTAACCAACTTATATATATATATATACACACACACACACACTGCACATTTTATTACATAGTGTCTATGATTCAAATGAAGATTAGAAAATATGAACATATGGTGGTGAAGGGATGCAAAATTAATTATAATCAAAATATTCTCCTGCAGACCAGACTTACATTTATCTTTTGTGTATTGTGGCTACATTAAAGAAATGGTGAATGTGCATTGATGTTCATATGCTGTTACTAAGTTGAAATTCAAGAAATATGCAGTTTTAAAACCAAGATCTGAAAAGCTACTTGTTAATTACCATACAAATAGATTACTGCAGCACGGATTCCTTGCACGTAAATCATCTGAAAAAAAAAAAAGCCATTTCTCTTATATGACAACAAGCCCACAGCAGATAATGACATTGACTCATATTTACAGGATGCAATGAGCACAAATATTCTTGCAAGGCAAATACAAACAAATGCACTACGGAGAAAGAAAGAGTACAAATGTGCAAGACCAGCCTGGGTCTTCAGAGCTCTGAGTTTGCCTCCTTGCTCCACAACAGCATCAGGCAAGCTGCTGTGCAAACATTAGGCTGATAGCGAGAGGTTTCACTTCAGGCACCCAAGGGACATGAGTCAGCTTAGTCTTTACATACCTTGGAGGCCTCATTAGTGCCATCCTGGTCCTGCCCCTGTACAAACTGGAATTCTTCCTTGCCTTTGGGCAACCCAGGGTTGCCTTTGGGCAAGTGAGGAGCAGGTGAAAGACAAGGATGGGAAATGGTGGGCTAATTGGAGACAGGATAGGAAATAGGATAGGAAGCAGGTGCTCATGAGGCTCCTACATGCCCAGGTGGTTTCTGCACAGGTTGTAGGGAATGCAGGAGCTGAGAGGGAGGAAGTGTGGGGTCATACAAGGTTCAGTGGGGCAGGCTGGTCTGGACCATTGCCAGGAAGGTTTTATATGTGGCCAGTGGTTTTGAAAACAAATTAAGACCAAATCTTCATTATTGGCATAGGTTGTTAGCTGCTCTCTTTGCCTCAGTTTCTTGTTTGCTCAAAAGGAGTAATGGTGCTGCTCCATATGGTATGGAGGACTTAGCAACCCAGGGAGAAGAAAGCATTTAAGCACAACAGGTGAGGAATTACAGAGATCGTCAAAGCCACAGGATGATCAATGTGAAAATATAGTTATAAGACCAGGGTCCCTTGCTGGGAATTTTTTTTTTTTTTTTTTTATTTAACTTCAGAGATATAAGAGTTCTGTAGAAAGTTTTATATAAGATGAAAGCTGTGATTAGGGGGGTCTTCCAATATTTAACCCCCAGATACTGCTTTATTTTTATACATATATGTCTTCTGTTAAATTAAGCTCTGTGCATCTAGACATATGGCGACACGATCTGTACAATTATACTGATAAGGTCACATACTTAACTGGCAAGAACTGGCAACAGCATTACTAACTTCAAAGAAGTTGTGTCAATCTTTGCAGTGAGTGAAAAGCACTCTCATTAACATAAAGGGAAGGGGGAAAGTGGGGGGAGAATAATTTCACAGGAAATAATTATCTTTGGATATAACAGTATAACTCTAATGGAGACAGAGAGTCAGAGAGAGACAGAAGAGGAAAAATAACACTGATCTACCATTAACCTTAATTTTCAGCAGACCAGTTCAGCTGTATTGCAAGGTGATGAAGCTTTGGAGGTTTATTAGGTGCTGACACAACCTCCTACGTGACAGAAGACAAAGAAAAATTAATAGTTTGTAATTACTGACATCATGATGGCTTATGCAAACACACCTGTCTTTACAGTTGCCCTCCCTTCTCATTCCCACTTCCTGACTTTTTTTTTTTTTTGAATATTCACACATGGAATAGGTCAATCTCATTCTCTCAGAGAGGAAATGTCTCCACCTCTGCTTTTTGTTAAGTACTGAGGACTGGATGTTACCCTGAGTAAATTATGGCTACAGGCTTTGCCTCTAACTTCCAGTGAAGTCAGTAAAGAGAAATTGGAAAATATTCATACAATAAGGTGAAGATACACCACTCAAGCCAGGAAAGAGACTGTCCTAAGATTGCAATATGAGCATACTCAGAGCAGCTACAGAAGAGGGAGACATGCTGATTGATCCTTGTACTGTCTGCTCTGACTTTCAAGGTCCAAAATCATAGACACATGTAGTACCTCTGACTGTTGAACAACAGCAAAATACAAGTTACATGATTGATTAAAAAGCAGAAGCAATAAAAAGAAAGCAGAAATCAACATTCCCCACCCCAAGCCTTTACCTCATCTGGCCTAGCATCACGGCTTTATTTTCCTCCCTGGCAGCCTCTGCTCCACACCCCTAACCCTGCACGAACACCACACTCACAGGATCCATGTCCCTGCATCCATAACTCACAAACCTAATTTCCCTTGCCAGAGTTCAGGCTTGGGCCACAAGCAATTACTGTAACATAAGAGCATTCACTGCTATTACCATAATAATGTATGGCAGGATATGACAAGTGTCCACAGCATGTGCATGTGTGCATATGTTTAACAGGGCTGTGACTCGATACTTACGGTACACAGCTTCACCCAATAATATCGATTATGCTTGTCATTGATAATAGATTTATCAAGAGTAGTTGGTTACCTGGAAGTGAATGCAACAGCCCTAATTACAAATTAATGAAGGAACAGAATATCTTATATAAAAAAAAAAAAAAAAGATGGTTTCTTGACCAGTTCTGACTAGCCGTGGCTTCTGGAAATGTATGAATAGAGAAAGTGGACTGACAGACAAGGTAGAAAAATCAGATATACAGCTAAGGTGATAGCCAGACAGAGTTCTGAATACAACAGAAGCCTGTTTTCCTGATATTTTTGAAAATGATATCTGACTGTTGTAACATACACCAATGTAGATTTATGGGATTAGTGGCAAAATTCCTGCTGTTCCAGAATCTGTATCGGGGCAGGACAGGAAGGAGTTATTTTTCTGCAGGGAAATGTTGAAAAGAGGTTCACCATGGGATTGTCACTGTGATCGGGGGTGGACTAATGCTCCTAACATCAGCAGGGACATTCCTCCCCACTGGCACAGCATTAACTTAAGATCAGTATTTCCCTGCCTCTTTCTCTTATCAGGCAGTAACCTTCTCTAGGAGAAAACACTGACTCGCGGACCCATGCCACACTGCTGCCCTTCAGACATACATCTCTACTGAATCAGATGGGGAGTTCAGGTTAAAAACTGATGTTTTATTGAATAAGGATAACAATGGTCCAGTCGAGTCAATGGGAAAACTCACAAAGCTTCTTACCATAAAAAAGGGCTAAAAAGGTCATCATGAAGATCTAAAGAAAGGTTAAAATTTCTATATGCCACGTTTAAATCTGCTGATTACAGAGAAAATGGCATTTATGAGCACTATTGTATCTGCTAATACAATTTTAAAAGAGACACTTGATATCAGAGCCATCCAGCAAGCTCGACTGTATTCAGTGCTTCACGAATCAAACCCCACTGCTAGCAGAAATCAGGCCTGTTCAGAAGAGGTGATAAAGCTGGATTTATTATTTTATTAATAGCAGCATTACTGTAGCCTCAACTAAGGTGACATAGCTCACACCTTTATCCCCTCCACAGATAATACATACAGAGTAAGGAGGAAATCACTGCCAGAGAAAAGGGAAGAAATGGATGGGCTGAGCCCATGTTTTCTCATTTTTCTGTGGAATCAGTGGTCTTGCCACTAGACTATAGCTACTTAATTTAAAAAGGTTTTATATTCCTCTTCAACCATTCTAGAAGTGATGTTCCTTTTTCTTTTAATATGCCTATGAATATATGACTGTGCATGGATGCCTATTAATGCTGAGATGCCTGAAAAATCAATAGCTTGCATTTTCAAAGCCTATTTGATCTGCAAACTGGACTAATTTCCAGAACAATCACATGAGCTAAGAAAATATTTCCACTTACACCAAAAAAAAAAGAAACAGAGTGAGGCTACGTGACTCAATCAAAGTCAAAAGAAGAGTTCATGTCACTGCTGGGCTGCAGCTCAGGAGTTAATTGAAAATGTGCTCTGGGGAATAAACGTGCACTGGCAAGCAGATGGACTTGATGATTTACATCCTTTCCTTTTTTTTTTTTCTTCCCTAATTATTATTATTATTACTATTATTGTTGTTGTTATGACAAGCTCCTTAAGGCTGCAACTTTGACTAACATGTTGTACAATGCCTGATGGGCTTCTAGGTCCCACTGTGATTTAGCACGTAACTGCAACATCCACAGTCCTTTGATTTGCGAGCTGCTAACCCCAGGCTCAAACCACTGGAAATATGGTGTCAAGCAAAGAATGAGCCATCCCAAACCAGAAATTAAAGCTTTAAAAATACTCAGAAGCTCAATTTTTAACGATGAGCACATAATAAAGAAGTCATTGAGAGTCACAGTTAAAAATATTGAGAGGTGAAAGAAGAAAGTAGATCATTTAGCATGTGTTGATATAATGTAATTTACAGAAAGTGGAAGCTAGCTAATGTTCTAAGGGAATTACATTGTAAAAATCTGTTAGTTATGGGTAGTGAACGGATCAGTTATGGATATATTGGGCTGGACGGTGCAACTGTTAGAGAACTCAGTATTTGTACAAATAGTGCTGGATACCAACCACAGAAGGGAGACCAAAGTCCTCAAATTCACCATTAATTTAAGAGACCTACAATCAATGGTTGCTTGCTCCACAAAGTTTTCTACAGTCTTGGGCAGGGCAGCTGCATCACGGGGACACGTGCAGTATGAATGACAGTAGGCTCAACACTATCTGCAGAGTGGTGTTACAATGCACATTGCTGCTGTACGTGGCACCGTGACAAACACGTGGGCAGGAAGTGCCACCAGGTGCCCTCCAGAAGGAGCCTCCAGCCTGGAGGGAGGTGACTGCCCAGTTTAGTCTCTACAGCAAGTAAAATGTGCCCAAGAGGGACATGGCAAGTTACACAATCGTGGGGGGAAAAAAAAAGAAAAAAAAAAGACCACAAACAAACCAAAAAACTAAAGGTCTTAATTTACAAAATTTCTAAGATATTTTCAGGGGATTTTTTAAAGAGTTTAACAGCATGAACAGCAACAAGTGCAGTCTCAGACGTGTCCCCCAGTAATGCAGCAGAAATACCATAACAAGGGGAGAAGGGAGAACCACTGCTCAAGAATGAACACTTTAACTGTGTATTCTTGAAGACTTTAAAAAGTAGCATGAAATGCTTCTTACAGTGACAAACAGTCCAAGGTAGTACTACATTTAGTTTCATGCTGTTGATCCAAACTCCCTTACAAATGTTATCAAAAAGTAATTTTGTTTAATCTTTTCAAATGTCCTGGCATGTAACTACAGTGGAGGATTTTAGATGCCCCTTGATTTACGGAACCAATAAATACTAGCCTTTTCCCTAACCCAGTGCACTTTAGATTTAAACCTAAAAGATTATAAAGGCCGTAGTAGCGACTAAGCTGCCTTCACGTCCATTCATTGTCCATATGGCTTTTTCCTCCACCCAAAGTACAGTACAAACGTTAATAACTGGATTATTAAGACCACTGAAATGTGCTTCCCAGTGCAAGGTGTGTTCCCCTGAAATGTTATCTACCCCAAAATCCCAGCAGAATTGAAAAATTCTGGTGTCTTTAACAGTCTTTCTTCATCTGCTGTACAAAAATAAAACAATAAACCAATGATAACATGACAAACTTGGGCCTTGGAGACCAAGAATTTATTGCAGAGTCCCAGTTCTCTCCTGAATATACCAGCCTCAGTCCCTCTCTCCTCACTGGCATACCATTAATTCTGGGCTGAGCAGAGGCACTGGGCAGCCAACAGCAGTACTGGCAACCTTCAGGACACGGTATAACAGCTGAGCACCTGGCTCAAAAAGGAATACATGTGGGGATTTCAGGAAAAACAACATAAAAGTATCCATAAAAATTGGGCTGTATGGCAGGAGGGTGAAGTACTGTTTTCATATGGCATTGCAATTGTGGTGTTCAGCCCCAGCAGGATCCTGTGCTGTCTCAGTAAGCGCAAAAGAAAGAAAAGCCTGCTTAGAAGAGGTATCTTCCTTAGCATTCATATCAATTTAAACATGACACTCGCTATTCCCACATTAGCCTATATAAATATTAATATTACTTCAGTATGAAAATATCCAGTCTCTTTCCAAATCTAGGTGCAGCATGTGACAGTTCAGAGACAACTTCCAGAAGCAGAGAATCTCTGCTCTGAAATGATGTACTGACCTACATACACAATTTCTAACCCCACTAGTGCAGCCTGCTTTAAAGCCGCAGCAAATACTATTCTGGGAGTGCCAGGGCTCTGTCTTTGTTAAAACACTGCCAGCAAGAGCCAAAGCAAGGTGTAAACAAAATTCTCAGACACACCAGCGTGAATTTAGAGTAAACTCATTAACATCAACAGAATTGCTGTGCATGAGAGCTAAGTTTGGTCTGCTGGCATGTTAGTTAAAATATCTCTTAATCTCATCTACATAAGACTGAAGAGAAGCTTATAGGGTTTCTCCAATATATGTGGAACACTAAAAAAAAAATAATGTGATGGCTTGAATTAAAATTCATTGTTTTCTTCAGAGCACATAAACTAATAAATCAAAGCAGTAAATTACCACTGTGCTGTGCTGTGAAATTAACGCCTATATACATGAAATAAAAATAAGAATTTACGCCCCTAATCAATCTTTTTTTTTTGGTATATAACTCCATCATACATTTTATTTACTTTCTTCCACCAGTTTCTCACTCTGAAATAACTCACCTGGCTGGGGGCTGCCGTGGCATGCCATGGGCCCAGCAGTGAGCCGGCTGTCCCAGCTGCCTGCCTAGCCCCTCTGCCTGCCTCATCCCTGGCTGCAGCCCCAAATCACGGCCCCCACAAGTCCTGCTGGGAGCAAAACCCGGATACCTCATGCTCTGAGGAAGGGAGTCTGAGCCTTCCCCTGCACAAAAGTCACTGTAGGAGGGAGAAGTCTTGGCTCCCACATCAGCCCCATCAGGTTTATCCTGATGACAGGCAATGCGACTGCTAAACACTTCCATCATTGCTGGGTGCACGATGTCGCTGGGAAGCAAAGGCACTGAAGGAATTAGTGTGCCTTTTCCTGCAGTAATATAACCAGGAGAGTCACTTCAGCTACTTGAAAAATATGTTAACTGCCCCCTCACGAAACGGTGTACTACCCACTAAAGAAAAATCCCGGTTTGCTCTCTTGGACCTGCTAAACTTAGGAAGAAGGCTCCACCAGTTTTTGAAACAAGGCCCCCTTCTTCTCGAGCACGGGTGATTTATGGTTTCACACGTACTCATGTGCTACATTACCCACTCAGTGCTTGTACCTATGAATATCAGCTCACGAGATAAAAGTGCACTTCGAGGTGTAGACTGATGCTGGGTGGTATGCTAGAAAGAAAATAAAAACCACAAAGGAGGTGAGAAAAGAAAGACCTTCATAGGTGGTGACAACCAGCTAGCTTTGTGCAGGAGGGCTGCATGTGTCCCTCTCCTCCTGAGGAGCAGGCACATGGCTACTGGAGCCTCCCCTGGCATCCTCACAAACCCCAGACAGGAGCTAGCAGAGCTGAGCCCTGGTGGCCCACTTTCACTTCTATTAAATACAGTTAGGAGCTCAAATGACCACAGATAAGGCACAGGAGGTTCCACAGATGTGGAGAGGGACACGCCACGACCAGAGTGAAGCAGCATCCAGCACGTTTGTCTTCACATCGTCAAGGGCTGTCTAAAACAAAGGGATTGCCCACCTCACTCAGTCTGTGCCATTCATCAGCACTGCAGATAGCCGTGTCCTCTGGAGTGAGGGCAGAGATGTCTGAAGTAACTCCCAACCTCCACAAAGCCATGATACACCTCATGCCCTCTCTGCACTTTGTAGCAAACCAAAATTTGCTGGAACAAAGCACCAAGCCCTGAAAGACAGGAAGAAAGTACAGGAGGCCAAGGCCAACGAGGCCTTGTTCTCCAGAAACGGGGAGATTAGTTGCTGAAATATATCCTGATGATCTAAGGAAGTGATCAGCAAATCATGATCCATGCTTCTTTGCTGCAGAGGAAGCTGTCCTCCTCTCCTGCCTGTCGTTCCAACCCTCCTCATAATCTGGATTTAGGGTACATTTATTTCTGATGATAAATCCAACAAGAAACTTAACCTGAAAGCCCCATGACTTGGGCATCTGACTGTGGCAATCTGTCTGATTGCCACAGAAGCACCCACTTGCTTCGGCCAATTTCCCATCTCCAGTTGAGGCCAATTTCTGCTGCTTTGCACAGAAGGATGTCAAAAATGTGATACGGGGCCTTCATGCTGCTTCTTGACAACTGGTTAGTCACAGGAGAAAGATGTCAGTTTGTTGGTGCTGTCTAAACTCCCGAAGTGACAAACAAAAGATATCTCCTCACAAATGACTGCTCTCACTCAACCCACACACACTGCCATCATCACATATTTGGGTTCATGTTAAACCTTTTAATCTTGATTATACAGAACACGGCAGCACTTGTGGCTGCTGTGCAAAGTGCTGGGTGAGTTATGGCATCACTGAATCCCAGCAAGGACATGGGGCTGGCACACTTATCATCTCTCCTGTGTGTGCAGAAGTCGTCTCTATAAACAAATGGAGCGTAAACCACTGCCTTAGAGAAAGTGATGCCCTGCAGGAATGTACCGGGGAGAGATATCTCAGGGAAACCTTCTGGCAAACCCATCCTCCTCCTGGGACACCAGCCTGCCGTTGGAAAAAGCCTCCCAACACAGAGCATGGGGCAGGCAGAGCTTGCCATGCTTCAGTACTTCACAAGGGAGGATGAAATCCTTGTGTTCAGATGACAGACCTCCCTTTTTGGGGATTAAGGGACCTCAGTGCACACGCACTCCATCAGTCCAATCATTTTCAACGGAGGAAAAAAACAAAAAAAAAAAAAAA
>CM021765.1:195080235-195136357 GCA_011076525.1 Nettapus auritus
AAAAAAAAAAAGAAAAAAGCAGCAATGGGGGCCCCGCAGGGGTTGCTGAAACAGTGAATTGTTAACTATGCTGATGCCCTTAAGTTCTCTGACAGCAATTTTCTTAGCACAAAATGAAGATGAACCTCTTCAGCACCACCTGCAATTCAAGAGGATGACAATTTTCTTACCAGAGAAAACTATTCTTGCCCTCTGCTCTAGTGTGGGGAAGTGCCACCAAAATATCTGGTGCTGCCAGCAGCGGCGTTCAAGCACCCACGGCTGGGACTTGTCTGAAACTCATGGCCATACAGAGACATGTGCTGAGCAGGATGCTCTGTGGGAGGAGCTGATGGCAGGGATGTAACGTGCATTAAATGTAATTAATTAATTAAATATTGCAGAGTCCTAACTGCTATTTTGCCCAGATGGGATTTATGGGGTAGGAGGAGGAAGGGAAGGGATGCAGATGGAAGAACCATCTTCGGCCATTTCAAGTGTTAAGAATAAGTGAGATGTGTGCCTTAGGGCTCAGCAGATTGAACGGTGTGAATACACATGCTCTATGATTTCTTCACCTGAAGAAAGGCTTATGTCTGAAATGATCCCAGCCCCTTCTGAAGCTACACACTGCAATAGGATTGACAAATGTTGAAAAGTTATTTAGTGAATATCATTGCCTTATAAATTAAAAGCGTTCACTCAGGTATATTCCTATGACTTCCCAGCTGCATCAAATAATAATAAACTTGAAACAAACAAACAAACAAAAAATAACACAAAACCACCAAACCATAATCAAAATCTCAGAATAAAGCCAGGAGCATTGCAACAAGCACAAGAACTTGAAGCAAGCACGAGCGCCAGGCGTACAGCAGCGTGTCTGTGACACTGCCCACACAGGCCACTCATCCCTAACTGTTACAAGTCAATGCAAATGCACAGATTTTTTTAAGGGCCGGAAGGACTTTCAGATCATCTCAACTGTCTTTTTGTATGAAACAAGCTGTAAAATTACATCCAGTTCATGTAACACACAGCCTAATTACGTGTACTTGACAACTGTAGTGCCACTCACTTCAGCGGAGCTACGCCGGATTACAAAGGACAAGGCTCTGCTTCAAAAAATACAACAGCTTGAATCTGCCTGCTAGCATTGCTCTGCAGACTCAGAGCAGCAAAGTCTCATCCCTAAAGACAAGGATAAGAGGCAACAGCCAGCAGCTATTCAGTGACCTGCAGACGAGCAATCGCTGCAGTGGCACATGTGCCCCACATCAGCTGCCGGCGCGCTCATTTACAAGTGCACAGCAGGATGCTTCAGACAGATAGCTAACAAGAAAACACAGGTTGGGAAAAATACTGAAAGGGAGAAAGCCAATAAATATTTAAATTGTATTTTCCTACCACCATAAGGCAGCAGGATTTCATTACCTGTTTTGGGATTGATTACAAAGAAATTCTGGGGATTTCCACTTGTAATCCGGTAAGTCAGTTTTTCGTTGGTGCTGGAGTCCGGGTCCTGGGCTTGGATTTGAATGACAGATACATCCTTCGGGGAGTTTTCCATGATGGCTGGGTAATAGATGGGTTCAGAGGTGAGAGGGGCATTGTCATTCACATCCTCCACTTCAATGTAGACTTCGATGGTTGTGTAGAGCGGGACAACCCCGTGGTCAGTCGCATACACCGTTAACCAGTAGGATTTGGTCGTCTCCCGATCGAGAATATCTGCTGTGTAGATAACTCCTGCAGAAAAACAGCAAGCAGAAGATCTCAGGAAAAGGATAAATGAAAAATCACTTTTTTTTTTTTTTTTAAATTTGGATGTAGTATAGAAATGTACTCAGATTTATTAAATGCTTCAACCTTACAAAAGCTAAATATGTGCATATAATGAAAGCAGTCATTGTTTCCAGAACCCTGCTCAACATCTCAGTCCTTTGTACCACAGAATTTGAGGGGGAAAAAACATGGTTCTTCCTAAATGTCCTAGTGTCAGAACCAGTGCTCTGCTGGGACTGCAGCTGGCAGAGTATCAGAAAAAATGCCATCATTTTCTGACGGTGGTGCAAGCTTGTATGAACTGTGGTAGAAAGGGAGATCACCACTGGCAGTGAATTGCACAAGGGAAGGAGGCAGCTCATTTCAAAATCCTGCCAGTGTCCTTGCTGAAAAAAAAAGCCCTAGGGGACAGTTTAAAATAATCCATTCAAGTTCAGAAAATAGACAGTAAATTAAATATTGAGAAAAGTCATTGCACATTGCCAAAATCCCAGATACCAAGCAATTGAAAGCTAGCCTTGTAGTAGCTCTTAGACAATCTGTATATCCTCCTTCAGCACAGAGGAAGGAAAGATTTCCCCAGGGTACCTACTGTTGTAAGGCAACATTGGTTCGTTTCCTTTGTGCCCTTAAGAAACCAGAAGAGAAAGCATTTGTCTGTAACAGAGCAAAGGACTTCAAGGCACCTTCAAGTCTACTTCAAGCAATTTAGAAAGCCATCCTCCTCCTGAAATGAGCACCAAACCCACCACGACTTCAGGAGTATCAGATACAGGCCCCTTACACCAGGAAGACCTGCTACCACTAGAAGACCTGCTCATATTTGTGTAGTCAGAGCCTTCACTGACTTGTAGTGCTGCCTGCAAACACACAAGGATCAAGTACACCAGCATCACACACACATTTACACCAACATCAAAATAAGCAAGTGCCCTTTCCCATAACTTCTGTGACGCATAACCCAAGAGCATTTTCCTATTCTATCCAGCATTAAACCTTGGACAGCACATGAATATGATGGGTCTCAAGCTTGAGATAGATACATTGAAAGGACAGTTTACAGCCAAGCAAGTCATGTCATTAATAGAGAGGAACTAGTGAAGAAGTAACGCAAGAAACCTGAATTTAGTCCCAGATGTACTTGATGCTACTTAGAACAAAATCATCAGTTACTTACGGAGGGAAGTGGAGCTCTAAGGTCAGTGCTAGCAATGGAGGTAGGTGCCTTTTTTGCCTTTACTTTTTTTTTTTTTGTTTCTTTGTTTTTTTTAATTATCAGAGCATCCTAAAATTTCCTAGGACAACCTGAAGTCTTAGAGAGACTTTAAAGACCCTGGAATAGTCACAAATGATGCCAACCTCCCTGCCTGCATGTGAGAGGGGTTTCATGAAGGCTTTGGGTGCCACTTTGAGGTACACAGGGTGTGGGATGCCAGGAAGAGATCCTCCTCACTGGTTCTATCATGAATGGCATAAGTGAAGTTCAGACATAATTCATCTACTTTATTACTTGCACCAGTCTTACAAGTTATGGATCAAATTTGGCTTTGTAGATAGCAGCAATTATTTCATTTATGACACTGGATGAAGCTGTGACCTTTGGTTTAAAAGCGAACTGGAAAGACCATTCAATTTCTTGAAAGGCAGCCATGAAAATGATGGCCCTGAGCTTGTGAGACATCAGCAGAAGGAATGGATTTGATGGCCTGATAGAGCTTCTGATCTCTAATGATCTAAACAGCCCTGGTGTGAACTTCTCCGACCATTTGATAGCAGAATTCACCCTATGCTCAAGGCTACTGGTGAACTTACTGCATTGTTTTTATAAGGGGTAGAAGCAAGACAAAAGAGGTAACTTCCACCCTCAGGGAGCACCACTCCCCAGTGCAAGACATAAAGTTCCCTGAGCGAGAAGATATTGTGCCCGTCCTCAGGGAGTCAGGCTCCAGATCCTGACATCCCTCATCCAAATCTGTGCTGGGCAGGAGGCAGCACAGGATGCACCGAATGGACGCCTGTTGTATTAGTTCTTGTCTTCTAGCAAAACTTCTTTTTTTTTTTTAATACTTTTTTCAAGTTTGGATTTTTTCATTATTTTTTTTTTTAACGCTAGTCTGAACTGGCAGGTATTTTCCTACAGTTTCATCAACCACACAGAGAGAAGAAAGAGAAGGAGCATTACCAGTTCCAGACATGTGCGGGCTTAGGTCTCTTTGCAGTAACACCAGGTCCATGTCCTTCTTGCTCATATTATTCACCCAACAAAGGTGAGCAACACGGCACTGGAGGAAAAAGGCAGACTGTATTCTAAATATTCTTGTCAGCAGCAGGCTGTGCTACATAATGACTTTCTGTAGAAACATGGGTGAAATATGTAGCAAAGTGTGATGAAAATGCCTAGAAGTCCAGAAGAGAAATTACATCCCCAGGATGAGAAGAGCCCATAATAAACAACATCCCATGGAAATAAATAAATAAAATAAATCCACGTGGGCAAGGATGAGGAAAAAAACAAACAAACAAACAAACAAAAAAAAACACCTGGTGCTTCTAGAGATGTTGATTTATTCAGATGACAAGAAGAATTATTTTAGATCTTTGAGCAAAAATTGAAATGAGTGGGGTTTTCCCCCAGTGCAAGCAATGAAGGTTTTAGCAGATTAACCTCTGTTTATGAAGCTGAATTTCACCAATATTGAACTGATAATAAATCTATCTCCCGAGTCTTTCCTTCATTTTATGACTCCTGGCAACAGTTCCTTTCCATTTGTGTATTTCAGAAGGAAAGGATGATGAAACAAGTGTTAGCAGCTGCCAATGGGTCTGCTACACTGATTCTTCCTTTTACTTTTGATTTATTAAAAGGTCCTAGATACAGATTAATTCCTTTTGCTCAATATGTCTTGTCATTTAACCTGTCAGCACACAGCAGCTTGATAGATTGAGAAGGAGGTCTTTGTTCCCTTTCAGGTTTTCCATGTAGAGACCCTGTGTCAGCCCTGCGACCCCATTCCCTTTCCACCGCACTCTCAATTTTTCTAAAGTTCCTGCTTGCTGACTTACTAAATGTGGGCCTGAAGTTTGTACCCACAAGAACACATACAAGAATATTTAACCAATATTTAATCATATAGATTTGGGTAACGGCTTTCAAACACATGTCAAATTTCATTTTCAGATGAGGTGCTAACTCTGAAGACTGATGATGCGATTTAATTATCACCATTTCTTCATCACTTAAGGAAAAAGGCTGATAGTGCTGGTATCAGAACAGCAAAATATTCCCTGGGGCTTTCTATCGGTAGGACCTGGGGTACCTGAGGTTAGCTGAATGAAAGTATAGGAAAGGGTGAGAATATCCCTCGATAAGAATAGAAGAAAATCAGAAAATACCTCACTTATTTCAAAGCTTATTGCTATTAATAGATAATAAAGAAGGCCAGAAGTTTATTTTCAGGTACAGGAGGACAGAGAGGAGGAGAGGGCTTTGGGAGCAGTCATAAAGCTCTTCTGGGATAGTTTTTGTGGTGCACTCTTCCCAGCTGCCTGCTAATTAGAAGAGAAACATGAACAAGGTAATGACACCTGAGCTAAACAAATCAAGAAAACAAACAAACAAAACAAAACAAAACAAACAAGAAACATCAGCAGAGATCTTGAAAATTTCTAAGTGATTAAAAAGAGAAGTTCGCGATTTTGCAGACACATTTATGAACGAGGCAGAAAAACAGATGCTCCCATCCACTGGGATGCTCCATCAAGGAAGCACTACTGCATTGCCACACGGGGCAGCTGAAATCCAGGTGAGCAGGCTCAAAGCCAGCTCTTTACACCCCCCTCAGCAAGAATTGCCTGATTTTGCAGTATCCCTAAAGAACTGAAGCCAGCACTTCCTCGGGCTGCTGGCACCCTCAGAAATAAAGCCAGTCATCCATCAGAACAGCGGTGCCACGGATATGCTTTCCACTGCAATCCTCAAAATCAATTTGTCCTACGCGATTTCAAAGCACCACGTGCATTATGAACACTCTGAGTGAAAAATAACAACAGAGTGCACTAATCTCTGATTAAAATCCTGGTCACATTTATATGTAAATTAAGTGCAGCCCTCGGGCTTGGCAATGTGCCAGCAATGCAAAGGTTGTGTGCTTGTTTCTCTTAAAGGCTTGTTTTCCCTCTTTCCCCAGGAAAATAATGGGGTAATGTTTTCTGCACAGCTCCTGCAAGTGGCACGCAGTGAGGGGCTGCATTATGACTGGTGAAGGCAAAAAGGCAAAAAAAAAAAAAAAAAAAAAAAAAAAGGCTTTGAGAAGCTAGTGGCCATTAAGTGGACAAAAATCAGCAAACTGGATTTCCTTCTTGCCTTTCCCACTGATTTGCTGCCCATATTTCAGCAGACCACTTCAAATGACACGGTCCACTCAAAAATTATCAGAAAGGTATGTATTTACTACAGGCACAAGAAACCCAAGAGGCTCTTAAAACAAAAAGGGATTAGAGAGAAGCATTATTTCTTTTCCTAGCCTCTTTTTGCCCCCTGCTTGTTTACCTTATGCGTCTGACAGTACTTTGTGTATAGGTCGCGTGATGAATGAACCTGCCACAGCTCTGGAAGAGAGTGTTTACTGGAGCTGTCAGTCCGTGTGTTTACATAGGTGCCCATCGCCATGGATATCTGCTTCGCACATACGTTCCTCCTAAGAGTCACACCATCCTTCATGAATACCCTCAATAGTGCAGACACTGAAAGGAGTTCAGTTCTGTTTAGCTTTTTTGGAAGGCAAGATTAAAAGACAACTTGGTGGTCTGTAAGAAGCCGGGCAGGGAAAAGACAGAGGAGAATAACGAGGCTCTTTAATCTCGCTGAGAAAAGCAAATCGAGGTCTGATGGTTGAGAGCTGATGTCAGAAAAAGGAGAGCACAAACACGCACCGCGGAGGATACCTGGCAGGAGCACCTGCGTGATGGAGACGGTCCAGAATCTCCCACTGTTTGGTATCTTGGTACTGGGATGAGCCACTGTAACCTATTCTCCTACCCACCCATTTTTATTGGCATAGATACAAAAATATTTTAGTGTGTGATTTTGCTGAGTGGCTCGGTAGCCCATGTTATAGGAGTTGTCAGTGGTAGTCATCATAATCTCATGGTTTCAGCAAATGAACGAGGCAGGCTCCTGAGCAGGCAGGAAGAGGACTGACTTGGAAGCATGAGCCACTCTTCCAAAAGCTTCTATCAAAGAACTACTACAGAAAATCCCTTAGTTATTTCTTTTTCAAAACACTGAAGCGATCTTGCACAGGGGTACCCTGCTTAATGCCATCAGCTCTCCTCAGTCATTCAGCTGAGAAGAGTGTCAGCGACAAGATAATAGAATCACAGAATCACTAGGGTTGGAAAAGACCTCCAAGACTATCTGGTCCAACGACCCCCCTACCACCAATGTCACCCACTAAACCATGTCCTTCAGCACCACGTCCAACCTTTCTTTAAACACCCCCAGGGATGGTGACTCCACTACCTCCCTAGGCAACCCATTCCAATGCCTGATTGCTCTTTCTGAGAAGAAATGTCTCCCAGTTTCCAACCTAAACCTCCCCTGGTGCAACTTGAGGCTGTTCCTTCTAGTCCTATCAATAGTTATCTGCAAGAAGGATGACCTGCACCTCAAACTGGGAAATGAGGAAAGGCCGGGTGAGGTGAACAGCCCAGACCCTGACCCAGCAGCGGCCACAGAAGTGGGCAGGAGGAGTGGTGGAGGCAGCAAGGGCGGAGCTGTCCCCATTAGGAGCTGCCTGGAGGTGAGGCCATGCCAGCAGGCCTACAGTGCTCCCACCTGCTGGGCGGCTCTGCGAAATGAATGCAGGAGTACAGCACCTTCCAAACACAGTGTAGTGGGTTTACATGGCAAGGTTTTGGTAGCAGGGGGGGCCATAGGGGTGGCTTCTGTGAGAAGGATCTAGAAGCTGCCCCATGTTTGGTAAGGGCCCCACTGCTGACCAGAGCTGAGCCAATAAGCGATGTTGTTTTGCACCTCTGTGAGAGCATATTTAAGACAGGGAAAAAATGCTGTGCCACTCAGCAGCTGGGAGGGTGAGAGGAGTGAGAAACAGCCTTGCAGGCGCCAAGGTCAGTGAAGAAGGAGGGGGAGAGGTGCTCCAGGCGCCGGAGCAGAAGTCCCCTGCGGCCTGTGGTGAGGACCATGGTGAAGCAGGATGTCCCCCTGCAGCCCATGGAGTACCACGGTAGAGCAGGGTTCCACGCTGCAGCCCGTGGAGGAGACCACGGTGGAGCCTGTGCCCCGAAGGAGACTGCGGCCTGTGGAAGACCCCTGCCGGAGCAGATTCCAGGCCGGACCTGCAGCCCGTGGAGAGGAGACCACGCAGGAGCAGGTGACCCGGCAGGAGCTGCTGCCCATGGGGGACCCAGGTTGGAGCAGTTTGCTCCAAAGGGATGGACCCCGTGGTACGGACCCATATATGGAGCAGTTCTTGAAGAGCTGCTGCCTGTGGACAGCCCACGCCGGATCAGTTTGGCAAGGACTGCATCCCGTGGGTGGGACCCCACAGCACAGGGGACAAGAGTGATCAAGAAGGAGCGGCAGAGAAGAAGTGCTGTAGACTGACCATAACCCCCATTCCCCCGTTCCCCTGCGCCGCTCGGGGGGAGGAGGTGGAAGAGGGTGGATGGGGGGGGAGGTGCTTTTGGTTTCTTTCCTTTGTTTCTCACTTCTCTAGCTTGTTAGTATAAGCAATAAATCTTACTTTCTCTCTATGCTGAGTCTGTTTTGCCCGTCACGATAATTATTGTGCGATCTCCTAGTCCTTATCTCAACCCTTGAGCCCCTTTCATCATATTTTCTCCTCACTCCTCTTTGAGGAGGGGGAGTGAGAGTGCGGTTGTGGTGGAACTCGGCTGCCCACCCGAGTAAAACCATCACACACAGTCACCTCCTCGCCAGTGCAAATGTGAGGTCTGAGTAGCTATAAAAATGCATAAGCTTTAGGAAAGACTAAGAATCATGCATGCACCTTCTGGACCTACAGACTTACCACCACTATGTGTAAGGTCCACTTTGGTTTGTGCCATACGAAGTGCTAAAAAAAAGACATTTCCAGAGCCTTAAGTTTGCATCTCCCTTCTCCAGCTTCAAAAATAAGGGGATTCAGTGCAAAACAGCTACAAAGTAGAAGCTGGTCTTTGCCCAAATTAAAATGACGGGAATGAGGCAGAGTCAGCAATGAATACTGACAAGAAAACATTCAGGGCTCCGTTTCATCACTCAGTTTCAAAGGAAGAAAGGAAAAATCACTGATTCTGAAATACCACTAATTATTCATGACCCTCAATCAAAGGCTCTGCCAGTCTCCCGGTAGTAAACACAACACCTTGTTTGTCACCAAGCCGCCACCCAACGGCCCTTGCTTGCATTTCCTTCTTGGAAGAAAAGAAGTAAGCAAAAAGACACAGATTAAAGCTTTAAAATGACATTTTTTTTTTTCCACATTTTCAGTATAAAACACAGAGGCACAGGGGGGAAGAAGGCGTTTACTAAGTTGTTCCAGCCTCCCCAAGACAAAGGCTCTGCAGTCACCTCTCGGTGCTTCTACCCTCAGCCGCCCCCTTGCCCAGAGCTGGGGTCATGCAGAGATTTGTGAGTGCAACCCAAATGTCAGAATTAGTCCAGCTTCCTCACAGGAAGCAACTACATGTTTTCTGAAGGATGTTTACCAGAGAGCTAACGTAGACAGGAAGAGTACAAAAATTATGGAAGCCCTTAATTCATCAAGCCAATGAACATAAAACCAACCAAAATAGCATGATTTGCAGACAGCAATTACATTTCCAATAAAGAAATGAAATTTATGATTTAAAGAAAGCTGACATTACGCCTAGTGCATACACTGTTTTATTTATGTACTTCACGTAAAATGGCTCTGATGTGTATAAAAACCAAGTGTATACCTCTTTTAGAAGATATTTCTTCCATTACCTCCATTATAGGTAAACTGCAAATATAACCTACAGGACTGAACGGCTTTAGAGTAACAAAGATGCGCAGTGGATCTGAGCACCAGTGCCAAACAGACAGAACACTGGGGCCACTGGAGCCAGTGGGACGGAGAAAAAACACACGTTACATTCAACCCTTTTCAAGTCCCCTCAAGCCATGAATCACCAGGGCCAGACCCGAATACGGACGGCAGCATCACATCAACCACGAACTCCACTGGAGCATGAAGGCGGCCTGCCGCTCACGCCACCCACTGCTCCCAGCAGGCAGCTCTGGAAATCAGGCTCCTTATTCTGGTGATTAAACGCTATCGCAGGACCTTCATTTGAGCCCCCCTGCTGTGCAAAGTGTGTCCTCCCATTTTTACTTTATTGCATGAATTTTGTAAGCTTTAATACATATTAAAACGCAAACCGAGCTCCTATTGAAGTGAATGGAAATACCCCCATCGACTTAAATGGAGATTAGATCATGCCAAGGAACGAGTCCAAAAGCAATATTAACTTCGTGAGGTTATACATACGTAGAACTTTCTAATATTCTTTTGTCTCTTTCAATTGTAAAACATACATAATAAACCATGTTCGTCAAACAGTGCAGGACAGGTAACACTCCTGTCTAAGGCTTAACTTTTAATTTTCTCTTTTTACTGATGTTTTGAATGTGCAAATCTGCTTTTACCTCAAAATGCAGTTTCTGCAGTGGATATTACATCTAAGTTCCTAGGGCAGTAAAAGAGAATTAAAAATCCAATCCTCAGCAACATTATTTCAACTGACACTGGATTAGTCTGCGAATACAACTTTTATCTGGTTATTGCATGCAACTGCATTAATATCACATCCAGTCAGGATCGTGACAAGGACATTAACATTGCTGTTAGTAAATGATAGGTAGATAGGAAGATAATGCAAAGGTTTACAGCTCTTACTCCCCATGACATGCCACCAAACATTTTAGGGGAAACTTCAAGTGTGGACTATTTCCAAAGGCTGCTGGGGTGTGCATAGCCTTTTGGGTGTACCTCGGGGCTGCAGACAGCTTTCACTCATAAAACCAAACACAGCCATGCAATGGTTTAGACAAAACATGTCCAGTTAGTCAGAAAAATAAACAGATCAGGTACAGGAAAATTCATTAGGTATGGAAACTCCAACTAACCTCTGAGGTTTTTGGCCAGCCAACTGAGGTGAGGGATACCCCGTGTGACTTGGACACACGGTGTAATTGTATGGCGGGTCTGGCAGGGGTCTTTAAATCAGGTGCAGCTCCATTAGCAAGGCTTTTGTGGGCCCAACCCTGACACGGGGCTGGGGATGGTGTCCCACCTGAGCACAGCCCCTGGCCAGCCCTGCATCAGGCTGCAAAATGTAAATGTAACTTCATTTGCCATGGCTAGGGGGGAACTTCAGCTACTTAAAGGTAATACTCAAGCGTAGGTCTGGCCAGTGCCCTCTCTAATCAAAATATCAATAATAAGAGGGAACATATGCATTTTTTCCATATTGCTTGCATATATATGCACATCTAAGGAGAGTTACAAGGCGAATGTTGTGCCCTGAACAGACAGTGCAACCCAGCACCAGATCTGGGTTTTCTCATGGGACTGAAGGGAGCTCCCTGGGTCTGACAAGGCAGCACTGAGGCCGTGGCACTGCAGAACTGATAAACAGCACCTTCATGGCACTGGAATTAGGGCACATCTCAGGTCAGGTGCCTGACCTTCCACATTACTTAGCTTTTGAGGTTTGAAGGTAAAGATTTCCTTCTTTACTTTCGAATGACTTAAACCCAATGTGGCATGTTTTCTTTGCTTGCTGTGTTTGGAGCACAGAGGTGGAAAAAAAGGCTTACAACTTCAAATCAAAATGAGCTATCGCTTAAATATGACATCTTCAAGGTCATTTACACATCAATTTCAGAGCAATTTTCTAAACATATCATCAAGACACTGAACCAGACACCTAGTCAAATAAATTCACTATCTCCTTTCATTTGTGAATTAAATAAAATAAGATGTGCCAACATTTAAACCTGACTAGACTTTATTATACTTTCTGTACCTTCCATCACAGCCCTCTATTTATTTGAAGAAATATGCATATTCTATTTGCTTTAATGCTTTTTTGCTTGGGAAAAAAAATCATAAAGATAATCTTATATGGATAAACAAAAATACACAGCGGGACATCTCCGGAAGAACCAAATTGCCTTCGAAAGCACAAATACTATAAACCCCCCTCTCATTTATGAATAATCTCTGCAAAGCCTCACACACTCCATCACTGCTGAACAGCGCACTAAAACCCTGCAGTAAAACCAGGCTGTGAGGATCTGGGAAGCCCCAGCGATGACTGTATACTACCACGTGCCGCTTCCCACTCGGTGCAGTTGGAGAGTGATGGGACTGAGCATAAAGCTGCTCTGACAGACAGGATGTGCTGCAAGGCTGTGCTGCTTCAGCCGTCTCATTCAACCTTTACGGACAAAGGCTGCTGCTTTTTGGTCACCCAGACACAGCAAAAGGCGATGCCTATTTATGGGATCTGCTTTTTGCTATTTGCAGGACACTTGCAGGCTCAACTTTTAAGCCAGAGCAACCACAACAAATAAAAAGTGCAATTTTGTGACTGGGGCAGGTGTGTACCAAAATTCAGACACCTCAGGCACTTGTAAATGCTAGCAGGAAGATGCAGTGGGGTAACATATGCTTAAGGTAACTCCAGAAGGATGACAGCTGACTTTATAATTTCAATGTACTGATAATTCAATTTTATTTATTTATTTATTTTGTTTTTTTTTTGTTCTAAAGCACTGATGGTTACTGGGTTTCCAGCTACTAGTGAATTATGAACTGTGAATACTTTTCAATATTAGAACACGTTTGTACACATTTATGCCTCCATATCTGTTTGTCTACAGCAAACTGAGTTCTGCTTTGTTTCCTGAGCCCCTCACAGATTGTAAAACTCACCTGTGCAGCACCCCAAAGGAAAGGAAATGGACCAAAGGAAACCCGCAGATGGTATCAGCAGAAATTCTCCCATTGTTAGCACCAACAATGGAAGTTGTTAAACCTCGATAATAACCCGCTTCTGTGGAGGCACTTTTTCACAAAGAGCCTGCCTAATGCCCAGAGTAACCCAGATTTTTCTGTACATCCTCTTTAGTAGATTAATAAAGATATCAAAGTCTGACCCATGTGTCCTCTGCCAGGAGGACTGGGAAACTATTTTAAAAAGAAGGGTTTGCTCCTGGTTATTTTAGAAACGAGATCAGAAGCAGAGCAGAGCCAAAGCAGGAAGAAGACACAGAGAAAAAAGGCACAGGATGCTCAAAAGGATCCTGATGAAAGTCCTGGCCTGAACAACAGCAGCAAGGGACTTCAGTGCAGGTTCCTCTTCCTTTACGCAGAGCTTTGCACCTTTTGTGTTGCCTAACATAAGAGGGATTGTTTTGGGTACCCTTCCACTAAATCTGTCCCAAGCAGCTTCAGTATTTTTGTACCTCTTGGGAGGGACCAAAAGGCACCGGAGGCAACTCCATAGTGGAGCCTGGCTGCCAGAGGAGGCTGCCTGAAGGCAGCCTTTCTGCCCATGGAGGACACGTTGAGTTACTCTACGTGGGCTGAAATAAAGCATAAAAGGACATTGACTCCTCTGATGGATCTCAGTGCCAAGCACAGTCAGCCTGGGATCGCTGGCCAGGGTAAACAAGGAACTGTCAGGAATACATCTCCTTGTAAAAGTCTTTCACCTTGGAATTGAGTTTTTATTGCATGGGAAATAGCATCTTTTTGTTTTTCCTCCTTTGCTGCAGTTTCTTTCAGCTGCCTGTCAGCCCACAGCAAATGGGCAGCCCTCTGAAAAGAGTAATAACATCAACCCTGAAATATGCCTGTAACATTTCCTCTATTCAAAAATAAACCCAGAGGAGTAGTCAAACAGGAGAGAATGAGTACCTCTGAAAGGGGTTTAATAGTCACGCTGTGCTCGAACACAAACGCTGCAGGGAAGAGGCGAGAGTGATGCACAGTGTAAGCACCAGAGCATCGCTTAACCCCTCTGCCAGGCACAGCAGCTTTCCCTCTGTCTGGAGACACCACAACTGACTCTGGAGTCTGCTTTACAAAGCATGTCAAAAAATCGGAGAAGATATAAAAAGAAGAGCTCCACAAACTGTATGAGAAGCGGAGAGAATGATTTACAGTAAGAGAGTTTAAGACTTCGATCTGCTAAGCTTATTAAAAAGAAGATGGAGAGAAAATTTGATTATAAAATCCATGCAAAGTTCATGGGGAAATATGGGAAACTAAAGGGCTCTTTAATCTAACAAAATAAGGTGGAGCAACATCTAATGATTGGAAACTGAAGCCAGGAAAAATAAAATTAGCAATCAGCTTGATACCCTACTTTATTATTTATTTTTCTAAAGTGGGTGATTAATTCTTGGTATAATTTTTCCAATCTCTAGGTATCTGCAGATGAGGTCTACAAGCCATTGGGGAAGAAAGATTTAGTGGAAAATGTACGTCATGCTTCTGCCAGAGGAAGACTACTAAACAGAGAGGTAAGAAGGTGAAATACAATAGGTAGTGTTATATCCAATATAAGAGGGATGAAACCACATGATCTGGTCCCTTCTGGCCTTTAAGCACTCTGAATTTGCAAACGCTGTCCTGCAGCACTTACTGAAGGATCCTGGAGATAGGGGATTCCCTGGATGAGTCCCAAAATGAGTCCTGGGTGAGTCCCAAATTGCTTGTTTTGATCCCCCTGACCACCATGTGGTTGTTCCAAATGTCTCTGCATTGACATCCCCATGGAGGGGAAAAAAACATATATAGTGAAAAAAATCCCCTTCCCCACCTTAAAATCCTCACCATCAAAGTAGTTATGTCTGTAGAAATATACCATGTCCTACACCGGGAAGTAATTTGGGATTCAAAGCAGAAGTTGCACCAAGCATAGCAAAAAGCACGGTTCCCAAGCATGCAGATGTGAGGTGGGCATCCAACAACACTGCCCAGGTGGGCACCGAGTGTGACAGAGCCCAGCAGCACCAGCGGTTGCTTCCCCTCTCTTTTTTTAAGGGGTTAAGCCAGAAGCTTACTGGTATCTTCTCACCAGATCATGCAAGAAACCCATGAGCCTGTTCTGGAGGTTCCACGGGCCATTAGAAGCAGCACAGCTGCTGGATGTAAGCCCTGGTGATCCTGGACCAATGTCCAACATTCTGTCCGTGCCGAGCACCTGGCCAGACAGACGTGCAGCAAACGGCCTGGTCCCCTTCTGTGTTTGAGCAGAAGCTCTCAGATGACAACAGGCTCTTACACAGAAAACCTGGCAAAACAATTGTTTGCTCACTCCTGTGTTTCTGAAAATAAATTTTCCGACGGATAAGGGCTCTCTAGGCAATATACTTCATAAATATTTTCCACAATGTACCAGAATATTACTGTTTTACAAGGCATTACTCTGTGAGACACAAGTTGGATGCACTGAAACCTGCAGTTTTATCTAGACCCATTTGCAGTGATCTCCCCAGGACTAGAAAATGCAAGTTTTCCCTCTGTATCACAGATTTGTGTATGGGGGCCAGGGTAGCAACAGCCAGCATGTCAAAGAAGAGGCGTCTTATTTTGAATTGGGATTACTTTGTATACTGTACAAACCACTCAGAAGCAAAGCTTTCCATTTTTTTCTTCAGTACACTTCTAGCTGTACTATCTCCTATCTTCTCTAAAGAGGCTGAGAAAGAGAATCCCCCTCTTATCCTCCATGTCCAGGGGGTGTAAAAATACCTCAAGCTGCTGCTTCTACTCCAGGCAGGAATTTGGGTGGCTGCAGCAGAGGACAGGCATAAGAATTACCTGAGGGCCAAAATATAGTTCAGGTCTTTGAAGGAAAGATCACTTGCCAAAGCCAAGATTAGGAGATTCTCTTGCCATCCACTTTGGGAAGGATGCAAGTTCAGTTTCCCTCCTTGAACAGACACAAAAGTGGTTCAGGTCTCATTCCTAAGCATACCAATAGGTCTTACATCCCAGACCTCTCTCACTAGTGGGGAATTGCCCTCCACAAAGAAGTCCCCAGTAAACATCCTTTGCATGAATGCTGCACCTCCACAGGGAAACCACAGTGCCATCACAGTCTTGCCCATGCTGTCATACCTGTTGTATCCCAAGGAGGCCACAGCCACCTACAGACGGTTGATAATAAATAAAGTAAAATAAAATTAAAAAAAATAAAAATAAAAGGGTGAAAGAGCTAGAATTGATTTCCATGCTGGATTTTTTTCCAAAACACTTTGAGCAATCTTGTGGCAACTCTGTGGGAAAATGCTGCGCATGATCATTAAGGGAGTCAGAACTTTAATTTTCTACCTCGTGTAAAGTGTGGTGGAAATGGAGCTGGGGTTATAACAGCAAACCTAGCACAGACCCTAAACAAGCAGGCAGTAAGGGCATTTCTGTTTCACTCTCCATACTCTGTGTGATAATAAATCTAAGGGTCAAAGAGTATATGGGAATATGCCGGAGTGAATTAGTGGAAAGTACTATTCTTTTAATCTTCTGGTAGCTTTAGTCTGAAATTTATCATCTTCAAAAATATTCTAAAGGTAAAATACCCTTCTTCAGACAAGGAAACGGAAGGAAGCTGAGATACACAAGGGACTGTGGCAAATCAGAGGATCACGATAAAAGCCTTCAAGCAGACAACCCTACCGTGATCATTGGGAATGGTGCCAGTGACTCAATGGGTGCTTCCTTTTGGCTCAGAACAGAGAGAATCAAATAAATGTGCTGTGGCTGCGTTTCTCCTAAGCACTGTCTTTCATGTCAGACAGAAAACTCAGACCCTTATCTCACCAGAGTCCTCAGAAGTCATGGTACTTTCTGCCAGCTCTCCCTGCTCACTCTTCCAGGAGATGATGCAGCTCCATTCAAGGGGCTGGGAAGCAAAGCAGGCAGTCTGGTATCTGAAGGGTACCGAGACATCAGCATCTGCCCAGATGCTCCCTACCCCATTTAGGGCAAGGTTCTAATGGACTCATTGGAAATAAGCACTTTATTTCCCAGCTGATGTATACATACACGCATAGGAACTGCAGCAGCTCAATTTTAGAGTCTCTTACGATGAGGTGGACTGAGCTCCCTGAAGAGGTGGGGAAAGTCAACATCTTGATAAAGCAAATAATGAAATATTGCAGTACCAATATACATTCTCTAGTCCCTTGAGAGAAACCACAAGCATGAGTCATAATAAGATCCAGAAAATAAGGGCTTTGTTGTGGACACAACCCTTATGTGCTCATTATGCACTGTAGTGACTTGTGTCTCTTTCTGACACTTATAAACCTTTGTGAGATGTTGTATATATGTACAGATATGATATGTGTAACAATACGTATACATACACTTGCATATACATCTATCATAAATGGAAGAAATAGAAAAGTGATTTGTTTTCATTCTGTAAATGGTCAGATCATAGACACATAGTATGCTTCTCTGCATGGCTTGCCTTACATCTTCAGATGTGGTTTAAAGCATTCATAAGCACTTAACATTTGAATTAGCGTTTCTGAGTATTTTAGCTTTTAGAAAGACCCTTATATTTTATGCTGTAAATTCTTAAACATTTAGTAATATCAGTGTGGGCTTTGCCTAGGGCTAATCTATAGGCTGCACTTAAGACAGCAAAAATCTGTTTGTCTATTCATACACAATTTTGAAATGGAGTTTATTTTTTTCTCTTTGATATACATCAATTTGAGCAAATCATGAAAAGGGTGATGCAATTATTTATTTATAATGCAGCTTGGCCAACTGTGGAAGCAATAAAACCATCCAAACAAAAAAACAGGAAATTATCCCAGATCCAGGAGCAGGAGCAAGCATGGCTCCCTCTAATTGAGTTTCCTCCATTCTTATCTTCTAGAGATCCCTTAGACTGTTTTCCAATTTTCATTTCCATTTCTTCCATTAAACGCCTCTAACCTATGACCTCCATTTACTGCCACCCATTTATCTTCCGCTTTTAATTGAGATGTAACTTGTCCACTTGTCCAGCGCTGAGCACTAAAACTCTGACAGCATGCTTGATAAATACTGGCTTCCTTCAGCAAAGCTTACTTGGGAAAGCGCAGTTCAGAACTCGACATGAACATCACTAAAATGGGGTTTACCTTATAAACATACCACAGTGAAGACAAATAGAGCAAATAATAACATCCTTGGTTTGATTTGCTTTTTCCAATACAAGACTGGATTAGATTTGTTTTGACCCTAGGACGGTGAGGGGTGGCAGGGCCAGTGGGAAGACAACAAGTAAGGCAAGTTTTCAGCAGTCAATCATTTCTTACTTTAAAATAGAATAATTTTAAATGTGGTGGTTTTCATTCAATTTCCCTCCCCCTGAGACTCAGCAGAGAGGAATTTTGGAAGGATAGCATTGTTTAGAAAACAATTAGGCCTTCTACAACATCACTGCAGGAACTCTTGGCAAACATTTGTGAACTCCAACCAGCCAGGTGCCTCTGCAGCATTTAACCAAGGGGCAAGGCCAGCATTAGCAGGGTCAAAAACACAACACAAAACAAAGAGTAAAGCTCCATCCTCTAAGCAGTCATTTTAATCCTGTGGAATACTTCTAAATTAAAGCAGGAGAGAACTGAACAGCAAAAGTTTAGCCTCTTGGAGCAGTACAGTAAAATTTATTAAGCACACCAGGCCACCACTAAATTGTAAAATTTAAGAAAACATACTGTGGTCAGGCATTCAACCACTCAAAATAAATAGATGAATCACTCCCCAATTACTCGAATGGCTTGATGTTTGCACCAGTTATACCAAGGAAAACATGATTTTGCTGGAGTCCTGAAGGAAAACCTCCTGGAGGAACATTTTTCATCCACAACCATTGTACCAGGGCCTGGGCTGGAAAGCACCATGGTCAAAACACCTAAGCTCTCCTATTTCATGGCACATAGGTGTGACTGAAAATGGTGCTGACGCAGCACAGACAGCTTCAAATTAAGGTTAAAACTTGGTACTGACAGACTGAGAGGTGCAGCCCCAAGGCCCTGAGAAGGCTACATGAAGCACACCGGGGTTGCCATGCCTGAAGACTGCCTAGTACGGCAATGGCTGCCAGAGCCCACACTAGGCCTCTCCCCAGATGCAGTCTGAAAGGGAAAAATCTGTCAAGGGAGGCTGGAGAACTTTGGTTAACAGCCGGAGGCAGCCAGGGACAAGAAAATAGGGACTGCTCTATCTAACTTTCTGAAAGAAGGTGACAGGCAAAGTAACTCTTCTCCTTGTTGTGCAGTAGAGTCTCAAAGGAATATTTTGTTTTGTATGGGTGCCATTTACATAGTGATGGATAATCAGGTGCGTATGTGGCTCCCAGCAGAACAGAATATTGAACTTTATATTACAGCCATCGGTAAGCTGAACCCTTCCCTGTGTCTGGCTTCCTGGCTATCACCACAAATCCCATCTGAGGACCATGTCATCCATCACCTGCAAGCCCAAACTGACTCTCAGAGGCTTCAGTCTGGTTGGTACTGGGGCAAGTTGGTTGGCACCTCCGTTACCTGTCACCCTGACCATGATATTGAATGGCAGCATGGGCTTGGCTTTAATCCCAGTTTGCAGTTCCAAGTGGAACTGGTCTCTTGGAGAACCACTGCTTGGGGCCCCTCTAGTGATGACTCCAGAATGGGACCTGTCAATGAGCTTTATGGGCTTTATGGACACAGTCTCACCACCAGTACTGTCATAAAGCTTCTGAACCTGCATGCTGATGGAAGAGATCTTGGGAAGACCCAGTGGCATTACTTGAGCTGGTCAGTAATTTTTAAGCAACACATAAGGTAATGAAAGGGAAGGTTTGATGGAACAGTCTTTGTAAGGGACTTGAAAGCACAAGGAAAAACAAAGCAGAGGCTGGGGGTTAGGAGAGACTGTGGCTGGTCATTACAGAGAGCATCACTCTGAGAACAAAACGAGGGGAGGTGGCAATGGCCCTGCAAGGACATTTAATCTCCCCTTAATTTGCTCACCACCAAACAAGCATCTGGTGCCACCTAACTAAAACACCAGTTACAGGAGGTGACATCCAGCATCATGAATCAAGTGAAACATCTGCTAATTCTTACAACAGCAAGACAAAACAAGCCAAAAAATGGCAAAACAAACAGATATACAGACATTACTAGCTTTGGCACTCAGATCCCCAATGAACATAAGAAGCATCTAAAATTCCCACATTATTAACCAGTGCATCTTCAGTTTAACTGATTGACCGTGCAAATTTGCTATAGAACATGTTCAGCGGTTCAACGGGCAAAAATGGATCAAGTTTTCTAAAAGCGGGTGAACGCCTCACCGCACAGCATTGCTCTGTGAAGGGGAAGCTTCCCTTGAGCTCACGCAATCTTAACGGCACAAGCTATTAACTTGGATGATTGAAGGACTGGAGAATTCAGGAATCTCAATACATGCATGGCCTATAATAGAAAAACGCACGGTGTGTTCTCCCCAGCGACAAACAGATGCTTTATTTTTCTTTCTGCTATAAATAATTGTTGTTGTTTTTTTTTTAATAGGTATAGATAATCAGGCATTTACATGGTTTCCAGCAGAGCAGCAATATTAAACTACTACGTTACAGCCATTCATAAACTGAATACATTGCTGGAATTACTTTTTAGTGTCATTATTATCCAACGATCTCTACAATATGTGTTGTTACCACAGCAGTAAAGTGATTAGATTCTGAACATTGCTGGAAATCTGTAAGTAACACCATGGTAGTGAATCCTTAGAGAAATCAGGCATTTAAGGAGAACTGACGTCGTTTGCACAAATCTTTCAACAGAAACATTTCATTTACTTAGTTTAACCCTGCAAATGAGCCTACAGCACAGGTGTGCAATGGCACTACTTTAAGTGTCCCATTTCAATACATAATCTTGTTAACGCTTTGTTAATTCTTATATCCTCTCTTCCCACTACTCTTACACAAACCAGTTACTTGTCTTGCTTTGATGTTGCCTTTTTTTTGCTCTACTGTAAGACCTTACAGGCAGAGGCTGTGTTTGATCTGAATCAACCCTCTGGAATTTAACTTTGCTTCCTTGCTCTGGTACTGATTTTTAAGCAGCATTTTGTATAAAAGATGTAATCAGAAACTGAGCACAAGGACAAAAGATATTTTACATCCACTCCAGAGATCACTAGGTCAATCTGGCACTAGGGCTGGAGATACATGAGAGCGCTTTGGAAGTGCCACAGAAGGAAAATCCTACAGCAACCTTTAATGACCTATCTATGCTAAGTCAAAGAGAAAAAGAGCTTCTGACTTTTTTTTTTTTTTTTTTTTTTTTTTTTTTTTTCCTATGATGGAGAAGAAAATAGGAATTTCAGGAAGGGATAATATGCAAGCTGATTGCAGCAAGTTGCAAATGAACTAGTGGGGGGTATCTGGGAATAGACACTAATTTCCATTCCAACAGGAGTGGAAGTTTCCATATTAAAGGGTATTATTTCTGAGCAGTCAGCACAGAAGGAGAAGATGGTGCAATAAAACACATGAAATTTCTAAGTGATCAGGAACAGAAAGAAAGAAGGAAAGTAACTGAGGCTGCAGTCCTGCTAAATACTAACATGGGGGATATGGAGAAGATGCAGCTGCCAAGGCAGTCGCTGAAGAACACACTTCAGAGATAAGAGGCACCAGCCATTCTTCGAAGAAATCGTAGCTGCCAAGAGCTACAGAGAAAAGAGTGAATTGAAGGGATAGAGGGGTCAGCTGCAGTGAATACAAAAACAAGTCAAGGCCAAGGACAGGCATGACGCTTTGGGATTTGGCCAGGAGGTGATAATTTGTGGGTTTAGTTAACTGCCATCTCAGCGGAGTAGAGAGGGCAAAAACTCGATGAGAAAAGAGAGAGTTGGCAGCGAGAAAATGAAGGCAGCCAGAATACAGAGCAGGAATAAGGAGCTTGGGTAGGAGAGAAAAGGAGAAGGGGCGTCTGGCAGGAGCAGATATGCTTGGAGAATTGTGGGTTTTTCCCAGTCTAGGGACACAAAGGCAGATCTGAAAACTGAAGAGATGCCAAGGGAGAAAACAGGGTTAGGTGAGGTGGCAGGAACAGCAGTGAATGAAGGAGGTCACAGGGGATCACAGGCGGAGCTCAAGAGGGAAGTCAAGAGTGAGAAGAATGAGGTTTATCCAGCACTAGCAAAGAAGGAGAATTTCCACCCCTAATCGCCTCTGACTGTTATTCCTCAGCCAGGGAAAGAGCTGTTCTCTCTCCCTGCATCCTGCTCGACTGGCCCTTTGAGGCGTCACGCCAGGTGTCAGCAGTTTGGGAAAACACTTTCCAAAATTCCTCAAAGAGCAATAGCATCCTTTCCTGTCTTCTGTTTGAAAAATCTGAACTACATTTCTTTAGCGTCTACGTTAAAACAAGGTACAGTATATTCTTATTTTATCCTAGTATTCCTCCCAGTTTAAACTTTGTCTCGTGACAAGAAGCAAGGAATTTGACTTGCTGTCATCTACCCTCACTGCACTGATGGAGGAATATTTTATACCTGTTCCGTGAAGTCTACCTGCTTGAATTTCCATTAGGGCAATGGCAATAACCTCTAAGCAAATGTTGCGTGAAATCATAACCCCTTTTATACCAATTCTAAACCTCTCATGCCCTCTGAAGGAATCCAGATCTTACCCTCTGCTTTTAGAAGTCTCCTGTAAGAGAAGCCATAACCAACAGAACATAGCATGTACTGGACATGGCATCACTTATGTGTCAACCAGATCACCATTCTCACTTGATGTATTTATTACTAACTTCAGGATATAATTTATCATGTATTTAGAGAATGCAAAAATAGGTGTTAACAGTTTACAGAGAAAAAAAAAAAAAGTGCTATGAATAGACAAGGACAACAGCATTAGAACCACTATGACAACAAAGCTGCACTTACTGACCCCAGCAACAAAGGAAGACTTGGAGGAAAATTCTTTGTAATATTTTATATCCTGAACTAATTAAAGATCTCATTCCCTAAACAGCCAGATAGCAAACATAAGCAGTGCCTCCAGATGAAGAATTCCTATTTTGATGGTTACTGTAATGAGCACACTCCCAAAGGAAACAGCCAATAAAAAGCATCTCCTATCTGGAGGATGCTGAATGAAAGTTGGACTTTTCTTCATTTTACAGCAATTCCTTATTGCATCATATCAGCCTCCACCAAAGGTCTCAGTTCAATTTTTCTGTAATGAATTTGGAGACTCCAAAGAAAAATTCTATCCCATCTTTGCTGGCTAAATTTCTTTCTTTGACTTAGAGCTGACAATGATTACGAGAAAAACACCATTTTTACATCACTGTATGCAGTTTTAATTAAAGTTTATTAACTTGAGAGAAACTATCTCCTTATCACCACCAGACACTAGAACAAAAATGCCTTTTATTGTGTTATTAAACTGATGTTTTGTGCAGAACCATCTCTACAGCACACGGTAGCTCAATTGCCTAGTGGCAAATTAAACTGATCCTCTCCATCCCCCACTCTTTTCATGTGTGTTGTGCCTCTGGCAAAAAAGATCACACCAGTGCCTTCTGCAAAATTTTATACCTACAGCCGGTGTCTGTGGAATCACATAAAGCTTTCCCTATTGAATTGCTGAAGGAACAAGCTCGCTTAGGTCAGAACTATGCACCCTGCCCACTTTTATAACAAAAAAAAAGCATACACCAGGGGCCAGGCTGTGATGCATTATGCCCAGGACGACATGCACAAAAGGATCTTTGGAGTCACTATTTTGGAAGTGATAGCTGGGGTTAAGAAAGCCAGAGTGAGAGCACATGAAAGTAAGAACAACTTTTAAAAATACTTTTAGAAAAGCAGTCACAGAATCATAGAATATCCCAAGCTGGAAGGGACCCACAAGGATCATCAAATCCAACTCCTGGCTCCATGCAGCACCACCCAAAAATAGGACCAAATGCTCAGAGCATTGTCCAAATGCTTCTTGACCTCTTGAGGTCAAACCCCTTGAGGCTCAGTGCCCTGGGCAGCCTGTCCCAGTGCCTAGACACCTCTCAGTGAAGAACCTTTTCCTTACACCCAGCCTCTCTCTCCTCCGTCCCAGACCCATGCAAGTCCCTCGGGTCCTAACACCAGGCACCAGAGAGAAGAACAAAACTCAAAATGCCAATGAGTATCACCACAGGGGTTAAGCAACAGGGAATTATTAAGGAAGCTGGAAGAATGAGTGGTAAACCAGGTGGACTGAATATTCCAAATGGGAAGAGAGTTGAACATTGTGGATTGGGAAGATGGTATTCAAGATGATGTGATCAAGAGAAGAATTACTAGCAACCTTGCCAAGAGTATCTCCAGAGACAGACACAGAAGAAATTAAGAAAATCACTCAGAACATATTCAAGGTACTTGAAAGTGCATGCTGGAGATGTTATTACAAATGAAAGTCCTTAATCTGGGATAAGAGTTATGAAGGAGAGGATATCACTTGAGCAGGAATGGATCTGGCTCACACCAAATAAAGAGACATGGGGGGGCAATAGGTGAAAGAAGAGAGATGTCCCAGGTTTGATTACAGAGGAGAGTGGTAGGACTGAAGGCTGCTCAGCCAGGCAATGCAGGATGGGGCATGGCTAAAAATAAGAATGGGAGGGAACAAGCAGTGCTCTCAGCAGTGTAACTTGCAAAATACAGTTTACTGCAGGTTTTATTCATAATGTCTTTCTTGCATGGGGAGGAGAGGAATGGGGACCACAGACAGAGATAAATACAACTATCATGTACACAAATCTTTTTTTACTTAACGAGCAAAACTAAAAGTTTAGCAATGGCATAGGGGTGAGGGGAAGGTTTTTCTCCTTGGTGGAGAGGAGACAGGGGGATTTTTTCAGTACTGGACCAAGGGCAGAAAGCACCAAAAAGAGAGGCTTCCCACAGGGAGAGGCTCACCGGCCTGAGGTGGTTAAAGAGGGAATAGGAAGATTAGAAAAAGCAGAGCAAGAAATCAAATTGCTTCAGTGATAAAGGACATTCAAGGTGACAGAAAACACTCTGCAATAGGTATTTACTGGAGCAGATTGAGTTGAGCGGGATCATTTACGTGGGCTTTGAAAAACAGTACAAACACAGCAAGCAATTACACTACAATAAATAAACCAGGAGCACATGTGCAAATGAGGAAGCCTAGCAGAGTGCACATGGGAGATAGAGCAATCGCCAGGAGACTCGATAATTGCTCCTTGGAGCCCGACTTTAAGGGACTCAGAGGGTGCAACAAAGACGTTGTGTCCATCATGGGCACAATGAAGCAACTGTGGCTCTGTACTGCCCTTCCCCTACTAACCTGCTGTACACAGGCACAGAAAAACTAATGTCTGAACTCAGGAAAAAAAGCATGCTTTCAATCCCTTTTCTCACCTCCCTGAAGAGGACCTGCAGTATGCTAGGCACACACTGAGCTAGTTAGAGGTTCCCAGCCCTGAAAACCACTCCACCTCAGTTTTAATGGGATTTTGCAATTTGCCATGTTCAGGTTCCGGCAAATTTTTGAGGCTTCCTTCCCTTCCAAATATTTTCCAAATCATAACCCTTCCTCCTGCAACGTGGCACTTGTGGGGCCTTTCACAGCTAACACAAGCTCCAGAAGACCTCTGTCCCCCATGTGGCTTCCTCCCCGTGCACGTGCTACCAACCGTGGTAAAACATCAAAGTTTTGTCTTGTGGAATATAGCTATTTTCACCCATTATCTACAATTACCTGCTCTTAACCTACCATTTCAACTTCTCAAAAAGCCAACACAAAGCTCCTGGCAATCTCTCCACCTGTTTTGGCTGGTAACAGTCCACAGCACACCAATTAATCCCAAGGCCAGACCTATTCCACTGAAAGCACACCTATTGCCAGGAAATGTTGAAAGCTGACAATTGGTTCATCCTGACTGCGTAAAACCTAGGCACAAAACCACAGCAAAATGAAGTAACAAAGCGCTTCTCTGTATCTCCACCCCTTGCTTGAGTTCAGGAGCTTCTGGGTGAGGGCTGAAGTTGAGGGTGATCTCAGGCACATGAGGGAGAGAATGAACTTCAGAGAACTACTGCTTGTACTCCAAATCCATTATTTTTACCCCTTTTCAAGAAGGCTGGAATGTAGATCAAAAGTGTCTTTGACTTTGTTGCTTTCCTGCAATTTTCTAAACAAGTTTCAAAACCACATCTATTTAGCTACTCTCCTAAGTCACTTCTTTGTGTACAGGCTCTTCCTTTGGCTGCTCAGTGCCTGGGAGATAAAGGGGATAGCTTTACACCTACCTGGTAAGAGACCACATTGGACCCAAGAGATGGACTCTCCACGTGCCAGCTGAGTTGGAGCTGTGCTGTTGCACACGAGCTTTTTGCAGCTCTGGAGATGTGCAAAGCTTCATTTTCACCGCCTGCCTCCTGGCAGCATATCCTGCTAATAATAAGCTGCAATTTACACTTGCAAAAGCACTTACCCTTACAGCATTTCTGGGACTCCTATAATTCATCTTGCACTGTGAGAAGTTTCTGAAAATCCCACTGCCTGAATAGCAAAAGCAAGTGTCTGACGTTAACAGGCCATCTTCCTCCTACTTTCTGCCTGTTTATGATGAGGCTGGGGGCAATACTACCATCTCGGAGGTAGAGCCTATACACAGCTCCACTCACAGAGCTCAAGAAAAGCCTTTGTCTTCTTTACTCACAAGCATCATGGCATTGTCAAGCTGCCTGTCTCAACTGAAAACAATCCGAGCATTGATTGGCACTGGGATGGGCTTTAAAGCTGGCAGGGGAAAAGTACTTTCCCATTTGTAAGCTCAGTGAATTTGACAAAGAAGTGTGGTTGGACAGCTACAAGTCTCTTTCTACAAAGTGAGTTTTCAGAGTAAAATCACCCAGCAAAGGCTTTTTCCTGACAGTCACAAATAATTCCAGCAGCAAAGTTATAAAGTGTCTAAAAGATGTTTTAACCTGTCTCGAAGAACCTGTATGACATCTTTGGCTGTCATGAGAAGGACAAGGACTAAAAACATAGTTACGGGTGCCAGGAGTTGCTCTAAGAAACTGGAATAACAGGCACACCAAAAATGTATACAGAAAATGAGCAGAAATTAGAAAAAAAAAAAAAAAGCAAATTCATAACTCCAGCAGCCTCTAAGGATGAGTCCCCAAAGCAGATATTACAGCCTCTTTCTCTGAACCCAGGTGCCATCCTCATTGCTGCTAGGATGGAGAAGCCCCACAAGAGATGAGGTGTTCATGTCCCCACCTCAGCCACATGCAGCTGTAGAGACATTAAGTGACACTTTATAATAGAGAGAGAAGAAGAAACCGCAGAAGAACACTTCACTTCTCTGTCCTGAATACAGCTGGGGAAAGCCATGCCACGGAACAAACTGAAACCTAGCCATGCATTAAAAAAATAATGGTATTTTCAACCTTTTGATAATCAGCCCCTCAGCTCTGTCAAGTCTGAAAGACTCCCTAATTCCTGCCTTGTCTTCTTGCCTCTCCAAAGCATGCATCTGTGCTGACCACTAACACGCAGCAGACATCTAACTACGCAAAGTCCGAAATAGGAAACACAAACATACAAATCACAAGCATACAGACAGCCGGCATTCAGGCTTATTATCATCATTACTTAATCACATGTTAAACGAGCTAAGAATTAACAGTTAACACATGAAAAAAGTTGGCTTTCCATCAAAAGCAATTATAATTAATTCCTAAGAAACGTATTTCTGGATGCCAAATCAGATGGAGGAATCGACTGGGGGATAGATGCACTCCTTCCATAGCTCCACTCAAAATTCTAATTAAGACCAGAAATACGAAAGTGGTTGTGGTGGAAAGGTTAATAGAAGAGGAGGAAATCTCAAGAGAAACCATGCCAGATATTCAGTCCCCGTTTTTGGCTCTTCTGCACTTTTTTCCTTAACAGAAAGTCCCTAGAGACAGGAACATACATGTGCACACACACATACTCTATCACGTGGATATTTTAGAAAAATAAGATGACCACAAAATAATGCATTCTGACATCCGAAAGGTCTTGTGGAGAAAGTGGCATTGAAATCTTAGTCTCAACTGCAGTCAAAAAAATCAGCTGCGTCAGAAAAGTTCATCTCCTCGAGCTATTGAAACATGGAGAGAAAGAATTTGTAACGCTGACGATACTGAGCGTGCAATCTGCCCCCTAAGCAAGAGCAATGCTGAACAATTAAAGTGTAGGCAACAGGGTGATGGCGCTTGGTTCAGAAGAGTGAGCATAGCATTTCAGCTAAAAAGCCCCCTTTTTTTTGCACAGATTCTCCTGAAATATTCATAATGTAAAGAGAAGCTGGAGAAAAGAAAGGATATTTCTAGATGAAACCATCTCCAGGCTGGGAGAAAAGAGAGGCGAGTGCTTCCGGCAATGCTTCATGCTGCAGTCTCCAACTGGGGTGCAGAAAGGCAGCTTGAGAGAAGCCTTATGAAAACCTCAGAGTCCGGGCTGGGTGTTACCAATTTGCATTTCTGAAAAAAAAAAAAATATGGGAAAACCCAGGACCAGCCACCAGGAGCAGGAACAGCCTGGTTAAAAACAGGCTTTCCTGAGGACAACAGAAAGAGGCTGGGGGGAAAGCTATAAAAACAAATATTTCAAGAACTTGTCATTTTTCATCTGCTTCTCCCATTCATCAATGCTTAAAAAGACAGGGAAGAAGTGAGGCATTCCAAAAAAACCTCTTTGCCATCTCCCAAATCCTCGTGCATATGCTGCACAATGGCAAATTCTCCTGAAGGGAAAATACAACTTTCAGAAAATATGAAACACTGTCCTGTGGGAAGTGATTTCACAAAAGATCACAGAACTGAGCTGTTTTTTATACTTCCATGTAAGATATTTTTCTCTGAGAAAGAATTTTCTCCGGCAGATTCCCCCCAGCAGCAGCCACTGAGATGCACCATGAGCCTCCATCCTTCCTTCAAGCAACCAGACCTCTTGCATTTTACATCAGTTCAGCCAGAAAAAAAAAAAAAAAAACTGTCCATTAGGGAGGCCTTGTACTAAAATGTTCACCTACAACACCCTTTTCCTTACTGTTTCTCTTTCAAAGCCTTTTCTGTCCAGGTACTGCCCCCAAAATCCCTAAAATCAGGAAATAATACTGATTGCCATTGTTATTCCTGGTAGCCATGCACAGTATGAAAGGAGCTGTACAAAAATGAAGCAAGCTGGCCATAGCTCCAAAATCTGGTAGCAAAAGGCAGAAAGTAAGGCAAATCATTGTGGCTATGTTTTTTTAAAGCTCACTGAAACACCATGTGCCAGGAGGTGCAGATCCCCAGGTGTTATTCTCAGACAGTGAATCACTTCCCAGTCCCAGGCGTATCTGTCTGTTCCTCCTCCATCTCCTCCTTCCCTAAAGGCATGAATGGAACCTGGGGTCACCAAATGACTCAAATTAATGTAGTTAAAAAAAACCCACACCTTACTGAATGTGCTTTTTCTGATGACTCAAAACGTCATTCATCTGGAAACAAACATGCACAGAAGTCCCATTGTCTGTGACTTCAATAAATATTTAGGCTGTCTAACCAAAGCATGTGCATAAACGTATCTTTAGGATTATTTTATACTTGCCATCTTATCAGCAGAAATGCTTCCCTTCCTATTATTTATCTTGCATAAAGTGAGCCACCAGCTTTTTTAATTATTATTTTTTTTTTAAAGAGTAATTTATTGGAAATTCTCTGTCTGCATTAAGATTAATTTAAACCCAGTAAAACTGATAAACTGTTGTTATTGGCCTCAGTCCACACTACCTTTTAAATCTTTGGATTTTCATTCCAAGGCTCTGATGAAAGATTCATTCCAAGTACCTAAAGTAATCTCTGCTTTCTACTCCCTCTTCCACATTCCGCTCTCTTCCAGTGTAATCCATTTTATGGTTTCAGTTATAAAAACATAGTTCTGCCTACCTGGCACTTCAGATAACAGAGGTCCCATATAGCACAGTCTGCCTTGACCATGTTTAATGTCAGTCATGGGCACCTTCTCTCTTACTGATGCTGGTCACCTCATGCTTGGTATAAAGACAGAGGGCTGAAATACTTCCAAATTCAAGCTGGAAAAATAGAAACCACGACTCTGCCCCAGGTCTCCATGCCTCAGTAAAACACCATCTTTAAACCATCACAAATATATCAGTATGGGGATCAAACCTGGTAAAAACTGACATCCTGAGCAGACTGGATAAACTTTATTCACATGGATGTTAGTTCACGCTGTATTTCTGCTGTCCTTTTAACTAACTGAAATGCAAAAGGTAAGTGCTATCTATGTAAAACACTTCCTGCCACTGAAAGCTATGAATCACAGTGGAGGATTTCTGTAAAACTACCTTTTCAACTACATTTTTTTTTTCTTTTTAAATCAAAAATGTCAGCACTCTGAAGAATATCTGATGCCACAGCAAACAAAGAAGCCTGCCAGCTGCCAACACACACCAGTGCACGTGTACCAACACAGCTACACACCGAGAGCTTTCACTTCACGGGAGCTGGGCATATAGCTGAAGTTCAGCGTATTCAGCTACATAATTTCATGCTAAATAAGCATTAAAGCTAAACTAATATTTAGTGTCTTTGTGATTTAGGACAAAAAAAAAAAAAAAAAAAAAAAAAAGGTCAGAAACTTAGAAGCTTCCTAATACAGTATTTATAAGAATCAGCTTTATTTTTTATGACACCTTGCAAGGCATAAAACGCTTTAGAAGGTTAAATAATAAATGATAGGAAAGAAATGAGACTGTTGTAAGGACTAAAATTTGTATCATCTGATGAAATGTACAATGACATGGGCTCACTGAAGGAGGAAGATACAAAGAAGCTGCGCCAGATAGGGAAACCTGGGGAGGTTCTTCAGTGTGAAAAGGGCTTGCTACTTCGTTTTCACCTTTAATTTCATTTTTTTTCTAGGATAATACAGTATTCACAGCCCTTCTTAGGGGTAAGAGTTTTGTGAAAGGACATTTCAAATATTCTCCCATTCATATTCTGTTGCTTTTTCAGATCATGGATCTAAATTTAATTTTTCAAGCAAGCCTTGCAGCCTTCGGGTTGCTTGCCCCCCATGAGTGCACACCAAGGGGAACGAGGGCACGTGCATAACTTGCAGCCCCCGTGTGCTGGGAAGGGGCAGCTCGGAAACTGCTCCCCTCCCGCAGTGCCTGCCATTGATGACACCTCTGCCAGCAGCATCGCCTGCTCCAACCACCCAGAATACCACCTCACAGGCTCTGCTGAGCTGATGGTCATGCTCCAAGAAATATTCCTACCAGACCCAGTGAATTACATACGATATCAAAGCTTCTTACCTATGAGAGTATTGCATTTCACGTCGAACTTTCAGCAAGATGGTTATGGGACACCTGCAAGGCTGCTGAACACAGTGCTCACAAGGTGATACTGCATAAATAACAAGCATTTTCTTAACTGGGTCTTTCAATTATTTAGAAATACTTGGCAAATGTGCCGCTAACAGCTGTTTTATAACAGATTTCATGGTACTGTACACCTGGTGCTAATGCTTCAGCATGTCTAAATGGTTTTCTAAAGATTACACAATCAAACATCATAAGATAAAATCACGGTAATTGGAGCCCTCATCAAAGAAGAAATTACTGTTACACTTTACAAACCATATCTATTACTTTCCAAAGCTGAGCAAAAGGTAATAATAATACGATAGCCACAGAGCCAGAAGATCTTTCCTGACCTCTCCCCAAGCACAGGGATCGTCTCGTGGTCTTGCAAGAGGCATACACTGTCCTTGTGATAATAGGGAACATAAAAGCTATCTCTGATGCACCTACTTTATTCTAAGCAAAATAAAAATTCCAGCTTAAAATGTGCAGCAGAAAAATATCTGAAATATCGTGTCACAGATCCCTTTTTACTTATCTGGCAGCATCGCTAAAGTCAAAATATATTAGTGACCTTTGAGTCATGCCTTAAAAATTGATTTCCTCAGCACTGATATCATGTTGAAAGCCTTTATTCTGATCCCTAAATACTACATAAATAAGTGGATGTTTTTTAGATGCTGAATATCAAATCAGTGCCAGACAACTGTGAGCTTTGCCCAGGTGTTTTCAATAAAATGAGCTGGGTAAAAGTAACGCAATACAGATTTACTGAATCTGATGATGGCTTTAGAGCCATAGATTCACCATTAAAAGAACACACGGGAATCACACACGTATCTTCAGGTTTATAATCTGCATGTGATTTCTTAACTAGGAAGAGAATTTTTAACTATGTCAATTTTTGCATCTATTTAAGTGCTGCAGAATTACGGTAACTGTGATTTGCACAGAAATGGCTCTGCAGATGGCTAGATGAGCAGATATACCTACCAGGTGAAATCCCAGGTTTGTCAAGATTAATGCAACACTTGCATTTAATTTCAACAGGGGGGTTGAACACAGATTATGTTAGATGAGCTCACATTAGGTCACATCATATCAAAGATGGGGCTGAATAAAACAGAAGGAGGATGACTGATGAGCAAAGCCATAGGCATAGAGCAGTGTGGGCAGCTTCTCTGTGGGCATTCAGGCACCCTCCTGAGCTGGGAAACTCAGCAGGATCAAAATGGGAGAGTCACCAATGTCCTCGGTTAATTCCTCTGGAAAAGAGCTCATTATTGGTCAGTGAATGAAGCAGCCTCCTCCCTGCTCCCAGGGACCACTCACTTCACAGGATGCATTTCAGCTCACAGAGTGGAGCAGCGACCTACTTCTCAGTGCAGACCTTTTCTCCAACACCAATTTGAAATACTTGGTTCTTGGTCGGCGTGAATGAACCCAAATGCCCACCTACTTCTTGGAGCAGCTCAACATGACTGAGCAAGTTAAAATAAAAGTTATCCTGATTAACCCCCTTCTGTTGTTTTCCCCTCGGGTAGTCGCACTCCCACTCCAAAAGGCTGGAAATAAACTGTTTTTATTAAATCACATTCAATTACAGCAGTATTTATTAAAACCAATAACTGCAACTGGTAAGAATCCCCCTGTGCTTGTTTCTAGGTATTTAAATTAAGTTAAATGCACAATAAACTTTGCATTGTTTCAATTTACATGACCCCAGAGTCTTTAGACATCCCGTAGGCAAAATTCACAGACTTATAAACTGCTATTAAACATGAACATATGGTGGACTCGGCGTCCTGCACTGTAGCTGCTCTTAAAAGAGTACTGTGAAGTGCCTTGCTGCCTCTAAATCCACAAAAGCAGCCTTACAGCAAGCCAAAATCCCCCTTCATCCCACAGAAAGGTTTCCAGCAAAGTCTCCAGTGAAGCAGTGATGTGCCAGGCGCCAGCTGCTTCGTTGGACCTGCATTTTCCACTGGTGATTCAACAATATCCTGCTCTTCAGGGCCACTACAGCACCCCATGGACCTCAGAGCCTACCAGGAACACAGATTTGAACAAGCTCAGTGACTAATATGAGGAAATTTCCTTACTGAAGGATGATCCCAAGCCTGTAGCCTAGGAGGTGTTTCTCCTCCTCTTAGAGCACCATCTCACCCACTGCTCTTGCGGTGGCACCCAGGCGTCCTCACCACCCAAAGGACCCACTGCTTCTTGTGTTAAAACACAGATTCCCTGCCTTCACTTGCCATCTTCTCGCTGTTGTGTGAGGTACTGCTCTGCAATTTGTTTGCTCGCTTTTCCATCCAGAATAGAAGTGAATCGCTGAACATCTTTGGCTAGTTCTCCTGAGAACCCCAGAGAAGCCCAGAGAAGGGCTAAAAAGCAGGTGAAGGGCCTCGAGCACAAGTCCTGTGAGGAGCGGCTGAGGGGACTGGGGTTGTTTGGTCTGGAGAAGAGGAGGCTCAAGGGAGACCGTATTGCTCTCTACAACTAACTGAAAGGAAGTTGTGGGGAGCTGGGGGTCGGCCTCTTCTCATAGGTAACTAGTGATAGGACTAGAGGGAATGGCCTCAAGTTGTGCCAGGGGAGGTTTAGGTTGGAAATGAGGATACATTTCTTCTCAGAAGGAGCAGTCAGGCATTGGGACCGCTTGCCCAGCAAGGTGGTGGAATCATTGAATCACAGAATCACAGAAAGTCTAGGTTGGAAGAGACCTACAAGATGACCAAGTCCAACCTCTGACCTAATACTAACAAGTCCTCCACTAAACCATATCCCTAAGCTCTACATCTAAACGTCTTTTAAAGACCTCCAGGGATGGTGACTCAATCACTTCCCTGGGCAGCCTATTCCTGTGACTAAAAACCCTTTCAGTAAAGAAGTTCTTCCTAAGATCCAACCTAAACCTCCCCTGATGCAACTTTAGCCCATTCCCCCTCGTCCTGTCACCAGGCACGTGGGAGAACAGACCAACTGCCACCTCGCTACAGCCTCCTTTCAGGTACCTGTAGAGTGCAATAAGGTCACCTCTGAGCCTCCTCTTCTCCAGGCTAAATAGTCCCAGCTCCCTCAGCCGCTCCTCGTAAGACTTGTTCTCCAGACCCTTCACCAGCTTTGTTGCCCTTCTCTGGACTCACTCAAGGACCTCCATATCCTTCTGGTAGTGAGGGGCCCAAAACTGAACACAGTACTTGAGGTGCGGCCTCACCAGAGCCAAGTACAAGGGGACAATCAATTCCCTGGTCCTGCTGGCCACACTGTTTCTAATGCAAGCCAGGATGCTGTTGGCCTTCTTGGCCGCCTGAGCACACTGCTGGCTCATATGCAGCCGACTGTCAACCAAAACTCCCAGGTCCTTCTCTGACAGGCAGCTTTCTATCCACACATCTCCCAGCCTGTAGCTCTGCTTGGGGTTGTTGTGCCCCAGATGCAGAACCCAGCATGTGGCCTTGTTGAACTTCATGCAGTTGACCTCGGCCCATTGGTCCAGCCTATCCAGATCATCTTGCAGAGCCTTCCTGCCCTCGAGCAGGTTGACACATGCACCTAACATGGCGTCGTCTGCAAACTTACTGAGGGTGCACTCGATCCCCTCATCCAGATCATCAATGAAGATGTTAAAGAGGACTGGCCCCAGTACCGAGCCCTGGGGAACGCCACTAGTGACTGGCCTCCAACTGGATTTGACTCCATTCACCACAACTCTCTGGGCCCGGCCATCCAGCCAGTTCTTAACCCAACGAAGCGTGCGCCAGTCCAAGCCATGGGCAGCCAGTTTCCTGAGGAGAATGCTGTGGGGAACGGTGTCAAATGCCTTACTGAAGTCAAGGTAGACCACATCCACAGCCTTTCCCTCATTCACTAAGCGTGTCACCTTGTCATAGAAGGAGATCAGGTTCGTCAAGCAGGACCTACCCTTCATGAACCCATGCTGACTAGGCCTGATCGCCTGCTTGCCCTGCAACTGCCGCATGATGACGCCCAGGATAATCTGCTCCATGAGCTTCCCTGGCACTGATGTCAAACTAACAGGCCTGTAGTTCCCCAGGTCTACCCTCCGGCCCTTCTTGTAGATGGGCGCCACGTTTGCTATCCGCCAGTCAAGTGGGACCTCCCCTGATAGCCAGGACTGCCAATAAATGATGGAAAGTGGCTTGGCCAGCTTTTCCGCCAGTTCTCGCAGTACCCTTGGGTGGATCCCATCTGGCCCCATCAACTTGCGTACATCCAAGTGCTGTAGCAGGTCGCCAACCATTTCCTCGTGGATTGTGGGGGCCACATTCTGCTCCCCATCCCCTTCCACCAGCTCAGGGTACTGGGCGTCCAGAGAGCAACTGGTTTTGCTGCTAAAGACTCAGGCAAAGAAGGCGTTAAGCACCTCGGCTTTATCCTCATTTCTGAGTTTCCCCCCACATCCAGTAAAGGGTGGAGATTCTCCTTAGTCCTCCTTTTGGTATTGACGTATTTATAAAAACATTTTTGTTGTCTTTAACAGCAGTAGCCAGATTGAGCTCCAGATGAGCTTTGGCCTTTTGTATTTTTTCCCTGCACCGCCTCACGACATCCTTGTAGTTCCCTTGAGTGGCCCGCCCTCTTTTCCAAAGATTAGAAACCCTCTTTTTTCTCCTGAGCTCGAGCCACACTCTCTGTTCAGCCGGGCCAGTCTTCTTCCGCGCCAGCTCGTCTTGTGGCACGTGGGGACAGACTGCTCCTGAGCCATTAAGATTTCTTTCTTGAAGAGCGCCCAGCCTTCCTGGGCTCCTCTGTCCTTCAGAACCACCTCCCAAGGGACTCTGCCAACCAGTGTCCTGAACAGCTCAAAGTCAGCCCTCTGGAAGTCCAAGACAGAGGTTTTACTGGTCCCCTTCCTGACTTCGCCAAGTATCGAGAACTCTACCATTTCGTGGTCACTCTGCCCAAGACAGCCCCCGACCACCACATCTCCCACCAGTCCTTCTCTGTTAGTGAACAGAAGGTCTAGCGGGGCACCTCCCCTGGTAGGCTCACCAACCAGCTGTGTCAGGAAGTTATCTTCCACGCTCTCCAGAAACCTCCTGGACTGCTTTCTCTGGGCTGTGTTGTGCTTCCAGGATATGTCTGGGAAGTTAAAGTCCCCCACAAGAACAAGCGCTGACGATTTTGCAACCTCTGCCAGCTATCTGTAGAACTCTTCGTCCACCCCCTCATCCTGGTTTGGCGGTCTATAACAGACCCCCATCAGGATGCCTTGTTGGCCTCTCCGCTGATCCTAAGCCATAGCAACTCCATGGAGTCACCATCCCTGGGGGTGTTCAAGTAAAGGTTGGACGTGGTGCTTGGGAACCTGGTTTAGTGGGTGACATTGGTGGTGGGGGGTGGTTGGACCAGACGGTCTTGGAGGTCTTTTCCAGCCTTAATGATTCTGTGATTCTGCTTTCTCCCTTCTGAGCCCCATTGCTGGATTTAGTTAATTCTGCCCGTAACATTTTTGTCAGGTTCAAAGTTTCCTGAGACTCTTTTCACTTTTTTTTTTTTTTTTTTTTTGCATATCCCTCATTGCATAAGTACCACAGTTTCCTCATTAAAGACAGCTTTGTGTCCTATACTAAGAGCAAAGCCCAAGTTACACACAATGTAACACATCTTCCCTAAACAACAGAAATCTCAGACAGTATTTTGCAAGGACTCTCAAATAGGGTCATTTGTCATTTCGTGAGTTAAAATCAATTGAAAATGGGTTGGTAGCAACCTCCCTCAGCCCCTACTCTAACCATATCTTCATCCCGCAGGCACAACTTAGGAGGAAAACATCATTTGAAAGACCAATTTAATCTGTTCCGGGACTTTAAAAAGAATAAAACCCTATTATTCACTCACCATAATTATACAGATATTACACGACCTCAATACAGAACAGAGTTAGGATTCTTTGTGTGAATTGATTGTGCATTTCCATTCCTTAGTATGTTTGAGTTCTCTCAAGGTTAACCTTAACTCTAGATACACTGCATTTATTAAGTTTGTTTTGGAATAATTGCAATATCCTTGTAATGTGCCTAGCCCTAAATTACTTCCACATACTCTCATCTTTAACTCCATTTTAATAAAACTTTCATTCTGGAATATGTTTTAGATTATCCCCTTGCAGATTACAAAGAAAATTCAAGTTTACTTTGACTCTGTGACTCTTACGAAACCTTTATTTGAAGTTGATTCACCTTTTAATGTGTCTATTTATGCCTACTTTGCTTTGAGAAGTCCCTATCTCACTTCAAAGGGTAGAGAGTGTCCAAACAACCTCATTTCTTGCTCTGAAAACCCAGCCTGTACTGTTCCTTCTTCTGCCATCTGTTTCTTATATGGTTTTACTCTCATTTTACTATACAAAGCAAAACTCGTTCTACTTCTAGCAGCCAAACTCAACACCACAATACTCGTGTAATACGCTAATGCAGAAAGACCAACACTATTTATTCAGTCATCTACGTGATCGCCTGTAGTAGCTGGGTTCTCCCTATTGGTCTCTGCCAAGTGTTGATTAAGTCACCTAATCCTTATCTCCCTTCTGTAGGCATTACCTGGTAAAACTCAAAGAATGAAAACAATAATCCTAGTTCATCTCACAAGAATTTTAAAATGGCCTCACCATTAATCACTAGGCCCCATTCAACAAACTTTATCTGGCAGCCAGACAAATCACCAGCCTGTATCTGTATTAAAAATAGAAGACCACAGGAAAAATCCCCAAAGAAATCTGGTACAAAGCCATAAAACTCATATACTACTTATTAATTTTGACATTCCTCTCCAGCCAAATAGTATCATAACCATGGACTGTGTATAACAGATGTGGATTATCCATATCTGAAATGGATAATGGCACATAATAATAGTTTTTAAGGTCCACAAGGAGCATTAGACCACCTAAACTGACCTCTGGTGTAACACAGGCAACATCATTTCACTCATCTGACCCCTGACTGAACTTCATAACCTGGGCTATGTAGGCTGCAAAGGCTTCATAATAATAATAATCCCTTAAGGCTTATTTTCCTGAAAATTAGGGCTATAGCATATATGCTGTCCCAATGCCTGGTTGCTCACACTTGGGATTGCACTGACATCCAACCTCAAGTTATTTGGCTGCAAGTTCCCCTTTTTGGGTTCTTTCTCTTACCCCCTTTCTCTACTGCACTGAAGACCCCAAGGTGCCCAGTACTGTTTCTCCGTTAAGGCTTTTATCATGTTCACCTGTCATCACTTGATCTGATTTGATAAACTTAGCAAAATATGCTCTACAGTTTTCAGATTTCTCCCTGTAAAGCACCTTCTCCAAAACTCCCAATACCGTTTCCTTGCCAGCTCTTCTGACTCAGGTGAGAGCATAGGTATCCTGTTCAAGCTCTCATCTCCAGCATGTTAGAAATCACTGACTTTTTAAAAAATCATTATTATTTTCCCTTGTTTCCCTTCAATGTCAGTGAAAGACCAATTATTTCATTACAGCATCACCCAACCCAAAGCTTAAACACTTTGTTCTGAACAATACAAAACTAGTCAGAATACCACTGTAGGTATAGACAATTAATAAGCAGACCTAAATGGATGTTACAGCTTGAGCCAAAAGGACAGCCATCTCCACGCACCCAACGCCATGCTGTGTGCTATCAGCCTTCATGCCTGTGAGCTTTACTTGCTGGTTTGATCACTAATCACCAAGCGGCTTGGCAGGCTGCACTATCCAGCAGCTATGAAATGCATGTGAAAGACATGGACAAGTGTGCTGCTATCAACTATGCTAGTTGACCTCAAAATGAGTAACAAGTAACAGATACTCAGCATAGCATCCTGTAACAATAGGTGACAGAGAAGGAGCATGAAAAACAAAGGTAACTTTATACACTGCCTTCTTTCAAGGCAATTGTACTCATTGTACAAGCATCTCATTTCATAAAATCTTGAAAGTCTATGGTTCTTATTTTCTGTTTCTCTGCTACTGAAACATCTTCTCGTTGCCATCTGCTTCCAAAGGTCCATCTCCCCCATTCCTTGGACAGAGGAATAGTCTGCTGCTCTTGAGGGCTTTACTTTTCAGCCAGAAACACAGACAAACACTATAAAACCTGGCTAGCTCTGACGCTGAGGTGAGGAAAAACCATCTGTAAGCTTTTAAAAGCACACGTGTGCACACACACATAGATAAAACAAAGAAACCATTTCAAAGTGGAAGCTATAATAAGAAGGGTTTGTAACAGAGTCAGAAAAACTTATGGCAGGAGGCCTGGAACAACCAACAGCAAAAGAAGAGGCATCTTTTTTTTTTTTTTTTCCTTTCTTTTTTTTTTTCCTTTTTTTTTTTTTTAATTTTTTTTTTTTTTTTTTTTTGATAATTTAGATTCAAATACAGACTTCTCAAAACAAAGGAAAAAAAAGATGTGGTTAGCAATTGCTGGCTGCTGGGCACGGCCATTATTCCAAAGGACCATGAGGACATTAGAGGTAGCATTTTCCTCTGGACTTGCTTCACAAGGAGGGGAGGTGTCACTTCTCATTGAGTCTCTGGCTGCCGGAGGGAAAGAAACTCAATGAGCTGGACCCAAAGCACAATTGCTTTTGGGGTGCTGCAGGAGACTTGCATTTTTTAACCTTTTTCTTGAATGCAAAACTGAACCAATCAGCAAATGTGGCTATGCGCTACACATCACATCTATGAGCTGTCACACTTTGACTACCAAGAATTGTTATATTAAAATTACAGTAATTAATTGTGTCTGGTGAAGTCAGCATGCACTTTAGGCAACCATTTTGCTTTTCCCATGGATAACATGGTGTAACAGAGCAGTAGGGGAGGCTATGACATTCTCCCAGGACGAGCATCATCCCTTGCCTTGTGCCTGGGCTGGCCTCATGATTTCCCCAAGGTGCCAAATCCAGGAGGCTGCACTGCAAACATCTCCTGCTGCTCACTGAAACAGTCACTGATGCAAATAGTGGGTTCTTACATGTGGTATAAATGTTTGTAAGGTATCCTATATGGTATCTCTGAGGTCAGAGTGAGGCTTTTATTTAGGATTTCCTTCTGGAAAGGTTTTCCAAGCTTGAGGGGCCACCAAAAAAGACAATTCTGTAAAGAGGACCCATAAACAAGATCATGGGTAATTGCCAGTGACTCACTTCACGTGAGAGAAATTATTAATATTAACCCAATTATATCTTACAAATTTTATCTTCCGCTCCTTTGCTCTGCCAAAGAGGGCAGATGGCAACTCAGCCTACAACTAAGACATGAAGAAAAAAAAAATCCCTTCAAGACAAATAAGTGCAAACTGACCTACTTCCAAACGAGAGTTTTAAAGAGTTCTGGGTTTTAATTACGGCTATATTAAAGCAATGTCTCCTCAAAAACTTCTAATAGTATTAGAAAAAACTGATCTGAAAGGTCAGCAAGACAACAGACACCAGGATGGCTGGACTGAATCAGCCCAAGCTCTGTTTTGCTGATGCTTGGAGCCAGATGTAAGGGACACGCTGAGTACAGGGGCACCTCCCCAGACAGACCTCAGCAGCTTCTGGCAACCTAAAATTAGAAGTTTCCTGAGCCATGGGAAACAACTGTGCCTTTGTAACTAATAGCTCATGAAAGGCTCAAGGACTTTCTGCAGCCCTTTTGTGAGCACAACCTGGGTAGCAGAGCAGCCTGTGGGTGCTGGGGGAAAATGTCCTCCTACCTGTTTGCTCTCACCTTGCTGCCTCGTCATCTCACTTGAAGTCCATAGACCTTTCAAGCAGGCAGACCCATGAAAAATCGCTCATTTCCATCTTCTATTTTTGCCACTTTGGAGCCTCCACACATCTTGTGTTTCCACCCTCAGCCCCCCCCTTGCCATCCAGTTCCTCTCCTCCTGCCCAAAGCCTTCCCACGCACCTGGTCCTCACCATCCCTTCTCCGCAGCTTCCCCGACACCACATCCTCGTGATGGGCATATTTTTGCATGTCTGTTTTATTTCTGCAGTCTCAGTGTCTTGGCAAAAGGGTAATAGTGATGACTCAGTCTCGCACAGCACACACACAGACGTACGTGCTGCGCACCCGCTTCATAAGGGGAATGTGCACTTCCAGTCACTTCCCCATTAAATGCACGCGCTCTCAGCCCTGGGACCCTGCTTCTCAGCACTCTGCCAAACTTTAATGATTCAGTACTTAAACTTTGGTAACGGAGCTCTGTCTCACAGTAAATTAATTATCATCACTCTTTCTTTCAGGCCAAAGCAGAAATAGCTACTATTTCTCTGGATCAAACGCTTTGCTTTATAAATTCAGTGAGGAAAATCTCGATTTTCACGGGATGAGCAGAGATGCTTTTGTGTTAGCCTTCTTAGGATGCGCTTGGTGTCTGAGCTGCACGTTCAGGGTGAGATGTCCCTGGGACTGGGGCTGCACGGGGAGGCAGGGGTATTTTTACATGGTATATGAAGTGATAAATGAAAGGGAAGAATTGGGAAGCACTGGACTGGGAAGACAGTGATGGACTAGGACAGGCAGGTGACATGGGGAAAAGGAACAGTGAAGGCTTGTGACATCCCCTTTCCCCATGCCTGGGACTGAAGTGTCACCACTTCAGGGTGCCGGCAAGTATTTGTAAAATTGACAGGCAGGCAGCCCTTGCTAGCCCTCCTGGGGCTTGCTAAACATATAAGGGAAAAATATAAAAATAGTAATAATAATTAAAAAAATCAACACTAAGAATACTAAGGTTACAAAGTCAAGCAGTCAAACTTAGAAAATGCCAGAAGTTCCAACCATAGAAAACTTAATTCATCCCTGATTCACACATTTATTTTTCTTCAGCAGCTTTTGTCTAGCTTTAGGCACCAGAACGTGAATCTGCTCCTCCACGTGTCCCACAGCACGACCCCACTGAATCCTACCAAAATCATATATGTTCCCCCGCCACACATGAGCTCAGTTTAAGTTACCAGCACAGTATTTCACCCTGCTTATTGCCTTGCACACAAAGACATCCTGGCTCCTATCGCTATACAAAAGAAATAACAATGGGAAGGACAATAGGAAAGCCCTATAAACTCCAGTGATTTACATAGTGCCTTTGTGTGAAGAGACACCAGCACTGCCACAGGGTGCTGCTCTATAGGGACGTACAGGGAAGGGAATCAGGGTGCACACACACAGTTCCAGATAAAGGCTTACCCACAGGACCCATCTGTAGACAAGGGAAGGAGGCCCAGAAAGAGACTACCTACAAAAGAAAACATCAGCACCGCATCGTTTCTGTCACAGCTTTATAATTTTGTTGTTCCCAAGTTTGGGGTGTTTTCATTTCTTTTTTGAAACTGGGGGAGAGATAAGGGACCTCTGCTACAACATGCTTCTGTGTACAATATTAGGAAGCCCATTTGCACTTTAAAAATCCTGGCAGTGTTATTGGTTTAGCATGAACTTTGTGGGCAAAGCAAACAGGAGTCTCCCAAGACTTTCAACATTCAGATATAATTCCATTAGTTTTCAATTAGCAGTTTGCCCACGTACATGCAAAATAAATTGATTTAGCACCTTAGTCCTGAGATACCAAAACCTAAATGGAGGTTTTTTTTTCTTCCTCTATTGTATCCTGTCTGCAAATATTAGTTACCATAACGGAATATCACGTAAATCAAATAACTGCCTCTCTTTCATAATCACGTTGGCAGCTGCAGTGCCATGTTTCAATGGCTATCCACTGGAACTCATTAAGAAAGCATTATGTATAGTAAATTAAAATGCAGGGTCTCTGATCTGCAGACAAAAGGATGACAAAGCTTATCAAATGTGTGCTGTGGACTTCTCATTAACTCGGGGCTTTAAACGGCATTGTCCTCCCCGAGCAGGTTCCTGCGCTCGAGGATATTTCGCTTTGTAATGAGCAGCCCGTATCTGGCCTCGTGGAAATTGCTCTGAAGAGAAAGCCATGTTCCTTAATCAAAATAAGAAGAAATTTTGATTGGGATGAGATTGCGCTCTGAGTCAGCTCTGAGAAATGTGGTTGCTGAGGAGAGAGCCGGCAATAATTCACTCTCTGCAACCAGAGCTCAGCGGGGACGGGTGGCCTCGGAGGACGTCAGGTCGCAGCCCCCATCACGGGGGAACACGCTGCTGCTGCAGTGCCACCAGTAAAGCTCAGGAGGGCTTTCCCTCTGTCCTCACAGGGGACCAGGAGCAGAATCCATCCCTCTCAGCCTATAAGACTGTGGGGTTCATTCTCTCAGTGTCTCCCTTCCCAAGCACAGCCCTGCAGCTTTGGCATCATGCTCCCAACGCCCCAGCAGCGTTGCTGCCACAGATGGAGGCACAAGGCTTTTGGAGCAGCACAGGGAAGTTTGTCATGCACTGCACAACATTAATTCCTTAAGCAAATCAAATCTTTGCCTTATAAAATGTCACGGGTTAGTTCCACAAGCTGTGACAGTCTTCTGTTTTCCACCCCAATTTCGTGTTATGGGTGATTGTCTTTACATTGTGGATGGTGTGCCAAGCATCCACACCTCACAGCACAACAAGCTATTGTAAAAATAACCCGAAATCCCAACGGCCGACACAAATTTTCACAAGTTCCACACAGGGATGCACAGAGCATTTCTCAGTGCAGCTGACATGCATAATTAGCTTTGCCCATAAGCTTTGCTATAATACTGCTGGACTTGCACTGAACATGACAGCACAGACAACACTGGTGTGCTTCAGTACATCTCTGATTTCCCCAATGACAGCTCTCTTTGAAGAACATCATTCATTCACCAGAAAATTAAAAAACACATCAACAAACTGCCCAGACCCAGACAAGTGCTTAATTATCTACAGCCTCTTTAATACAACTGGGGCTAACAACACTCATGCCCCGTGCCTCACCTCTGAGAAGAACCAAATCCACCTCCCAGAGATCGTTTATTAAAAACTGCCATTGAAAACTCATCTGAGCTGCAAAATTCACAAGCAGAAAAATGCAGGGAAGGGGTATGTACTGGGGACTGAAAGGTTAATAGCTCTTCTTTAAACCCCAGCTACTGAACATGCCTTAGACCTTAATAACTGAAGGAGAAAATTTGCTATTTTCAATGCATTTTCCTATCTGTTCTCAATGCATCTGAGCAATTACTTTTTGGTCCTTTCCGGTGCTCGGCATGCTGACAAGCAGTACTACGGAAAATAAAGAGCAGCAGCAAATGAAATAACGTATGGCACAATCATGTGTTAACACTGCAGAAAAGTTGTATCTGAGCAGATGCCAACACAGAGGTTTCCTGTTAGAGAGAAGCCGCCATAATCCAGGGAAACAGCCTTCAGGACTACTAGGTTTTGGCTCTGTAAGCCTTTCCAAACCCGAATTAAGGCACTGCCAAGGCGTGCACTTCCGCGGTCTCCCCACTTCCATGTGCTTATGACTCACTCCTGCAGGACCCGGACCACAGGTTCGTTGCTGGCAGGTTAATTAAAGTGGGTATCCACAGCAAAGCGACCACACGAGCTTTCCCTGTTTTCCACTGGCAGCTTCCTGAGCAGGGCTGATGGTGCTGAGAAGCACAGCCAGGTGTCCTCCCGCTCCATTCCGGCTGCTCTTTGTCCCTGTGCAGGGACCTTCATCAGCCACAGGTGGTGGGTTACGGGTAGGTTTATTTAAATTCACTCCTAGTTCTGTACTGTGGCTCTCTAGCATGTATTTGGTTAATTTGAAAGGTGCCAAGGGTCAGGCATGGCTCTCCCATGGAGGATGCTCAGCAGATGTTCCTTTGCCCCAGCATGGACATCACACGAAGTGGTGGGAGCAGGGACTCTACTACAGCAAAGCCAAAACTGTGGTTAAAATCTGGAGTCCTCCTGGACCCAAAGGAAAACTTTGTTGTGTTGCAAGAAACCACATCTGAGCTTGTCAGGGAAAATCACCCCACAGGAAAGAGCTCTGTGGTCAGACCACATCAGCCGCTCGAACCACTGAGGTCCTGTTTCACCTTTCCAAGTCCCATGAAGTCTAGCTCTTCAGTGCCATCCAAAATGCCTTCATTGTGTGATTTGTCCCTTCCTTCTTCTCCCCCCTCTTGGCTGTCTTCTATGCGAAACTGAGAAGATTTTTGTATTTATTCACACTTTGGGGAGATAACAATGTGGCCAGACAAGGAAAAATAAAAGGAAGATTGCAGCCCCCAAGCTTTGCCAAATGAGTGAAGCTTACACAAGCACTACATTTTTCTCCATTGCACACAGATGTGACTGAGGAGGCAGAATAGTTAATGATCTTCTGAAATATTCATATGACATTATTTACTATTGACTGACACTGTGGAGGTTATAAGACCCTACAGAAGCAAAGGCAGGGAGAAACCTCGTGATTCTCAGCCCCACTCCTGAAATTTGGAACAGGCTTAACACTTCCCATGCCACGTACTCATTCCTCAACTGAGCCAATAGATTTGGAAAACGTCAGTAAAGGAGATAATTTTTATGCCAACAGCGCTGAAAAAACAGGAATTCCTGACAGCTTGAGACTTCTAGGTAATAAGGACCATGAATACGGAAGGACACAGAAAAGGCAGGTTTACCAAGAGAGCAGTTTTGATGGAATGAATAAAAGAAGTGTAATGGGTTGGGAAAAACCTGCTGCAGCACCTGGTCAACTTCTGAGTCCCAATGGGATTTAGCATTTGCAGGGTGCTCCTCGGGAGGAGGAGGAGGAGGAAAGGAGCTTGTCCTGCTTATCCCTTTATTGCTCTTTGAGGCAGTGGCCAGGCTATGCCCCGTGCGGGCTCCAAGGGAGTAGCTGCCCTGCTCCTGGCTCTACCCAGCTGCACAGGAGCTCCGGGCAGCTCCCCAGGGAGCACCACAAACTGCAAACATCTGCCAGAAGCAGACACATGCTGCCACCACTCTGACCTCAGGAAGGTGAAAGAGAAGACAAGGCTTTAGAAATAGGGATGGGAGGAAATCAAGCACATTGTAAGACCCGTGTTTTGAGATCTCATGTGGATTTATGAAGAATTTGTGTGTTTTAGGATTTGGCTGTGCGCGTTGACTCCCTGGGGATGGAGCATGGGCTTCCTGTGCTGCTCGTCCAAACTCCAGGATAGGGCCATACGGGGTTAATGCCAGGTGAGGGCCCAACTTTCCTGATAGAAAAAGTACACAAACCCGTAAAAACTGCGAGTGGTTTTAATCAGCACTGATGTCCTTGTGGAGTTAGGAAGGCCAAAGCAAACCTGCACTGAGCCATGCCACTAGGCCATGAGGACACCGCCACAGCTGAGTCATTTGATCACTGATGACCCCAGGTTATAGCAAACAGACTGTAAAAATATTCAGATGTGGACGTTGGTTTGTTTTTGTAAACATTTCCTTTTTCTTGTGGGTGTCACTAGATGGCAGAGCCCATCACCAGACGTCCTAATGACACATTCCTACAGCTTTCAATATTTGGATTTCAATTAAGCTGTAAATTTCTGAGGTTTTCGGTGGCGATCTCTGGGGTAATTACAAAATCAATGTCCTTTAAAACAAACAAAGAAAGAGTACAGGTTAATGGTATGAGTGATCGACCCACCTTAATACACTGTATGTTTGGGATGATGACATAAATTTAACCTTTGATTTAAAAATTATTCAAAACAGCACGCTCAGAGAAGTCACTTTGGTGTTGAAATGACCCGAAGGGCTGAACTTTGCTGATGCTCTCCAGAGCAAAGGCATCTGGAAAGCACAAGCTCCTCATGCTGGGAAGTTTCCCCTTACCAGGGCAGAGTGAAAAACCCCCAGCCTTAATGGTTAACCTGCAACTTCTTTATGGCTTGAAGTTATCTATGGCTGAAGATGACGAGAGAAACTCACCAACAAACTGGGAAACAGCTGCCGCAAATCCATCGTGAAGAGTTTTCAGAGGTTGCATCTGTCCATCATTTAAATCACCTGGGCTGAAAACAGGCTTTATAACACACTGCTGCTTTACTGTCTAAGACCCATTTAAAATATAAATGATGGGGAGTGAACTCATTCAAGAGGCTGAACCGTGTCCTCAGCACCTGTGGGTGTGCAGGGATCCACTTCACCAGCTGGGGTCGGAGCATCGTGGTGCTCAGCGTCTCCTCTGGCTCTCCAAATTCAGCCTCCAGTACAGGACCACGATTGCCAGTCACCACAACTGAAATACTCACATGCAAAGATGCACACACAGGTGTAGCTGATGTATGTGCAGGAAGAGGAGGGAGCAGCTTGGTCATCACTACGGTTCAGAACAACAGATTGCTCGAAAGAAGCAGAATCCTGCTGTGCTCGTCTCTGGGTTGCTTTGTGTTTGTTTCTATGCATTTTCTAGTAAAGATCCCATTCATAATGTAATTTACTGCAGGAAGCTATACATTCACTGTCTGTTAAAGCTCTTGAAAAGGAAGACAGAGGCAGTTCTTACAAAAGAGTTCAGCTATAAAATTGTCTTCTCCCAAAAAAATAAAAAAAAATCAGGGTTTACACAGGTTGTCAAAAATAATTCTCCAGGAAATTAAACCTCTGTAACACCTTCATCTTATTAGCCTACTTGCCAATTACTTCCCTCCCCGTGATTACAAAGCACTCAAAAAACGAACCAAGTTGGAAAAGCGACCTGTGCTGCTCTACATGGAAACCCATCATTACCCTGCTTGTGACAAGGGAAAGTCCTCGTGTTTCAAGTGTTTCAAGAACCATTCTTTCCTTTTTTTTTTTTTTTCTTTTTTTTCCCCATAACTGCTGCCTGCTGGGACAGCCAGGCTTGTCAAACCCTCCTCGGCCTCTGGCACGGTGGGTGGCCCAGGGGGACAGCAGGTCACATCTCTGGGGGCTTCAGGATGCTGAGGGCTGCAGGCAGCATGCTGCTTGCCCTCTTCTTCACACTGGGGTCCCTCTCCTTCCCCAATGGAGGCACTTCTCACTCCATAGCAAAAACTACTGAGGTGGGCTCCAAGGAATCCAATCATCTTCTTAAAAACTGTTAATTTTAATTAATCTCCCCAGTGTCAGTGAAAGCAGCACCACGCTTGAATGTGCAGATTACACACTCAAAGACACACCTTCGAAGTCCAATTTTACGCTGCCCCTTAAGGATGCTGAAGCCGTACCCTTGAGGATATGACCTGGTCATGTCCTCAGAAATACAGCAGAAATACATGGCAATATGGGATCAGCGAGGAACTCACTGTTGCAGCCATCCTGATGTATCTTTGCTGGATTTGGCTCCACTGCCCAGCACCAAAGTTACCCATGCCAATACCCATAGGAAAAAAAAGGCAATTTCAGAAAAGATCAAGCCAGCTGTTTCACTGTCTCTCTCTCTCTCTCTCTAGAAAACTGCTGTACTGGAGTATTTTCTTTAGAAGTATTTACTGTAGTAGTAAATATTACTTTAGGACTCCTAAGTGCTTGCTTTGATTTCATTTGTCCCGGAATTTCTTTTGCTGCCTGAGGAGGAGAGATGGCCATGGCCACTGAGCGCACCCAGTTACCTACTGGAAAGAATCTCCTTCTCTTCTTTTTACTTTATATATATATATTTAAATTATTTATTTATTTTTTGTTCAGCTCCTTCACAGGGCTCATCAGAAAAGCCCACCAGTGGTAATTAGGCATGTAAATTGCCTTAGCTAGCCAAACTGAAACAGCTCTTTGAATATGCATGATGTACATCCACGGGAGCGGTTTTGAAGGACATGAGACCTGCTGACAGTATCTTGATTTTATAAATGCTGTGGCCACTGAAAAAAAAAAAAAAAAAAAAGGATAAAAATCCATGTTCCCATTTAACTATGTATGAAAACCTGCCAGAATGCCAAGATGCATTTGCTAGCACACAAAAAGCAAACCTCCTGAGGAAGAAATGGCTCAGTGAAATGATTGAAGATGTTAGTCCTTCCTTCAGCTCTCCTGTCTGCCAGCCTGAATCTCGGGTTAGCAGTGACAGCAAACATGGCTATGGTAGGGCATATGTGATAGCATCAGCACAGACCTACCCCTGTGAGGACACAGGATAAATGCTGTTCTTTCCTTTTCTTTGCTATTCTGCCGTGCAAGTTTTCAAGAGTAAGCACTGTAAATGATTTCTCTGCATTGATGACATGGGCCCATGCATGGGAGAGGAGTTCTGTGACCTGAGGTGTCCTTCTCTTCTTTTAAATCTGAGCCCCAAAAAAGAAGGAAGCCATACACACATAGGAAATCTCCCCAACCTGCACCCCGTGTCGACTCCCGTGCATTTTCTCAGCCAGCACGTTTCACTCAGTCTCTGGGAACATGACTCGCCATCACCATCTGAACACTTCAGGGAATGATTTTTCCAGAAAAGCTTCCATCAGACCTCCTGCTCCCCTGCACAACTTCCTACCCCCTGTGCCCCCTCCCTCCCAGATCCTTACAACGCATTATTTTATTTCTTGTTACATGCCAGTGTAAAAATAAGTCTTTATGTAAAAGTAATACAACCATATAGTCCTGGATTTTGTCTATCAGCACAGCATCCTCAGCTAGTGACACCTCTCAGGGCTCAGATGTGACGGTAACGCTATCACAGTGACTGACAGGAATGGGCTCTTCCAGTGCCCATCATGCACAGCCACGAACACAAGCTCCTGCAAACAGGCTAAAGCTAAAACTCTGCAAGCTGCCATTAAAGGGATGTCCCAGCTGGCCACTTGGCACAAGCAGATCCGTAACTCTCCCTGGGACTGTTATATTTAAAGGTATTTTTTTTGGTTTGCTCTGCAAGCTTGGTGGTCGTGTCAGGCTTGTGAGGCTCCCCAGCTTTACATGAGACAGACAGATGAACACGCATTGTTAGGATCATTCAAGAGCACAAGCTTGGTTTAGAAAACCAGCCATCACTTTGACTATGGCCTCAGATATCACTGTTTTTCTTCTCAGAAAGAGCAGTCAAAGATTGGGACAGGTTGCCCAGCGGAGTGACCATCCCTGGGGGTGTTCAAGGAAAGGTTGGACGTGGTGCTCAGGGACATGGTTTAGTGGGTGACATTGGTGGTAGGGGGATGGTTGGACCAGATGACCTTAGAAGTCTTTCCCAACCCCCAGGTTCTATGATTTCCAAATCACCTTGCAACGGCACAGCCTACGGGTTGCATATAGATAGAGAAATATGTGGTGACTTCAGGGATTTCTTACAGAGAGGCAAGATTTCTTTCTGAGCAGCGCTGAGATCTGCTGAGAGATGCCAGGGTACATTTCAGTACCTATTTCAGCCTTTCCATGCAAAGAAGCCTCAAAACATCAGCCACACCTCACAGAAAACGCCCTACTTGTCGGCAGCTTCAAATCGTGTTGAAATCAGAAATAAATACTAACAAAAGCAGAAGCTTTGGGAAGTGGTACACACCTGCAAGGAAGCACAGAGTATTTGGAAGCAGAAGTATTATTTTTACAAATATCTGTACAATTCTCTTTGAACTGGAGTATGCAGATGTGTAAAATATGAAACCCTGTACTTAAAAACAAGAACAAAAGTATCAGTCCAGAGTTTTAATTTTTAATCTTTTAAATGAGAAGGGTTGCTGTTATTCACAGATAGAGAATGTATAAAGCCATATGCATGTAATTATACTATGTTTTATACTGTCTGTCCATTTCCTAAATTATTTTCCCTTGGGACTGGATATTGTACTGTTACTATATTTGTTCTCCTGTTATTCATATTTCTTCACATTTATTTCAAAAATCCTGCAACAGATTATAAATTTCTGGCTAGGACTGGAATTTTCTGAGAGAAATGTTTTGTTACATTTTGATAGAAGTGTAATTACAAAAATATAAACATGCTATTTACATACAATAGATATTAAAAAAAGTCAGCATGTAACCCACTTAAAATAGTTGGCAGGCTATTTATCTAAACTATTTCAATTTAATGCAGATGTGCCCTAACAAATAAAATGTGCTTTAAAATCTGTCGTCATCCCCAGTCAGATATCCAGTTGTCCATGCCCTTAAGTTGATGTATATTTAGCATTGTAAGAAAATGTTGAGGATGGTGACAACAACACTGTTAATCATTCTATTAATCAGTAAATCTGGGAAGGGACTTCTTTTCATGGATGCAGTGATAGGACAAGGGGTAATGGCTTTAAACTAAAAGAGTAGATTTACATTGGGTATAAGGAAGAAATTTTTTACTCCAAGGGTGGTGAGGCCCTGGCACAGGCTGCCCAGAGGAGCTGTGGATGCCCCATCCCTGGAGGTGTTCAAGGCCAGGCTGGATGCGGCTTCAGGCAACCTGGCCTGGTGGGAGGTGGCCCTGCCCATGGCAGGGGGTTGGAACTGAGTGGGCTTTAAGGTCCCTTCCAACCCAAACCATTCTGTGATTCTTTATTTATGTAATGTTCATCCCCATGATCTAATCCTGGTGACACATTCACCCAGTAAAAATTAGTAAATGCCCCTGCAAAAATTTGCAAAACTCAAAACAAAACAAAACAAAACAAAACAAAACAACCCTCAAGCATCCTCCTGCCTGTGTGAAAAATGAAGAGACCCTTCTGCATTTACAGTGCAGCACAGGACCTCTTCATCTATTGTTTCAGCTTTTTGTTATCCCAAAAGTACTGTCATTCACATGCTGACAGCAATTTTTGAGATTTTGGTTTGTTGCATTGAACAGGACCAAATCTTTATGAAATTTAACGGAGTTCAGCTGTACCAGGTGCTCGAGCACAATCCCTGTGCCATGAGCATTTGCCTCAGCCACATCAAGTGGTTTGATACAGGTCAGCAGCAAATGCATTTCAGGAATTTCAGCTACTGGCATCATCTGCCAAGGCCTGGACAGATGGGCAGAAGCAGGAAAGGTCATTTTTGGGAATGAAAAGCATTCTTTTGCATTTATTTTTCCCCATGTTGATATAAAGTCTTGTTAACTGCCAGGTAAAATCATGTCAGACCAAAAAAAATGTGCTTTCAGGAAATCTGAAGAGTTATCACTAACAAACTTCCACAGCAAAACAGCTTTAATTGCTGTTACAGAGAAATGGAGCTCAAATCCCAGCACATTTGTAGAAAGAGCCATTAAGGGCAGAGCAGGTGCTTGGTCAGTTCAAGCTTCCATTTAGGTATTTGCAAAGACTGCAAAGTTTTTTAAAAACAGAACTGCCCCATGCAAGGCCAGCGGCAGCTCTGCACCAGCCTCCCAGCTGTGGCTGGATGTCCCATGCAGCAGCGTCACCAGTGTCACCTGGAGCAGGGTCACCCTCCCCGCCACAACCCCAGGTCTGATGCAGACATCCCAAAAGACCAATCTGAAAAGAAGCTGCACCATCTGGGAGCACGAGATGCCCCTCGGTGTGACTCACGAGGCCACCTTCCCAAAATGATGGATTCAGAGATGACCAGCTTGCTGGGGGTCTCACTGCAGCCGGCGGTGATTGAAGGTTGAGGAGCAATCCCGCCTGGTGTTGAACACTTCGGAGCAGCGTTTACTGTCTCCGGGTAATGATTTACGGGGTTTGATTACTCATTTTTCATTACGACCGAAAGTGAGATTAAAATGTTTTGGAGGCAACCGCTCATATCAATCTCCCGGGCGCAGGCAGGGAGCGTGGCTGTCACTCCGGCAGCGGAGGCATGGCAGCTGCCAGGGCCGCTCCGAGGGGGGGCATCATTAAAAGCAAATACCTTCTCGTAAGATGGACCAGAGACAGGGAGAATTACAGCCAGCCAAAGAGGGTTTCTGAACGCTGGCCAATGCACACACAAAAGCAGCCAAAAGGCACTGACCATCTTCTGCTGCTTTTATCTTGGAATGAGAAAAAAGCCTGAAAGCACTAAAACAATACTAAGTGTTGTATAGAAATACCACATCTATTTTAAATATCTGTATTTAAATCACCTGTGCCTTTGCACCTAATCGGGAGCAGAAATTAAAGCACGGGAAGGATCAATGGTAGCAGCTGGAGCTGCTCTGGTGAGGCAGGGAGAAGAGGCAGAGAAAAGAAGGAGAGGGAGCATCGAAGTCTCTTCTCAAACTTCGAACTGCACGATGATGTCCGCTCAATGCGGGAGAAAATTTAAAAAAATAAACAAATGCCAATCCAAAAGTCACAATCCCTTTTCAAGGGATTTTGCAAATAGCTGAGCAAGTGCAGTTACTAACAATAGCTGTGTCTGAGCGCCTGGTCCAGACTGGTATGATGAAGCTCAGAGGGGTGTTGGGTGTGCTGCACATCAAAACTAAATAAATCATAATTACAGACTGCTTTGCTCTGTTGCAGGGGGAGACAAACACTGCTTTCTCTGCCTGTCTGCCCACCCCCATGCCTGACATTACCTTTTTCTTTTTCTTTTTTTTTTTTTCCCTCTGCAAATGAAAAATAAAAACAAAAGCCTTTACTGTAATAATTTACTGCTGGGGTCAAGAACATGCTCCAGGGGTGGTAGTGGCAAAGAGGAACTACAGTGGGAATGCAAACAGATACTTTCCTCCTAAACTGCTTTGATGTGCCATTCCTACGAAGACTGGCTTTCTTCCCTTTATAGCTTTGGGCCTGTGAAGACTTTACACTTTTTTTTCCTTCTTTTTTTCTCCCAGATATCCTTAATGCAGGACCCCTTCCTGACCTCACAGTAATAACAAACAGGAGATGAAAAAATCTGCGTGCCTTCTTATCAAAGCCATCTGCAGAATTTAAGCTTACATTTAAAAATAAAAATTAAGCTTCTAGCCTTTAAAGGTCATAGAGATAACCTTCTCTACATGAACTGATCCACAGCCATCCTCTGTTTCTACAGAAGAATAACTCCCGGGTTAGATTTCCTTCAGGTCCATAACTTCTCCCCCTCTCCCAACTCACTATTTGGGGAAAGGAGGTTTGTAGATAATGTTGTCCTGCCTTTCCCAAGTGACAAAGCGTCAGCTGCTCCCCACTGATGCTTAAAGCTGATAAGCAGAGGCAAAGTAAGGCTTTTGCTGGAATCTCCACAGGTTCACAGGAGCCAAACATGAACCTCTGTAACAAACAGGCGTGTTTGTACCTGAGCCCAGTACCCAGGAGTCTCATTATAACTCACCAATAGAAAACACCACTTCTGGGGAGGATTCATCTCGCCAGCTTCCCACATCTGTGGGCGCATCTGGGCGAGGCTCCTCGGGCAGGTTTTAGCCACCGACCTGAAGGTGAACTGCTCTCAGGATGCCTGAGGCTGAAATTACGGATAGCCTCTGTGCATACAGCCCCTACTGGAGACGAGGCAGGGAAGTGATTACAGCAAAAATGTGCAACATAGCAGGGAAAATACAGCAAAAATGACTGCCCCAGATGATGGATGAGTCCCGCTGAGGAGATGAAATTTTCCCAAGTCCTCAGTTAATCACAACAGGGAAAAACCTTCCCTGGCTTCAAAGAGCCATTGCTGTGATCTTGACCACAGAGACAAGCCTTGCTGGCCAAATTGGTAGCAGCAAGCATTCGTTCATCATGTTCAGTCTCTTATCTCCAAATGAGGTCCCTCTCTCCCCTGAGAGTGCAGAAGGGAAAAAAACCTAAACCCAACAAATAAAAACAGACATACAGAGAGACCAGGCACATCCCCGGATAATTACATATTGAGAAAGAAAGTGGTCATTCATCCATTCTGACCCTGGCAGACAACAAGTTCTGGAGGAGAAATATGGAATTGATTGTATTTATCAGCAGCACAGAGAGACTCAAGTATTAACAATTTCCTGAAGGCTATGCAGGTAATCTTCATCCTACTAAAGAGCCATCAAGGGCCAGGATGAGCAAATGGATATATGACTTCCATCTTTCCAGGTCAAGAGCGTGAAGCATAACTGCCCGCTAATATCTATATGCTTTTCTTTTTCAGAAATAATTAATCTATTTGAAAGTCTCCAAGCCATGGGTTTGTTACCTTTCTTTGTAGCTATTCTGATTTTTAATGACTTCTGTTGGTAAGAAACAGTAATATTTCAAAGTAAAAGATTTCTCACGTCAACTTCCAGTCATCGCATCTTATCATGCTTTCACCAAGAAAACCACAACACCTTCAACAGCCCTCCTGAGTGCATCCACATGGAGGGGGGAAGACAGCAGCCAATCTTCTCTTTGATAAAAGCAAATACAGAGAGATTATTGCTTTTGTGTCCTATTGCAGGGGCTGAAGTTTCATCTGATCTCTCTAATGCATGTTCAATACATGCATTACCAGCACAGGAATGCAGTAACAGGTTTTTTTTTGGTTGTACCCACTTTGGATACAGAATCTCTTCTTGGCTTCTCCTTTTATGCACCAGAGGGCTGAATTAACTCTTTTTGCTGCAGCACTGCACTGGGAGATAACCTCCTCACTTTTCAGCTACCTTTACGTCATCTGCAAAGATTTCATACCACTGTCTAGGTTCCTGCTAAAAATATTGAGCAACATCAGCCCAAGAACTGTTCCCAGAGGTACCTAGTGAGAAACTACTTCCTCACTGATATCTTCCCCCTACCAACTACAGTATGATACGTCATCAAACTGTTTTTTAATCCACCCAGTACGTGCTGTTATGTCTATACAGGCTTTATCAAAAGATCTGGTGTCACCAAGTCCAATGCCTCGGAGAAACACAAGTATACTGCAATGGCAGACTTTATATTATCAAGCAGGTCTCCAAATCCTGGACTGGCAGAAACTATCTTTATAGATGTGGTATTTTCATAACAGAGTGCTATCAAGGGAGCTTTTGCTTTACCTAACAAAACTGTGAACTGTGAAAGAAGATGCAGGAAAGGGACTGAAAGAAAAGAAAAGAAAAGAAAAGAAAAGAAAAGAAAAGAAAAGAAAAGAAAAGGAAAGGAAAGGAAAGG
>CM021765.1:195136757-195290475 GCA_011076525.1 Nettapus auritus
AAAAGAAAAGAAAAGAAAAGAAAAGAAAAGAAAAGAAAAGAAAAGAAAAGAAAAGAAAAGAAAAGAAAAGAAAAGAAAAGAAAAGAAGAAAAGCAGCATATATGGAACAATAGATAAAGGGGAATAAAGAAGAAAATGAAGACAAATTCAGACTGAATTAAAACTGAATATTTTGTTTGCTGTAAGAGTAAAAAAATATTAATCTGTAAATTGGTCTAGACTAATTCCTAGACTAAAACTGTCTAAGTGATGTGTCCCAGCATGAAGTTGTAAGAATCACGGAGTAACATATCGTTTCCATTATTCACAAAGGTTAATAATGGTCCTTTAGGATCCTAAATTCTTCGACTTTTTCAGATAGAATAAGTCTATGCCTATGTTAACAAGAGTATGAGGTAATTGGATTGGGTCTGTAAAGCAAAATAACGTGTACTGAGGACCCCAAAGCCATACTGTGCATCAGGGAGATGTGCTCCAGCCTGCACTCGTGGCTGCAAGCCCATGCTGCTGGAGAGCACCAGGTGCACCTCTCCTAGCTCAGTTTCCAAAGCAGAGGCCAGTCTGGGGACTCTGGGACCATTCCCCAGCCTGAACAAAAGCCCAGTAAGTGGGGACAACCAGATCAGCTTCCACAGGACCCTCTTGATTCAAACAGATCCACACATGTGCCTACCGCCTGAAGAGTTAAAAGGAAGATGAAGGCTGGATGCAAAAAGTGAGAAGATATCACCAAGCTGACCTCACCAGTTTTTGAGTCAGGGCAAAAAGTTCCTTTATTTAATGATGTATTTTGGGACTGAGTCTACTGACAAAATGCAAAGCTGTTAGTAACAGGCCTAAGTAAGAGGACGTCATCAAGAAGCTTACCTGTAACCAAAACAGCCAGAGGACTCAACTGGCACTGTGTCCCACCACATCAGCCACTGCAGAAACAGTGGGATGCTGCCTCAGAAAGACAGGACAGCTTGGTGAGCTCACTTCAGGTTATTAAAATGCAGGTACCATTGCCTGCATCTGTAGGAATTATGGTTGGTGGTATATGAGTAACCCCCAGGCCATGCCCAAGCACTCATTCCGCAAGTTTACTGCTTTCTTCAACCATTGAGTGGGAGAGGAACATGGTCTCACCACGAAGCCCTCAATGTAGATGAAAACCAAGTATAAGGCACTTGGATGACAGCTCCCACAAAACACTGCAGTATTTCAAAACACTTTTTTCCCCCAGCTTTAGGCCAATTTTTTTTTTTTCCTTTTTGTTTCTGGTACTCTTTGTCTGAATTGTCTGAGCTTTGGCCAATATATTTGATTATTTCTATTTTTACCACAAACTAAAAAGGCATCATCCATGGAGTGGGGCACACCACTCCTTTTTTTTCCTTTCCTTTTTTTTTTTTTTTCTTTTTGGCTTTCAAAGCATCCATTTTCTCCGTTAGATCACATCTGTTTGCTTTAGACCTCAGAAATAAATAGCAGATGACATTATGCTGCAGTTACTGTACATGTTTACTTTATCCATTTTTGTATTTATTGAAAAAAAAAAATCATTGGTGAATGCTTCCCCAAATGATACCCTTCCCCATTTGTATCTGTGTTATACAAATGTATTATACACCCTGGAAATGAGGTACCCCTTGTTTCTGGAGACAACCCCACGCTGTTCCCAAACGTTGCAATGAAACTTGCACACTGACCACACTGACCTTACAGTACTAAGAGGTCTTTTCTTGTTAAATCTTTTTTTTTTTTTTTTTTTTTTTTTTTTTTTAAATTCAAAATCTTGGTCAGTTTGGCAGTGTTCCCTTCACCCAGGCCTTCTTAAGGGATGGGAAAGAAACAGGCTTGGGTTAGTATAAACCAAAATGTATTTAAACAATTCTCAGAGGGTACCCATTTGAAAAAAAGAAGAAAACAGCAAAACCCACAAACAAACAAAAATCAGATTTGTGTTGCCATCAGTGCTGCTGTGCTGCTCTGTGGCACAGCACACTGTAGACATCTTCCCTAAAGAAATGTGAAAAAATAAAAAAAAAAAAAAGGAAAAAAAAATAAAAATCCAGCATCAAGTATCCTCCTTCAGGACCTTCACAAAGAAAGCCACCAGGAACAGAGGTGGCGCTGGCCATGTCCAGACACAGATTTCTGTTGCAACAGGTCTGAAGGCTTTCACTCAAAACAGTCAAAAGCTTAGAAAAAACAGGGGTCCGACTGATGGGCAAGGCTTTGGGCAACTTTACCGCTGCCAAAGACCTTATTTCCTTCAGGTTAGCCAGCTTCGTGCTGCAGGATTGGGTCTGTGCTGCCAAGGGCACCACGAAGATACTGTTGTGCGTGGTGTCTTCTCACATCCCTCCCCACCTGGCATGCCGCTCCTTGCCCCAGGTCCCAAGTTCCCAGTGGGGCTTAGCAAAGAGAGCAAAATGTGTCCGTTGTCTCTCTCCTCGTAAAACACAACTGTGAAAGAAGGTGGACGCTCCTCTTCAGTCCTCTCCAGCACAAGATATGTTGCTAATGTTAAGGGTTAAAAATGAAGTGTGTGCAACAGTGAGAGCTTCCTCAGGGCCCAGGCCAAGACTGCAAATGCAATTCCTCCAGGAATACAGCCACGGAGCAGGCATGCATATTTAAAAACAAAAGGCAAAATGCTACCAAGCAAAACATTTCCCTGCACGCACACGCTGCTCCATGCGGGGAAGGAGCGAGCCACACAAGACAAAATCTGGCCACGTCACTCAATGCCCCGGCTTATATTTAGGAAAGCAGGGAGGCAGCTGGGCCAGATGATCAAAGGGGACATTATTAGAGCATCACTGCTAATGCCTAAAGCAAACACAAGGGGACTGCTCTTAGCAATGCATTTAGATTGGAGGGAAAATGGCCTTACTACAGAAAAGCGAAGGACACAGAGCGGGTAGCTCCCCACGGAGTCGTACTTCGTGCAGTACGTGTTTGCATGCAGTATGATCAGACTAATTTAATCTTATAGCCAATATACAGCATGAGGGCTTTGTGGTGGGGAAAGAAAGAAATGTGGGGGGAGGAAAGGGTTCCACTCATTTTTGTTAGGATGCCTAATGACTTCTGATGTTAGAGAAACATAAATAGCTGTATCATCATGAAGCAGAGATTTAAAATAGATTTAAAATAGATTTGAAATATTCCTTGGAATGCAAAAACCATATTCTTACAGAGCTCTGGATTGACACATGTGGTGTAAGGCCATTACTTGTCACGATGCCCAAACAAGTGGCACTTTGTGGAGGGAAGACTTATGAGACCGTTCCTCTCTGAGACAGCAAAGACAGCTCTTTGCTCTCCAGGAACAGAAACACATTGCTATCTCATCTGGAGCAAGAGTGATTTCCCTCTTTAATATGCATGTGAGAAGGCAAGTAGTTCAATGTTAAAAGTTTGCTTGTTTCTACGTGCAATGAACATCAAGCTTCACAGAATAATGGTTTTGGAGTTGGTGTGGTTTGTGTGGGTGTTTTTTTGTTTGTTTGTTTGCTTGTTTGTTTGTTTTTTCATTTTTTTAACTAAAGTCCTTAAGCTGTCAGCACTGATTTTCTAGGTGATCAGTGACCCATTTAATATCATCCACTACAGGGATAGTACCCAGGGAAAGCACCCTTAGGATGGACTCACTGAACTTGAGCAGGTTTGGTAGCAAAGTCTCTGTTGATTCTTTCTCTCTTTGCCCAGAGTGTCCTGGAGCAGGGTAACTGGCAAGCTGTTGCACACTTAGGCTGGTTTTTTTGGGGATCATGAGTTACAGTAATATGCGCATGGCATGAGTCCTGATTAACATTTTCTTAAGAAATCTTTACACTGGTTTTAAGAAGCTTTTCTGAACTCTTGAGCACGTGCACCTCCCTCCCACCTTGCTAACAGTGCAATGTAGTCCCATAGCGTGATGATGTCAAATCCTTATTCTTAGCAACCCGCAGGATCCCAGACAAACACGGCTGTCAAGCCTGTCACTTGCACCTGGAGATGAAAGAGGATGGCAAGGCAGAGCTGAACCCGACCAGCTCAATGCTTACAAAAATTTGTGTTAACGCTTCACTGCAGTGCTTGGAATCAGCCTTGTGGCTGCTGATAGAGGCTGCTCTCTTCTTCTTTCTGTTAATCCAAGCAATGAGAGCGCATCGGTTTCGAAAACTCATCAGCCCCTACCATCATAAGAAAAGTATATCCAGTGCCTGGAAAAGGAAGGCTAGATTTGCAGCGGTATTCCCCAGGGGAACTGTTTCAGTGTCCCAGCCAATTGACTGCAATGGAAACGTCATCACGCCTTAAGTGTCCTCTTACCCATGGAGGGCTCTCATCTCCCTTGCACCGGAGCAGCTCACAACAGAAAATGTATTTCTTACCGGCATCACTTCTGCAAGAAAGGCTTTTATCCCTGCTTACAGGTAAGATCCTCTCTACTGTACTCAGGAGCTGGGTAAAGGAGAAAGACATCAAAGAGCCACAAGTTTGTCTCATCAATACAGGTAAGGATGTGTTAGGTCACAAAATTGGTCTACCCATGAGGAGAGCTGGAAATTTTCTTAATGAATTTGAGAATGATGACTTCGTCCTCCTTCCCCAATGTGGATGTTACAGGATTCTAGACTGGAAAAATATGTCAACGCTGCAGATGAGCACAGAAGTCCAGAGTCCACACAAGCAGTGTGCTTTATTCCCCTCTCAGCCCTGACCAGCCTTGCCAGTGCAGCACCTTCATTAACATAAATATGAGATTTAAACAGAAAATAAAGCTATGGCATCTCTGATTCCAAACGTTGCCACAAAACCTACCCACTGAGCAAAAGAAAGATAACCAGCAAAAATGGGTTCCTCGGACTCTTTATCTAGGGACAACACCACTTGCTGTACACTGCTCTGATTTTCACAAGCTGAGTATGCGACCATGTATTTGTAGGACATGCATTGCACACAGATGGATGGAAGGACTGGACAGAGGGCAGGATGAATGGATGGGTGTTGACAGTACATATCACTACACCTACAAGCATCTCATTTGGGTTCTCTTTCCTTCAGTGTCCCAGCTCTACATAGTGTGAAGAAGGACATGATAAAGACAACTCTGCAGAGATCTTTTCTTAATGCAGAACTCTCAACTGTTCAGCATGTATCAGTTTTGACAAAAAAGAAACAACATGATTTTTTAAGCCAGAAACATCAGGTAGCACAACTAAAATCTCTATCTGGTGTGGGTTGTCTATTCCTATATCTGTTAGGAATAATAATTCCTACATCCATTATATGTTTACTTGTCATAACTAAGATAAGATGAAAAAAGTCAAATAAAGACGATGAATAAATACTATATATGGACCCAAAAGAGTGCTGTTAAGCTCATTTGAATCATGCTAAATGCAACTTCTTCATGATTAACTTATATAAATTAACCAGAAACCTCTCAGAAAATTAAAGCAATAATTTGATATCCATGACAAAGACCTCAAACTTCTTTATTTAGAGAAGTACCTGGTAGCTTATCAGTCCTCCATAAAGAAGAAATAATTCTTCACACTGCATCTCTAATGCACTGTAAATTCTTAGGCTTCTACAACAGCGAAAAAACATCATGTACACGCAGTATGTGGGCAAGGGAAGTATCATATGGATCAGCTATCCTGCATGACACCCGGACAGGATACCAACACCTGTCCTATGACCAGCTCATGCAGTTGTCAAAGGATCCCCTCCTGGTGGCTATGGGAGACCTTTCTAACAAGTGCAAACAAACAGAAATATAAAGCACATTACTTGTTAATGTGTAAGTGCAATGATAGGAAGTAGAATGATTGATGGAACCACTACAAAATCAGCTCCAAAAAATATAGCTACATGTTTTTTTTTCCCTTCTAAGTGAGCTTCAACAGACCATTCAGCTGCTTTCTCCTTACACTCTCCTTTTTTGTTGTTGTTTCAATCCCTTGGGGCAGAGCCAAGAATCTCAATGTGCCACAATAACCACGTTTACTTATTTCCAACTTGTATCTGTAGTATCATATCATATCAGCTCAACCTGGCATCGACATGGTGCTTTTCACCGATGAGCCTAGTAAGGAATCCAATCTGTTCCTCATTATGTGATACTTGGGAGATATGGGAGGGTAAAAAATGGAAAGGAGAGAAAGGGGAGATAACCAGGGCAGCAGTGGACAGAATGAGAAATTGGTTAAAAAGGGGTAATAACAGACAAAAGTGTGAAGGAAAAACACATTGCTGGGACATAGAAAGAGTGAAAAATAAAAATACGGTGAAGCAATGAGGAAATGGGATGGCTGGGAAGGAGAAAAGCAACAAGACAGCCCGAGTCAGAGTGAGAAATCCTGTAGAAAACAAACCCTGTTGGAAAGGAGTCCTGTCCCTCCCTAAAGTGTAGGCTTTCTGAATACTTCTTCCCAGAGTTTAATTTGCTGACAGAACTGGCAAGAAAAAAAAAAAAAAAAAAAACAAAAAAACTTTCAAGGCAGGTGAAAAGCACCAACCCACTCCCGACAGTCTGTGATTTCCTTTAATTGCAAGTGAATAATCAGGTTCCCCCCAGGGCAAAATGTTAGTGAAAAACCAGAACTAAGCAAGCAAGGGAACACCTGCTTAATGAGTGGATTTGCCTTTCCAGAAAATCTGGTGTATAGGTACATTACGCAGAGCCACAGCAGAGTTCAGGTGTGGGTGTGAGTTTACACAGTCGATTAAGCATAATTTAATTACATTTAAATAATTAATAATGAAGCATGTTTTAATTGCATATAAATCCTATGCTGTACAATGTCGGGCACCTCATAAAGCCTAGCTCGCAAACATGGGGCAGTGCCAAGTCCCTGAATGCCCATGCTTTGGACACAGTGTGCAATTAGTCCGATGCACGTCATTACTTTGTTTGCACCCTGCCTCTTGCAGGGCACAGAATGTATGCAACTCCAAGGATGAGGGAGCCATTCAGCATACATTTTAATCTGCCACATTACATTGTGGGCCACCAAAAATAAAAAGGCAGAGGAAACAAGTTGATGACTATCTAAACTGAGCTTAAACTGGCAGTCAGGCAAATGCATCCATGTGATACTGAAAGTGTGGTCTCGTCTCAACCTACAGGTGCCTCTCTGGAGGTATTTAAGATATATGTGGACAAGGCATGATGAGACAAGGCTTAGGGATGGGACTCAGTAGGTCAATGGTTGGACTTGATGATCTTTAAGATGGTTTCCAGCCTAAATGATTCTAGCATTTTATGATTCTCCTGAGAGTCTTCTCCAGAGTGCCTCTGCAAGACTCCCTGCTCAGCACGCAGATTCAAAGACCATTCATTCCTCAGCCACAAGCCTCTTTCATTTTTCTTTTTCTTTTTTTTTGATACGATAAGGAAATCCAGATGCTTCATTTCAGTTGCCTGCTGGAGCTCCATATATACTGCTGAGGCTTTATTTAGCTATCAGAAGTATGCAAGTATGGTTCTTGTCCCTGCGCTTTCAAGTCTCCCATTTCTAAAACAGCTGCTGACTAGGTTTGCCATATACGGTTTGGATGATGGTGTGATTAATACCAGTTTCCTTGGAACTAGCTCAGGTTGGTTTCCACATCTCACAGCAAATTAATCAAGAAAATGAAGAAGCTCTTTTGGGCCAGAGGCTGATCCACATAGGAGATTCTGAGCAGACCGCAAGATAAGGGCACTGAGAGATGCCTGAGGCAGTTGCATTACAGAGGAGTGGTTATTTAACTCCTTTTGGACACCACCAGACTTCTTATGGCATCTACGCTTGGACATAGTTTGTTTCCAAGTCACCTGGATTTATTAATATCTCAAAGCTCATCAAAACCAAAATGTAAGGGTTATTTGCTCCAATATGCATGATTAAGCAAACTGGAAAGCAAGGGAAGGGACACAATGGATACCTTTGGAAGCAGGGCAAATAAAGCAGGGAAATAAACATTTGCTGTTAAATTCACAGTATTTAAGTTCATAAAGCTCCATCAAATCATGCAGATTGATTTGTGCATCACAGGTAAGTATACTACTCCCAGCCACTCCTGTACAGAGCCTGGGAATCTGTTTTTCATTGAAGCATAGTTTTGTTCAGCTAAAACAAGAGCCAGAAAGACAACCAGCCTAATTTGAGTACAGAGAGAAAAATCCAGCGCTTTCAATGATAATTTGTTCCAATGGATTGTGACTCTTAAAAATGCAGCTCACTTTCTATGTGAATTTGTCTGTCTCCAGTTTTCAGACACCAGTTTGTGCTATGCCTTTCTTCACTGGATTGAAGAGCCCTTTAGTGCTAAATGTTTTCTCTCCTTGAAGGTCCTTAATGCTCACAGTAAAGAACTAGCCATTTCAGACAATTTTCCTCTCAAAGCCTGTTATTTTAGAGTAACTGCATACCAAAGTTAAAAATCACAAAGTGTCTAGACTAGTGAATTCCCTGTGATAATGTGCTTACCAAGCAGGATTATTGGCTAAAGCTCAACTTAGCTGGTCAACTGTTTAATAATGTCTTATTTATCTAATACTGTTACCAAAGGCTTTACAAATTGCCTGTATAAAGTCTGCCCATCACTGAAATCACTGCAAACTGGTGGCTGTTTAACAAGCCTGAGCAGCGCTCCGCTCATGGGCGAACACAGGCCCGCGGTTGCTCACTGGCAGCCTGCTGACAGTGTGGTCCTGCTTTTCTGGGCTGCTCGAATAACGTTAATTACCACAGAGGTTATTAGGTTTCATTGTAACAGCAGCCCAAAACCAAGCTGATGTTTTAACCTCACTTCTACGGTGATGCCCTGGCACAGGCTGCCCAGAGAAGCTGTGGATGCCCCATCCCTGGAGGCATTCAAGGCCTGGCTGGATGGGGCTTTGAGCAACCTGGTCTGGTGGGAGGTGTCCCTGCACATGGCAGGAGTTGGGATTAGATGGGCTTTAAGGTCCCTTCCAACCCAAACCATTCTGTTCAGCCTGGAGAAGAGAAGGCTCAGGGGTGACCTTATTGCACTCTACAGGTACCTGAAAGGAGGCTGTAGCGAGGAGGCGGTTGGTCTGTTCTCCCACGTGCCTGGTGACAGGACGAGGGGCAATGGGCTAAAGTTGTGCCAGGGGAGGTTTAGGTTGGATATTAGGAAGAACTTCTTTACTGAAAGGGTTTTTAGTCACTGGAATAGGCTGCCCAGGGAAGTGATTGAGTCACCATCCCTGGATGTCTTTAAAAGATGTTTAGATGTAGAGCTTAGGGATATGGTTTAGTGGAGGACTTGTTAGTGTTAGGTTAGAGGTAGGACTAGGTGATCTTGGAGGTCTCTTCCAACCTAGATGATTCTGTGATTCTATGATTCTACACACGAGAAGATGGTTTTGATTGCCACCCACATTAAATGCAATATGGGCAACAACCGGGTGTGCACACACACCAACACACATTTGCTGGAGCAGCGGTCAGTACCACCACCTGTTGTTACGGTTGCCCTAAAATCCTTTATATAAACACTGTTTTCAGTGGCTTACTTGTTACTTGTCCAACTGTAACCACTTAGTCTGAGATTTTCCAGGCCCGACCATCTGCATCACGGTGAGTCCTTTCGAAATTTTTACTGAAGACAGTACAACTACTTCATTACAAGTGCTAATAAAACAGAGCTGTCTGTAAATTTCCACTGTCCTTGTGTTTGGGCTTGAAGTTGGCAAGGGGAGAAGCCTTCATGTCAGAGATCTATTTGCTTTCTTTCTCTGTTTCAATGCTGGCTGTTTTTTCTCTCAAAGTTAAAAGTGTTCCAAGAACTGTCACTCACAAACGCTGGCTGCTAGTTTCCTAGAAGCTCAGAGCACGTTTTGCAGTGTCCCTGCACTCCTGGTGCAATCCACACCATATAAAATAGGTCTCCTCACACTACCGGTGGTATGGGCAGCACCAGGCCTTGCTACCTGCTTATCCCAGAGCTGAGTTCAGGCACTGCACATGCCGATGCTCTCAGTGGTCTTCCAAGACAGGGAAAGAAAGAAACATTTTTAAAAGCATGCAGAAGTTTGAATAAAAAATGCAACCTGCAAGTGTGCAAGAGAATAGGGAGAAGAAATTATGGCAAGGATGCTGGGGAGGAAAAAACAGGGAATTAAAACCTACAAAGCAGGTTCAGGAGATCTGGGACTCCCACCAAAACAAGAGTGCAGCTTTCTGAACACCAGAGAAAAAAGGTTTGAGACCATGAGCCAAGGAAGGAAAACAGTGCAATTATACAGAAATGAAAGAATCCCTATTTCAGAGTCAAATGTTGGGGGAAAAAAGTTAGCTTCTAACGTGCTTTGACACCTGAGCTCTTCCAAAATTATTCTGCAACAGAAAGAAACCTCTGGGGAGGTTAATCATTCTCTATTCAAGCCCTGCCTTATAAATGTTGATTAAATAAGGGCCTCGCTTTGAACAGGTAGGAGACGAGAGCTTGATGGTCAGTCCAAATCCGGGCACTGCTCAGGGAGGGGACTGCATAAGGTGGCAGCCTGCAGCAGCCCCAATGACATGATCCTTTCAATTCAAAGCCATGTACAACACAGGGCACAGGTAACACCAGCAGCCCTTAACCCTGCACGATGGCACCCCTAGAGCTCACCTTACCCACCCTGGTAATCCTCTTGTGGCAGACCTGACCTCAAAGGGCAGGCAAACAGGCAGCTTGTCCTCCCAAAGACAGGCAATTTGCCTCTTTTATAAAAGACTGCAACAACTTCCATTTTTGTTAAACAATGAATATGTAATATTGTTTTGAAGTTTACCTGCCCAAACCCATCAGCAGGTTGTGTTTGCTTTTTGCTACAACACATTGTTTTCTAACAGGAAGGCAGAATTATCTGATAGGAAACACAGCTAATGTAGCACAAGCAAGTTATTAAATGGAGTCCAACTGGGCACATGATGAGCAATCCCGAAAACACAATTCAAGGGGTGAAACACCACCATGCAACTGAGCATAATAACCTGTTTGCAAGGCTTAGAGACTGTGCAACAGAAATAATTTTAAATCAATTGAGTTACGTTTCTTGGCAATTTGATAGAAAGGAGAAACAGTGTAATTGGCAATCAAGTACTCCTTTGGGAGCTTCCAAACAGCCAGCTGGATTTGTAAATGCATGGTAATCTGCCGGGGCCAAATCCTGCAGCTGCTTAGACAGTGGTGTAAATTGCACACTGGGTGTAAATTACTCCAAACATGGATGTAAGCAGCAAAGCACTACCACTGGTATGTCAGAGAAATGCTGCTTTTGTCCTGAACTGTAAACACAAACCTGCTTTCACTCCTCTGCCAAGGCAGGGAGTGCGCTGAATGCAATCAAGCACAGATCTACTCACCCTCCACTTGCTAAGCTGCAGCCAAATATAGCTCAGGGACGAAGATACAGTCTGCATGATTAATTAGCTACCTCCTTTATCTAACTTTCCTTCAACCTTTATGCGCTTAATAATATCTATTTATTAAATCAATGAGCTTACGTTTAAAACCAAGTCCATCAGTTATTTCAAGTCACTATATAGACGGGATTTCATTGCAGGAGCAAATAGTGTGGGCAAACTTTAGCAGTCAGCTGGAAAAAGCGTCTGGGAGGAGTAAGAGGGATATAGATTCTCAGCTCAGCTCAAAAGGACGTGCATTGCTATGGTGCTTTAAGGATTGTTACAGGGTTTACTTTGAAAAGAAACCCATTTCATTTGAGCTAATAACTTGTTTGCATTCCTGGAAATAATCTCCTTCTAGTATTGATTGTCTTTATTTGATAAACGCAAAATTTAGCTAATGTCCCTTGACATGAAGGAGAATGAACTGGAAGTGACCTTTCTTGCTTACCAGTCAGACTGTTGGGATGAACAAATTCAAAGATAAATTTTCTCCAAAGAGAAAGGCACTTCTTGCCCATGAGAGCATCTCAAAACCATCCAATCTGCCACCTCAGGCACCCGACTGAGGAGGACGGCACTGCAGAGCCCCTCTCTGTCCCTTACAGCCCAGCCAACCAGCCAAAATTATGCATTTAATTCTAAATGACTAAAATTAGGTAAGATGAATCCTAGCCCATGTGGTCTCTACAGGATGCTGATTCACAGCACATCACCGGCATGGCTCTGACAGGAGGGCAGACCTTCCACAGAGCATCTCCAAAGAGCTTCCCTTTGGCAGACTCCTAACAAAAGCCCTTCTTTTACATAAAATTAATGAAGGTTTCTGCTGTTTCTCTGTATCCATACATCTCTTCTAACTTATCTGAAAAGGTGAGAGGGTTCTAAATCATAGTCCCACAGCAGCTCAGCTATTTCTTGAGAGGTGTTTGAAGTTGCTCATAAAACCAGACCCTCCAGCTGCAGGGGCAAGCATCCTGCAAATAAATCCTCCAAGGCTGCTCTGAGAGGCTGTGGGATGCCCAGTGGCTCAGCCAGGCCAGCACCTTCTGAATGCCCTCTGGTAGTTTGATATTCCTCTCAACGATGCACTTCAGGGGGGTTACAAGACAAAATGGGGTCAAATATGAGAAGTTTAGGGAATGTGCCCAGCTGACAACTACTGCAGGACTGGTCGTTTATAAGCAACACAAACAGTGTGAAGGAATAAATTCTTCCCAGGCGAAGAATAAAAAATAACAAAGAATAAAAAATAACCTACTCCATACACTTCTATACCAGTAAAGAACACAGGCTCCAGGAAACCAAATTTTCTCTGCTCCCATAAAATGCCACTCTCCATGTTAAACAAGGCAAACAAATTCTACAAATACAACATAATTCCAGGAAAACAAAACAAAACAAAGCAAGTTTCACATCCCCTAAGGAAGCAAAATCACGTAGTCCATGTCAGTTCCAAAGGTTCAGACTGAAATCAGCTGCCTCCAGGTGTAGCAATTCATCAGCGTGGAAACTGAAGATGATTTCTGTTATTCTTGAGCCATTTGAGAAAGATTACTTCATTCTGCATCTGGCCTGAGCCTGTTAATCTGAATGTCTCTCAAGAAAAGTGCTCTAACGTCCACAAGAAGTGAGTGTTTTAGAACCAGAACAGACTAAACAGTAGAAAATACAACGGGAAGTAAAATACAGCACTTTTTCCCCAGAGATGGATCCATTACAGTTTTCGGTAGTGCAAAGGACCACAGAATTACTTCCTTTCTCCTGGTTATGATTAAATGCTAATTTGGAAAAATGGACAAAAAAAAAAAAAAAAAGAAACTTTAAGAGTTGAGGAAAGAGTCTGATGGTCTTAAAGCCAAGACCAAATCCCACCACAATCGGTACAAGCTGCTGCTGTCTGTTGTTTACTTTTTTTTTTTTTTTTTTTACTTTTTTTTTTTCTTTTCCCTATGTTTGTACCTTTTTTCTTAGTTTATTTGCTGGTAAGCCTCCAAATTTTCCCATCTGAGCCCACAGCTTGCTGGAAGACCTCCAGCCACTCTTGCTTTGCATCACCTTTCCCATGGTGGAAAAGCCAGGTAAGTAAATCTCCCTTGGCCAGCCAGCAGGTCTGCAGAAGCAGTGCCCTAGGCCCCCTGCTTTCTTGCAGATGGAATCCAGATGTAGGTCCTGGGAGCGGCCCTGGCGGTCCCCACGACTGCTGGTGATGTTCAACCAGGCACATCGTAGGGATGCAACCAACAAGCAGACGTTGAGGTGGACATCCTGGCCTCTGCCAAGAAGGGTGTATACCAACCGTCATGGATATGGCATGAAAAGTAGAGGAATTATTTTTTTTTTCACTTACAACAAGGATGGATATTGTACTAAAGACTACTGCATGTAGCATGCCTCTGGGAAGCGAAGCTCAGGCATGGGTCTATCACACAGAAACACCAAACCCAGCAGTCTCCTGAGATAAGGAACAAGAAAAGAGCTCCCTGGAAGACCTTGGAGAAGAAGAAGGGAGTGGGATAAGACGATTTATTTTTGACTATGACTAATACAGCATTCAGAATAAATGTTTCACATCTGACTTGAAAGGAAAAAAAAAAAAAAAAAAAAAAAAATCCATTTGTCTCTATTAACAACCATAAATACAGTACTTCAGCCTTCTCTTTGACTAATGCTGTGATTAAAAGGTATATAAAAAGAGCTGGGATTTCACATTTGAACCTGAACAGCAGGGATAGAAATCGTCTTATTTTAGCTGTTTAAAGATTAGGAAGTCTATTGTAAGGTAATCATTTTAGTTCCTATTATAATTCCTGAAGAAACAGACCCCCTACGTGTGCCTCCATAACAACTTTTTGACTTACGACATTAAAATGCTATGAATACTGTCGCTGCTAACCTAAGAGACAATAGTGGGAAACATTCAAAAACTCTCCTCGCAGTACTGTGCCTATTTGCTAACCAGATAATATATGATATTTACTGATAGGAACTTTTATGAATTGGATAGGACTAGTTTGGAATCTTTCTCCAAAAACTGTTTTGTGGTGGAAGTATCTTCTTTCTCTTCTCCCTTCTTTCCTTCTTTCTTTAACTAAAATTGAAATTAATTCAATTCATTTAGAATTTATAAGATTAAAAAATCAAAATAATAGAAATTCTCTATTTTGAAAGTTTCAGAATTAAAATATCAGTTTCTCAATTCAGTGCAAAAATTCAGCTTAAAATGCAAGGTTACCTTTCAACACAAAAAAATGAAAAGTCTTGAATTGGAATAGTTCACTTAACCCTCTCGTGAATTTTCTAGATTCTTAGTTTGTGAAAACATTCAGTTCTGGCTTTTTGGATCAAATCAAGAAGGAAAAGCCTTCAAAATACCAAAGCTAGCCCTTGATGAAATCAGTTCCTACCTAGACCATACTTCTGTGGCTCCTAGTCACTAAAAGTTTGGGGCAAGATTAATCATAGCCAACTGATATTCTTGTTAGTTGCTTGGCTTTCAGCTTCTAGAAACTTCAGTAGAAGGATAAAATAATAATAATAAAAAAAAAATCAGTGCTCCCTCCTTGTCTAATAGGATGAACCTGAGCAATCTCTGAAGTCAGTCTTTCATTCCACAATGCCAAATGGACTGTGAAATTGTTTACCTTAATGGACAGTGCTGGTTTCTTTTAGAAATAGAATGAAATTTATTGGGTAATCTAAACCAACACCACTGAATTTGATTCGTTTTTAGTGAAACTGTTTCTGTTGTGTTGTGGGTTTTTTTGTTTGATTGGTTTTGTTGTTTTGTTCTTTTTTTTTTTTTTTTTCGTTCACATGGCCAACAACTCACTAGGGAAGGGGAATTTTTAGCAGTCACATCTGTACCTTTGTTAGGCACAGGGAGCAGTGGTGCAAACCTCCGTGCTGACACCACTTGTGGTGAGAGGGGAACAGCACATTTCCCTTCATTGTCACCAAACCCTTAGCTTTTTCACTGAGACCTACCAATATGGGCAACACATCCTGCTAAATGAAACAGAGGGCACCCCCTCTGGATTTTAATCTTTGATGCAAGAATTACCATTTTCCAGTGAACACAATGTTGTGTACTTGAAATTTCAAACACACACACACAAAAAGTAAACATTTAATAATAATAATAATAATAAAAAAGCCTGAAAAATCACCATGTTTTCATCTAAACAAATTTAGACTCACTGGCACTGGCCTACTTCACGGATTAGATCATCAGGCCCCTTTAAAAGGAATAAATGAATAAATGGAATAATTTCCTTTTTTAAAAAAGACTGCATCTGGACATCATTGCTCTAACCCAGAGTCTACAAACCACAATTAGCGTTATGGCAGTGATAGATGGGGTTACAGACCATCCAAAATTCAATCTCATTTGATGTTCATGTTAGTATTAAAGCAACATAAGGCCATAACAGAAAATAATTCAGAAACTACTGGACAAAATTCTGAAGGACAAGATCCAATATCCCTTCTGAAATTAACATCAATGATGATAAATCTTCGTGGTCTTAAAAATCTCTTTTAACATACAGGATAGCTTCAAATCACTTCCTGCGAGTTATCAAGCTGATATCAGATGGCAACATTATCAGCCCAGGGCTATAAATGAAAAAGTCTGCTTCCACAAACAATGCCATAAGCCCTCATAGATTTCTTCAAATTTCTTTTTGGAAAACGCTGCCAGAAGCAATCATGCAACACACGACAAATACACAGCACGCGAGGAGAAATCCTCCTCCATAAACCCAGGCGCTTCCCTCAAACTTCTGAGGCAGACAGTCGCAGCATTTGGGTTCTTCTTTATTTTATTTTATTTTTTGAGGGAACATAAGAGGAAAAGAAACTTAAGATTACCGAAACTGCTATAAATACCAGATGGAGAAAATAAGGCGAGTTGTAAAAGATACAGGGTAGAGACAGAAAACAGGAAAAACTCCAGGATAAATGATTCCCTGATTCTCCACCCGCCCTGACTGCCCCACACCATGGAAATATGGGCACCCAGGAACCTCACAGTGTGAAAAATAATGAAAATAGAGAGCAGTTGATTTTCAGCATAGTGTAAGTGCCACAAACAATACTCTCTAACTTCTGAATAAACAAATTCAAATCCAAGGAAAATTAGACAGGAAGCATTAATGCTCTCTACTATTTATTCACATATAATTTATACAAACAATTTATAGAATATATCTGAGACGTTCTACAAGCTTTGCTTTAAAATCTGTCTTCCTTTCAAATTAAAAGAAAATAACATATTTCAACTTCAAGTGCATTTAAATTAGGGTCTTAACCTGAAATCCACTGCAGAAACAAATCCAAGCCCTTATCTTGAAATCTAATGGAATAAAAGCTCCTCTTTGCAGCTTACAAAATTCAGACATGATTCTGAATGAAAGACAAAGAGAGAAAAGATTTCCTTTCTCCCCTCCCAGGAGACAAAACCATAGAACAAATCTTTTTTTTCAGTGAAAACATTGGAGTTCCTGCAAAAGAGAGTAAAATAAGCTGGATGAAATCACCACACTCCTCCAAACTGAAATTATCTTTTCTACAATCTCAGAAGCACAAACCTTTTGCCATGCATTGCTAAGACTAACAACAAAACAAAGAGCTAGCCCACAGTGCACCAAAAATCATGGCATTCAAACCAGACAGCGGCAGAAGCAAGAGCAGAATGGGAATGTCTACTGGACCTAAACATGGAGCTGGTGGGAGAGAGCTGCTCCTTGGCCTGATAATTCAGTGTCCCTAAGTCACACCACTTATGTCCCTAAGGTTAAGATATTTCTGAATGATATTTCTGGATGATTTTCCTGTTGCTCCCACCATGTTGTCAACACATCGGCCCTCTGGCCATGCTGCTTGTCCTGCCTCCATCTTGGGGCCCAGCTGGCCTCCTCTCCATGGACACACTAGGTTGATGTGACTTGGGCAGAACACAATAAACAAAGGTTAAGACTGCAGATCACAGAGACTAATACCACAAACTGAAATGTTCCTCGGCCCAGCTTCGTCACGAGAGAGGCAAATGTTAAGAACCAAAACCACTGACATTTTCTGAAATCCCAGAAGTCAGTTTGAATTTGATACAAGGTTATGATTTCTCTCCAACTACCGTTACATGTCTAAAAGTTCAGTGTCTGGTCCAATCTGGTTTGATGAACTCGCTTTGCAGCCAGTGGAAAGAGAAAGCCATTTCCAGAGCACAAATCACCCGCAGCACCTCAGCAGGGCCCATTACAGACAAAGGCCAAATGACTAGATGAGACACGACTCATAATTTCTAGATGACCAATGTCAAGTGTGTGCCACATCACCTGACCAGCAAAACACAATGCCACAAAGCGTATCAAATACACAACACCAACTAGGATGCCAATAAACCTCTTCTTGAAGCACTTTTCCTCCTAGAGCCAGCAAGAGTTTTGGTCTTTCCCACTCTTGCTAAGAACAAGCTTTAACTCAACACAGAGGCATTATTATGAGGTATCAGAATCTTATGAGGGATAAATACAAGGTGTGCTGATACCGATATCACTGTGAAGAAGTATTCTAGTAAATATGACAATTGTTTCAGAGTAACTTCTAATGAAAATAATCCAGCTGCTGATTAACATATGTTGATTAACAATGAAAACTCACATCACAGGCACCATGAGTCACCTTTTCAATTCAAAATCATCTTTATAGCCGTTTCTGCTTTCACTTTGCAATAATTACAAGTCACAACAATCATTAAACTTAGTTTATTTCTGTACTTAACATAGGGAAACAGCTAATCTGAGAGTCACAGAAGGGCTGAGGTTTGAAGTGACCTCTGGCACAGGCTGCCCAGGACCACGTCCAGGCACTTTTTGAAGGTCTCCAATGAGGAAACTCCACAACCTTTCTGGGCAACCCGTGCCAGTGCTCACTCATCTGCAGAGCACAGAAGTGCTTCATGGTGTTCAGAGGGAACCTCCTGTGTTCCAGTTTGTGCCCACGGCTTCTTGTCTTGGCACTGGGCATTGCTGACAAGAGTCTGGGTCCATCCTCTTTGCACCTTCCCTTCATGTATTTATAGACATGGATGATTTCCCCCTGAGCCTCTTCTTTCCAGGCTGAAAGTACAACTGAGAGTCACAGAATCACAGAATCACAGAAAAGTCTAGGTTGGAAGAGACCTCCAAGATCACCGAGTCCAACCTCTGACCTAACACTAACAAATCTTCCACTAAACCATATCCCTAAGCTCTACATCTAAATGACTTTTAAAGACCTCCAGGGATGGTGACTCAATCACTTCCCTGGGCAGCCTATTCCTGTGACTAAAAACCCTTTCAGTAAAGAAGTTCTTCCTAAGATCCAACCTAAACCTCCCCTGATGCAACTTTAGCCCATTCCCCCTCGTCCTGTCACCAGGCACGTGGGAGAACAGACCAACCGCCACCTCGCTACAGCCTCCTTTCAGGTACCTGTAGAGTGCAATAAGGTCACCCCTGAGCCTCCTCTTCTCCAGGCTAAATAGTCCCAGCTCCCTCAGCCGCTCCTCGTAAGACTTGTTCTCCAGACCCTTCACCAGCTTCGTAGCCCTTCTCTGGACTCACTCAAGGACCTCCATATCCTTCTGGTAGTGAGGGGCCCAAAACTGAACACACTACTCGAGGTGTGGCCTCACCAGAGACGAGTACAGGGCGACAGTCACATCCCTGGACCTGCTGGCCACACTGTTTCTAATGCAAGCCAGGATGCTGTTGGCCTTCTTGGCCGCCTGAGCACACTGCTGGCTCATATGCAGCCGACTGTCAACCAAAACTCCCAGGTCCTTCTCTGACAGGCAGCTTTCTATCCACACATCTCCCAGCCTGTAGCTCTGCTTGGGGTTGTTGTGCCCCAGATGCAGAACCCAGCACGTGGCCTTGTTGAACTTCATACCGTTGGCCTTGGCCCATTGGTCCAGCCTATCCAGATCATCTTGCAGAGCCTTCCTGCCCTCGAGCAGGTTGACACATGCACCTAACATGGCGTCGTCTGCAAACTTACTGAGGGTGCACTCGATCCCCTCATCCAGATCATCAATGAAGATGTTAAAGAGGACTGGCCCCAGTACTGAGCCCTGGGGGACTCCACTAGTGACCGGCCTCCAGCTGGATTTGACTCCATTCACTAAGACTCTATGGGCCTGGCCATCCAGCCAGTTCTTAACCCAACGAAGCGTGCGCCAGTCCAAGCCATGAGCAGACAGTTTCCTGAGGAGAATGCTGTGGGGAACGGTGTCAAATGCCTTACTGAAGTCAAGGTAGACCACATCCATAGCCTTTCCCTCATCCACTAAGCGTGTCACCTTGTCATAGAAGGAGATCAGGTTCATCAAGCAGGACCTACCCTTCATGACCCCATGCTGACTAGGCCTGATCGCCTGCTTGCCCTGCAACTGCTGCATGATGACGCCCAGGATAATCTGCTCCATGATCTTCCCTGGCACTGATGTTAAACTAACAGGCCTGTAGTTCCCCGGGTCTACCCTCCGGCCCTTCTTGTAGATGGGCGCCACGTTTGCTATCCGCCAGTCAAGTGGGACCTCCCCTGATAACCAGGACTGCCGATAAATGATGGAAAGCGGCCTGGCCAGCTTTTCCGCCAGTTCTCGCAGTACCCTTGGGTGGATCCCAGCCAGCCCCATCAACTTGCATACATCCAAATGGTGTAGCAGGTTGCAAACCATTTCCTCATGGATTGTGGGGGCCACATTCTGCTCCCCATCCCCTTCCACCAGCTCAGGGTACTGGGCGTCCAGAGAGCAACTAGTTTTGCTGCTAAAGACTCAGGCAAAGAAGCCGTTAAGCACCTCAGCTTTTTCCTCATCTCTGGTAACTAAGTTTCCCCCCGCATCCAGTAAAGGGTGGAGATTCTCCTTAGTCCTCCTTTTTGTATTGATGTATTTATAAAGACATTTTTTGTTGTCTTTACCAGCAGTAGCCAGATTGAGCTCTAGATGAGCTTTGGCCTTTTGTATTTTTTCCCTGCACCGCCTCACAACATCCTTGTAGTTCCCTTGAGTGGCCTGCCCTCTTTTCCAAAGATTATGAACCCTCTTTTTTCTCCTAAGCTCGAGCCACAACTCTTTGTTCAGCCGGGCCAGTCTTCTTCCGCGCCGGCTCGTCTTGTGGCACATGGGGACAGACTGCTCCTGAGCCATTAGGATTTCTTTCTCAAAGCGCGCCCAGCCTTCCTGGGCTCCTCTGTCCTTCAGAACCACCTCCCAAGGGACTCTGCCAATGAGGAGTCCCAGCAACCTCAGTCTCTCCTCAGAGGAGAGGTGCTCCAGTCACTTTAATGGCCCTATGCTGGACTCTTCCCAGTATGTCCAGGTCCCTCTTATACTGAGGGTTCAGAACTGGACACAGCACTCCAGGTGAGACATCACCAATGCTGAGCAGAGGGAAGGGATCACCTCTTTGGACCTGCTGGTGATATTCTGCCTAATGCAGCCACCAATACTGTTAACCTTCTTTGCTGCAAGGACACGTTGCTGATTTATGTTCAAATTGGTGTCCACCAGAACCCCCAGGTATTTCTCTGCAGAGCTGCTTGCCAGCTGGGTGGCCCCCAGCATGTCCCAGTGCCTGGGGCTGTTCCTCCCCAGGTGCAGGATCTGCATGTCTCCTTGTTGAACTGCATGATAAACTGGAAGTCCTGACACTTGGAGTCCCTCTCATGCCATAAACTGAGCACACACATGTAATTTTGTGAACAAGTTTTGTTAGCTAGGCTTAAATAGTCATGCTGTAGCATGGACATAAGAATTACTATAAATTAATTTCAGAAGTATCTTACTTGTTTGACAGTCTGCCCTATTTCTATTTTTTCATTAAACCTTCTGTACCACATACCTGCCTTCAACTCATTCTCTTCCTGTATTTCAGCCTAAATTAATACCATCTTCAGGAACTGCATCAGTGAAAAAAATGTTTTAAAAAAATATTTTCCATGAGAGACCACAGCATTTTTATGATGCACACTGGAAACGGGTCAGAAAGTGCTGGGTGGGTATGGAAGCAACCCAAGTCCCTGCAGAGCCTGCTCCAGGCTGTGTCTGGAGCCTACTAGAGGTGAACAGCGGGCAACCCATGCTCACAAAATGGACTCAGGAAGCAAAGGCAGCATGAGAAGATGACAGACAAGAAGAAGATACTGTGAGCGTCTGAGCAGGCTCAAGTTGGACTTGCCACTCAAGCAGGAGCACTTAAGGAGATGCCAATGGGACCTGCCAAGAGGATGGTAAGGCAGGAGCTGGCTGCTGGAGACTATGTACTGGCACAGACACACCACTAAAAACACAGAGAAAAGGTGCCACAGCTAACACAACTGAAGCACTGCAATGAATTTATGAGATAAACAGGCAGAGATAAGGAGAAGATAGAGCTGCATGGAGGAGGCCCTGGCCAGCTGAGAGCCCACAGTACTGAATCAGCACGGAGGCACCATGCTGGCATCTGAGACAGTCTGGCCTGTAAAAAGAAGAGGTGGATGGAGCTCTCTTTAAACTGGAAGAGAGCTACAGTCACAGACTGTGGTACTCGTGGTAGATTTACTGTAGGCAGATCAAAGCTTTACTTTAACAAAGCTTTCAGTGTGGTTTCCCCTACTCCCTGTAGCCCACTCAAAGGGATCTGTACTGGATGGGTGGACTACAAGATGGATGAGTAACTGGGTGTACTGATGGACCCAAACAGCACAGGTCTATGGTTCAGAGCATCTATGTCTCATCATACATCCATTGGCTCATCGTGACAAGGGTTCCTAGAAGGTCATTTTTGATACTGACACTGTACAACCACAACCTGGATGGTGGGATAAAACCCACCTCATTAAGTTCACAAATGACACTAGTTTAGGAGAAGCAATAAATATTGTGTAGGGCTGGGATGCTCTCCAGAAGCATCGCAATAAGATGGAATGACATGAAAATGGTTGACGTGAACCTCCCAAAACTTCAAAAAAGGACCATGCCAAGTCATGCATTAGGATGCACCAAGCCAAGACATGGTGGGAGCAGAGTAGCAGAAAAAGTCATGGTAGTCTGGGTGGACAACAAACTGAGCATGAACCAGCACTGTGCCCATGCAGTGACGATGGCTAATCAGATACTGGGCTGCTCTGGGTAAGCCAGAAGAGTGAGGGAAGTGAGGCCACATCTGAATAGCATGTCCAGTTTTAGACTCCTCAATGCAGGGAGTTTAGGAAAAACTTTTTCTGCACCCAGTAAGACTTCGGGGGAGCAAAGCATATGATGTAAAACAAGAAGCTAAGGGACCTGGATTTGTGTAGCTTGGAAAGGAAAGGTTGAGTGTAGCAGTGGGGACTCTCATTGCCGTCTTTCCCCACCTAAAGAGGGGCTGTAGAAAAGAGAGAGCACAGAGAAGCAAGAGTGAGAAGTTGCAGCAGAAGAAATTCCTGTTAGAGGTAAGTGAAAGTTCACAGCAGTAAGAGTGGTCAAGCACTAAACCAATTCTGAAGAGGCATGGAGCAAGAGTATGGGATGAAGGACCTTCTAGTCTCAAAGTTTCTGCAATTTTATGATATTGTTTGAAATATAGATTGATATATTTTCTGAAAAATCAGACCTTAAAATTGCTGTGTGTTCTGTCTTCAACTCTTTGGGCCTCTGCTCCCATCTGCAATGTGATAAGGATGGAATCCAGCTCCAGACTCACATTCCTGAATGTAGGTATTCACACGTGAGCCAGACTCCTATGGTCCCCTCATACTCAATGAATGTCTAATACTTAAATCAGTTTCCTCCACACTGGCATTTAGTGCCATTTAAGGTTCCCCAGCATATCTGAGACATCCTCAAGGGACTGACAGATATGACAGAACTTGTGCACGGACCAATACTCCGTAGTTGGAGCAGGAGACCAGGGAGGCTGTGCTGGGGCACATTAAATGAACTTCTCAAGGCAGTTCAAGTGGGTTCAGCTGCTCAAATGCAGGTTCATACTCAGGAACTCTTGATGCCAGGCCTACATGTCTACACCTACAAGTCTGAACCTGGGGCTGAATCCTAATCACAGTTTCCACAACCAATTAGGGCTCTGATGAAAATAAGTTGAGGCACAGTGAGGAGTGAAGAGCACCAAAGGAGGCCCACTAAGTATAATGGAATTTATCCTCAATAACGTTAAAAAAGGTAATCTGAGCTCCAATAAATGAAAGACAAGGAAAACAACAACACCACCAACAAAAATACATAGTAATGAACAATCTCAGAGAAACTTTGCTTCGAGTGATCAAGATCATGCAACAACACCAGTACTACTAATAATGATCTTATAATTATCGAGTGCTTGATAATGCAAACCCAGAGAGAACAAATCAGATTTGCACAGGCACTTCCCCAAATCCCAAGTTTTTTGACTTTGCCACCTTGATCATACTCTTTCTGTGCACTTTCAGTGTGAGGTATTCCAGGCACAGTCACAAGCACATGAATACTAAAGGGTGAAGTTTTCAAAGACACTCAGTGTTGGATTAACATTTCTCTCCCTGAAGACCAGGATAATTTCTTTATGCTTCTGACATCTTCCTCCCCCTCCTCCCCTCCCCAGCCTGAGATTTATAATGCAATTTTATACAGCCTTACTTTTTCTTTTTGAAAACATTCCTGCAGCTTTATGAATTACATCCATATAACACCATGTTCCGAATACCTATTTTAAGGAGTTTCTTTTGTCCTAATAGTTCATACAGAAAATCGTCCGAAGCTGGCAAAACTCCAATAAAATCCACATTCAGTTATTCCATTAAGGAAAAGAAATGAGTACTTTTGCATATGCACTACCCTACAATATAAACTAGCACATAGCTGTGAAATACTGTCATTATTTTACAGCACTGATCTAATTTTCTACTGAATGCCCTAAAATGAAGGGTTTCTTCAGAGTACAAAATGCAAGGACTGGAACTTAAAAATGATAATTTAGTGGCACTTAAGTCTTTTTTATTATTATTATTTTATCTCCTATCATTTTAAATAACACCAACTGACAATGGCTCTACATGCTGAACGAGTCCAGATGCATTTGCTGACTGTAAAGAATCACAGAGATGTAATGCGGCAAGAGATTGGTATTGTGCTCATTAGATCACTAAGCAGCAGCGCTTATAAACAGAATATTTAACTAGACTCTACAAAGATATTCAAATGTAGCTGCCAGAACGTACTTTGAAATCTTCCACCTAATACAAAAATGCAAGAGATGAGAAATTATCTCCCTTTAAAGTAAAAAGTTCAAGGTGAATGTTACCTGATTAACTCACTTTGTTATTAATTAAATTCAATAAAAGTCCCAAATATGGCACGCCATTCTTTATTAGCATTTTTGCAGAAATAAGAACCACGCTTATCATTCAGCCAACGAAATTTAGTTGGAATTCATGAAATATCAAAGAATAATCCCATAGCAGAGGAAAGAGTTAAGTTCAAAACATGACATTGAGGTGAAAAAAAGAAGCATCTCCTAGCGAGGTTTATTAAGAACTGGGAAAAAAGTATTGCTATGGAATTTACATGTATTTATTTATACATATGTAAGATGTATATTTATATTATATACTCCTACCTACTCTGTATGCATTTCATAATACAGAAAGAGTAACTTTGGAAATGGTAGGATATTTTAAGGGGAAAAATGTTGATCTAAGTCTGAGAAGACATCAGAAAAACAGTTCCTTCCTCTCCTCCCCCTCTCAGCTGGACTTGGTTTCTGTCATGCGGTTCTTACCTCTAAACCATACACTGCAAAGTTTCATTTATCTGTGATAAGAATTTGCCAAGAAATGGCCCAGAAAACATTTGTCTGTGAGCTCACTCCAGTGTCAGCATTCACATTAACCACCTGCCACACCTTTTCAATAGAGAAGGCAGATAAGAGTGCATATGGAAACCGGGCAGTACTGCCCCATTTATTCTGCACATTATTGCTGAGGGCTCTGATTAGCCCTGGGAACTTCATAGCTCTGCTGCTGTGCCAGACTTCTGGAGTATTAAGTAGAGAACTGCATTCTTCACAGACATCTTCTTTCAACAACACAGAAATGAGCATTAGAAATGTACATATTCCACATAAATCTGCATTTCCATATAAATGGAAAATTAAATTAGTTGATTCTTTTTTTAAGCTCAAAAGACTTATTCCTCAGGAAGATATATTTGCAGTAAAAGGAATTTTCTGTGGTACAACCTGTACTAGCACCAGGACAGAGAAGGATCTCCCCAGGTATTTGTGTGGATGTGATAAGTAATACAGGAAGACTCCCTTTGTAATTTAGCAAGAATTAATGCCCACTTAATATAAAAGCATTGCCAAATCTGTGACTTAACAGAAAGCTATAACGGGTATTAATTGATGTCATCTGTACACAAGGAAGAATCCATTTGTGACACAAGTGTCACGAAAATCAACATAATTACACACTATCGTTTGGGTGATTTTTCCATTAAATTAGGAGTTCAGAGTGTGACTACAGCTTCATCATTTGATTACCTTTATCTCATGGTGTACATTTCCTTCCAGCTAAATCTGGAGATCAACGCTGGGCATTAAATACACATGTACAAACTATGAGACACATAAAGTATATTAAAACCAAAAATATGTCATTGTTCCAGTTTAGGAACTGGTAGTTAACCAAAGGTACAAAAAGCTAACAAGTAACACAATGTTGCTGAAATATAAGAAATAGGTAGCTCCGCCAGAGAGAATGGTGCCCTCAGAGGACCAAGAAGACCAGGAGGAGAAACATTAAGAAACTCCACCCAGTCCCTCCTCAAGGAACGAGACAGTGGTTGACTCCAAAAAATACGAGAAACCTCCAAAAATGTGAGATTTGATTCAAAACATAAACTTGCCCCAAGCTAAACAGTTATAAAAAATGTTCCCAGTAAATTTATCCCTGAGACAAATCCATCATTCCCATACAGCAAGAAACAGATTGTATTCAGGAGACAGAGAACTGCATTCTCTCATGGCGCAAGTAATTTGGGAGGCACCATGGTATTTATTTAGGGAATGACTAATTAGGTATGAAGCCAAGGGGAAAAAAAGAAAAGGCAGAGGGGAGCTCTAATGTGCTAAAAATATAATTATTAAAAAAATACATGAACTACAGCTAAAAACATGCTCTTTGGGAGAGCCTAGGGACACGTCAAGTTTAAGCTCCAGGTCTCTGAACTAGTGACATGTCAAAGGGTTTATTTGTCACCACGTCAGACACCTGGACGTCACTGAGGTAATGACGAGGCTAAGGAAGGGGGACCTGAGTGGCAAAAAGGAAATCCTCATTAATTATAGAATAGAACAGGTCCAGTACGTGCTGTAGGAAGAAGGGACAGGTATCTGGGCATGAAGGCACCCCAAGACAGCTGCTGAGAAGAGGGAAGGAGGCGGCTTCCTGCGATGGGGAAGGCAGGAGCACTCTGCACTCTGACTGAGCATCCAGAATTATTTACACCTAAATGTATTGTGGGTTTCTATCCCATACCCAAACAAAGTCGCACATCCCTCTGCTAGTAAAATCCTGCTTGGTGAATGGAAAAAGTCCCCACACTTTGAACATTTAAAATGGGGGTCTGAGGAAATAATGCAAGGGGTCAGCAAATGCATAAAATGACCTGCAAGGTCAAGGTAATTTAAATCACTGATTTTTATGATTTCATCAAGCACTCAAAAAAAATTGGGACTGAATTATTTCTATTAAAAAAAAAATGACATTCAGCAGGCTTCTATACACCCACGCATGCACTTATCCAATGTATTAGTCATGTACCACTACCAAAACAGAATAAAAATATATTTTAACAAATCTCGCAGGAAGTCAAAACATTAATTCCTTTGCAGACATGTTAGTCCAAAACCCTCTTTCATTCAGCTTAGGTTGTCAGAATTTCTTCTGGACATCTATGTCATAGATCTGCCAAACCTATAATTCACTTTTTGACATTAAGTAATAAATACACAATGCAGACACACATTTGTCCTTTTCAAAATTCTGCTGAAATCCATTTCCTTAGATAAGAGCATGCCCTGTACAAGTCACCTTCCAAAATTCAGCAAATCTCTCTGCTGAGGCATGCACTCCCATCTTCAGGTCTTACCAAGCACTTGGACAACAGGAGCTATGCATATCCTTTCATTTGACCTGAAAAAAAAAAACGATTTACTCCTGCCATGCATGTCACTGGCACCTGCAAATGCCAGCCCTGAAGAAGAGTCCTATTGCAGAGCTCACTGCAGAGGCAGAAACAGAGAACACCAGGATCCGTAATGAAAATTTTTGTAAAGAAAATGCTCAGAAGCCTGCTCCCAAGCCCAGGAAATGCTTTATTTCAGGATCTTTAACCTTAGACAATGTCTATTCCCCTGGAGGGTGGTGGGTTAAGCTAATAATGAACTCTGCACTTTGCAAACAGTTACACTCAAATTGTCTCCTTAAATTTACTTCTAAGAAGTGAAGCTGGTGTTGAGACAAGAGTTCACATGTAAGTAAACACCTGGCTCTCCACTGCTTAAAAACATCAGTGTTGCCTTTCTGGGCTAATGTAGATAGAAAGGGGGGTCTGCATTCTGTAACACTTACAAAAGCTCCCAGATAGCATCCCTGCTGCTCAGTGCTTCCATTTCGTAGTCAAATGGAGGTCACTGCAGTAGATGCTTTTCAGGGGAAATGATTAGGATGGGCAAGGATGTAGGGAGGATTTGCAAGAGATGAAAACAAATGACACTGGCCTTGTAATAAAAATTCGGAGTGCAGCAGGGAGGGGAAGATGTATCATCATTAGCTCATTTACCGGTTGTGAACTACTGAGGGCTCACAGCCATGAATCTTTCCATGCCACATGCACATTTGTAAGAAAGCAGAGATCTCTAGCACGCATCCCTAAGATCAACAATCGCACAAGGAATGTGCACCCAGATTGGAAAAAAAAAAAAAAAAAAAAAAAAAAAAAAAAAGGGAAGCTTTCTAGCTTCCTAGCACACTTCTGACTCCATGCACTTGAAATGGTGCAGGAACCAGAGCCAGCACCCAGGAAAAATGAGCCATGCTGTTGGGGGAACCCCGCAGCTCACAGAGGTGAAGCCCATCTCAGCCACTGCTGTGCCAAATGGGGACTAAGCTCACTGAAACACTGAGCCCTATGAAATTCAAACACTAACTCTGATCCAGGAACGTGAAAAATTAGGTGCGAAGAAAGCAGGGGAGCATTGGAATTCTTGTGGATTACCACCACCCATACAGAAACACAGTTGGATTTTTCAAACCTAGCAAAAATATTTAGGAAATCTGACTTTTGGTGGTACTGGTGCTCCTTTGTTGCATGGAGAACAGCAGTGGCACAGTAAGGCTGAGGTTGATAAAAGAAAGATGAGACCTGGGTTCATGCAAGGTGAGACCCTTTCAGGGGAAGCCACCACTCCATCTGCCACTCCTGAGAAGAAAAGCCAGCAGTTGTTAGGAGAAGCAAGAAAGAGATCAATGGAAGAGACAATTCAAGGGTCTGGCAGCAATTCAACAGGAAGATTTATTGGTCTTGTTTCATGAGTAAAGGCAGAGGATGTCCTCATCTCACAGCACTGGCCTCTACGTATAAGACTTAAAGATCGCGCAAAATAAAGAGGAGAAACAAACAGCAGCTGTGAAGGCAGGAGGAGATATGTGGGAAAGAGAACTCATCCTCAGTGAGGATATCTTCTTGTCAGGGGGTGTAAATTGAAGGCTGGCCTTTACTTCTCCCCCATGCTCAGTCCCTTCTCTTCCTTAGCCAGAAATAAGTTGGTGCTCGGGAACTAAGGAGAAAGTGGGCCCAACAGCATGGGGCAGTCCTGGGACCAGTTCACTGGATTTGAACATTGGCAGTAGTGGTCTGGATCTACAAAGGAATTAAAAAGCCTAAACCACCTTGATAAAAAGCTATTAAATATTCAGTGATCGCAAGCTGATTGTGAGCCAACCTTTCTTCCCACCTTCTCCCTGGGCCTCAGCCTTCTGTCTACAAAACAGGACAACTTTGCCTTCATTTGGAGACTGAAACATTAAATTCATAAAAGGCTGAGTTCAGAAAAGGGTAAGGCTAATCCCATTCTAAGACACTCAGAGAGAGATTCAAATCCCACTGGCTTCATTGGGTTAGCAGCACTTAGCTGTATCGGCACCAAGCTGGCGGCAGGGACAATGAGCAAACCTGTGACAGATAGGCAGGTGGAGAGAACACGTACCAGCATACGCACGAATTCGCTACAGAAGGCTTTGGAAGGCAACAAGAGAATTAAACAATGGGAGAAAGCTTTCTAGTTAATTGAAGATTAAGAAGAAGTAGAAATGGAAAGTGCAACACAGCTGAAGGTACGAGAGGTTCACAGCAGAAGGAAGGAGATTACTTAATATTCTTACACAATAAAATTAATTCCTTTTAATCTTTTTATACACATTGTAAACAAGATCTCTCTATCCCATGAAAATTACCTTCTAAAGACTGGGTAAATACATTAACTAATCCTAAAATCCCAGAAATCCCAGTTTAATTTTTTCTTTTTTTGAAAAAAACAAAAGCCAAGCAGGGAAGAGCTCTGTAAACAGTTTTGACCTTCAGAGAGCCTGACACTCTGATTATTTATTCCAACAATGAAATGCAAAAAAAAAAAAAAAAAAAAAAAAAAAAAAGGTCATTTAAATGGAAATGGCTACACCTCATTTGCAGTAAGCAAGAGAATGAACCCTAAACATTCGCAATATTACAGAAAACCCACAGAGCAGATAACTGGTACCAGCAGCAAGAAGTGAGGTGGAAGATAAAACTCTTCTCTTTTGGGGAAAATGCTTTAAAAAACAGCCTAAAACAATCCAACAAGACATGGCAAAGGAAATAATTTTGACAGTGGCTCCGAGTTTACTATAGACAATTACTTAATTGCTACTATTCATGTTTCTGTCCGCAAAATATCGTAATTCCTGTTGCTACAAAGCAGACCCACACTTGTGCCCCAGGTAAAGCAGCAGCACCCCGTGCCAGCTGGCAACAGACCCGGAGGGTGCTCGTATGCACGTTTTTGGGGTGCTGTATGCACAATTTGGGGGTGCTGTATGCACAATTTGGGTGGATCCAGCCACCCTCAGGGCCCAGCAGTGTCACAGCTTGAGCCCACGGGCTGGGGACACACAGCACAGCCCGACCCCATGCTGCCCGCAACCACAGCCACAACACAGCCCTCTGAATTGTCTCATTTTACTTTCACGGAGCGTTTCTTCAGAGCGGAATATCCCAATGAATAATAGAAATACATTACACTCTTTCTTTGTAAATGTAATCAAGCTTTTGAAGGGGGAGTTAAAACATGGCCATGCAGTGTAGTAATCTAAAGCTGCTCAGCCACCTGTGCGTAGGAAAGTGGAAAGGGAAATTAATAGCCACTAAGAAGTTTTATAGTTTTGTTTCCCACTGTCTGCAGTGGGGAAAATGAAAATCAAGAGAGCAAAATTTGAGATTTAAAAATATGGGCAATATCATCATGAAAAAAAAAAAAAACACATTTAACATAATACAAAGGACATGGTTTATGTTTCACTTTGGTCTAAGCATGCAGATAGGTCTCTACGTCTGTGAAATGAGCAGGAATTTTACTTATAGCACAAATAATTCCTATTCTACCCTAACAACAAAATCAGAGTCCCATTACACTCAGCAATACACAAAGCTAAATTAACACCGTAATATAAATGCTCATTCCTCTTGGAGTTGCTTCATGAGAGCAGAGTTATCAGTCCACTACTTACTGTCCAGCTCCCATTCAAGAGAGAAGCCATCTAAATAAATAGCTAGACGTGAAAATGTTGATGCTTCCCAGGGCGAGCAGCTCCACAGGCAAATCACAGGGAGGTTACAGGATGCAGACGTTGCTGATGATGAGAAACACGGTCTGGAGGATTTCGAATTGAAGTTTCAGGACAATGAAACTCAGATTTAGCAGCTGCTGCTGTGGTATAACAACTGGCAAGACGGTCCTTTTTTACTATTTTTTCTTCTTCTGTGATACTGTACATTTTGCTGCCATGACAACTAAACATTTTTTGCCCATCTGTATGGTGACAGAGTAGATATATACATCTGTTCATGAATCTTGTTTTTAAAAGACAGATAATATTTTCCCAACTTTTGTATGTTTTTAAACCTCTCTTTGGAATGAAGCAGAATATTGCAGCTTCTCAAAAACAGTGGTCCATAAATCACACCGCCCAGGCAGTGCATTGCCCAGGAGACACTCCAGCATCACTCATTGCCACCACAAATGAAAAAGTCGAATGGAGGCTGGTGACAAGCACCAGGAAACATTACCCTGAGCGAATATCCCCTACCCTTGCTGCCTTTGCTTATCACCATTAGCAATATAACTACTGGCTGATTAGAAACACAAAGCCATTTTCACAGAAAAAAAAAACATAATATATGAATGAGTAGGGACAGGGAAAGGTATTTTACTGCTGTGTAGTTTAATAATTCTTAACAATATTTGTAAGGTCTTCCGTCCCAAGGCTTCCACATCTTTAGAACACATAATTCAATAAATAAATTAACTTCAGTGACATCGAGCGACTCAACCAAGGCTGTAGCATCAATAATCTTTGTGTTTGCCTTGTCCCTAGGCACTTGTATTAAATAAAAACTCCTTTTCCACACTACCAAGGCATGGCCCTACAGCCAGGCCAGGTTGTGACACTAGGACATGAGATTATTTCCAACCACATAAACAACAGATTCCTGAAATCTTTTTAAAAAATGTCCAGCTCTGTGCTTTAAATCCAAATTAGTGAAAAACTGGGGGGAAAAAAGTAATTCTGGACTTAAAGAACTGCAACCTGGAGATAACAGAGTTTTGATGAAGAATAGCTTGAAATTTAGATTGATCAGGAAAAAAAAAAAAATTGAAATGAAACAAAAGTCAAAACAAAACAAAAATCCAACAAAAAAAAATAAAAACTCCAACAAAACCAGAGAAGGGCAAGCATTGCATGTAAGAAAGGAGCAGCCTGCAGATCTGACCACAGAGCTCAGACTCGACATCTCTGCACAGGTCCCCACTCCCCATGTAACAGAAGTCAATACCCTTATCAAAACAGAGCCCCCTCCAAAGGGGAATAGCAGAGCATCCTTCCTTAAAAGAACTTCTACAGCAGTTCTATGAGGTCTTTTATGCCACATAACACATAAAAAGTTTTGGCAAGGTCCTGGAACTCCGTTAAGACTTGTCCCTTCAGCTCATTTTCAAGCCAAACCATCCCATGCTGCGGGCACCACTAATCGGCTCCCCTTTCTTCTGCGTGCTGCCTTGCATTGCCTGGCCCGAAGCCCAGCCATGGGACTGAGCTGCTCAGATGAATTCCTGTCACCTCTCTGCTGAGCCTTAAGCTGTTTTAAAACAAGGACACCACGGCAGGGTTCCTTATTGACACGGCAATTACTAGAAGCAAGCAGCACCTAAGGTTAGCTGGTAGCTGCCGAAACTATTCATTAATGTAAATCAAGGGAGAAACAGAGCTCCCGGCATGCATCGCCCTCCTCTATAGCCATCCCACCTTGCTCCGTTTATGCTGCACACTTCAGAGCACAGCACAGGGCAGAGGCAGCACTTCTGGGGCTTGGTTTCCATCCCATGGGGTCTGGTGTCCAGTTGGGGTGGTGGTGAGCAGCCACACAGGCCTCCAGGTCCCCCACGGTCTGGGACAGAACCCACCATGAAACCTGCCCTTCTGGTTAGTAATGGAGCCCGATCCCACCCCATAATTAATTTGCCATACCCCAAGCCCTCAATAATTAATTTAGCCTATCACAGAGAGTGCTGTCTGCCCAGTAACACCCAAGCAGCAACAGAGGCACAGACAGTGGACAGCAGCAAGGGTTTGCCTCACTTGATACTGAAATTAATTTTCTATTTTGTTTTCGCTGTACATTGTATCGAGCCGTGTTTCAGGGTATCACTCACCCCCAGAAGGCTGAAAGTAAAGATTGAGCAGCCTGGCTGTGGCTGTTGGATACACCCAGTGCAGTCAATGTAACATTTTTACAGTTAATTATTTGGAATAAATGTACTAGCTTAAATAGGTCACCGAGATGCTACAGTTTTCCTTGGAGATTAGAATGGGAAAGACATGAATCCTGAAGGGACTTCTCTTCTAACACCCTCCAACTTCAAATACCAAGCGACTGCATTTATGCACGGCCGCTGCAATGCATTTTGATATGTGTTTCCATCAAAATCATTCATAGCATTTTAAAGCCATTAATCATGCGAGCATCACAACTGGCACAAAAATGCCTTTGACAATGTGATGATCATTAGGTTTATTGTACAGACAGGTAAAGCGAGGCATGAAAAGGTTAGTCACGCTGCCAGAGGGATTTGTATCTCTGTTAATATACAGTAAGCAGCTTTACCCATCCGATAGCTGCTCTCGCTTGTGATACCAGCTCAAAGCTCAGGGGCCCACGCCATAAACACCGCTTAGCAAACAACCACCCTGCTCAGCTTAAAACACTAATCTCCATTTTAGCACACATTCTTCTTGCTCTGTCACAGCTGCTACTTCCACACCAAAGCCTGGACAAGGCAGCAGCTTGTAAGTTTGGTGAGGGAACTGATGCTCTCACTTCTTCTCTCCAAAAGATGAGGTCTTCCCTGACTGCCTTCTCGAAGGGGCTCAGCGAGTGGCTCACGAAACAGCAGAGCCCTGCAGGGAGGTGGCAGGAAGCAGGAGTAAGGATCATGCTTTTATCATGGTCAGAACAGATACACACCAGGTTGAAGGGAGCTGGGAATCACAGCCTTATTTTATTGCAAAGATGGGATTCTGCAACAGCGATTCAAGTTAATCCAGAACAAGCCGCTTGCTCTGTCTGCATGTGGCCTTCAGGGACTACACTGGGGATGACAGCATCTTCCTGGATCCAGCTGACCCGAGGAAGGGGATCACAGCTCCACTGCCAGAAGTTCCCAATCCCTCCAGGGACTTTCCAGGACAGCCTAAACCCTCTTGTCAAGGTGGACTGGATTAAAACTGGCAGTGTAAAGCAGCACGTCTCCCCTCCCTCTGACCACACGGTTAATTCTGACCACGTTCAATGTCTAGACAGAGCTTCTAACCAGTATCAGAGGAGTTTTAATTTGTGGGTATGGACAAAGAGAAACAGATTTTCTGAGAATTAGATGGATTTTATCTTTGCCAGTGACAGATTAATGTTCATTATGAAAGACTAAGCAATTAAAGGAAATCCCCATGAAATAGTTGAAACATATGCAAAAAGTTTCCAACACTGGTGCGTTTACATGAAGGCAACAAAAACCCTTCTGTGCTCTTAACAACATAACAGTACAGCACTTGGCATTTCAGGAGTGACTACAGCCTGCGACCTCCACCAGTAGAAGGCTTTTTTACTTCCAGCATCAACAAATTAAAACTTCATAATTTGCAATTCAGATCTTGCCTTCCATGTTCAGAGAGAAGAAGCAATGATTTTGACAATAAATAGAGGGGGGAGGGGGGAACAAACTCCAGAAACAGCAGTCCTAAATTCATTAGGTCACATTTATTAAACAGATTTTGCCATTTACCCCTTGGACAGCACAGCTAAATGCCAGTCCTCTTCCTTCCTCTCCAAATGTCATCGTGGGCGCATGCTTCCTTTCTGATTATTTTCCCTTCCTCTAGAAGGACACTCTGCACCTCAAAAGCTGCTTGCTGCCCACACTGAACCACACACTGCTAAAACGAAGATATCTTGTTAAAGTCAGAGCCACACCAGGATGCAAAGGAGCCACACGCTCGTAAAAAGCACCTGATCTCATTAGCAAATGGCAGGTGTAACTGCTCGTCACAGAGATAAGGACTCACCATCAATTTGCTCTGCGTGTAGGTACTGAGGGCACAGAATGCGCTTCCCCAACCCTGGTGCTGCAGGAGGAGAAATACCACATTAGAAGTTTGTGAGGCTTCTAATGGAAGCCGTATTAGTATTTCATGTGGGATGAATTTGCCATCCAGCAGACCTACAAAGGGTTTCCTTTACGGAGAAGATGAGGTGGGCGTCTCTGAAGAGCAGCGATGAACTGACCACCACTGGGAAAGGTTAAAGTGAGAGACACAGACACGGCCCCAGGAAGGTTGCCAAAACCACTCGCAGCACTGAGTGCCTGCCAGAAGCATCGGCCCCAAAGCCCAGCTGAGGTCTCACCCAGGGCCCCTGAGGCTGCCAGCAGCTTTAAGAACCTGGGGGGGCTCCAGCCATCCCCTGACCAGGGCCAGCTGCTGGTGCTTGTGGCTACCAGTGCTCTCCCCTGTGCAAAATACAGGCTTACAGTCCCAGAGGAAGCTGCCTTAATCACTGACTTGGACTGCGATCTGTTATCACCTAAGAGTTACTGCCTAATGATAATTAAGCGAGGTTAACATAAAAAACCCTAAGATAGCCAATGAGAAGTAGCACAGCACAACACGGTTCTTCCTTACACAGCATCTCAAGAAGAAACAATACAAGATGATATTGAAGGTCTCTTCCAACCTTAATGATTCTATGATTCTAATAAAATCTGGTCCTCTTAAAACCAGCTCCAAGATCCTGTGGAGCAGAAGACGGTGGTCTTCTACTGAGAGATATGCTGGAGTCAGAAAAATCCGTCTCACCGTATGCTCTGGCCAAGTACAGTTTCGTAATGGAGATGCTGAACACCTGAAGTTCCTGCTGTTTTTAATGAATTTCTACATTGTCCCTCTTTCCCCCCCCCCCCAAAAAAAAAAATCAAACTATTAACTTATCTACACCTCTCACACCCTATCACTAAAATGGGAAACTACACAAACATCACACATCAAAGAGCTTCCTTCATTAAAATGTGAAAAATAATTTGTGTATTTTAGATGAAAGGTATTTGGGGACTGTGAAGTATCCTGGCAAATTTAATTAAATCCCATAGTTATTCATAAAAAAATAAAGCTTTTTGGGGAAAAAAAGTTATTAAAATTTTAACTGATTCGCAGTTAGGATTTGTTTTTTTTTTCATTTTGCAAAATCTCACCTTATAAACTGAACCAGCAGTGAGAAGCAAAACTATTTTTAATGATCTGTGTGTGAAGTTACATTTCCAGGACATTAATTCTCAGTAAAACTTTCAAATGAAATAGGAGGAAAAATCCCCAAATAAACAAGCATACCATTCATTATGGGCTGCAACAATCTACATGTCAGAAACAAATCTGCTAATGTACATTTTGATAAAACCGAAAAACTAAACGCTTCAACAGTGAAAAAAAGGACCAACCTAGCCCTCACATTGTGGAAACAGATGGCTATTTAAAACCACACACATTCAGTTTACTCTCAGGCCAAGGTAAACACCTCTTAATAATTAGTTCTCACATAAATTAGAGCAGTTAGGTTGGAAGTTTTTACTTACAGTCTCTAGGATGATTAGCCATTGATGTTGGCCACATAGCACACAGGGCACAGACACCCATGTTTCGCTCTGGACAGAGTTTGCACTTCTGGCTCTAACACAACCCAGCAAAAACACCCATTAGTTCACCCCCGTGTCTCCCCACCCCACTGAGCCCAGCACCCAGCTCCTTTTGGGTGAGTGACTCCTGCAGGGTCCTGGCTACAAACCCCTGCCCTTCATGTTCCTTGTTGAAAGCTGCTCATCAGCATCCACCTCTTGCGTTAGGCACCCCTCCTGACATCTCAGCACGGTGAGCGTGAGGAGCCCCATCCTCTGTGCTCGTTATCTCCTGTACAGGAAGCTCAGGTTGGTAACTCAAAACCAGTATTTTCGCTGGAAAAAGCAGCCATCCAGCTCAGCCCAGATGCAGATCTCTGCAGCTCTTTAGCCTGGAGCTGCATATATCTCAAATCTGTCATTTCAGGGAACTGTCAATCGTACCCATAAAATGAGAACATTTTGCACAGCTATCAATGAAAACACCATCAAAGTAACTGAAAAGCATTTTACAAGAGAAGAAACTCCAGGGCAGCTCTCTTGTGAGGAGGATTTCTGGTCATCACCTGTAACCGGGAGGGAAAAGCAAAGCAAAAGCAAAAAGCAAAGCTGAGAAACAGCTGGCTGTGACAGTGTTCGGCTGCTACATTTAGACCACAGCACAGAAACCCAGGAGCAAACACCACCTGTGGCTGAACAGGGGGGCAGGTGAGCTCTGCAGCTCATCCCTGTGCCCTCAGTCATATAAACAGGGGATGTGTTGGAGGCTACTACAGGACTCTGGCCCCACAGTCATTTCCTTTCCACTCTTCAGAGTGGAACAGCAGAGCAAGAACAGGGGGAACTGTATTGGGTTTATGTCTGTCCCATGTCAGATCAGAGCCAGCTCCTGCTGTTTCCAAAAGGGACCCACTGCTGCCCTGATCTGAGCCATTAGAGATGCTGTGTGGGCCTCTGGGAGAGCATAGTTAAGGAAAGGGAAAAAAATACTGCTGTGCTACAGCAGCTGGGAGAGAGGGGTGAGAACTGAGAGAGAAGCAGCCCTGCAGCCCCCAAGGTGAGTGCAGCAGGAGGGCAGGAGGTGCTCCAGGCACACAGCACAAGTTCCCCTGTGGCCCGTGGAGAGGCCCCTGGTGGAGCAGGCTGTCCCCCTGCAGCCCATGGGTCCCACATGGAGCAGATCTCCACGCTGCAGCCCGTGGAGGAGCCCCCGGTGGAGCAGGTGGATGTGGCCTGGAGGAGGCTGCGGCCCATGGAGAGCCCCCGCAGAAGCAGGCCCTGGGCCAGAGCTGCAGCCCATGGAGAGGAGTCACACACAGAATCACAGAATTTCTAGGTTGGAAGAGACCTCAAGATCATCGAGTCCAACCTCTGACCTAACACTAACAGTCCCCACTAAACCATATCCTTAAGCTCTACATCTAAACGTCTTTTAAAGACCTCCAGGGATGGTGACTCCACCACTTCCCTGGGCAGCCCGTTCCAATGTCTAACAACCCTTTCGGTAAAGAAGTTCTTCCTAAGATCCAACCTAAAACTCCCCTGGCGCAACTTAAGCCCATTCCCCCTTGTCCTGTCACCAGGCACGTGGGAGAACAGACCAACCGCCACCTCGCTACAGCCTCCTTTGAGGTACCTGTAGAGAGCAGGGGGTCTGGGGGGAGCTGCCACCTGTGGGGGACCCGTGCTGGAGCAGTTTGCTCCTGGGGGATGGACCCTGTGGTACAGAGCCATGTGGGAGCAGTTCCTGAAGAGCTGCAGCCTGTGGGCAGCCCCCTCAGGCTCAGTTCGGGAAGGACGGCTTCCCGTGGGAGGGACCCCACGTGGAGCAGGGGCAGAGAGGGACAGTGAAGGAGCAGCGGAGCCGAAGCGTCAGGGACAGACTGCAGCCCCCATTCCCTGTTCCCCTGTGCTGCTTGGGGGAGGGAAGAGGTGGAAGAGGGTGGATGAGGGGAAGGTTGGTTTAGTTTGCTTTTAGTTTCTTACCGTTCTAGCTTGTTAGTAATAGGTAATACATTTCATTAATCTCCCTATGCTGAGTCTGTTTTGCCCATGATGTTACTAGTTGAGTGATCTCCCTGTCCTTATCTCAGTCCTTTAGCCCTTTTCATTGTATTTTTCCCCCACTTTGAGGAGAGGAGGGGGAGTGATAGAGCGGTTGTGGTGGAGCTCAGCTGCCCAGCTGGGTAAAACCACCACATTAACCCAGCAGAGCCCTGCATCTGCACACACTTCCCACTCCCACAGTTCAGCACTGAAGGGCTTGTTCAAGCCGAGGGCACCCAACAAGGACATGCCCAGCCTAACTCCCTTGGCTTTCACCACCTCGTCAGGACTCACCTCACCTTAGCTGAGCTACGTGTTCGTGTCCAACCTAAGTTAAATATTTAAGCAGGTGAGCAAAGCGCCATGAGATGAACACCACCTCATGTTATATGGCTTAACCTCCACATCACCTAGCCACATGCCTGGAAGGGTAGCTCCACAGCTGACCAGGAGCTGCACCTTGAAGACCATGCAGCTGTCACCCTGAGCTCCTGCCCTGTTCTCTGCAAAATGCCGGGGGCCCGGAGCCTGCAGAAGTATCCTCAAAGCAGCCACAGAAAAAGACGTGACAATCTGCTAACCACACACAAACACATCTGGCCATTTGTTTTATTAGGTGTAGACAAAATGATCAGGTCAATGCCAATGGACAAGTCAAGTCTGAGAAACACAGAAATGCATTGGCTCAAATGCCTAATGCAAACCAACTGCAGTGAAAACTCCCCACCCACATGCACAGAGTTTGGCTTTGTCTCAGTTATTTCTTACTGGCAACACTTCAATGCTAATAAGACACCATAAGTGTATAAAATGTAATAAAGATGTTTACATTAAACAGCAGACTACAGATTAAAAGAATCTGTTCCATGAGCTATAGAAGCTCATCTCTGAACATCTATTTTCAGGTAAGCCTGTATGTACAAACAGAAAAATATCTGATAGTAGAACAAGTTTGTTTGTTTGTTTGTTTGTTTGTTTGTTTTTCTTTTTACCTTGCTGACAAAGACCTAAGAAGTTCCAAGACTTGAATGATGAAATTAGCCAAGCTCAGCCTTGAAATATGACACAATTTTTAAGCAATGAGATCAATGAAAAATTTGGACCAGCTTTCCAAGCAAGTGCCCAATTCGCCATCACTTATGGTCCTTGAACAGAGAACAGCTTTGTACATAGCATGCCTTAAGCCAGCTTCCAAGTTAAATCCTGGAGCCTGCACATGTACTGAAGTAGGGTGAGAGATATATGGACTTGTATTTTTAATTGCTCCAGTGTTACCACCTGTCTGTGCTCCAAACTAGTGCCAGAAATTCTTGACCAACTCTGCCGAGTATTATTGCTCCCTAAAAAGTCACATAACCCACTGCAAGGGTCAGGTTGGAGGATACATCCTCAGTATTACTGGCCACTAGAGAACCCTCTTTCTTGGACTTGTTTCAGGAAAGGATCAGGCAGTGCAGCAAAGTGGTTCCATGTAATCTTACACACTGCTTCCATGTTCTTTCTCCTCAGCACATCCCAGGAAGGCAGGAATGCTTGCATTGCCCTCAACATGGTTGTAAACTTGCAGTTTTGCATTAACAACATCACTTCCCATGCCTACGGGCTACCACTGGTGCCTTGGAAGAGCTAAAATGGATTCCCCCCCCCCCCCAGGGTGTTCAGCCGAACTGCTCAACTACCATGAATCGCTTGTAAGGGAAGGCAGATCATGGTCTGAGGTGATCCCAGGATAAAGCTGGTGCTCAGACATTCAGACTGAATGGCAAATGCTGGAAGTAAATTTTCCCCCAGTCTAACTGGCTACTTCATGGCTTGGTCCCATGGCTGACTCTTGGGTACGAGCTCAATGCAGGAGCACCTGGGTGTGATTTAATGGACTGCAATGCATGGGGTAATGCAGGTGTCACTTCTGGACTAAAATGCTAAGGGACAGAATAACAGAACACAGCAATGCAAAATATTCTTGAAAACAAATCTCAAGAATGACAAATGTGACAGCTAGAAAGAAATACAAAAGGTATATTACTTTATTAAATAAATTACTCAGAGATTGAAAAGAAATGTCCTATCATCAGGAGCCTCCTGAATAACAAAGGAGGTTCTCTAAACATTTTCCAAAGAAGGGACAACACGCAAATAACAGCTAACTATAAGAATCATACATCATGAGCTGTTTTATTCAGTACAAAGCCAAGAGAGCTTAACAGCTTGAATGGAACAATTCTGTATGGCTGGCCTCACTTAGGAAACTTTCAAAATATGTCAGAATGATATTAAGGACTCTTTAAAGTAAATATTATTGTAAGCTGATGCATTCTTTTAAGGTTCATGTTATTAAATAAAATCTTAAACAAATTTATTCCAGTGAAACCAAGACAGGCTTTGTTTCTTTACTAATTTACAGCTACAAATTATAAATACACGGACACAGAATTTATCAAAAAAACTTGTTTCTCCACTGCAACTAATTTTAAAGAAAAAAGAAAAATGCGAACAATTACTTTCCCAAAATTGGAAGTCATAAATGAAGGAAAGATTGCCCTATTAAAAGCTGCCAGAGATAACAGAGTAATGATAACACGTTACGGCAGACTCCAAAATAGCTGTTCCCAGGAATGCTTTATTCATGCCTGACACAGATAGAGGGTGACAGATCACAGTTTGGCCAGAGCTGAGCTGCGTGATCCATCTGGCGCGCTCCTCCCCGGAGGGGACTGCACAGGACAGCCGTCGTGGCCAGGCTGAGCGCTGGCAGCTCCAGTCCTGGGTGGCCCCTGCGAGCATCCTCCTTTCTCTAGGCAGCGCCCACCAACACCACTGGCACTGCTCTGGTGTCTGGCCTGAGGTTACTCTGAAAACTTTGTTGTGGAAGCCTAGGCTAGTTAAATGGCTCAGAACTACTTGCTCTGTGCACTGAAATTTGCCTGCTCTCACCAAGAACATGAACAATGTCTGTAACACACCTCAAAACCCTGCAGTGAATTCAAGTCCATGGTGAGTCTTCACAGATTTATCCACTAACTCTTATATACTTTCATAAAATTAAACAAGCAGAGGGGAAAAAAAAGCATATATCACGAGGCATTTTCATTTTTACTTGATGTTGTTTCAAGGAAACGCTAGTAATGGCCCCACATAAATATTTATCAGACCACTAAAATTGTAATAAATGAAAGTATCCTTCAACTTGCATACACAATAACCAAAAACTATTTTAGAAGACAGCAACAAGATGCAAGGAGTCTGAAGCAATAAATTTATTCCCTTCTGCCAGACAGTTTTAACGGTGCGAGCAGGTTTGTTTTATTATGAACTATATCTTCTGGTGTTTCTTGTTTCCATTATTAGTCATTTGAAGCCATTATTAGGGTTTTCCAACACCAACTGGCTTCTTTTTGGACTCCCAGCAACAGTCTGTCAGGAATTTCAATCACTCTTGAGGTACCTTAAAAGGTCTCAAAACAGAACATCAGACCGCTGCACTTGGCATCATAAATCAATCCATGGACTTTGTAATAATTTGAAATCTACCTCCATTTAACATGGTCTTTAATATTTCAGTGCTGTGAAAGACAGGCTTGGCAATTTGAATTGTTCAGGGCTGGAACACCTAAAGATAACAAGTTATCGGGGTCACCTCCAGCTTGAATTCTTATTAGAGGGGCTCTGCAAGGGTGGAAATTTGTGCCATCTAATGCTAAAATGTAAAGTCCCAACAAAAATCAGGAGACTCAATCTCCTGAATAACCTCAGAAAAGGAGGCTAGTAAGTTTTGAAAGTGTTGAGTCCATGCTTCTTGGTTGTGTAAGAACATCAAAGATCCCATAAGCATTTCACTAACAGCACTATTGTGTATCCATATTCTATTTCAGTGCAACTTGAGATGTTTTGATGCTTTCCTGAGAAGCTGCAAAAGACTGATTGCTTCAGCTTTGCCACCTATGCAGTGGGGTTAGTCATTCTTTGCATCCTGGGGCACCATCACACCAACTCCTATTAAGCCTGCAGAAGTGTCTGCAGCAGCAGATGCTGAGTATGTCTAGTCTCTGCTCCTCCAGAACTCAGTTCATTCCCCTTCTATTAGCAGTACATCCATGGGTAAAGTCGGGGTAAATATAGAAACACTTCTAGTGCCAGGCTGTTACATCAACTGCGCAAAGAGTAGAAACACATGCCAGACTGAAAAGTGGAGCTGGAGTCAAAAACACTGCTGTTTAGCTAAACCACAAATCATGAAAAAATGAGAAGGAAGACGTCAGCATTTAGGCTAGAACTGATCTCATCTAAGTCAACCTTTTGAGAAGTCAGGAGATCTCACTAGCTGTTGAAGTTCCCGTTGCAGCCAGCACAGCAGTACAGCTGGATGGCAATTAGTCACCCAAGGCAGGTGGTATCATACGGCCATGTGCGTTTGCTGGAGTCACCACAAGCTCCTGAGACAGCAAAAATACACCACTTTGGTGTGGTATCAGCACTGTGATTGTGTACATACCAGAGAGGAGAAAATCCAGGATTTTAAGAAGTTAATGAGGGACTTCTGACCACTTCCAAAAGACTAGTTGTATCTGTTAGGGCTCTTGCTAGGATGAAAACTCAGCGCATGCTGCCATCCCCTGAAAAACTTTAACTGCTTATTTTATATTCCAGCACTTTAGAAATAAAGATTTTTTTTACATAATTCTTTTCTAAAGAACTGCAATTAGCAGACTGTTGAGGAGCATGGAGAAATACACCAGATGAGGAGTGGTACTAGAGATGAAGAAATGGCTTGAACTCCTCCACAGCCCATGAGCTGCATAAGGGGAAGCTTACCACCCATTTCAGCAAGTCAGAGCAAAACATCAGAGTTTAATGTCTTTCTGTAGATGGAAAAGTGGGTGGGATGCTCCTGTCCAGCGCATTTTCAGAGCATGACTAATCTATTTTTTTTTTTTAATACAGTGTAATATGAATAATTTCTCCATCAACTGTTTTTCTCTGTCAGTTATAAGGAAATCCTGCAGTGACTACCTCTGACTGTACATGAGCACATTTCATCATGTAGATTATATCTCAGGAGTCCAGAGAAGGGGAGAGATGTAAAGAAAAGTGGTTCTGAATGGAAGACAGAAGGAAAAAGAGAATCCATAAATGGCAAAATCAGATTACATCCCTCAGTGTGGGGTTCTTAAATGGCAAACTTGTGACATTTATACCAGCAGTCAATAAGCAGACCAATGAAGAAAGAAAATCAGTGAGTTTGAACTGTGTACCTAGGCTGGTGACAAACTGAATGTCCATTGAGGCAGGCATCAACAAACAGAGTTCTCAATGAAAAAAAGTAACTTTTTTTTTTTTTCCCTTCTAGAAAAGTTTTAAACCAGTTGTTTGTCCATTTTTTGTTGTTGTTGTTTTTTGTTTGTTTGTTTGTTTGTTTTGGGGGCTGGGGTGGATGCTGTTTTTAAGCCAAGAATCATGAGTTATGTTGTAAACCCAAGAAATATCTAGTCTGATGTCTAAGGTGCTAGTGTGAAACCAGGGATGGAGTTGGAGGAGGTCTGGAACTGCTGCCTTCTACAAGTAGGAGAGTTTCTATTGATTTAGAGATTTGCACTGGCTTCATCTCCTGGTAAAAGAAATTAAATTAAACCCAGAGAAACAATTGAGAAGCGATTCAAGAGGCTGTGGGACCAAATATATATAAAATTCCATTTCATCAAATACTTGTAGCTGGCAAACACTTACTATGCTCCTGGTTACCACCATCTATGAACTGGAGTACTTAACAGTGAATGCTGCCATGCAACAACGTCAATACTCAAAAGTGGTCCTCCATGACATGAAACAAAGGGACACACTGCATGAAGGAATCCCCAGCCCAACCCCATGGCTCATCTCATCAAAAATGGCAACAGTATCAGGATTTGCACATACATTCTCTGCAGAGAGATCCACCTTGGCCAATATGGAGAGACTCCCAAGCCTGCTGACCACTGCTCAGACCTGAATGCAGAGGTACCTGCTGTGACACCTGCACCATCAGCCAGCTCAAGCTCTGTGGAGTTAGATGCACCTACAAGAATCTTTATGTACCTGTAAAGGAATAAGAACAAAGCCACCATGCCAAGAAGCACGTGGCAGCGTGGTAGAGTGAGCATCCACCACGCAGGTCAGATCCTCCTCGGGTATCTCCGCACCCTCTTCTCCTTCTCAGTACAGACGTGCCCCAAAGAACACAGGCAGAGAACACTCAGCACACGGGCTGACACCGTTAAGATGGAATATTGTGAAAGAACAAAAACAATGCACCCAAGCAGAAATATGCTGAAAGCACAGACTTGCTTGGAGTCCAGCCTGCTCACACATCAGGATGAATTTGGCCCAGGTTATATCCTAATGATTATAATGGATACTGCAGTCTTCTTTTCATTAAGGCAGCAGCCAAAAATATTGATTTGTTGTACTCCACGGTCCTGCTTACCTTCACAAATTTTGTGAGAGACGGCGTATAAGCCAATAGAGTCGGTCAGTTTAAAAGTGACAAATTAACTGCACTGAAAGTAAATAAACAGCTATCTCTTTGTAAATTAATTCAATATGTGACTTGAGCTCTTTTCTACAGCTAGATAGCTTATTCATCATTCAGCAGTGTTTAAGTTGCCACCAGTTCAATAGCAGACTATTAATGTTTTGTCCTATTTGACACCGCAGGTCAAATTTGGCACTCAAGTTAAAACAGCACAATGACAGTGGGGTAATTCCTGAACCCTCAAATCCTGCTCTCCACGCAGCCCTGGCCCAGCTGTGCACCCAAGTGTTCTTCAAGTTGGTTTCAAGATGGCTTACGATGTATCAAACAGCTGGGAAAAACATACAAAAAGAATCTAAAACAATATTTTGGACTACTGGATTATGAAATATCTTCTGGAATGGCTTTGTGAGACAGCACAGGTAACAGGATTGGCTCTTCAAAATACTCATGAAAGAGTGAAAGACAAAGATACTCAACTTTTAAAGCTCTGTTTTGTTGTGGTGTTTTTTTTCACTAACTTGATTTCAATTCTAGAAAGAAACTAAGTACACTTCATGTGGAATATCAAGTACGACTCCCACTCATCTCAAAACATGATCCATATTTTACTGAAGAGGGGCCCTAACTTGGCACTATCACCCTTAATAGTCTAGACACAGGGTAATAACTTAGGTTAACTTATTAATGAACAACACGCACTAATTTATCCTCTTGGAAGCTGGTTCCTTAACAATCCCTTTCAGTTCAATAAATGTTGAATCCCAAAATTTTCAGAACAAGGCTGAAGCATTTAGACCAAACTCCCGTTGCTTTGAAAGGAACCCATTTATCTGAAGTCCATGCTACTCAGTAAAGTAGGCTAACATTTTTAAATGCTGGCGCTTAAAATTGAAAATCATGTTCAACTGATGTCATGATGTTGCCCAAGTTCATTCAACTGCTATTAACACTGTAGGATATGTGAGTTCTTAACATTTCTAGAAATTTGAGTAGGTGCCCTCTTGACTTCTGAGACTCAAGTTTAATGTTTCTGGACACAGGTTTTGACTGTCATCTGTGCACAGCTGCAGCACAGAGACGACAACACAAATAGAATAAAAATATTTTCAACTGCTTATGTTCAGACGAGATCCACAGCATTTGTAATGTCGTCTGTTTTTCATAATGTTCAGTTTAGAAAGTTGACATTTGATTAAACAGTTTGAATTTGCCAAAACATACATTTTAATCTTATGCTTTAATACCACATTCTCAATTAAAAGCATCAGAAAAAAAAGACATACAAAGTCTGCTTAAACCACAGTAAGCCCACAGACCCAACATATTTAATGTAATTTTTGAAACTGTTGACTAATATTTTCTAATTTCTTCACTTCTTCTAGTACCACAGCTGCACCATTACTCCCAACAGCTATCAGACATATAAACAACCATCTCGTTAGCTGTGTTTTACTAGATAGCCTTTTATACTTGGTGTTTTCCACATTTTCCAATAGGGTGTGGTAGAAATGAAGATTAAAATCTTCTAAATCTTCTCTCTGTTAATACTAGCACCACCAAGAAAAAGCCAGCACAGGCTGAGTGCATCTTTCCCTGTATTCGTACCCTTCACAAGCATGCCTACACTGATGAAGACAGCATGCTACAAGAAAGCATATTATACAGAATGGCACATCATTCCAGACTGCTGACTCCCATGAAAAATTACTCCCAGCGACACGACCAAAAATAAGTTTTAGGATGAAATAATTTATATTTCCTGCCCCTCACTTCCTTCCATTGGGTTTAACACTGCATTCAAGGTTGTGAGTGTTATTACTCTGTGGAGGTGACCTGAGTAATTTACAACGATCAACAGATAATACAGTGACTGCAAGAGAGTCATTACACAACTATCACTGCTTCTTAAATGGAGTCATCACATAGCAGCTGAAAAGCCATGTGCATTATTTCATACTCACGGAGTAATGAATGCAACCAGGTAATTAAATCATGTCATCACTGTGCCTGGAAAATCCTTATTTATAATTTTATCTTGCCTGTTAAGAAGAACCGGACTTCATGTAATGGGCAGAAAATAATTATGCCTAGGTTTCCCTTTTGCAAGAACCTCTATGAAAGGAAAAGGAAATTAGAAATGAAACTCACCTGTTTCTTCATCTATGCTGAATCTCCCCAGCCCACTGCCATCCCTGATTGAATACTGGATCTCTCCATCCCTTCCAGAGTCCTCGTCTCGAGCAACAACTTGTAAAACGCTTGTACCAATGCGTGAATTTTCCTTTACAGATCCAATGACAGCAAAGTCAGGAAAATAGGGGGTATAGAGATTTTCGTTAACATCCACTACTTCAACTTCCACAAAAGAAACAGAGGAGAGAGAAACTGGGCGTCCCTTGTCCTTTGCACGCACGGTCAGGTTGTAGAACTGCTGCTTCTCATAATCAAGCTCTTTGCTCAAGCGTATGGCACCGCTCGCTTTGTCTATCTCAAAACGCCCGTTGTAATCATTCACCAGAGAGTAACGGACTTGACCTCCCAAGCCAAGATCTGGATCATGAGTTTCCAACCAAGCTATGACAGTGCCAACTGGCAGGTCCTCAAGGACCTTCACATTGTAGCTGGATGGTATAAAGGCTGGAGAACAATCGTTGACATCGTCTAAGAAAACCTTCAGAGGCACAACAGAAAACTGCTGATGGCCACTGTCTGCTTTGTCCCTAGCCTCAATCTTTAGTGTGTAGTTTGCTTTTGTTTCCCGATCTAGCTGGTCAGCCACATACACCACTCCCGTGGAACTGTTGATGGCAAATTGCTGGGTGTCTGTCAGCACCGAGTAAGCCACCTCTCCATTCGATCCTAGGTCTTTATCTCTGGCTTCTACTTGGATAATCTCTGTACCAAGACTTGTACTTTCTAAAATATTAACTGAGTAACTGTCCTGTAAGAAAACAGGCTTGTTATCATTTGCATCCTCTACAGTAACAGTCAACAATCTCCATGCAGATTTCTGTGGATTACCTAAATCATAAATTGTGATATTAAGGAGATAGAGCTCTGTTTTTTCACGGTCCAAGGGCATAAGAACTTTAAGTACCCCTGTCTCCATGTCAATGTTGAAACAACTATCTCCATTACCATCAGAAATTGTATAAACAACTTTTCCATTAAAGCCTGAGTCTGCATCATAGGCTTTTATCCTTAGGATGGTGGCACCAACTGGCAGATCCTCTGAAACCATCACATCAGTAGGGAAGGTTTTGTCAAAATGTGGTGCCTGTCTGTTCACTGAATAAAAATCAAGAAAACCATCTTCCAAATTCAGCTTCACATTCGCTTTTGCCTTTTTCAGCAATTTTTCTGCTAGCTTCTGAGCAACTCTAGTCTCTCTACAGCTAAAGGTCTTTGAAGACACTTTCCCATGAACTACTGAAATATTAACAAACATAGCATCAGCAAAGTTCTCTCCATCAGTGGCTGTTATCTTAAGGCCAAAATTGCTGTTCTTTATGCCAGAATTAATTAGAGATTTTTTAAGTTGCAGGACACCAGAGTCAGGATTTAAATAAAAAATGCCAAGCTCATTTCCAGAGATTATTTTGTACTTTACAAGCTCTAACTCATCTATGTCTATAGCAGAAACAGCAGTAATGTGACCACCAACGGGAAAGTCAGATGAAATCACTCCCTGACATGCCACTTTTTCAAAGAGGGGTTTGTTATCGTTGACGTTGCCTATGTATATGGTGACATTCACCTCGCTTTCATGGCGGTAGGGAGAACCCCAGTCAGAAGCCCTCACAATGAACCTGTAGCTTTCTGGTGAGGACTCAAAATCCAGTTCTTCAGATGTGCTGATGATACCTGTAAACTGGTTTATTATAAATGGTAGCGAGTTTAGACTGGCAATGCTGTATGTTATGTATCCATTTTCGCCCCTGTCTTTATCAACTGCTGAAACTGTCAAAACACTATAGCCCACAGGGACACTTTCATTGACAAATGAGCTGTACGAAGGCTGCTGGAACTCTGGAGTGTGATCATTGGCATCTTCTATCCTGACAGTAACCTGTGCTTTTAAATCACCACCTTTGTTTGTATATACTTGTAATTCATAGAGGTCCTTCTCAATGATTTTCAAAGGACGAGCGGTAGTAATAAGGCCTGTGATGGGATTGATCTTAAAATAATCAGCATCCTCACTAGGAGATAATCTATATTCCACACCCAGTGGTTCAGGCATCAGCTTAATTACTGCAACCACCACACCTGGAGGTGAAAATTCATTGATCGAAACATCGTAAGTTTCTTTTTCAAACTTTATGGGTATACTTTCTTTTTTGGGACTAGCAATGTGGACCAATTTGACTGCAGAAAATTTCTGAGGAGATCCTTTGTCCTTTGCTTGAAGAGTTAGGTTATAACCATATGGGAAACTGTCCCAGTCAATAGGCTTTCTTTCCTTTATTTTGTACTCATTCATCCATTTACCTTCTTTAGTCAGAAAGAAATGTTCTAGTGGATCTCCTGCCACAATTGAAACAGATTCAATTTCTCCATTGGCTCCTTCATCTAGGTCATCAATGTTAACAACTGCATAGGTAGGCTCCTTGTCTGATGGGAAGGGAATATGTGTTACTACATTTATCGTTGGGGCATGTTCATTTATACGTTCAATGTGAACATAAAGCTTGGCCGTACTGCTTACACCATTGTTTCCATAAAGCTTCATCCCACGGTCCACAGCCAGAATCTCAAGATCATATCTGTTTTTCTCATCATAGTTTAGCCGGCCACTTAAGGAAATAACACCACTTGTAGGATGTACTGAGAAGAGATCAACTTTGTTTTTGAAATAATAATAAAATTCACCATTGGACCCAATATCTGCATCTGTTGCGGTCACCTGTGCAATGCTAGTCCTTAAAGGAGTGCTTTCCGCTATTGTGACAGAGTATGTGGTTGGTGAAAACAAAGGTCTTAAGTCATTCATGTCCAAGACCTGGATGTTCACTTTTGTCCACGCTTCCAAGTCCTCTCCCCTGACAGACCCTTTCACTATCAATAAATAGTTGTCCTGGATTTCTCTGTTTAATATAGCAGAATTCCCACCTTTAGTCCTTATTCTCAGGAAACAAAAGTCAGCAATGATGACTTCCTCTGCTTTAAAAAAGCCCTCATCATCGCCAGACACTATCCTGTATTTGATATCCCAAGAAAGGTCGGCCAAGGTAATGCCCATTCTCGTTTGACTGTTGACATAGGTCCTGGCTGCCGAATTTTCGTACACGGTAGCATTGTAAGTGGAATGTGTGAAGTGAAAGCCAAGTGGTGTGGTTCCTTGAACTACCTGGCAAAGGGAGGCCAGGAGCTTGACAATCAGAAGGGCAAAGCAAGACGGAGGTGGACGTGTGCCTGACCAGCGGCCCATATTCACCTCCATCACATCTTTCTTTCACCCTGTGACAGAGAGAGAAAAAGGAAGATAGTTAATCAAGAGCTAAACACGGTACTGGAAAAAGCATTATTTCAAAATTACTTACTAAATTTGTACCTGAAAATAAAATATATAAAATAACTAGTTACTACATGTTTAATAAAACAGAAAGGGAGAACACTACACACAAAAAGCAACAGTTTTGCATTCTTTTTTTACATGGGAGTACATATATACATATCCACACATATACACATATAAATATACACATTTTAATACTTTTTTAATGTTAAAAAAAAATGCTATGGGATCCAACCGCATATATGTGTACATGCACACAATACAAAATAATAATCACAGTAAAAAATATAAAACCAGACATACATTTGGGTAAAAAAAAAAAAAAAAAAAAAAAAAAAGGATAATTCACACTGAAATTGGAAATTGTTTTTATTTCCCAGTAGCTGCAACTATGCAACTAAGTCTAAACTTGTTCAGTTTCAGAGCGTATTGGAAGACTGCTTTTTAGCCCCAACCTTTGGGAACGAGACAGGATTTTCATTATCTATGTATCACTGTGATAGTCAAATTACCAATAGTTATCAGGTTTAATATGGGCAGTTAAGAAAGGTCAAATGGTTAGTGAAATTTGAGCCACCAAGAAAAAGCAGTACATAAAAATCACTAGCCAACCATTACTGTAATTACAGATGCCTACAGTAAAATCAAAATAAAGGTAGAATTATGGCTATTTAAATGCAATCACATACACATACCCAGATAGTGAGAACAGACAAAATACAATTAAGAAAATAAAAGTGCTTGATAAAGTTCTCACATAAAGGGTCAGGTTATTAAATGTCACAGCGAAGATAGCCCATCAGACTTTGCACTTTGACACGTACTACAGTGCATCTGTAATTATGATCACTGCTATCCACCAAGTACATGTGGTAACACATAGTCAATGAGGACACAGATGAGCATTTTTGAACATTAATGAACACTGAACACATTCAATAAATGCTCCATTACTTATTTATACCACTCCCATCTCAACCTAAGAAAGGTAAAGACCTTCTCCAGTCTGTTGCCTGTCCTGCTGTGGACCGGCCATCGTGGCTAGCAAGAGCATGAAGACATTCTTAACTGGATGGAATGAAATCCAGCTTGCACCAAATTTCACTCCGGCAGCTCCAAGAAGAATTTGGCTACAAATAAGGCATGTGGTTCCATCGCCAGCAGTCTTAATCCACACACGGTCCCGTTTCAGCCACCTCAAAGCAGCAAGTGCCCTTCCAGCGAGAGCCCTTCATTGATTGCAAAAGCCTCATTATAAGTATTGAAATGCAATTAGTTAGCAGCCATTTGAGGAAAATATGGAGATCCTCCATACAGTCCCTTTGTGCATTAGTCCCACTGCCTCACTTCATGTATCTGAATTTCCAGGTTAAACGGAGACAGGGCAAGGGGAGACATTGGCTCGAGAGTGCTGGAGGGTGCTGCAGCAGCTGTGCGCCAGGCTGCTGCTGATTGCTTTCCATGGGAACGAAGGGAAAGGAAAGAAGCCCGAGGAAACTAGTCAGATGCTTAAAGTGAGGCAGTGTGAAAACGCTTCTTTGTTACAAAGTACGTTCACCACTGCTCATGAAAATCATAGAAATCAATTGTAAAAGGCAATTATTAAAAGACCCACTGCACACATACATTGTTCTCATTGTCATTTAAAAGCTGCTTGAAAATGCAGTTTTCTTCAAGCTAGAATATAGAGTGGATAGGAAAAGTTGTCGATAATGACAGGAGTTAATTTGAATTTCCAACATGATTTCAGCATCCCCTAGGAGATTCATAAATTGCAGGCAAGTTTTGGAATATGAATTCATGTTAGTTATCACTTCCAATATAACTGAATGACTACTGCATTTTTAAGTACTAACGACAATCAATTTATTGTACTGATGTTATAATGTTCACACAAAACTCTTAACTTCCTGATCCCACAGTCTATATCCCATTGCTTAACACGTTAATCAGTTTGATCAGTTCTCCCAAGAGTTTGTCAAGGAACCCATCCTTCAATACACTTATTTTCACATACAGACCACCGCCCCCCCCCCCCCCCATGTTTCTGACTTATTTTCCATTGCACCAACAAAAAAGGGAACTGTCCATATTGAATATAAAAGTCTAAGATCTATCACCTCCTGGACTTGCATTTCCAACTAACATGCAAATCCCCACAGAAGTACACGTGACACTTCCTTTTCTGAATATCACATATCATATAAATAACATGTTAACCCCTGTAGTTTATACAGAGAAGATGTACAAACATAGACTTCTCCAGCATGCTTTGTGTACAAGCTCCCCATGCCCTTCCCATGCCCAGGGTGATCCCTAGAACATCTAAGATGAAATTCTTCAACTAGGAAAGACTTTTTAATGTTGTTGCCATTTCACTCTACTAAAAGATCAGAGCAGTGGTGACTTATTTTTCAGCACACTACACATTCATCAACTTAATCCACCCGTGTGAAAATATCAGAGTCCCCTATTTTCATGGAGCTTTATGTGAATCACTTTGAGCACTGCCACAAAAACCGCTGCTTCAGCCTACCGTGGGAGAAGATGCTCTCAAGTAGAAAATACAAGCAATATACTGTATGATGCTGAGGAACAGCCAGCCGAGGAAAATGAGAAATCCTAATGGGAAAGTCTCAATTCATAATAAAATAAAGGGCTGTGTCTCTTCAGTGAAGTGGCACTATTAAAATCCTCAACAGGCAAGTCATTGTGTTACCACTGCCTTTTACCAAGAACACATCAGCATCCTCTCTCCATACTGCAGTACCAGCTTTCCAGGTCCTCTGTAATCAGAAATCAGCTATCCTGAGAAATCTGTTGCTTCAAGCAAAAATGCTACAAGCAAAACAAAACAGACTGTACCTTCAGGTTAGCCATACACAAGGTTACAGACTCCACAGTAGCAGACAGGCACCACTATATATATATTTACAAAGCTATGTGATCATGAGAACCTAATGAAAAAGTCACAGAATCACAGAATGATCTAGGTTGGAAGAGATCTCCAAGATCTCCTAGTACAACTTCTGACCTAACACTACCACGTCCTCCGCTAAACCATATCCCTAAGCTCTACATCTAAACATCTTTTAAAGACATCCAGGGATGGTGATTCAACCACTTCCCTGGGCAGCCCATTCCAATGCCTAAAAGTTGTGCATATCCCAGGCAAAATGACAACCTCATGCTCCAACTCTGTTTATTTATTTAATTTTAGAGAAAGCCGGGGCTGAGACCTAATCTTGAATACAGAGCTGCAAATCCAGGTATGTCAATGGTCTATGAAGTTTGTAGTTAAGTGCTGAAACACTCAGTTCTACCTAGAAACCATGTATGACATGCACACATGCGTACATGCGTATGTATACATAGCATGTCTGTTTGTGAATGCCCTTGAGTTCTGTATACATATGTATACACAAACACACAGTTTGTATATTTTTAAGTATAATTTCAGGGTTGGCACTGGAAAAATTGGGCCTTCCCATCAGGCAGCACTTTCAGAGTTTGATTTCACTTCAGATGTGGTATGTAGTGCTGTAACTAGCTCCTCACTGAAGTTATTCATCTATCCATATATTTATATGGCCATGATCATTATATTATTGGAAAGTCCCAACGGACGAGCTATTAAACTGCCACTTGGACTACCCAAGAATGTTTTATTCATTTACTGAATTCCTTTCTTCTGGGATATTTGTTTTTAAGAGCTCATAATACATACATACTTAATGCACAGGAAATGTAATGCGATAGGTTACAGAAACAAAGTACAAAGCGACCCACCGTAAATTAAGAGGCATTTCTTTAAAGGCACTTCTTGTCAAAAAAATGTTATGGTTTCGAGTGAAGAGAAAGATTGTGATTACTCGTGGCTGATTTTGAAATGTTTGGGCAGGAGCTACTCCAAAAAAGAAAATAAATCCCCTGATACTGCTCAACACAGTCTGAAGAAGCAGAATAGCGGAGACTAAAACACAAACCCTTCTAAATACTCAACGAGGCAACACGATGACACAGAGAAGGATACCAGCATCTTCCCACTCTAGCTCACAATAAATCCTCTGGTCTTGAAGCGAAAAGAAAGGAATGGAGAAATAGAACAGCCATTGATTTTTAACACTCTTAAAAATACACTTGAGAGAACTGGAGAACTCTATCATCTCCTGTTTGGTTCTCCACTCATCCACTTCTCCTTTGTTCTTTGAACAAGAATTATCTGCGTAATCCAAACCTTGTAGAGTAGTTGCAGGGACCTGTAGGTGGTTGGTGCTCTGTAGAGGAACAGGGAGAGGTACGAGTGTCATTCTGTTTTTTCATCTCTGCTCTGGCAGTCTGCAGCCTGGGCTGTATCCAAACGCTGCACCCTACCAGACTGGGAACAACAACTCAAGTCCCAAGAACTGCCATGATCTCATCTTGAGTACTGTGTACAGTTCTGGGCACCACAGTACAAACAGGACATTAACTGCTGGAGAATGTCCAGAGGAGGGTGATGAAGATGGTGAAGGGCCTGTAGAGGAAAACATATGAGGAGCAGCTGAGGTCACTGGGCCTGTTCTGCCTGGAGAAGAGGAGGCTGAGGGGGGACCTCAGCACTGTCTACAACTTCCTCGCGAGAGGGAGTGGCGAGGTGGGTAACCTATTCTCCACAAACACCAGTGATAGGACCTGTGGGAACAGGGTGAAGCTGAGATAGGGGAAGTTTAAACTAGACATCAGGAAGAGGTTCTTCACTGAGAGGGTGGTTGTGCACTGGAACAGGCTCCCCAGGGAGGTAGTCTCTGCACCAAGCCTGTCTGAATTTAAGAAGCATTTGGACTGTGCACTTAGTCACATGGCCTAAACTTTTGGGTAGACCTCTGCGGAGTGAGGAGTTGGACTTGATGATCCTTATGGGTCCCTTCCAACTCGGGATATTCTATGATTCTATGATTCTATGATTCCCACACACCAAAACTGTGGGTCTGATTCAGTGTGCAGACACAAAATAAGGGCTGTATCAACCTCTGTTTGATTCCCTCTCCCAAGGCTAATTCTCCTAGTCCCAAAGATCTCTATACCATAAAATACATGAAAAGGAAAACAATATATACATATATACGCTTGGGTAAACTCTAAAATTATTAAACAAGTGCCAAAAGGACTTTTAGAGAACATAAGGAAAACAACAGGTAAACTTCTTCAGCAGGCAAAAGGAATAAGCTTTTAACAAGACACTATAGGGAAAAGAAAAATTTCCTCTCTCATCCTTCAAGCTCAAGTACGCCCAATGAGATAAGAGTATTTGCAGCTGACCGTTGCATAAATGATCTTAGGGAGCATGAGTATCTAATACAAATATATAAGGATTTCTACAGGTTCTTTGAAAAGGAAGAGAGATGAACCCAATCTGTCCTTAACCTCCCATCTTCAGCAGAAGTACCCAATGAAGCTCTTATCTAAAGGATCCTCCAGGCTTCAGTATGGTGGGAGAAGAAAAAATATTTTTTCAATTCAGATGACAAATTTATGAGAATCAAGGTGTTTATGAGCCTTTGTGCATAGGATAAAAAAGGCCAGGAAACAGGGTTTGGTCTCATTTAAAGGTTTTTACAATGATTTTTATTTTTCCAGAACAACCTGTGGAAGTCAGGCTGCCTCCTCAGACAGGACAGGTGACCTCTCAGTATGGAATAATGCTACAATTCAGAAATACTACTGTATTCTCAGGAAAGGAGTCAAAATTCTCATTCAAATGCTAGCTATTACAGTTCTATTAAATAAGCAGCTTTACATCAAAAAGGTGTATATGAAAACATAAAGGACTTTTTTTTTGAAGGCAAGAAAACATTAGCTTCACATGCACATGACAAATAAATAGTATGTATTGAAGTGATGAAACGGCAGCAGGAACAACAGCAGATTTTGTTGTAAGTGACCTCAATCTTGCAAGTAACTCCTTCCTATCACTCAAATAATGTCAACATAGGCAGTAGTCTATCTGTTCTTACGGTCTAATCATCAGAACAGCAAACCTACAATATTGTCACGCAGCTCCATCCACCTGAACGGAGCCTCTTATTCTCAGTGCTATTTTCTATCAACAACAGCAATCTGCCTCTACAAAAACTTCTGAATGACCGGGTCACATATACCTGCAAGAAGGTTAAAAAGCACTCTTGACTCTTTTGCAGTTGTTTCCTATTTAAGTTCTACATCAAGCTGCAACACTGATAGAAAAAGATGTTTTTTGCAATGCTGTCAATGTCACAACACGGAGGGGGGACCCGTGTACGTCACTGCCCTCTCCTGGAAGGAAACTCCTCCATAGCACAGAACGATGGAAAACTTCAGAACTCATGGAAATTCATATTTAAAGCATGTGGAAGATGGTGATCTAGGAGTCCGATGGATGGATGTCAACCAACCTTAGGCACCCACTAGAGACAGTGGTGGATTTAACCCTGTCCCCTCAATGTGTAGGCAGTATAATTAGCATGTGGTCAAATATAAATAGGGGGAAAAAAAAACATTAATATGGAACATTCTCTAGTCAGATATCTTTCCTGAACTACATCCAGATGTACCCCACAATAACTTACCCAGCTAGGAAAGGCTTACAATTTACTGGCCAGGAAAAGAAATTAGAATATACAATAAGAATATAGAGTTTGTGCCATATGGAAATGAATTAAAAATGCATGTTCAACTCTAGGCAGGAGGGAAAAAAAACGCCTGACTGACACTGACGGTAGATTTATGCCAGGGGATATATATTCACGGGGCTACCTGCTCCCTGATGAATACAAAGATATGATTTTCCATATAGATGATTATATCATGATGTGTTTATCCCAAAAGAGAAGATGAAGACAAACCAACCATTTCTGCAGAATAACCCCTTGCAGGAGACAGCACTATAAATCCTAACCTTCCTTGTAGCTGCAAATCCTCCCACTGCCTGCATCTATTTCACACGAGAGAAAGGCTGCTCAGCATGTAGCAGGTGTAATTCCAGGCCGTCCCTAGGAAGTGAAGATTTAGCCACCCAGCCGTATGTTGTGAATAACTGGGGTTTGCTAGCAGGTGCTGGGGATTTTTCCATACAACACCAGTTTTGGACAAGGATCAGTTCATCAGCAGATGAACTTGTGAGCAGGAGCTGGGCATTGTTTGTCTTTCTGGGGAACTGCTGCAAAGGGTCTTTGGGACTCTCCCTTCCCCCTCAAGGACGAAAAACAGCTTGGGGAAAGGGTAGGGGGGGAGAGGGGAGGAATAATTTGCCGCCATGTGAGATTTGTGAAAAGGGAATTCCAGGGAGCAACCTTACAAGGGATTTGAGCTTGTCCCTTGGTGGTCCGTCCCGCTGGAAACAAAGCCTGATGGCCAGTTTTTATGCTTTATCTCCAATCCCCCCTGGCTCCTGCTTCTTAATCGCTGTAAAATGGGGAAGCTCTGGGGCAGTTTCAAAACGGGCAAGCTACTTCCACTGGGGTTACATGCTCCCTCATGAAACACACTCAGAGATTCTATTCTTTGCTTACTTGGCTTCTCTCTCTCTTTTTTTTTTTTCCTTTATCTGATAAACCTACTCTGACCCCATTCAGGGAGCCCTCGTTTGAAAGCCCCTTCTAGGTACAACATCACAATAAAAAATCCTGGTCTGGTTAGTGCCACTCGTGTCACTCTTGGTCCTTCCCATCTCTCTTTGGGCCCCCAGATCAGTGCCCTGGGACCCCAAATCTGAACCCTGGGCAGGTGCCTGGGACGGGCAGGCAGAACCCCTGCCTGCCAGGCAGCAGCACCCAGCTGCATCAGCTGGGACTCCAGTGGGATTTACGCTGGGCGACAAAACTGGGCTGTTTGCAAAAAGTTGCCCTTACTATACTGCAAGTAATACAGGCAATTAGAACCAAGCCAACTTTTGTAAAAGACCCTGGAGCAAGCTAATCTCTGCTTTTTATGCCTGGTGAAGGACAGAAATGGAATGAGCTCCAACCCAATGAGAGATGTTGCGCAGCACCAATGAGCACCTACAGATCAAAAAGCATATCCCACCTTTCTCACACAAAGCCCCATGAACAGAGTCTCTTCTGTGGCAGCTTCCCTTCAGACCCACGAGTCCCAGGCGCTGCCAGCCACTGCAACCAGTCTGCTCTGTGCTCAGGATCCTGCACATACTCCTCCTGACAGTTTGCACTATCTTGTATAAACTATTTGGCTATAGTTTACAGTAAGAAAGAAGTCTATCAGATTTACAACTACTGTTTCCAGGGCCATAATAGGTATATAGGTGTAAGGACTGGAGTAAGCTGTTACTCTCAGAGGGAAAAAATACTATATATCTCCCTCAGCTGCTCTGTGTGTCGAGGCCGGGCAGCTCAAATGGTCCAGACCATTATATATGGGCAAGAAGCGGCTGCTAGGAAAGGAGATGAATATACAAAAGTTCTTCTCAGTTGACAGCCCCATATTTAAGGAAAAAAAAAAAAAAAAAAAAAAAGGCCAGGAGAAAAGATTACAACATGGCAATAATGACAGTCCAGTGAGGATTTCACAAAAAGGACTGTAGAATAGGGGGGCTGGAACCAGATGATCTCCAAGCTCCCTCCCAATCCAAACCATTCTATGATTCTACAAATACAGCATTTCACCCCACACAAGAGCCCAGCTACAGGTTTGTCCCCAGTGACTTGAGTTAGAAAGAGGTGGTCTCAGCAGGACTGCTCCCTGTGGTGGCACTCAGTGCTGCGAGGGCACTTATGGATGGAGGCCATGGGAACAAGTAGGGGCAGCCAGGAGAGGGATGCACAGAGACAGCATGGGACCCAGTGCCCCCAACCAGCACAGTGCCATTTACCATGCACGGGAAGAGAAATGGAGGCAGAGGCATGTTCTTGCCTGTGGCACAATGAGGATCATTCTCCAGAAGTATGCCCCAGGTTGCTGATCCTCTAGTTTCTACAAAAAATGTTATTGTTCAGTCCATGAAGGAGAAACACTCAGAGTGAGTTGAGAAAATGGCACTGCCTGAGCAATCCGGAGAGAAGCCTGCAAAGAAAACATATAGTGGATATATCCAAGTGAAGTTTAGAAAATAATAATAATTAAACACAAAACTATTTGAGAGAGAGATATATCTTATGATGCTGAAGGGGAAAAAAGGAAAAAATAGTTTTTCTTTCATCAGGCTAGGAACTAGATTGTTGTTTTTGCAATGCTGTTTCTCCTCAAGATGGCTGTGTCACATGGCAAAAAAGAGAGATCATACTTGAAGCGCCGGGAGCAAATATTTTGATTGAGATTCTCAACAAGTTTGAGATTTGAGAACGAAACCTAGATTTAGCAGCACTGATTTTCCTTTTGATAGGGCAGGAATCTGCAGGGTGCTGGCACCTGCTGCTGCACAGCAGACGTAACGCAGAGCTGCCTCCAATCCTGAGCAACCCACTTAAGATGTCTACAACCAGCTCAAAATGCCTACACAGGTCTGACTTTCAGGTGATGCTGAGCAACCATCTTCTGAAACACAGCTCCCAAAAAACTACCTCCCGCTGGCCCTCTTATAAATTAGCCTCTGACAATTTGGACGAAGCCTAAGCCATGAGATGTCTGTAAAAGAGAGAGAAATAATCACCAATTAATATAGCCACTGGTTTCTACATCTTCCTGTGCAAAAAAATCAGAAAGGCTGCAGATTTTTCTAACAGACAGCATTTAGAGAAAGGGCTAATGCCATAACTTTTTAAAATTACATCTAAGTAAGAAGCCAAGCAATCTCTCAGATAAGCAGAATCCATACCGCAGACATTGCACTGGAAATAGAAAAGCTGATGGAGTTAGACTTAAACTGAACAAAACTACTACAGAAGCCTACACATTTCCTTTCCAGGCTATGTGTTAAGGCCAAAGCACAGCAAGAAGCAAAGCTTTCCATCAAAGCTGGTCTTGGAACGTTACCTGCATTAGAAGTACCTGAATCCATGACAGGCTCTGATTTCAATTATTTTCACAGGGACATTATTAATTATTAACACTATTTCTGATGCACAAGGCAATGCTGATGGCACCAGGACAGCCTTGCATTCCCAGCACAGATCCTACAATAGCATCTCCAGCAGGTAGCCATCAGCCACCAAGGGACAGGCACAGCACTGAAAGCCTTCTGCACGCTGAAATTCCCACCACATCCAAACAACTTACCCATACTAAAACAACAAACACTCCTGCCCCAACCCCACAGCGGTCAGCTCCTGCACAGATATTTGAGATGAAAACCACTTTTTAGCTAATCAAACACAAACTCAACCCACTTTTGCTTCAGCTTTCCAGCTCGGCCCGTTCAGTTGCCGCAGCAGGGAGTCCCTCGAGGGCTGCTGCATGCCTGGGGATGTAAAGGTCCAACCTTGCAGGCACAGCCCAACAAAAAGCTCCGAAGAGCAGAGATCCCTATTTAAAGCTGATCTGTTTGCTTTTGTTTATTTATAGCAAAACCATTAATTGCCAATCGTGTATTTGTTTGTTGGAAAACTAACACTCCAAAATAAACACCAAGTTGAAAGACCATTCCCAGAACACTCAACAATATCAGGAACAGTGCTAAAAATGTAAATCAGAAACATCAAAACACATGATGATCTCAACTGGAGGAACAAACCATCCATTATTTCTGTGCCAGAAAAGAGGTTACCCATAAGCCGTCAGCTAGCTGCACAGTTATCTACAGTCCAGCAGTTATTTATGTCCTGGAGAATGACAGACACCACTGTACAGTATGTTGAAAATACCTTCATGGCAATCAGCACACGCCAGATTAAATGAAGTATCTCTTAGCGCAGAGTCTCAATAATCACCTTGGAAAAGTGCCTTTAAAATATTTGGCATTAGAGGCAGAACTTCAGAATGAGTACCACAGCATTTATTTATGTCAAAATCAAACAAAAGGGGAAAAAAAAAAAAAAAAAAAAAAAAAAAAAAAAAAAGAGTTGAATTTTTTTTAGCCCTCTTCACTAAAAGAGCTCCATGCTCCCCTTGGGAGAAGGATGAAATTCCCTCTAAAATCAAGGAGTGCTGCACGGAAAACTCATGAAAGCAGCCTTACAGAGCCAGGGTCTGTCCCTTCGTCCCCTTGAAAGGTGTTTAAACCAGGTCAAGTGCCCCAGCTGCCTGGGAAGCCCCCAGAGCAGCCGCACAGGGAAGCAGTAACTGCTCCAAAGCTGACTGCTATTCACCTCCTGAAATCCTTACGGACCCAGGACTTTCCTAAAGCACCCACATCCATTGGCTGTCAGCAAAGATTTGCTTCCAAAGAGCCTGAATCCACTCTGAAAATGCTGCCCTTGAGCTCCTTGATCTCCACACACATCTGAAATCCAAGTGCATACACTCATCCGGTTGCCAGATCAGGAATCAGGCACAAATGGTCCAAGCCCCTTGCTCCAGTCACACAGGAGAGCCCCCAGGTGCTCCCACTGCCAGCTCTCGCTGCCTGCCTGCACTGCCCTCTGTACCTGCACGAGTTAGGGCAGGAAGGTTTCCCTACAAAGCAATGCTCACCAGCATCATGTGGCTAGATTTCCAAAATCTGGGGTCAAACACTGATTTTTCCCACCCCCTTGCAGTGGGTACCAACGAAAACCTGTCATTTATTCACAGTTCGGGAGCTTGGGTTTGGTCAGCAAAATGACATCTAGATCTTGAAAAGGTAACTGGAGACACTGAGAATGAACTGGAAAGTGTAATGTTAATAACAACAACAGTATAATGACTCCATCACCTCTTCATGCCTCACCCTTCTCCATTTGCTCTCCTAGAGTCAGAATCACCTGCAAGCCAAGGTCAAGCTGCAAAGCTTGCACTCTCAAGTTCTGGACAGAAAGTCCGTGCATGCCATGTAACACTGGTTAGGATAAATCACCCACACGAGACAGGGCCAGGCCTGGTTCCCCTGGCCATGCTTTCACCCTGTCTCCCCTTTAACCCCAGTTTGCTCCCTGCCTCTTTGGTCTGGACTTCTCCCCTCCTGCTGGGCGTGCACATGGCAGTGGTGCCAGGCCAACTCACCGCACAGCCCACAGATAAATCTTCCTGATGGGAGCCTCCCCTTCCTTTCCACGCTTTGACAAGCACCAAAATCATTAGCAAGGTGGACACCTCGCAGCAGACAAGGCAGAACATCCATGCCAGTGTTCTCCAAGAGGAACGGGGCAGGTCACTCCTCCGAACCCCAAGCCATGTGTTGCTGTTCTCCCACTGCTCGTTCTTCTGACAGGAGATCGGGAAGGTTGTTAACCTGAAAGTCCCAGAAATTAAAGGACTCCAGACTAAATTAAAGCTGTGAACTCATGTCCAGTGAGACTCGTTGCTGGTGAATTTAAAACCTCAACTTAAAGCAAAGTCTCACATATCAAGGCACTGCTTGTGTGCAGTTCTTCCTCAGACTCCGCTGTGCAGTGATTGGAAGCCAGCTGCCATTTCAATCTGATGTGCTTGGAAATCTCCAGAAAGGTACAAAATAAAAAAGAAAAAAAGCTTTGCCAGACCGCTTCAGGTCACAAATCAAAGTCATCAGGAATAATTTAGCCTGAGATGAGGCTGCTTTATCTGTTTCCTCCGTACTTTCAAGATGAAAGTAAAGGACAAAAATGGAAGAGTTATAAAATTGCAATGTATCCACTTACTAAAACAAATCTAGCAATATTGCAAATCCATACAGCAAGGAAAAAAATAGAATGCTTGCCACACTTGTGAAACTAACTATTGTGGATAAGGAGAAAACGTCTGTGGATATAATATATTTCTAGAACACATTTATAAGAGAAGGCTCTCAACAGCTTTTGGCGTATGAAAGCCACTGTAAGGACTGCAATAAAACTGAGTATACTGTAAAAGAGCCATCTCACATTCATCCCTAGAATTTATGTTCAAATGCTCCCATACTAAATTCTGCATTCTGTGGCTTTGGGAAAAAATGATTTTATTTTATTAAATGAACTATAATATATATTGTTTCTCCGAAGAAAAAGTATCGGTAGGAACATAAACTAAGGAGTTCTTTTCACACTAAAAATAATTGGTTGAAACTTTCAAACTGCTTTCAGCACGTGAGCACACTCAGCACTAGCAGGGGGTTACGCACACACGTACAGCTTGGTTCTTGAGCCCAGCTGCCCTCACACTGCGTGTAACTCACAGCCTGTGACAGCTGCGGTCCCTTGACAGTTTAAATCCTTGCTGTTGAGTCCAGAGGAAATTCTAAGGCCCAGCATGGTCTCAAGAACACTAAAGGATTATTTTTTTTACATGTAAAAAGTACAGCTCCTGAACAGACATTCCTTGAGTGTACGTAAACGCATCCTTTACAGCGAGCAGAACAACCGGAGGGGCTGCAGGACACAGAGGTGACAGGCACAGAGCTGCTCGCTCCCAAACAGCATCAGCGATGTGCCACACTGCTTGGGGCATCCCCGTAACAGCCTGGGTCCCACAGCTCAGTGCCTGCCGACTCCTTTGCAAGAGCTGCAGGCACAACTGACCCCAAAACCTGTCACATTTCAGCATCCACAGCCACGGTCACTTCATGCCACAGCTCGGTGATTGTGGCAGGATGAGCCAGCGTGGCCACCAAAGCGGCTGTCCCATGCTTACCTCCCCCCCCCCCCTTTTTTTTTTTTTTTTTTAATGGATCTGTTCTCACTGGGGGTTGAGCTCCTCCACCACAAATACGCCTGCAAACAAAAGGAATGGGAACACCAGCGGGTCCTGGGGCGGGTGGGATGGATCCTTTCTGTGTCCGAGGCAGCTCAAGCTGTTTGTCAAACAACACAGTTGAGGCAACCAACATGGTGTGCAAAGCAGAAAGTACCTTCAGGAAACACACTGAACACTATCAAAATACCGAAGTCTCAAACAAACACGTGAGGTATTTAAATGCTTTCACACCCATAACAAATTTTGTTTACTGCCCAGCATTTAAACAGCTTTTTCTTTGCTATTGTAAGGTTGTTCCCAAACAGTGTGAATGTGATGCTGCAGTGAATAGTAGCACTTCAACTCCTATTTACAACCCATTCAGCAACATAATGCCACAAATAATATGCAGGATTTCTACACTTTATGAAATAAAACCTGTTTTTGGCTCAAAGGAAGTTGTGCAAACTAGCTGACAAAATCACGTCCTTTTGTTTCTCCTCTTTAACATAAAAAAGATCAAGGGAAAAGGAGAACCCTTCTTCAAGTAATAGGAAAAACTTTATTAAAGCCACCCAGCCTTGTTAAAGCCATGCGATGTAATGACATGCAAATGTCATGCATGTAATGACATGCAAAATGCTCAGTATCCAGGGAAACGGCGTCCTAATGAAGTTGGAACCTACTGTATAAACGCACCTTCTAAATCACCACCAAGAATGTCGATTCCTTAGGGGCTGGCCACTTTATTAGTGTGACACCCTAATAGTTTCGTCATGCTACAGCTTCAAAACAAAAAGCTAACAAGCTACTTTTGCATAAAGAGCCCTTTTCTCTGCAGCGCAGGGACAGCCCCTTTTTAACATCTCGTTAGATACAGAGCTGCTGCATGAAGTAGCACATGGCAGGCTTCTCTAAGCCCATATTCACCTTCATGAGAGTTTTTTCAGAAATCTGTAATGATGGGCACTAATTAAATTGCATAATCAGCAACAAATGAGGCAGAGATGCTGTTGTTTGCCACTTCTTCTCAGCAAACTGAAATTTGCAGGAGAAATTCCAAAACCTTCCACTTTTCTCAGGATCGCGGTGGTCTGAAATCCATTTCATTGGCACCAAGCTCTTTCATAAACTGACTGATGATCACATTAGTAAAATTAAATTGAAAACAATCTGTTGTGCTTTGACATCTACTTACAGGGATGTTTTCTAGGAAGACAGGCAGGTCTAACGTAAGGAAGCCAACGCAAAATTCACTCCTGCTCTTTGATGTTAGCATTTAGCCCACTATACAAAATCCATAGTTTTTTCAGCAAGCATTCATTCATTCTCCTGATTTCTGTGGCAGCTTATTTCACCCAACAAACCACTGAATATAAAGCAGTTCCAGTCAGGTTCACTACCTCGTCACTTCATGGCTGAACTCTGGTATTCCTCTCTTCCAGTAAGTGTCACAGCTTAATAGGAGCACATACCTTAATATTACTGCTTCTTCCATCAGATGCCCCTGTCATCTTCCCTGTGACCTTTTCGTCCTGGCAGAACTGAATTCCCTTTGGTTCATTCTTTCACACAACTGTAACACCCTTTATGAAAGTACACAACCTGAGCTATGAACAGGGCTTACAGCGTGGCCTCAGGATGAGGGAGCCAAGCAGTAAATAACCCAACTCCCAGCTGCTACCCAAAGGCAACCATGGTCATACAACTCCGTATGCTCTACTTGATGCTGTCAAGCATGAAGTTATATAGTATAAAAGGCTCCATTGTCTTCATGCTGCTTATTCTTTGGTGCCCTGCCTCTTGATTTTCAGGAGCTGTACTCCTTCCCTGTTGCAATCCTCATTTCCTCTGTACTCAGATCCAAGGGCAACTTGTCTACCTCTCCCTGTCCACCAACATTGCTTTGGGGGTTCTCCTATCATTTCAAGAACATTTACATCTCCAGTAAATTCTGTTGCCTTTCTCACACTTCTCCTCTTCCAGATTTTGGTGGGGCTGACCCTCATTTCTCACCACCACAAACAGCTTCATCTTCTGAAACACCTCGTAGCTTTGCATGGTGCTTCCTCCTCTCGAGCTCTGAAGCTCCCTTTGACAGACGACACAAACGGATCCTGCCCGATTAACCTTTTTAGCTGGTTCCTATGCCGAAGAGGTCTTCTTAAAAGGCTGTAGAAATTAGGGGCATAGCTTTCTTTCAGTACGCCTTTTCTCTCTCTCTCTGTCAATACATTCCACTTATACAGCACGCCCTAATGGTAATTTCTGCATTGTATCTGTGTATCTGGAAATCTGGCTTGTAGTACCATAATTATCTGATGCTTCCCTACATCTCCCTCTAGATTGCTTTCATTAAACCCTCTCTATAATTTTATAAACAGGTTTCCAGACTAGCTCAAAATGTTATTTTCTCTAAAGGCATCCTCTTGTGCTCACTGGAAGCAATTAAGCAAGTGAACTTTCTCATTCCCGCTCCATTTTACTGCACCAGCTCCAGCACTGCTTTTTCTAATGCCTAAGACCAAGGGTGACCACAGCAGTGATCCTGAGTAGATCAATCCTCTCTCAAAGGTCACATCTCAGCTGGAATTCCTAGAAAGACTACACCAATGAAGTTAAAACCCAGCAGCAGTCAAAACCTGTCAGCACTCTACTGGGAACTGATGCACATCAGTTAGGTATTTTTTGTTTAATACAAAATAATACTTAAAAGTTAAAATCCCAAACAAATCCACTAAATTCAGAAAGTCTAAGCATGGTGCAAGAAGCGGACATTTCAATAACCTTCCAAAATGCCACTGCTTATGCAGATTCACCGAGAACTTATAAGCAAGAAGCTTTAAGGTGAGGCAATCTGAACTCATTTCATCTCTAAAAGGCAGCTTCTGGATGCAAAACCACAAATACCGACTCCATGAAGGCTGTCTCCAAAAGGCCGGCTCTCCCAGCAACATCACTTCCAGAGGTACAAGGCACCCATAGCTCCTCGTCGTTCAGTGGGAACACTGCCTTGTAACCTGGTCACTGCCAGGAGAAAGTTGAGCTCTGCACCACTCTCTCTTAGCTTGCTTACTTGTGGTTAATGCTTATCTGCCTGCTGTGAGCGTTGTGAGGTTTTAATTAGTTTTGGTCTGCAGAACACACCAAGATCCCCCGGAAAAGCCCTACATGCACTCACAGTATGAAGACTGCAAGATAATTTTCTTGGCACCCCTGGAGTAACCAGCACGAGCAGCCAGAGGACAACCCCAAAGACAAGGTACTCTAAGCACTGATCTGCCTGCAATCCTGGTCTGTAGCCAGAAGATCAAAACTTTCCAGGGCAGCATTTTCGTGCAACTCACGCAGAAACTGATGTGGGACTTCACAGCGGTTTTCCAGTGCAGCACTGGCAAAAACATTCTCATCAGTATCTTTCAACAAAAAATAAAGAAGGTCAGAAAAAAAAAACCACAGTAAAATGGCAATAGGAAAACAATAGAAAATCAACAACACTAACAAAAGCAGCATATGGGTTTTCTGAATATCCCAAACAGCTTAAAGTTGCTCAGACTTCTGTATTCATTAATTGCTCAGGACACAGATTTATTTATTTATGGCTCAGAAAAGAATTCCCAGCTCGGAGGCTTTCCAAAGAACAGCCCTCCCCAGTTCTGCATGGCCACCTCAGCCAACTCACCCTGCAGTTTCTCATTCTGATGCTAATGCAGTTCAAACAACCCAGCCCTGCATTTTTTATGTATGCAATAAGCCTATCTTTAGGTCACTTAGTTGTTTCAGTTTAAATCACAACATTCCCATAGAGAAAAATCTGATCATTTTATTTACTTTTGGGGAAAGAGAAGGGAGAAGAAAAAAAAAAAAGAAAAAAAGAAAGTTCACTATAAAACGCTTTTTTGTTTCTGGTGCCTAATTCAAGTCTCACTGAAATCTGCATGAATTAACAGCAGTTGAACCCATGAGAAACAACACATTCTAATTAAGACTTGCACAGCTACCTTCAGCCAGTGTACCCTGACAATATCTGACCAGGCATAGGCATATCATATTATTTAATTCCATATATTATTAGGTTTTACCCAGAGATTGCTAGAATAAAGGCTGAGATCCCATTGATCTCTATGGGCTTCAGTTCTCTCTCCTTTGTAAAATAAGCCTGGATTCTACCGCTCCAGCTTTCACAGGCATCCACACAGGGATATTCTCAGGGCTTCTCACAAGAGGAAGAAAACATGAAGTTGAAGCCATCCATGAAAGGTACTGGATTTTTTCCAGATGTGGAGCTGTTTTTAATTAATTTGGAAACATCTGAAGTATTTGTTCATTAAATACGCTTTGCATTTCACACATATACATAAGAGAGTAAAGAAACCTAAAACTGAAGCCAAAATCATAATGTCTTATTAAAAAGACTCTTGACATCACTTTTAGCAAAATTAGGCTTACATGCAGACCACAGCCAGAGCACTGCTGTAACATGGCACATGGTATTGAAGGTATGTGGTTCCTGCACTTCCCTGTTCCAGGAAACCTCACCTTGACCTGGAGGAGCTACTAACCAGGAGCTCTCCCCCCGTCCCTCAGCCCCACAGCTCCAGGTGCAGGATGCTTCCTGGTGTGCCCACCACCACCACACAAGGTGATCATGATACCCATCTACTAGAAAAGGATGAAACAACCTACAGCAATTCAACGTGTCAAATCACTACCTGGCAAAAATGTGGGGTATGATCATAGGGAAGAAGATTCAAACCACCACGAAGGGCAGGAGGGAAATTTCTTTCAACACTTGTGAGATCTTGATCCAATGCGTACGAGCCATGCAACACTAACTCCAGTTAAAGCACTCTATGAACGTGCTGCAGTCACCTACAGCTGCAAGAAGCAAACAGAAAAACTTACAGCCTTTGTCAAGTTCTCTTCTGTCAAGTTCTCTGCAAAAAAGATGCCTATACCTATAATTTGGTAGAGATAGAGCTCCAGCCCAACACCCGAGGCAGGGACCCCGGCCACCCAAGCTGGGAGTGTGGAGGTTGGGTGCTGCAACGCCCCAGCAGCTCCCTGTACAGAAAACCACAGAGCTTCCAGCACAGACAAAATGTAGACACATTTCTTCTATATCTAAAAGTGCAACTGGATGCCATTTACTCCAGAAGCATGGCGCTCCTCGAGGAAGAGGAGCTGCATCAGCCCATGCTGTGCCCCGCGCTGCCACGGCTGGGCTGCTCCCTGCACCCAGAGCATCCAAGTTAGCTCGGACGTTTCCACCTTACGCCGCAAACTGCTGTGTAGACATCATCGTACCGTGAGCTCGGTGGTGACACACATCACCATAACGCAGCTCTTGTCTCCCCTCTAGTGGCTGACCCACCACAACCGCTCACAGGTCTTCTGCTGCCGCTGCCAGCGGCGCCCAGGGCCGGAGCGTGTCCCTTGGCACGGCCACCACGAGCTGTGGTGGTGGTGGTGGATCCTCAGCCCTGGCTCTGTGCCACGGTCGTGCTGGGATGCTGTGGCACTGCGAGAAGGCATGGGGAAGAAACGAGCACATCCAGCAGAACCGCGGCTCTTCAATGCCTTGGGTGCCCGAGGCTCCCGTTCGTGTCGTGAGGTGAGCACAGTCACCATTTAGTAAGAAGAAGCACACCTAAGTTCATAACAAAATTATTTATTTCTCAGGGACCTGAAAAAATCGGGTATTTGGTGACTAAGAAACGCTCGAACTTTTCCTGTCCAAAGACTGAGTTACGTGTCTGACAACCATGGTTTTGCCACCAAGGGTCAAAATCAATTCTAGCGATCACCAGACAAGTCAATGTCTCAATGATCTTTAATCAATTTTACCAAGCACTACACGGCATGTGATGCTCTCCCCATTCCAACAATGGCACACAAACATTAGGGGAAAAAAAATAAATAAATTAAAAAAAACAACAACTTCACATTTCTTCACAAGTCATCTTTAAAAAAAAAAAAAAAAAAAATCAAATTTATTTCCTTTGGTTGCCAGTGCTAAAATATGCTAACAGCATTAAGGCAAGGGACGACTTGCAGAGCTCACAATCTGTATTCAGCATAATTAGCAGATGCCAATTTAACTTATTACTGCTTCTTCCTTTCTATATTATAAAAAGGATGTCAATGAAAACCTGTTATCTAAATGACTGTTTTCTCAGTGCTGATATAAAGCAACAATCATGGGAAAATACAGTCACAGAGCATGTGTTGGGAAATATCTGATTCTGAAATAACATTATAAACAGCCACATTATAAACAGCTACAGTAAAGAAAGAAATTAATGCCTTCAGACAGGACTTTCCTCTCTTCCTTCACACTTTAGATTTTCAGACTGTTTTTAAACAAAACTAATTACATATTTGGTGGCATTCCTAGTAAGTCAAATAAGCAAGACAGCACTCAAGGTAAGGCAGAATTAGTAAAGGAGGTTGCTCCACTGTCTCAGCCACTGATTACTATAAAGCTTGAGAAACAAATACCCTTAAGATGCACTTTCCAGTCAGAGAACTAGCAGTAAGACAGAACAGAAATACCTAGGAAAGAAACCAAAGCAAGTCTTAAAAATAAGCCTCCTCCAAAATGGCAAATAATGCACTGTGTCATAGCTAAGGGGACAGTTACCGAGTGCGCTTCTCCTGTCTGCAAAGCTAAAACACATTTCGTAAAACAAAGCCCTCTTGAACTAAGAGGGAGGCTGTTGAAAGATGCATACAGCACACACACATGCAAAAAAAAAGCAAAGCAGCCCAACGTTATAGATTAAGTAGGTTTCTAACCCAGCAACGATATAGAGATCCACTCCAGGCATCACTTGCTGCTACTTCTGGTTGGCACAGATGCCCTCCCACTAACATTTCTGCATATTGCAACGCAGTGCAAAAAAATATTTTAATAAACTCTCTTCTGACTATCAGGGCTGAGTTGAAAAGCCTTGTAAGGCTATGCTTCTCTGCAGCTTTATTCAATTTCAGCTGTAACTTCATTTGTTACGCTGAACAGAAAGTGTAAACTTCACCCTTCACGAGAGCTAAGGAAAAAAAAATACCATTTCATACTCTCCCGTAAGTAGTATGTGTAAAGCACGGACCAGAACCGCTGCACACATACCCCCAATTAAATTGGTCTCTGTGGAAACTAATAACTTTCCACAGTATGCACTGTAATCCAAGTAATAATTTTAAACAGGCATAAGCTGCAGTGTGCTGAACTAAGGCATTCTTACCTTGCAGAGAGTGCTTTTGAAGATGTTTAGTTACAGTAAAAGAGGAGAATGTGCACGCCGCCAGGCATTCCCCATGTACGAGGGTGCATGCCTTGCCCCACACATGCGCACGCACACCCCAGCCCTGCGTGTGCTTCCTAGGTAGAGAAAGAGGAGCAGGAAAGATAAGCAGCTGTGATAATGCCCCAGCTTTATGTCTCAATCAGGGGCGAGTCAAGCAGGGAGAACCCTTTCAGTTGAAAAAGGAAGAAAAAAAAAAAAAAAGAAACAAGATTACTTTTCTTCCTCTGGATGTGAAGAGCTTTGCCTGGATGATCTGTTAACACCTTAAAACAGAAATCTTCATAACCCACCTCCCTCACCAGCCAATTAGTTGCACATGTCAGATGACTGCACAAACAATGCACAAAGACTTTAGCAATAAAAAAAATAAAATAAAATAAAATAAAAATAAAAAAAAAAAGAAGAATCCCTTACCTTTTAGTCAGAATAAGTGACAGATAACAGGCACGAGAAACTCAGTTGGCACAGTTGCTGTACATATTTCTCTGCGGACTTCTCTTTAGTGGTCCCAAAAGCACTGAACATAAAAAAACTCCAGCCTGCCTGCTTCATTCTTCAGCAACAGAGATACATGCTGTCACGGTAACAAGCAAAAGCGAAAAGAACTACAGATCTTAGGTTTTTAAAGCCTTTGTGTTTACGGGGAAGAAAAAAGAGGGAGCAAGGGAAAGAAGGAACAGAGCAAACACTTTTCTAAGAGAAATCTGGTCTTGGCTGCAGAACTAACCACAGCACAGAATCGTTCAGTTTGAATTTCCCTGTTTCCAAGCTCCTTGGGAAAAAAAAAAAAAAAAATCAGTCTTTAGGAAGGAAAAAAATCAAATGCATGGATTGGGGGAAGGGAGAGGAGGAGGAGGAGGGTACTGCTCCTATGTGACATACATATGGAATGAGCATTAGAACAATGCTGACAGGACAGCTAAGCAACTGCACTCTGGGGCAGCAGTTTTCAAAGCAGAGCTTTTGCAGCTTTGCAGAAAGGAGAAGAAAACAATAAAAAAAAAAAAAAAGACTCCGCAAACGGGGAAGAAAAAAAAAAAAAAAAAAAAAAAAAAATTAAAAAAAAAGAAAAAAAAAAAAAAGGAGCTGTTAACTCAAGATGAGCTGCGGTACTTCAAATAATAATAATAATAATAATAATAATGAAATGAGTTGCCTAATTTTTTGAAAGGAGGGTGGGTGGGAAACACCGCGACTGCTTCCCAGCGACGCAAGCAGGAGCCTTGGTGTCTGGTGCACTTAGATTTTATGCGGCGCGCAGCGGGTCCCCTCCTCCTCGCCTGCCTCCCTCCGCCCTCCCAGCCTTGGAAGCTCTCGGTCCCAGGGGGCTGGAATTCCAGTGGACCCAATTAACACTGTACTTCGCTGGCTCCTTGGTATGATCGATATTAAATAAGCTGAGTTTTAGCAGCACTGAGAAATAAAGCAGCCATGTAATTTGTGGCTGATGGAGGCTGCGGGGTTTGTTTTTTTTTTCCCTGTTTCCCTACTCCCCCAGTCTCAAAAGGATCCAACACGGGGAAAAAAAATAGAAAAGCATGTGCCAGTGACACAAGCTGCATCAGATATTTGTTAGAAACTTGATAGAAGCAGAACATCGGCTGCTCATTTCACTAGCTTCGCCAGGACTTTATTAAAGTGGATTTACAAATCAATGGAAGGAATCCAAAGGTTCACAAACGGGCTCTTTCATCAGGTCCGCCGCCTGGCGTACAGGAAGTTTGCTGAAGGGGTCTGGGGGCTGTTTCTCCAGCACGCTTGTTTCAAATGGCCTCCCAACAACATGACTTGTTTGGTTTGGTGAAAGAAATGCAGTAAGAGGTTCGCTGCTCTAAGGGAATGCAGCCTAGTGTGTTTACTGCTTCATTCCCACAGCACGTGCTACAACGCGCCCTACAAATTGGGAATTATTTTAATTTGAAGGGGGAAGTGGTTGGGAGGCATTAACCTTCTTTGCTCCTGTTTTCACTGATCTATCAATCACAGATTGCCACGTAAAAACAATCTACTACAGGCCCTCTCTATAGAGGAAATGCAATTACTAGCATTAACTCTTGCCGTCACAAATTAATACAATACAGTCCACAGCCAACTGCCTGCAAGCCATTAATCAAAGAATAAATGGGTGGTTTGCTTAAATCCAACCTGTCTGAAATTCTCAGGTTAAGAATGCCCCTTTCCAGATTTCTGCTTGTCTGGGAAAGTCAGCGGTGAGAGAAGGCAAAGAAAAACATTTTTATTTGCTGGGTCCAGGACAAATGCAAGCTAACAACATCCAGCAGTGAACCTGCTTACAAATACAGGGTTTCAGTACCAGCAGTCACTTTTGCTTTTTTGTTTCTGGGGCAGCAATAACCTTCAAACCAAACCTAATAAATAGCACTGAGCAAGATCCTTGACTGAACAGCTGGGTTGACCGGTGACTTGAATCCATTTTGTTAAATTAATGCGAGATTGTGTTTCTGTATGAATAAGATCAATTAAAAATACTCATAAAACCATGCTACTAAAGGCAGTGAAGAGTTAAATTAATTAACTGAAAAAGCCTCCAATTAAATAATGCTAAGGTTACGATTCTAGCTGAGGAAGGAAAAAATTAAAAATAAATAAATAAATAAATAAATAAACAAGCAAGAGCAGGATGAAATCCTGCTAGTCAGTGACTACAAGGAGTAGCTCCGAATGCCACAATGTTTGTCACAAATTCTTTATGATGCTTAGTAAGATCTTTGACAAATGTGGATTATGCAGATATTCTGAGCAGTCGTCAACCATTCCACCAGGTATCACAAGCCAAAGGCTTTTTTTTTTTACATGGCAAGACCCAAAAGAGCACCAGTAAATTGCTTATGCAGACAAAGTCCATGTTTCTTGAGCTACCGTCACTCTGGGCTCCTGCAAACTTGATGAAGATGCTGTTCTTTACATTTATTGACTTCACACATTTAATCTAGCTGACTTGGGGTTTTTGGTGCAGGAAGGGTCAGGAAGGAAATATCCCTAAGTAACACAGCACTGAGCAGGGAAATGCTGGGTCAGAATTTGAATGAGGGCAGAACACAGAAACATCTGCAGGACGTCAACGAAAATGCTGCAGAACCTCATGCTCCATAGCTGTTATTGACCCAGAGCTCCAGCACATCAAACACAGTCCAGATGAAGGGTTTGAAATGAGAATCAAAGATCACTGGTAGCACCAACCTGAGTCTAAAAAATTACGTTTGCCCTTCAGTCCCCTATCCTAAATTTGGAGGCAACGTGAATTGGTTGAGCATCCCCAAAAGTGGCCTCAACCTCTTATACTATGCTTCTCTTCGCAAGGGACCAAAGCACTTTACAAGTGCCCTGCATCACCTCTTAATGTGAGAGCATATACAACCCACCTGCTAGAGGAGAAGTGCCCTCCTTCCATGACAGCCTGAGCTGCACAAAGCCACGCTGCAGCCAGGATAGCAGAGGGGCTCCAGGAAAGTCTTGCAAACAAGGGACATGCTCTCAAGGGGCACCTGGTGATGGCTCTCTTCTCCACGAGCTGCTGGATACCTCAAGCCCCATCTGACAAAAGGCAGGGAAAGCTCACCCCAGCAATCAAATTATTTTCATAGAAAAACTGTAATAAGAACATAATCCACTGAATATATCCAGGCTGAAGAGGTCCAGTGGGTAGCTGCATTTTGGGAAAGGTTGATGTTTACAACTGCACAGGGGATCGTAAGTGCTTTTAGAACCCATAAAGGATCCATCAGTCGATCTGTCATCTCAACACTCCTAGGCACTAGGAAAGTCTTTATTATCCCCATTTTAGAGATGATGATTTGAACACTGAAAGCCTAAACTGCTTCCCCAAGGAGATGCAAGAAGTGCTGGAGAATAGCAGGGAACTGATTCCACGCTTTTCAAGTCCCTTAACTGCGAAGACAGTTCTTGTTTCAAACACAAGCAACTAAATTTGACATATTTTGAAAGTCAAGCTATTTGTTCCTTAAAAAAAAATATCAGCATCACCCTAGTCTAACTTTAAATATGAGCCAAAGCACAATCTACAGTGTTTAAGGAGCTCCTGTACTCTTTAAAAAAATAAGCACATGTCTATGCTGACAGGTTTTATTCCAAATAAATAATAATAATAAAAAAAAAAAAAAAACAAAATCCAATTTTGCAAGAAAAAAAAAAGTCAAATATAATTACCTGATTAGAATTACAGTCCCAGTTTCATAGAACATTTCAAGCCAGTGGGGAATTGCACAGAAGGACACCCTGCGGGTGTGGAGAAAAATGGACAGAAAACATTTCTCAAAATAACCAAATGCACCGGGATCAGCCCACGTTATCGGTTAACCTCTGGGTGAAGGAAACAATTGTGAGTGCTGCTGCAGAGGTCTTGGTTCCCAACAGCCAGCAGAGAAAGCCGTGCTGGTGCCACTGGTGTTGCTGGAGGCAGCAGGAGGAGGCTGGAAGCCTCTCCGAGCAGAGGCGGCCTCCAGTGACACCAGACTGATAAACCACAGGACAGCATGCTTTTACCTTAATGTGATTTGGAGGAAGAACATGACTTTCATGTGAATAAAAGCAAATTCTGGGAAAAAAAGACAACGCTACAGAAGCCATAATGGGTACCTAACAGAAGTCTGAGCTGGAGGGAGCTAACAAAGGAAAAGAGCTGCTACCAAAAGATAAAGAAGTAAGTATTTACTACCTGAGGGCAGGAACTAACGACTGATAATGGGGCAGCACCCATAGGAAAAGCTATAATGATTTTTCTTTTTTATCCTTCAAAAACTGTGTTAAGCGTCAGCATTTACAAAGCTCTTTGGAGAAGTACAACCAAGCCGGGTGCTCCTCAAGAACCTCTGAAAGAAACTGCAAACATGGGAGATTAGCTACGTAAGGATACACAAAATAATTGTAAAACAATTTGTAACAGCTAATACACTTCATTGCAAGCATAGTCAACCCTGTTCATTATCTAAACCTTCAGATTCAACTGTTCCTGTTCTCAAAGACTACAGCCCTTGGCATATTTAAAGTTGCTTCTATTTTCTTTTTAATATACTCATTTGGATTATTAAAAGGCAAATTGATTGATAGGCTTCTCTCTTTCCATTCAATATCAGGTTTCATATAGTACAATAAATACTAGAAATTAAAAAAATAAAAAACATTTAACTAAATAAGCCCTGGCTTCAAAACACTGATACTTAGAAACACTGGTGAATACATGGCAATGTGGTCTTTGCTCAGGAATGCGAAAAACTCTCTGTGGATATTTTAAATATTTACCAAATGAAGGGGATGTGTATCAGGTTGCAGAGCCATGGATGGCACACGGTTTCAAGAGATGACAATTCACATCAATCTACATCAGTCGGATTGTAGGTTTGTTTTGTTCTTTTTAATTTCTAATTACATCTTAATAAACAGAATGAACACAAAAAGCCAGAAACAAAAAATAAAATACGGAAAAAAACTACTATTGAAGGCACTTAACATCAGAGAAGGTTAGTCAAACAATTAGGATTTACAACTACACATTAAACCATGGTGAAGTTCAGCTGACTAATGCTCTGCACTACTACGTGGTGAACACCAAGGATAAAAATCCGATTTTCCATTTGAAATTTGGGTTTTAGGAACTTGCAGCCACCATGCTATAGGGCTGGTTTTTTACCCTCCAGTCACAGAGGGATGCCCAGCACACTCCAATGGAGCTGTGGCACCTGTTTCAACTACCCCCATGTCTGATCTCCCTGGTGGGTACCCGCTGTACTGGGTCTGGCTGGGATGTTAACTTTCCCTGCAGCAGCCCAGTGCTGCGCTCTGCACTTGTAGCTAGAACAGCAGTGTTATCACACCAGTGTTGTGTCTGCTGCTGAGAAGTGCTGGCACAGTATCAGGACTTTCTCCAACCCTCCTGGGGGGTGAGCAAAAAAGTGAGAAAGAAACATCACCAGGGCAGCTGACCTAAACCAACCAAAGAGATATTCCATACCGTATGATGTCACGCTCAGCAATAAAAGGTGGAAAAAGGAGGAAGAGGGGAGGGGTGGGCTTTCATTGTGATTGAGGCCCTACTTCAAGGACGTGGTCAAGCATTGCTCATTTGTGGGAAGTAGAGAATAATTTCTTTCCTCTGCACTTCCACATAGCCTTTACTTGCTTTGTTTTGTTGTTCCCTTCCCCCTCCCTTTTCCCCTTTCCCTTTTTTCCCTTTAGTTGAATTGTTAATTAATAATATTTCCTTAATATATATATATATATATTCTCCTTTAATTAAATTATCCTTATTTCAACCCATGAGTTGTTCTTTCCTTTACTTCTTCCCCTCCTCATCTGAGGAGGGGAGTGAGAGAGCGGTTGTGGTGTTCAGCTGCCCAGCACGGTAAAACCACCACACCCGCACAGCCCCACTAAACACAAGTGGGTCATGGCACCCTCAGCCAAAACAATCAGTCCTGACCCAGATGAACCGGGAGTGAGGAAACCTTGTTCCAGCCCTCATGCTGCCCACAACCTCTCCAAAGGCAAGATCCTCAGAGCCAGCAGGACTATGCACTGCCACAGTGCGTGGGCCAGCAGGATGCATGCAGTGCCCATCAGGTCCCTCCCTCCACCAGCACACATTTTCTTCCTGAAACTTTCCTCAGGTGCTGACATCAAAGCTTGCAGATCCGCCTGCAGGCACCCTTTGTTCATCTGCTGGGCTCCTCAGCTTTTGGTAAATTCAGGGCCCTTTGCTCCAAAAGCACGGGCAGACGCTTCTTTACAACTCTGGAGGATGTTGAAAGCCTGCTGAGGAAATAAGTCAGTGCTGAGAGTGGGTCTTGGTATCTCCTGGAGCCCACAGGAGACCCAAGCTTGGCATTCAGTGTTAAAATGCACCAGCATTGCTTCAAGTTTCCTTTCGATCTCAGCACCTCCTACACCTCCAAACGAATGATTTTTGAACTTTTTAGGGTGCCTTCTTTTCACTACTGACTACAAAGGCTGTTGTTTCAGCTCACCAAATTATCTTACTGCATGTCATTTTCATGTATTTTAACTCCTGAGTGCGTGGGTAGAAAGCAGACCCTCCCAAGAAAAGAACCATGAAATAAGACTGAGCACAATTTCAAAAAGCAACAGGTTATTTCTCACCTTTCCCACCAGAGATGGTCGTTCCCTCCTAGCCAGGTGTTGGTCCTGTACCTGAGATCTGACTACAGCACAGATAAGCAAACCTAAGCTAACTGCAACCTAGGCTGAACAGCATTGCTGCTCCCATCAGTGAAGCTACAAATACCAGCACAGACCACATAAATCGAATCAGGACTCAGTGGGCTCTGACCACTGACCATATCATGATAAAGCATCTGTTACTGTGACTTCATGGCCACCACCACCCAGGCTTGGTTACAGCTAGCTGGTGCACTCAGACTAGAAATACCTGTAATTTATTGGGGAGGAAGGAGTTCCTTCCAGACTGAACTGAAAGGAAAGAAAAACTGCTGGAAGAAATTCATAACTGTTAACTGCAAGGCCTTGGCGCCCCAGGCAGGCGGTGCAGGACGACTCCTGGGGCAGCTGCCTGGCCCTGGGGTGACACCATGTCCCACAGCATGCTCCAGGGCTATGGGACCTGCCTCCCACCCCTGACCCTGCTCACACGGGCAGGAGGAGCATTTGCATGGAGAACTAAAGGAGGACAGCTCTTGGCAAACAGCTTTTCTACACCACACCTCCAGTGTCCCATCCCTGTCCTGACAGTGTTGCTGAGCTTCAATCCCCTCCCTGCAGCAAGGAACCTGTTCCCCTGCTGCTCTGGCAGGGCGGCATTTGGATGAAGCTGCTGCAAAGGCAGAGAGAAACTGGTATCCTAACACAAAGTCATAAAAACCCCTCGCTTGGTTAGGGCACAGCAGTACCTCCCTGCTGGAAAACCAACAACATGGGCCCAGATACCGGGGAGGGAAAAATAAGTATGAATAAAAACACTACAAGTACCTAAGTAAATTGCTATGTAGTGGTCTGTGATTCCACAGGGAAAAAAAAAAAAAAAAAAAAAAACACAACGTATTATAATGATATGGCTCCATAGCTAATTTTGGTTACTGATCCGTCAGGCCTTTCTATAGGATACTGGCATACAATGTGGAATGTATTTTAAGTGTCACTTTGCTTGAATATATACCTCCAACACATGCTAATAACAGTTTAAATGTAAAACCCTGCCACGTCACAGCTGCTCACATCTATTACTTCTGAAGACAGAAAGTAACTGCTAAGCATCATTCTTCAGAAATGGAGAGAGAATGTGGGAAAAAAGATGGATGGATTTGGCAAGAGATCGCAAATGCCTAGGATTTCTGTCTCCTGCTCACTGCAAGCCTGCATACTTTATTCCTTCTCCAGTTTTATTTTAGCACCAACTTCTCTGAGTGCCTTTTGCAAGCCAGCTCAGCCCAGCATGAAGCGCGTTGGCCCATTCCACCACCGCAACCCCGTCACTGTGGTCAAGCAGTCAAAATCCTCATCAAGTTGCATTTTCAGAACAGACATTACGCCAGAGCAGCTGAAAGCACTCCCTGTTACACGTGGACGACTCCAGTGCAGCTTGTGGGAGGTCTTCGGGCACATGGGGAGGTGAGGACTGTCCGTGCCACCGAGCTCACCTCCCCATTTCACGGGCATCTCTGAAGGTCTCTGGTCAAGCTGTAGCTGTAGGCTGAGTAGGTAGAATGATAAATAACTCTTCTGAAGCCTTGTTTTCCACTGTTTTGGTATCACTTCTCTCGTTGAAGCTCTTCCTTTTTCTCGTACAAATACTTCATTGTCTACGATTTGCCTGTACAGGCCGCAATTACCCCTTACAGAGAAAGGGTGAGGAATAAACAGACACACCACCCTTACAGACTGCACCTTTCAAACAGGTTTCCAGCATAGCCAAACTGATGGACCCTTTATTAGGAGAGAGCAGATTAACGTAATTGCCTTAGAGTTTCAACGTTTTTTGTCATCTTCAGAGCAGATGTTCTCCGAGTTCTGCCCTATTTGCTAAATGCTGTCAAGTGACAATTCCCATCCATTTTGGGGAGGACTCCTGAAGCGAACTGCATGGATGTTTAAAGAGACTTGTGCTTAGGACTACTCCTTCAAAGGCTGCGAGGCTGGTTGCTATGGTTGCTGGAGGCTAAACCTGGCAAGGCTGATGTCTTTATCAAAGCCAAGCTGCAGGAACGAGCCCTGAAGGCTGGGGATGCTCCACAAAAGCACCATCAGGGCTAGAGGTCCTGGCAACGGGAGCTGGAAGGGAGGAGGAGATAAAACGCAGCACCTGGTTAGAAAAAGGCAAGTGGGATGGTCTGATCTTGGTGCAGTGGTGGGAGGAAGGAACTGCCCAGTACACGGGAAAGATAATAAAGAAACAGGCATTTCCCTCCAAATTAATGTCAGTGGAGATGATTACAAGTTTGGCACAGGCATCAGCTACCCAACAGTTTGGGAGCAGGCAGTACTCCTGAGCAGGGGCTCCAAATCCCACAGGCAGGGAGGACAGGAGCTCAGCAGGTACAGACTACTTCTCGAGACAGCTCTGAGCCAACAGCCTGGAGGACCACCATACCACTGGCTTACTATCTCCATCACAGGTGTAAAACCAAAAATCAGGAGACTCCATTGTCCTTCAACAATTCCATGTTCTTCTTCTAAGAGGTGAAAACCTACAGATTAATGCATTTCCCTAGCACTTCTTTACCTCCCTAAACCCACACAAGGAAGAGAGGAGAAGAGCAGCAGGGGAATAAATTTGTTGCACTCTTTGCATCTTGGAAAAGGAGGTTACTGTTGTCCTAAGCCATTTTGAACCCATCCTTCCTGAGCAAGCTGAAGGCCGTGAGCAGGGCTGGGACAGGGCAAGGAGCAGCTCCATCACCATCATGCATGGCGTGGTTTGACTGTGTTAGCACTCAATGGCCTCTGCTCCAAAACTCAGGTTTGGACTGTAATAGCAGTGCTGTAAAAACAAGACTTTATAGCTCCTTAGCACTGCTCCTGCTCTTTTATCCAGAGCAAAAACTTCAAGGCAAAAGGCATCCAGGTCATTCCCTGCACTGAGCCAGCTCACATCCCATCTGGTGACCCAGTGAAAACAGGACAAAAGGAGGAACTGCTGCCCACAATATCCAGCACTACACAAAAACAAGGGCAGAAAAAGACAGGGATGGGACACTGCACAGCACAGCCTGCGAGGTTCGTGTTATGGTAAATGATGGGGACGACAAATCAGGGCTCACCATATACAAAGCACGGAATTCAGTTACTAAACTACGTGAGTAATTGGGTTTATGGATGTTCCTGGAAGAGACAGCAGGGAAGCCATCCTCCCAGGGCAGCTAAGTGCTTGACTTCTGTGTATTTTTATGTGTTTGTCAAACACTTAGATACTCCATGCACTTAGAATCCTTTAAATAAATAAAATGCATCGGGATAGTTCAGCGCAAAAGACGCTGTACCAATGCATGTTAACCACTTCCAATGGAAATTACAACAGTGTATAGGCATAGTAAGTGCAGCCAAAGGGAAGCCTAATAAAAATAGGGTAGCAGGGAGAAAGAGGAGGAAATTTAAGACTGACGGCATTGCTGCCTGAAAGAAATCAGGACAGTAGATCTGAGAATAGTTCAAATCATAAGATAGAGAGGGAGGAAAAACACCTCCCGTTTTACCACGATTGGGCCAGCTTACATTTCATTACAGGCAATCCAGGATAGGCAATTGTGTAATCAAGAGCCAGACGGCTTTACTCATTTATAATTAATTCAGAGTACTTTGAAAGTGAGCTCAGAAAATAGCCAAGTGCTTTCCTTTAAGGGAATCTCTCGTAATGCTTCTGCAAGGCACCGCAAGCAAAGCAGTTGTTCAGCTGAAGACAAAAGGGTTTCTCCTGACATAAATGAATAAAATGTTACCACAGGCAGCGAAGCAGAGAACATGGCCCATCTTGAAAGAAGGCTTTAATCCAAACACCGGAGTTTTACAGTGAGAAACACCATTCTGGACATTTTTACACCGTTTTAAGGGTTGAGAGAAATCTCAGTGCATTATGGGCCGCGGTGGAGACAACTCAGTCTTCTACTTATTGGACATGGCAAGCACGATTTTTGGCTCCAGAACCACAACCTGCACTCCCATCTACCCACCACACTTGCCAGGAGTGTAGGTGTTAAAAGCCTTTATGGTTGCATTGGCCCCTGTACGTTCCCCACCCTCCCCAGCCACCCCACTGCAAACCGCCTCGACAGCAGAGCCCAGCGTCCCAGCGCTGCTCGTTTGTTCGGATCCTCAGGTATTCATTAGCTGTCCTGTGCCCACACAAATAATTCAGAAAGTTAAATGCCGCCTTCCGTTTTGCGTGGTTACTAATTTATCTACACTTAGCTTTTCATCTGTAATTCACATTGACATTAATGGAGAGACAAATATGTGTGCAACAGAACAGAGGCAGACCAAAATAAATGAGAAAAAATGTGGTCACCAGAAACCAATTATACATTCAAAACTGCATAGTGGAAACCACTGGAGTGTTGAAATCAAGTGAAGAGGAAAATGTACCAAAAACACACTTGGACTGGGGGAAGGAGGGGGTGCAGGGACATAGTTGCTAGTACATACAATCAGTCTCAGCCTCATGGAAAAGAATATAAATATTTAGACATGAACAGACCTCTTAAAATACAGTTGCAGAGCCTGCTGGCACGTGGACAAACATACAATAAGCCCACCAATGTGGAGACACAAATCAGGTAAATCAGACATGAAATTGGCAGGCAACATGTGCAAGATGCGTTTTGTAAAGGCAAAATGTGTTCACCACCAAATACAAAGATGAATTTTCCAAGACAATCTAAAGCTGAACTGTAAAAGAAATAAACATTAAATATTTAAAGCTGTTCACCTAAATGCTATCACTTGGAGCACATGGTGGCTTTTCCTTCCACCAGCATTCTTCTCGCTGCAACAAAAACCAAAGTTTTTAAAGAGAAACGCTTAGCAGTCTTGCTACTTTGAAAGCTGAACATCTGCCCAGATGGCCCTGAAAGAGTTAAGCGCTTCAGTGCTCAGATATTCTCCTTCCCATGTCTCAGGATAAGTACTAGAAGATTTATGTGCAATGAATTTCCAATTACAGATCTCCACCAGCTGGGCTGTCAATCAGCCTGCCTATGCAGCGCATGTCTTCACCTCCCCATGTTCTCGTTGCTCACAGAGGCTCCTTCTCCCCCCAGGAGCACACACAAAAGCATGTAATTCCCACATTCCTGCCAACCGAAGCAGGTTAAATGGTGCTTTGGACTTCCCTTGCTCCTCCAGTTCAAGATAAACATCATTTTTTCACCACAGCATCCAGGAGAACTATTCCAGCGATGAATCTGAGACACCAAAACCTATTTTAAAAGCAGAATGACATTTCCTCCAAGGCTTTTCCCATTAGCAGCCACTGGAAAGGAATGCAGGGTATGAGGGAAATCCGGGAGGGGAGCCCTAGGACCAGGATATGAAATCTTCCTACACTGGTACCCAAGATCCACATGCAAGGTTTAAAGAGGAAAAAAAATTCCACTGCCCTAACTTTCATAATGTTAAATATGTCATTATTATTTTGCCCAGGTAAAGAGTATGAAGTTGTCAGAGAAGTAGCTACGGTAGCTTTGGGATCTCCAACACACTCCTCAGATTCAACTAAAAGAGGCATTATCTCCCATTAATTACGAAATTACCTCCTGCGTCTCACCTAGTTTTTAGCTCAGCATACAGAAAGTGTTCATGAAAACGGCTGTCCTGCTCAGGGTCACCATCCACCCCATGTTAATGGATTATCCTTTACTTCTTTAATACTCCGACTCGCTCTTAGCACCACCACACGTCCTTCACTTCATTTCGCAGCCACATGACTACGGAAAATGCTGAATCAATAAACCTTTGCAGAGCAACACTAAGCAATATAACCAGTGATTAAATCTTGTTTTCAATGTAGAATTCGACTTGAAGAAACATAATTTAAAAAAGCTAACCACAAAGCTCTGAAAAAATATTTTCCTCCCCTGTTTGCTAAGATCTCACTAAGCCATACCCCTGAAATGAAAAAACCACAGACATGGCATCATCCCTGAGACTTTGCCTGTTACAACACGATATTACCCCAGGCTGTTGTTTTTGCACCTGCATCTCACTTCCTAACCTGGGTTACAGAGAAGATGATTCTTGAAAGGTTAATTAGCAGCTATGTAAACAGAAAATCCTTGCTATGCATCGGAGTGAATGTGTTTCACCGCAAGGATTGAGCACCGTGCAAAGGGCAGGGGTTCGAGATGTGGTACCAAGCCAGGTCCTCCAGCAGGACCCGTAAGGTGTTTTTTTTTTTTTTTTTTTTTTTTTGCCTGCAGAGGCCTTACCAGAGCTCTCTGGAAATTTTCATCCGGGCTCGACTGCCTATAAATAGCGAAGTGCAGCCCCCGGGGGCTGTGTGGCTCTGTGCTGTGGTTGCTCCGAGTTGCTAAGGAGATGGCAGAGCGACGGCGTGCAAACCACGTGGGGGAACCCAGAGGAGAGCGGCACTGCTCCAGGGCTGGGCCCAGAGCCAGGCAGGTATCCTCTAGATCAGAAGCCTCCCTTGGAAAAAAATAAAATAAAAAAAGGATGGAGACTCTCTCTGGGTTATGGAAACACTGGAAAACAAGCCTGAGAGAGGCCAGGCACGGGGAACGTCAGGACAGGCATTCCATCGACAGACTCCTGAATAATTATTACAAACCACCAACTGTCTGGGTTCTTGCAGCATCCCTGCTTCCTCAGTCCAGACCTGGGTTCTTTATCTCAGAGGAAAGTAATTATAGCCTACACTACACAGCACCTTCCCAAAGCAAAAGGAATTTTCAAATCCTTTTAAGTTACTACTATGCAGGCTTTACAAACATGACTGATATGCAAAACATCAAGCTTTGAACTGCAGCACTGGAACAAACTACCTAAAGGAGCTGAGACTACAGGATGACCCCGTTATACTCACTCTTTTTCACATCTGAACATGCATCCAAAACACTTATTTTGGGCTAGATGATGCCTGAATGGAGACATGGGAGGAAAATGAGGGTCATCCTGAATTAAGGCCAGATGTAGATGTGACTGTCCATCTCAGCTGGTCGAATTACTTCCCTGAATAGATGATGACTCGCAGTCGCTGTGATAGCAGCAAACTTCAACCAGAGTGAGCGTACACCCTGAGGAGAGGAGGTTTTGCATTTCCAGAATGAATGGAGATATGATTTTACAGGGATATATAAGGCTTACTTAAAGTTTATGCAGGAGCAACTTTGCAATTGCTCCTGGTGGACTGGAAAACAGCCTGGAGATAAAGATATCTATAAAGAAAAAAAAAAAAATCTAAAGTAGTTTCTAAGAACAAAACCCACAGGGAAACAGGAGTAGGAATTCCTCAAAGAAACACGAATACAAAAGAGCCAGGGTAGCTCCTACGAACACTGCAGAAGTATTTTGTTTTGTTACCCACAGTTCCTCATGCAGATTACTTGGTTGTGATATAAAATTAAATGCTTTTGTTTTCCAAGACTCATCCACAGCTAAAATGATACATCTTAGCAGAACAAAGGCAGTCTCTCTTGCCAACGTTGTATTAGCTCATCTCTCACAGAAAAACAAAGACTTAGCAGAAAAAGGTGTATTTTTCTCTGTGGCCACCGATGCTCCAAGCCACGGAAGTATCAAAGCGCATCTGACAGCCACTCATTATTACGCGGCTGAAAGAGAAAACTGTACTTTTTTCTTTTCCCCAAGACGGCAATGAAACCGCATTAGGAATATCTGAAACGAAAAGCATGCAGAACAACCGAGCGATTTGAACTTACTGTCTTCCATCTTTTACAGATGATAGCGCTAACACTAACTCACTAGCAACAAATCGACAGAGAGAAAAAGAACAGACGATCGCAGCTTATTTCCCAGCGAACGTATTCCGTAACACAGAGAAGTGTATGATAGATCTGCCACCATCTGATCTCGACTGTTGTAAAACCAGTCATTCTTCCTTCATCTGCCAAAAGAGTTCAGAATTACTGGGGATATTTTTGGCAACCTTACGGACACAGAAGCGCTGAGGCGTACTCCCAGAGGACAGCTGAAAGTTTCTTAATAATTTCCATCTATTAGATGCCACTTTTGCACATTACTTGAGGACTGTCCAGTGCGATTTTAAGTTAATTAAATATGATGAAGACGGGGAAAGATGCCTCAGGTCTTATTGCTCCTGCTGCATTTCATTTCTACCCACAGAAGTTTTTTTACGACAGTCTTAAAAAATCAGAAATCTGATCTTGTATCCACTGAAGTTTACGACATAATACATTCACTGAGGAGCAGCTTACAACAAAGATCTGGTAAAATATTCTTTGGTCATAAATACAAAGCTTAACTGGGGAAAAAAAAAAAAAAAACACCCTCTCACATATTAAGCAGAAACAGAAGAGGGAAGAGACCTCATTCAATCCTATACACTACTTCGTAAAGTCCTAACCTCTCATTTTGATTTCTGCAAATAAAACTATTTTTAACCCTATTTTAACTATTTTTACAGGAAATTACAAGCATGATTGAACCGATGTAATTTGACAAGAGGCTGAATGCAAATTATTCTTATGAGAAATATTATTGTGGTCATGAGGCAATGGGCATGAACTGAAATACAGGAAATTCTTCTTAAACATAAAAAAACCTTTTCCACCATGAGGGTGGTCTGGCACTGGAAGGGTTTGACCAGATGGGCTGGGTAGTCTCCCTCCTTGCAGATATTCAAAACTTGACCAGACAGAGCCCTCAGCAACCTGCTCGTGTTGACCCTGCTCCAAGCAGGGGCTTGGACAAGGAGAGCTCCAGCGCTGGTCTCCCACCTCAGCCCCTGTGGCATTCCTGGAGTATTAAGCACAAATACACCAACATATCGGCTGTGGTAAGGCTGAAACTTATAAAATGTATTGAAATGTATTAAAACTGATAATCAAGTATCACAGAAATATGAAATGAATTGCATGTTTGTTAGAAAAAGCAAAAGTAAACTAGAAGAGTACACCCAAAAGAAAAATACTGTTTCTTTTTACATACTTCTTTCTCCAACAAATGAAATGGTATGTCAGGAAATCCTCTTTTTTCATCAAAGAAACAGACCTGGAACATGGATTCTGGATTTCTGTCTCCACATTGTTATCGTGTTGATGACTATGGCTCCTTTTCTTGTCAATCTTTATTTTCTTATGTCCTTTAATTAACTGTCACACTTCCTGTATTTCCCGATACATTTCTTCCATGTCTCAAACTTCAGAAACTAGTCATTTAAAGTTACTAAAAAAAAAGTAAAAGAGTGAAGCAAATAAATGACGCAGCCCTTTACAAACGTGGCAGAGCTAGCCAGGGAAGCCTCTTCAGCTTCCAGCTGAGTCTGAAAATGGGTCTCATCACTCTGAGACACTCGGTCCAGCACTGACTGTGCAATTCTACAGCTCTTACTTAGCCATCACTGCTAATGAAGAAGGGAGTTGGAACTAAGCGGCGTTAGCAGCTTTGCCATCAATGTCACCCATTCAGCACAGATTCATAAGTGTCTTGGACAGGTCTGAGAGGTACAGGAGGAAGTGGGAAAGCTCAGCCTCAGCTGTGAGTACAGGGCTGAGGCACAGACAGGCAACCAGAATGTGAAAAACTCCAAACTATGCTGAACAGCAACAGCTGAACAAGCAATATCTGGGCACACACAAATCTGGAAGATAAGAGCGCACACAGCAAGCACAGCGGTGCAAGTCACCGGAGTGCAATGCCAGAGAAGGCAAGTATTTGAGGGCCAGCAAATTAAATTCATAATCCCTTGAATTCACCTATTTCGACAATGCCAAACAAAGAAACCTTTCATGCAACATGCAGTTTTCCTTTAACACACAGATGTTAAAAATAATTTTAAAAAAGTAAGGGAAAATTTTAAAAAGAGTCGAGTTAAAATATATTCCAGATAATAACGTCTCCATGTACATTTTATGAACTTTTTCAACACCTTCCACATGGGTGTACTCTGCACATTTCTCAGCCACGCTACTGGGAGAGGGGGAAAATGTGGCCAGAGTCAGTATGACTTTCAGGTTTGCGACGTCTAAACTGCTGATTAGTAAAGGGTTTGTTTCTCTACTGAAACAAAACCCTTCACTGGGTTAAAACAGAATAAAATTCCAGTAACTGTGAGGACTCATACAGGCATGTTTGCTAAATGCTCTGCACCCCTGGACTCCTCTTGCACGTCCACAGCCATCTCTCCCCTGAGGTTCAAGTCCTCACCACTGCCCTGCCAAAGCATCCAAGGAAAAATGTGCTCAGCAAATACCGTATTGCTGCAAATGGGCTTGCACAATTTTCAGAGGCTTGCTGCTGAGACTGCAAAGAGTTAAACACCACAAGGCATTACTCTGATCTCACACATCAGTGAAAGACCAGCAGCAACTCTACCCAAAGCAATGCTGCAAAATAAACATGAAGCTGAATCAGGCCCATAAGTTCTTAAAAAGAGCCAGATATAGATATGGATTTCCCAAGGTGAACTCCTTTTGTACCAGTGCAACCTCTAAACCTATTACCATTTAACCTTCTTCAGGATTTAGGGTTAATTTCCAACTAATAACTGCCATTCAGATCAGCCATGTAAAGGAAATTGACAGAGCTCCCACGCACTGAAAAGGGATGGGAGCGTCCACTTGAAACACTTCGCCAAACCTCTGCAGAGCTGAAAAATAAAATTACTATCTGCAGAGTGGGCTCAACTCCAGTTACTCTCTTAGTGATAACATCGAATGATCCATTTGCCACCTGAAGCTGATGCAGGCTAAGAAACTAAATGATGAGACCCTAAAGGCACATTTTTCCCTATTTGGGGTAACAGTGCCTCTTTTCAAGATAAAGATAAAATTCTTAAAATTTCTCGCAGCATTATCACTGTCCATCTGAGTCCCCACAGAATTAAAGTTTTAAAATCCACCTCCGTTTCTCAGTCTGGAGCTTTCTGCCACGGTGACCAGCTGTTAAAGCTTAGGCGTATCATCAGGAATTCAGTGACACAGCAAAGGTTTGAATGCACACATGCATTTCTGACTCCCAGCAAGCAGAAAGCAGACCAAAAAATTATGCCCATGACTAACAAGTCCCATCATGCCTCCTAAGCCTCTTCAGTATAAACTGATTTGCGAATGTAACAGTGGTCATAAACATTACATTCTCATAGGGAACTTTTTTTAAGAAAAAAAAAAAAAAGTGAGGTTTTTTTTTGAGTTAAAAAAATTGTATATCAACATAATCATACGTGGCAGAGAGACAGACACTTGCAAAACAGCTCACTCCTCTTCTGAACCTTGCAAATGCAACTAATTTGGATTACCTGCATTTCTGTAAGGGCTGAGAGAAGTCAGAACTGGATCACAAGTGTGAGCTGCTGCACGTTTTCTCTCCAAAATAGCTGCCACCTGGGGGCATGAAGCCAGGCTGCCTCCACGCACCACAGCTGTGGTGAAGCTGTGGAGAAAATTGATCGGGGAGGAAAAATGAACAAAAACTAGCACCAAGCACAAAGCAAAGATTATTTTTTCTTTCTGAATGTTAAGTGTTACTTTAAAACCACGACCAGGAAAAGGTTTGGGAAGGATTGGGATGTGTAACTGCCACACACCAGGGCAGGGCTGAGGCGGGAGCATGGCAGCAGGTCCTGGTCTCAGCCTCTGGCCGTGCCACCACACACAGGGACACCTGATAGAAACTGACAGGACTTCCTTGAAGAAACGGGCCGGGCCCAGACACTGCCCTATAACTGACAAATAAAATTGGTGTTTGAATGTGAAAAGTGGGTCACGGCAGCAGAGAGGACGACGAGCCCAGCATGGCGGCAGCGTGCAGCGAAGGATGGACGAGCAACCGGTGGGACCCCGAGGCCTTCATTAGTGGTGTTATTATGCAAATTTGGCAGCGCCCGTCAGCCTGTCAGTCCTGCAGCGGGGAGCTGCCCTAGGTGAATCTCATTAAATGCCCCTTGCCCCGGCTGTGCTTATTAGTCCTCCTGTCATGCCGCCGAGGATGCGCTCCTCCTCACCCAGCCCTGCCGAGCTGCTCATTCTGGCCCAGCCTCTGCTCCCCCCATGCCCCCATCCCTCCCAGGTGATCTTCTCCTTCCAACAGCTCCTTCTTCAGTGCCACATCCCCAGAGTGGCACAGAGGGGGGCATTTTGGGACAGGGGACACAGGGACAGCTGGCTCGTTCCCCACCACCCCTGCCCTGCGCTTTGTTTTTCACAAAGCCAAGGGATGGGGCCACACTGAGAAGTCTGGAAGCTTTTTTAAGCATTCACTGTTTTCCCCCCAAAAGTTCGAGTCCCTGCATGCCCACGGATCCCAGGGAAAGGGCACGTGTCCACTTCCAAGCTGGGACGTGTGCTTGAAGGACATGAGCACTGCAAGCACGCAGCGCCGTACGCAGCATCCTCAGCCGGACCCTGCACTTTCCCTGCCCTCCCCTTAGTTATCGTTACCATTACCACACAAAAAATCTGGACTTTTTAAACAGTGCTTAAATGATTCTCTCCCCCAAAGAATTAAATTACCATTTATAGCCTATTCTTCCTATTAAAAATTTATCAATTTATTCATCACTTCTAGGACTGAGACCTTTCATTTGTTTTACAATGAAGAAACCTTTGATCCGCAATTCTCCGAGGCTACCATTTTTTATTCTTTAGTTCTTCTCATTAAAAATAAAATACCTCTATTCTCCAAAACGCCTTGATGGCACACTCAGAATGCCCACTGTAACAATGAGAAACTTATTTTAGCCTTACCTTGTGATAGGCACTTCAGAAGTTTAAAAGGCTTCTTTTTCTTTCCTTTTTTTTTTTTTTAAATAAATAAATAAATCATAACAGTGCTGTACTAAAAAAAAAAAAAAAAAAAAAAAAAAAAAGGAGGTTTTACATCCAAGAATCACCAGGCTGAGGCTGGAAGACTGCAACCAGACAGTGTTTAGAGAGTGAGTCAGAAGAATGCCTTTCTCCCAGGTGCAAACAGCAAAAACAGTGTTTTGCAGAATTTCGCCCCCTGGCATGCTGAATTGGGCTAACCTGAGACGAGTTTTCCCTGCAACACCTCCCAGACACCACTCCAGCCCTACCAGGCTGCCTCTGAGGACCAGCTCCTCAGTCAAGCGTGAGCCAGGCATCAGGGCTCACAGGCACAACTTGCAGAAGAACATTTGGAAACCACGTTTCAGCAATTCTGCCCCCCACACCACAAGTTTATCCTGTTCTCAACAGCTGGACACACACAGACCCCTCTCAGCAAAACAACCATTAGTGCTTGGGTGTGACTATGACCACAGAAAGCAGACCTGCCCCTACCCAAGCTGCTAAATGTGCATTTTGCATCAGCCGCCTCAGGCTGCTCCTACCAACAGCAGGCTAAAATGTCAAAGTGGATTTGCCGTATTGTAATCCCGGTACTATTCACATCTCACCTCTCTGAGGACCATACACATTCACATTTCTTTATTCTGTAAGATTTCTGCCCCCTTACCCATCAATAAAAAGAGGTGAGGACTGTTTGCCCAGCCTCAGGTTGTATGGCACAGTCGGGCCACATCCTCCTACTTTGGCCCCATATGAAGCACAGGACATCACTACTATCTGTTGTATGCCTTTTGGATCAAAAGTTCGAAGCACGTGTTTTGGATCAGAAGTTGGAAGTGACGTGAAAGCTGCATCAGCCCCGCTCAGCAGAGAGGCACCTTCATGCCCTGGAGAAGGCTGCAGCAGGGTGCAAAGTCAGTGGTAGAATTCTGGCCTTTATGCCTTTGTCCCGTTGCCTATGGGGAATGGCCCGTGGGCCAAACCTGTGCCAGGCAGCACACATCTACAAGCTTGTTCTCCTCATTTAGGAGTAGAGATGCAGTGTGAAAGGCCACAATTTCCAGCTGACCCGTGTAAAGCTGGCACGTGCAGTGCCAAGTGATTCCCCAGCACAGGCGCATCTCGTGGACTCTCGTGCAGGTCTGCCACGTACAGCTCTGCATTACACAGAGGCTTGCAGGGCTTCTTCTGCATTAAGGTTTCTGATCTTTTCTGATCTTTCAATACACCTAGCTGACAATTTTCCTTCAAATTCATTTTTCAAGGAAAAATTTGATTTTTATCCGAAATACACATTTCCCTACATTTGCTCTCCACTGAAACTCTGATGACTGTCAGGGAGAACAGTGCCTGAGGAGCAGAATGTGCTGTTTGCAGTTTGATTTTTTAACATTTTCTATACACCAAAATGCTATTTTCTGCACACCTTTCAAAGAAAGCTGAAGAAAGAGCTAAAGCTGAACTCTGGACAGAGACCAGACCCTGTTCCAGGCCTGGGTTCTGCTCACATGCAGTGTTGAATCAAGCCCTCAGTCATTTCTCGAGAGGTGAAGAGGTGAAGGGGGAAAAAAAAAAAAAAAAAAAAAAAAAGTAAAATCTAAACCATCCAATTCCCAGCACTTACATTCAACAACACCAAAGCAGAATGACCAGCTAACTTGGTAGAGAAAGAATAATGTACTCCACTACCAAAGCAAGAGCATATCAGAGGATCAAAAACCACTTAGTGTCCAAGCCGCTGTTTAGTGCAAAGTAAACCCTCCAGCTGCTACAGGGAGCGAAAAGGCAGCTTTTGCCAGCAGACACATTTGTGTAGAAGCCCGAGCTGTAACCACAGGACACTACCAAGTGGACCTGTGGTCCTTCCTCATTCCCAACACTTAGCAGTTACCTGCATTAGGAGAGAGAAGAAGACAAACAGAGCCAGTGGAAAGCATAGAAATCCAGAAAACCACTCCATAAAATAGCACGTGGCAAAGCGTAGCTAATTACGCTTTTGTCACCAAATACAAGATGGACCAAAAATATTACTGTCTTGTAAGTCACTTGCATATGCCAGAATATTTCCACTCTGCATAAATGGATTCCTTTCAAATATTGTGAAAATGAATTCATCCCACAGAAACACAACAGGCCTAACTGCATGTCACCAGATGTCACCCGGGCTATGATACAGCCACTTGAGTATGCTCTTCACCAGCATCGCATAGGAGCCGCGAATGTCTGATGAGCCCCAGGAACGCGGGCTTGCCAAGCGCTTGTCAATCTCCAGCGTGTGTTATTCCTCTCCAGTAATCTCATGCCGGCATCTTGTTCCTGTGTACATAAAAGCTTGCTCAGCGTGTTCAAATTGCTGTAATTCTGACAGCCTAATCATTTGGCGAAATGCTGCCATATTAACAGATAACAGCTTGCCCTCTCTGCAAACAGGAGGCTCCTACTCTGCATCACTTGTTCCGTGGACAGGACGGATGATGGGGTTTCACCTCCTGCTCCTGTTGGTGTGATAATATTAATGATACTTAAATGCCCACTGCCCCCATAGCAGTGCTCGGATACATCGTGGGGGTTGTTTTACTTAAGCAAAACAAAGCACACGCACAGAAAAAGAGGCATTTTTCCCATTTCACAGAGTGCTTCACAGAGACAGAAGAGAACTTGATGTGACAAAGGAAACGCGTGGGCTGAGAAGGCAAACTGTATTCATCCCACCCAGTCTTAATCCAAATAATCATAATATTATTGAATTAGTGCTCTGCTTAAAATGAGTGGAGATCAGCAGCTCACCAAGTGTGGTTTGTAGTTAACCTTTGCTCTGTGAGTCACAGGAATGACTGACAGAGGTCAGGCCAAAGGTTTCCCTAGCCCAAGATCCTGCTCGATAGTGGCCCGCAACAGATGCGTATGGAGGAGGAAAAGCTGGCAAAATACACTGCAATAACTCTATGCCACAATCTAGCGATCTGCAGCTCCCACATTTCAGGAACCAGAGGGGATTTCTCTCTTTTTAAGAGTGTTTGATGGATTTCTTTTCCGGGAATTAGTACAGATGCTGTCTGTTGGCATGAAAACTTCTGGCATCAACAAGGTCCAGGGGCAGCAAATTGCACAGATTCACTACATATCTCCATCAGGTCACTTTAAGCCTCATGCCTCAGACTTGAAACAGCTGGAAGCCCAGTCATGTGAAAGACCAACTAATCCTTCCCTTTCCAGCTAAGCAGGTTTTCCTTAGTGGCAATAGTTATTTTAGATCCCATTACTGTGCAGATAAAGTTGAGGTTACTCTTTGCACTACTTCAGGTCTACCCTGCAGATCAACGTCTTGGTCAAAAATGCAGCGAAGTATTAAGGCAAATTATATATTTAAGTACAAGGTATATTTTTATGGATTAATTACATATACTTTTTGAAAGAAGGCAGGAAAGTATTAGTGCCTTTCCCCTTCCACAGCACGACTGGGCAGGAATGACTCCCATCACAGAAGTCTTGCAGCAGGTCCTCCTAGTGTAACTGCAAGGAAAGTGCCTCACTGTTTAGGCCAGTGGTTCCCAAATGGCCTCTTCTAAAGCATGAACCACCTTCACCAAAGAGTGCATGTTTCCACAGAAATTCCTCCACCCGTTCTTCCATTAAATAGAGGATCAAGTTATTATTAACCCTGTCTTCTTGTTTCTTTTTGCGTTTTCTCCACAACTCTGATACTCATGTTAGTGCTCACAATATTGTCAAGTCCTAGGCCTCTCAAAGAGACCAGTAAAGGGAATACCTTCACTGTATCAACAATACATTGATCAATGTGCAAGCTGGTTTGTACAGGAAATAAACAACCTCCATCCTGATCAAAGGTCCTGAACATGTTGCTTGACAGACTATAAGGAAGTGTTTTAAACACTGCAGGGCACTATGTTTGCATTTAATCTTTTCTTTTTTATTACTTTCTTTTTTAAAACATTTTTCCCCAACCTGTCAGTGTTTGCTTTCCATGATTTGTTTATGCTATGTAAGCTGTAGGTTATTTCTGTAAGAGACCCTAATTTCCTCCTCTGCTGGGACTATGGCGATAGCCCCAAGGAAGTTTACACTGAAAGAGAAGAGCATGACAGGCAGTGAATTAAGTGGTTCAGAAAGAGATTCAATTAGCTTTCTCAGTGGAGGAAAATGAAGATAAAAAAAAAAAAAAAAAAAAGAAGATTCTTGGCTGTTCCACTCTCCTGTCTCAACTTCTACAAGTGGACACCAACAGACAGTCAAAGAAAATAAAAATCAAAATAAAAATTTAATAGAAAGGGTGATTTATCAACATAGGAAAAAATAATAAAATTTGTCTTTTTTTCTTGCAGGTATCGCATAAGACGGAAAATGCCTCTTTAACCCCTCCCACTGAGTATCCCAGCACCAGCTACAGCAATGGGTCTGCAGGAGATGACTGCCAACGCTCCTCCATGGATGCAACCTTCATGAATGTACAGCATCTCCCTTGCCTCTCCCCTTCGTGCCCTGTGATGAGGACCATTGCCAGGCTCAGAGAGGAAGCAATCCTGAACAGATATTATCTACATAATAACAATAATAATAAACAGCAGGAGAACAGCCAGTTACCTGCAAATGAAGTTACACACTTGTTATCATCACCAGACCAGCCATATGGCTGGAGCAGCCCTGGGCTGACTGATAGAAGCTGCAAAACTCCTGTGCCCGGGCACCACCTTGTGTTCCTGCTTCAGGGTCTGACCCACAGCCCAGAAGAGTCTTCCACCCCTCAGGGTCTTCCTTTAGGAAGGATCGAGTTCTCCTGACAGTCTTTGGTCTTCCTCCCGTCCTGCCAAAAATGTCTGTAAGTTCCAGGTTTTTCCTTGGCAGCCCTCTCAAGAGAAAAAAGCTTAAGGGAGGAGCTTTCCACCCTCCCCACACACTCTTTTTTTTTTTTTTTTTCTGGTGGCCAATTCACCGTCTGGCTGAATTTGATTCAGTTGTTTCTACTGGATGTTTGCTTTTCAAGCTGCTGTAAAATTAGATGGCAGGAAGCCTAGAGCTCCTGTGTAGGCATCTTCCTTACCATCTTCTAAGCTGCAAAGCACAGAAATGGTGCATTCATTCCAGGGAAGAAAGCCTGGCTAACATTCCCACAAGCCTTAAAAATGCTTTGAAACCCAGTGTTGTAAGCTCCCAGGACTGACTGATACTCGTGTCCTCCAGGAGAAATCCCAACCTAAGAAAACAGTAATGCCAGCACTGAGAAGGAGCCAGACTCTGAGAGGTGTTGGAGCTCTACATTTTGAAAATGCCAGATATTTCTCAATCTGATGCCTAAACTACTAAGCTGTTCCATCAGGCACTAGTGGAGTATTTATTATTTTTAATACATGCTGCCTGCAGGCAGAAGCAAACTAAAAGAGAACGACAAGTGCCCCTTCAAAGGGACTGCCAGCTGAAACAAGAAAGCTGCATGTTTAGTTTAGACTTTGTACTTTCGAATGCATATGCACCCACAAAGAGAGACAAAGCATTACAATCAGGCTATTCCTGACTCCAACCATTTCTTTGCATTTAAAAATACACAGAATGCCATGAACATTCATTATTCTTTAATGGCACACTTTGGCCAAGAGAGCCAAATGCAAGAAAATGAAAGACCCGGTTTGCTATTGAAAATTGAAGGCTTCTCATTAAAAGTTTTGAAAAAGAAAAGTGTAATAGTCAGGAGAAAGTGTCTACTTTTAACTCCCTTCTCTTGTTCCTCCCCAACTGTGCTCTCAGCCATGAAGATTAAGAATGTATTAAGAAAGAATGCTGAGGGAAACTTAAATAAAGGTGGCTTTTTCTTAAGAGCAGATTGAAAAAACTGTAAGAGAAGCTTAATCTGATTAAAATAATAATGACATTTTCCAAACCAGAAACTTGGTATTTAATAAGGAAGTCTACACGCAAAACAATAATTTTCACATTTTTGTGAACAGAAGACTATTTTATGATATACTAAAAAAGGCTGTGTTCAGCTGTCCTTGGGCTTTACAAGATGCTAATAACAGATCTCCTGTAAGTTGTTTACCACTCCAGAAATACATTCAGAGAAATGCCAGCATGGTGGATGAGTGATGTTACCCTAAGAGGGTTCAAAGTACCCTTGAGTCAATGCACAACCTTTTCACAGTCTTCCTTGGTAATGTCTTATCTGAAATAGGACAGACATAACAGTTAGATCGTGTTAGTAACTGCCAAGGACATGACACATGGCACATGCAGTTCATGAAAGCTAATCCATGGAAAGACAGTAAATTACTCCCTCATCAATCTGTTTTGTGCACCACAGAGTTTTGCACAACCGAAGCTGGCAGCATGCAGCACAAATCTCCCAGGACAGACCTCAAACAGCCCAGCAACTGCCAAAGCTGGACCTTGTAGCATCCCAAGGACTCTGCAACAGGCAGCAGCTTTCAGCCTCCACTCCATTTCTACTGGTGCATGTAACCTCTAATTTAGGAAAAAAAGGCTACACGGTGGCACACCCTGACTGAGTAAGTGCCAACACCTGCCTTACAATAGTCTTTTTAAATTCCAGGATCTCTTCCAGCCAGTTTCGTCTAGCTTCCTTTTCGTTTTATTTCTACAGTCTACAGCCTCTTCACTCACATACCTTTTAAGTCATTATTTCCCAAAGTGAAAGATAATGTACCATTATTATCCTATATCTTAAGAAAACGGGATACAATATGAGATCGATATCCCAGCCTACTATTAAATGGCTGCACAGCCAGCCACAAATCTTCCTGTCCTTATCATTCAAATACTGAAATACCTAAGGTTCTTCTGTCCTACAAAAAGCTCTTAAACATTTAATATCTTTTCCACTTAACAGCTTTATTTCTTCTTAAAGTTAGTGGCGCATATTCTAATGATGCATTTCCTCTATTATTTCTCCATCTGCAATTTATGCATTTGTATGAATTTAACTCTGGTGAACAATAAATTCAGAGACAGAAGAAAGAGACAGCAAGCAGTCATCATACAAAATTCTTCAAACCCATCTGCTTTAGTTTTGGTACAAGAGCAATCAAACTTCTAGTGCTCAGCAGGGAACTATCCTCCGTTCCAGCTGACATACCACAAAGTCTCTGATGACAAGGCCAGCGAGAATAAAATTGGCATCTTTCTTGTAGGAAAGGGACCTTGAACCTTTGTCTACTCCACACATCTCATGTGGGCCAGAACTGCCATCCCATGCTAGTAACCTTGATCCAATGCTCTCCTAAGTCAGGCTTGAAGTGGCCACCAAGGACTAAGCTGTCCTATGCAGATGGTCTCACTAAACATGAAATGAGAAACTGCTTGCAGAAGCACACGAGTCATGGACCTCCTTTTATATATGGCTTACTTGGAGAATGCAGCTCCTTGGGAGAGAAAAGGAATGGAGGGAATTTCCTATCATTAGGGTATTACAACGGTGTCATTAAAAACAGTGAGCATAAGATATGATTCCTCACCAGTCTGAAAAGTCAAGAAGCACCTAATCTGTCCCTTGTTAAAAAAAAAAAAAAAAAAAAAAAAAAAAACACTAGACAAACTAAGGTTGTTTTTTTGTTGTTGTTGTTGCCTCTTTTTTCTTTTTTTCCTTTTTTTCCTTTTTTTTTTTTTAATAAAAACACATCTGGCTTCCAAGCACACACATTTTGGCTTGATTTTGGCTTGATCTGAAAAGTTCTTCCAGTCCTGATCTTTTTTCCTTTTTTTTTTTTTTCGTCCTTTTTGTACTTTTCACAAAACCGTAGAAACACAGGGGGAGATGAGCAAGGAAGGATTTAAAGTACTAATTCCAGTTCTCAGGTTATGGACCTTCCTACCAAAGACGTTTATAGCCCTCCATGGGGGAGCAAATGAAGGTGCCACAGCTGGGGACCCAGCCCCAAAATGACCCTATCAGCACCCAAAATGTCCCTGTCAGCACCCACATTTCTGCAGTGCTTACAGGGGTGACAAGAGGAAGAAAGAGCTCCAGCCATGCAGCAAATATTGTTGATAAACGGAATTACTCAGATGGCTCTGCTCAGCCTGCAGGAGGCTGTGTGGAGTCCTACCATCAGGGTCAGTCAGTGCATAGGGAGGAGGAAAGGAGAACAGTGTCCATCCCTGGAGGATGGCTGTCCTTCACCCAGAGGACACCCAACACCACCACCCTGTTTGTCCCCGCTTCATCAGGTCTGGGCCTGCACAGAGCCCTCTGCCAACTTCCAGCTCCAGGCAGGATAGCAAAACCTTGTTTCATACCCCAGAGAAACACCATTATTTTGTACTAATCTGTTGTAGCCTGTGTCCGGCAGCAGAGCAGGGTGGGTGACACGTCTCCTCCGGCACCAGGCCTAGCTGGGTGCACACCACTACCATGACTGCTGCCTGCCCCGGCCATGCACTCTCCCCGCAGATGGTGGGGACGGAAGAGTGGCAAAGAAAGGGACCTCACAGGACACAGCTCCCAACACCAGGTATCAGCCCAGCTTCCCAGAAGGTGGGGTTTCTCTTTGACCAAGTGTCACCTACACTAAAGTACTGTGTCATCAACTAATTGCAGCCGAAAACACCAGAGGAAAAATTCTGCAATATCATAACCTGCAAATATTCAGGTTTCCTCACCCAGGAGCGTCCATGTGGGCAGCACAGGGAGGTGAGGAGGTCTGGAGCCTCCTGTCCTCTCATGAGGCCAGGCCCCACCAGAGAGACAGCTCAAGGACGGCTCTGTCCCAGACAGAAAACCTCCAATTTGGTTTCAATTAAGAGAAACTATTTTGAAGACAACTCAGTCCCAGTTCCAGGCACTGCAATTTCCAGCTCCCCGTTTTAGAAAGCTCCTTTCCAAATACCGCCGGTCCTTGGCTGCTATACAAGCTGCACTCTTTTTAGGTTGTGGACGTTAATCAAACTGCTCTTTATTTTTAGATTTTCTTCATACGACTTTACGCCACAAACTCTATTAATGTTATGTCTTGGAACATCAAAGTTAATCACAGATCAATCAAACTGACAAAAAACGTTCCTCCTGCTTTGGGAAAACTGAACTCAGCTGGCTTTTTAATAGGAGAATCAGAGAGAAAATAATAATAATAATAATAATAAATCTTAAAAATACCCCATGCACTACAAATCAACGGATCAGACATCCTGACTGTGAATGAAATTTCTCCAAGGAGGTGGGGAGGGAGCAGAGCAGCAGTTTTTCCCTGGAAGTGCCTCTGTGCACAAGTTTCCCTCAAGCAGGATTAAAGGAAACTGAAAATAAAAAAATGAAATAACTTCAATTCCCATCTTTGCCATTTACTACAATGAAGCCTGATCTTGAAAACAGCCCCAGTCCTCTGCAAAACCAAAAAGAAGTCACAGGTCAGCATTATATCCTGTACAAGAATCTGCATTTTACCCAAATTTCCTCACTGGCACTCGAAAGTACTGCAGAACCTTCTGCAGTGGTTTTTGTTGGCACCTGGAGGCACAGGTAAACCACAAATCAGGAAAATCTACCACTGCATATATGAAAACTGATAGGTTAAAAAAAAAAAACAAAAAAAAAAAACTCGTAAGTGCAAATTAAAGATTAAAGGTACTGTCAGCTAGTGCCACAATTTCTGATTGGAAAATTCTTACCTTTACAATTATTAGTAATACTTTTTAGATTATGTAAAAAGAAGGCTAGTAAACACTTTTTTTTCCCCCCCCAGGTCACTTACCCTGAGCACAAAAACAGAGCCAGCAACTCTCCTGAATTGCCTGCTACAGCTCATATGCTCGTATGATGCCACAGGCATCCAGAGTGAGACCTGAAGCGTTGCAGCACTCTCAGCTTCTACAGATATCAGCAGCTGTAGCATCAGAGGTATGCAGCGAGGTGTGAGCAACTACAGACCGTCTGCTCAGAACAAGCAGAACAAAGTTAGACCGGGGTAATGAGACAAAAAAAAAAAAAAGACGATAAGACAATGCTCACTGGATCACTGAATATTACAACACACCTTGATTTCTTTACATTCAGTGAGAATACTTCTGCTTTCTTTGCACCCATCCATTTAAGCCACCAACCAGGCCTGTGTTCTGCTAGCTCTTAAAAAAACTAACAAACACCCCCCCACACATAAAACAGCAGATGAGGGAAAATGTAAAAGACATTATCTCAAGCCCTTGCTAAATTAATGCAGGCTAAAATTTCAACACAGAAAAAGGATACAAAAGTTTGGCTATGCAAACCTTCCTCTGTTTCAAATTCCATGAACCAGAACGTAATTGGGTTAGTCTTAAGATTGCAAAAATTTAAATGGCAACTTTGTGAAAGAGCTGCAAACTCTGGGAAAATTCTGTCAGCAGTAAAAGCAAGGTGACATTCTCCAACACTTCTCCAGCTTCATGTTTAAAATGAAAGGGACCATTCTCTAATTTCTCAGCATAAACAACTTGATTAGGCAAACTGCAGTCCAGAAAAACACCTTCCTAATCAGAAGGTGTTACAACTTATCTTTGTGTTATCCTCCAACCAAGGGAAATGAACTGAAAAGCACCAAGCAGGAAGCTGTACGTTCACATCGGAAGCTCCTGGCAAAACTCCAGGCGTTCAAGAGCTTCCTTTGGCACTTCATGGACCACCCTTGACAGGTTAAAGGCAGAATCTTGCACACAAACCACCGTCACACCACTGAGCAATGCCACACACCTGGATGCCAGGCATCACACCTGACTTCAGTTCATATTTTCGATGAGGAAAATTAACTGTTGGCAAATACGGAACTTTTACCATATCTACAGATGGGAGGGAGAGGACTGAAGAAAAAAGAAAAAATAAATAAAAGGAAAGAAATGAAATCTAACTGAAGCCGGGCTTATGATTTAAAGACTAGAGGAAGCAAGTTTAATCTGCGAATGTTTTTTGCCCTGTTACCAGTCAAGAATTACTGGTTCTGCCATGTCAAAGCACACAGGGCTTTTGTTATACTTTTCTGAAGTGTTATATTTACACATTGTGGCTATATTTTTTCTGGCTGCTGCTCAGATGCTTAAGGAATGATAAGGATTCTTTACCACATTAAAGGGGTTTAAAATGCAATGCACAGCCAAGCAATTTGGGAAGCAATCGCTATGATTCTAAAGTGAACTTTAATCTAGAAATGCTCATAAAAATCATATTATGGCATACGGAAACAATAATGTTAATTAAATAATTTGCATTTACATAGCAATTGGTCCCAAGGGCCGAGCATATAGTAGCACAATTCACATGAAGTACACCGTGTGCTCAGCAGCAACAGATCTTAAAGGTTTGACCTGAAGAAACCCAAGTGCAAGCAACGTCTCTTGTATTTTGCACCTCCTGTCCTCACATCCGAAGGCAGCCACCAGCTTTTGGCTACCTCAGATTATCAAGCTGGACTTTCATTCTTGGTGATTAGCTGTGTGAGAAGCATCCACAGTTAGTTTATCTTATATTTTAGTAATCTGTACCCAAATGACAACAGGTCTTTGCATAGCAAGCAGATGCTCCAACCAAGTACAAGTACCTGGCTCAGCTCTCCGTGCCAAGCCCTCTTCAGGTGTGTGCAGGGTCACTCCTCCCACGGTAACAGAAGCACCCAGGACTATCCATCCTTGAGCCTCTTTTCACTTGTTCAATTCAAGCAGAGATAACTGTGGAGATATTTAACACCCACAAGCCAGCTCTAATTCAATACTCTTGGTCAGACAGGATTTGTACATGACAGAAATAGAACTAACCGCATTACAAGAGGAATGAACTCTTTCCAAGATACTGCCCATTTTAAGAGCAGTGCCAAGCTCCTTATATTTATGTAGGTCTCTTAACGATTTAGTAAAGAATTAGTAGTGGTAAGAACCAGAAACACTAAAAGCACACTATTGTTTTTAAATGAGAACACTGTCAAGATAAATATATATATATATACTCATATACATAAAATGTAGACAAACCCATCTTCATTTGTGTTTTTTTTTGTTAGATTTTCTGCCCCATTTATTAGCTCTGTTGGGAAAGCAGCACTAGCTAATTTCAGTATTTGTTCTCAGCCAATTTGACTTTTTGGCTTCCTTCCTATGCCCTAACAGAGTTGCTCTGTTTCCAAAGAAGGGAAAACAACCATTGCATTACTGGAGATCAGATAGTCTTCCCAAATCTGCTCAGGCTCTGTGGGAGAAAAGCATCCCACCAGCAGCAGGCACTGCCACCTGCAATGCCACCTCCAGCAGGGACAAGGGCAGGCGATGCTATGGGACAGCTTGCTGAAGAGCTGGAGCTGCTGGATGAGTGAAATACCCCAAACTCTGGATGGATAAAAGGCAAGTTGTAAGCAAACCTGAGACATGGCACTCTGCAGGGACAATAGCCAGGTGCTGAGAAACATCTTCACAGAATAGTGATTACCTTCAGCCACCTGCCTCTGCGCCTAGGATTTGGATTTGGAATTGCTCATTTAAGGTTTTTTGCTGCAAGTTGAAGCAGTGAAGGTTTTGGAAGCTGAAGCCTGACTTAAAATGAAAGTGATGTGCAAGACTAGAAGGCCTCCTGGTAAATCAGAAGGACTGAGAAGTGGAAATACCAATGCTACATTTCAAGAAGGACCTAAATTCTTGGAGATGATTTTGCATGATAGGAAGGCAGTGCTTGTTCTCTGAGAGGCTAGAGCCCTGAGGCTTTGCTTGGGGAACATCTCCAGCCCTCGCCTTCTTCTAGCCACTACACAAAGTACACCCCATACACACAAAGGGGCAAAATGAACCCCCTGCAGACTTTCCTCTTCAATGGGCACTCTATGTTGCATGAAGCTGAAAGACTTCAACTAGTTCCACACAGATGCAGCTTTGATTTAAGCACCCAGTTCAACCCCATTAAATCAAAAGGATGTTTTAACCAATGCAGGTCTTCATAAGCCTGGAGATCCCAAACCTTTCGTACAACACCCATTTATCAGACCTATATTACTTCTCTGTTTATAGAAAAAAAAAAAAAAAAAAAAAAAAAAAAAAAAAACCCCCCCAAACCCAAAAACAAAATAAAGGATAAAGAACTAATAAAAGGTAGGCCTAATCTAAGTCTACTTTCAAAGGGATTTGCATATGGTCCAGTGCTGCCATAGTTCTCTTCACATCTGTGGGGCATTAAAGGAAATAACCAAATTTTGAAATTAAAGTTGGGTGTCCCTCGTGGCAGTGCAAAGGAACTAAGCCTTTTTCCTTGCCCCTTCATTTTCTTTTCATCTTCAATTTTGTTTGCCACTGCTAACTTAATATACAGGAGTTAATTTCTTTCCTGACTTGAGGTATCACTAGGGGAATATTGTGTGTTACTGTGGCGGCTGGAAGTCATTACATCTATATAAAAATTAACCTGTGGCAGTACTCTAATCTCTTTTTTTACATTTTTTTTCTTTTTTTTTTATTTATTTATACAAAAGCACCTGCCTTATTAATACTGCAGTTGAAGCAATTGCTAATGCAAATAACTGAAACCTTAACTACATTAAATATGCAAATACAAATCTCTAAGCATTTCCCTCAATCAGTATAAAAAAGATCTTAGTCCTTGAGATGCAGAAATACAAGGCATCCTAAAGCAATGCAGCATGCACCAAGCAGATTGGCTTTCCATCCCACCCACCTTCACAATAAACCTTTTGTACAAAATCAACCCTCCTATTTAAGTCAACCTCACAAGCAAAAAGGGATACTAATATTTATATTCCAGAAACAGATATGAGACTAAGCCCTCAAGGAAACACGTTAAATGGACTGAAAAAAGAGGAAATGATAGACAGAAAACAATTGAAGTTGTTGAACACACTGAATATAGTGCTTACGCAAATTCAGACATTCAAACCATTAATCCTTAAAGTCCTCATTTTTGAAATAAATTCTTCCATGCTGAAATACACACCAGGTCTAAACTTTGGGGGGAAGCCACCACACCCCCAAAGCTAGCTAATCGAGCTGTTTTTATGTATAACACTTCTGGAAGAAGTGTTCCGAATATGCCTATACCATTTTCCTAGATGTTTAGCGCACACAAGCAGCAGGGAAAATTATCATGTGCCGAGATTCATGCTGCCATTGCAAGATTGCAGCTGGAAGCCGATGCATCATTCAAGGCAAGATGAGGTGTCCGTACGCTGCAGTGGATTTTCAGGGCTACCACAGTCATACCTACAAGAGGTCACCCAGTAAAGAAACAAAACTTTCAGGCTTATGCTCATCCCAGAACTGTGTAAAAATCTATCCAGCCACTGTCCATTCAAAACCGTCTCATCCATTCTAGGGACACAATAAGCACACTTTTTAAGATTCAACACCCACAAGAGGCCTTATCAAGAAACCTGGCAAGAAGTGATGATGTGCATTTACACCTCCCCCGACACCAAAAAATATACATGATGCCAGAGCATGGACAGCATAAAGGTAACAGAAAGAAACCTTGAAATGCTGAAAACAGAACAAGTTCTGTATGTTATCAAATGATGCCATCCCCAAGGACTAGAGCAAAATTCTCAACCTATGGAAGACTGCAGTTTCCCAAAAAAACGTATGTTCGAACCAGTGCCAAGAAACCAAAGAGCTTTTAATCAGAGAGAGAAATCTCACTTAAAATTAACTCCTCTGAAGCCTAGTCCTGAGGAAGTCTCCCACCCTTGCCAGTGGAAAGCAACCAGAACCTTAGCAAGGCAACGTGCCCCATCCCTAAAGAGGTGCCTCAAAAGATGGGACAAGCCATTGCTGGGTACCAACCTTCTCCCTCCACACATGCAGCGTGCCTGGCACCCTCCTAGCTCATAACTTGTGATGTTCAGCATGAGGAACCCAGCCTCGTGGACATCCCACTTGCTCCAGCAGCATCGTGTGACGGCAACGCTTTCCGTAGGGCTTGTATTGACTCAGGGTAGAAAAATGAAGCCTTGGGGGGCAGCTAAATGTTGTCCAAAAATTGGACATAATTAAAACCATAGCTGTGCAGAAATGTGACGTAAGCAAAGATGGGCAATTACAGTGTTTCTGACAGCTTTTGTGTATTTTGCTATGCTGAGATTAAATGGCAGGTCACTTCGCCGCCAGCACTCAGAGAGAGGGACGCGTATTTACCAAGGCACTTACACAAAGCCTGCTGCAGCTGGGAATGTAACGCACTACCAGTCACCACCTTCCTTTACCCTCTGACAACCCGAGAAGTTACCTGACACTCGGAAACAGCAACATTTGGCAGCCTGGCACTCCCTTCTCCTGCAGCCCTCCTTCACCTCTCACTGCTACACATCCCTGCCCTTCGAGTGTGGTATGATGGACATAACCACTAATGGTGCCCTGGCACAAATCTAAGTGCCACCCAAAGGGCAACACTAGACCTGGAGGGAGACAGGAGACAGTACGCCTAGACTGCAAAGCAGGAGGCAGCTCTTCATGAAGAGCCAAGCAGAGCTGCTTCTGATGCCCCTGCAGAGGGACAAGGCATTTTGGCCAGGACTACAAGCTGTGTTTCAGACCTGGTTCCCTTCCCCCTGGTTTGGCCGTTGGGTAAAAGGGACATTTTAGCAGCCTGCCATCACAAGCCGTACACCAAGTCCCAACGTGTTGTCTGAAATGTATCCTTGCTGTTCTCCTCTAATGCAATAGCCTTGTTATTGTTATCATCTGTAAATGAAAACTATCAAGCAGCAGTTCGATACTATAGATTTTTTTATTATTATTTCACAGGACCAGGATTTTACATACTCTGTTTCAGCCAAAGCTCTGACTCATCCCCTGTCCCAAGCACTTGTGCTGCGGCAGATAAGAAATCAAACACTGCAGTGCCTAAGCACCTTGAGGCTAGAGCCTGAACTTGAACCTGGCTACTTGCTTCTCCTAAAGCTGTTTCCAAAGCAGCTTAACAAATGGGACCATTTTAATGTATTTAATTTTTGCATCCTTCTCAACCCTACCTCCCTTCAAAAATACGATCCTTTACAAAAACCTCTAGGGATCCCATCTTTTGATTTATTGGAATAATATCGTAGTGCAAAAGTACAATGTCAGAGTTTGGGGATATGAAAAATGATACAACTTCTGTTCCACTGACTCTCCCTTTCCTGTAATAAACTACTACTGCACTACCCAAGGATAATAAGACAATTTTTCTCCTGCTACTCTAACTGTTTAGCATCCACCCACAAGAACTGAACTAGATACCTCTTTTTGCTACTGTTGTTTGACATCTTTCACACTGCCAGAAAATCTGATGAATTTCAAAACATTTTAATGAGATTTAGGTTTCATCATTTGAGGTGCTATGAGCACAGTTTTGATCATCACTTAAACCATTTTTTTTAATAAGACAGGGTCCAGTAGTTGTATTAATTACAGTCAAACTACATCAGCAAGCTTGCTACTAGTTGTACCCAGCAAAGAGGTGAAAATGAAGCGAAGCAAGGGCCACCATGAATGAGTGAGAAGACAGCTCTGGTTTATGACCTGACAATACTAGGTTTTCTTAGGGATGATGTTTAACCAAGAAACAGTTTATTAACTCAAAACCCTAATTTCAAAGAAATTCAATTTCCTTAGAACTATGCTACAACCCTTGGTTCTTTATCACTGCAGAATAGGAAGACATCAGATTTCACACAACCTATCTAACATGCTCAACCAGTAAATGTACTCTAGATTGTGGCATCTATTTTATGAAATCCTACTTTGACAGCCTACCTGTGAAAAAATCTCCATCTTTCCCCCCCCCCAAGCTACAGATTTCTAATACCGGGGTTCATAATGAAGATAGCCTGCTCAGTATATAGAAAATGGGAACCCCTTTTCAGATGCAAAATCTGCAAAGCTAGCATCTTTCCATCACATTTCCTGCTGCACACACTGGACTTGCAGACTGCTTGTCTGGTAACAACCTGTTCTTGTGTGTCCACACGCCTGGGCAGCCGGACTGGTTTTGGTTGGCAATGAGAGTTTGATTCCACTAAAAAGAAAATCACTCCCTTTCTCCCCGAAAAAGCAAGCCAGGAATTTGCCCAGCTCAGGGAAGGGTCCAACAGAACAAGAGACACGATGTGCACATGCTGGGTTGAAACTACCTCTGAAGGACTGAAGGCTTCAACAAGAACAGGTCAAAATTCGAGTCTGTAGTCCAGTGCGATGTACAGCATGTAGGATGTGCTAACGTCCTTCCTATCTCTAAAAATGACCCGCCAGTCTGATAAAAGCAGCAGCTTCTGCTTTTACCTCTACCTTTTTCAATGTAAAAGGTTGCAAAATAGAAAAAAAAAAAATAGCAGACTGCCCTTCTTTTTTTTTCAAAATTCCAGAGTGACCTCTGGGCTATGGAGACAGCGGCCAGTGCAGCCACAGCCCCCAGCTTTGGGCTTCATGGCCCATGCCTTACATGTGAGACCCTCTGATGCTCTTTCTGGATCCAAGAGAAAGCAAACCACAGCAATTCCTGTGCCATGAGTGAAGGTGCACCGTGCTGATTGCAGGTGCAGAGTGTTCAGTTCAGCTCTGTTCCCCTGCAGGCATGCAATGCTTTTGTCATGTTGGCACTGAAGTTTCACAGAGGAACCAACTGGAAAGCAACGATGGCTCAAAAATTAGAGACCTCAAAGTCTACCTTTAATACCTAATCCCACCGACCCTATCAACACAAAATTACCACTGGCTTTGACAAGTCATGCATAAAATGCATGCTGCTGGTGGGAACAGAAAGCCCTGCGTGCAGGGCAGAGATCTTGGGCGATCGTCATCCGGGGGTTTATGCTCTTCCCTTTTGTTGGGTGATCTCAGCTCCAAACATCACTTCTGTGGGGAAAGGTCATTGCCAAGCGGTAGCTAAGCAACAGCCAAAGGGCTGTGGCAGTCAGGGAAAGACACGGTGTTTTGCTTTGTCTAAGTTAACTTTTTAAAAAGTGATGGGCAGTCCCCAGAACAGCCAGTGAAGCCCCCCACAGGAAGCCACTTAAGGTGATTTCTTTCTGCTTCTTAAGTAGTTTGCATATTTGAGCCAAATGAAGCTAGGAACTAATCCGGAAAAATACTGTATAAACACAGAAGAGCTACTTGAATTTCCCCCGGTCATGTTTTACATTACAGCAGAAACTCCTGCTTGCAAAAGACAATGCAGGGAGGCTGGGGCTGCTGCTGGGAGGACAGCTTGCTCCGTGATCCCTTCCGTGCTGCTCTGCAGCCCCCACCTTACCCGGACAGTGCAGTGGAAATTGCAGTCTGTCTGCATCTCACACCGTGCTGGAGGTGCTCAGCAGCACCAGACCCAAGCCCTTCTGCCTCCCAGAGGGCAGGCTGGATGGAGATCGTCCGCTCTGCTCACCTCCAGGTGCTGGTGCACAAATGCAGACTTAAGTCACAGCTGCTCATTCAGGGAATCCAAGGGCTCCCTAATGTTCCTCTGATTATCTGGGTAACAGCCAGATGAAGCCAGTCTTTGAGAGACTTCGGACATGCAGAAGCCTCGAGCTGTACAATGAGTGCTGGTAATTCTGCCATGCACTTTCTTAATAATTTTCATTCTTTTTTTTTCTCCCTTTCAATGAACACCTCAAACTTTATGCTACAGGGTTGGGTTCCCACTTTGTTTGCTTTTATCCCAGCCCTTAGATTTCTGGCTACAACAGCTTTAAAAGGAGGAGCAAATGGAGGTCTATGTCCACACAACATGCTAAACACTGCTGAAATGCAGTGCCCCTAGGGCCAGAAGGCCTTGAATCTGTGTTCTGAAGTGCTTTTTGCAATTCAAACTACACACTGAGCACACACTTGAGCAGAAATAATAATAATAATAATAATAATAATAATAAAGCACTCTTGCACTTCACCTGTGCTTTGACTCACGTACCAGAGGCATTTACTCTTGGGCACAGGACAGTCTTTACAGTCTTCGTAATACCTGGTGCCCAGTCAAACCAGGAACCTCAGGTCCTTATCAAAATATTAATAATAAGAGCAGGGAAGTCAACAAAACCCTCCAGCATCTCATTCCCAGTCAAGTCCCATAAGGAAAGGGATGAGCAGTGCATCCAGGCTGGTTAGAGCCTTGGTGCTTTCAGCTCTAAGTGCAGCCCTACCAACACACAAATACAAGCAGGGCGACCTATTTTCATCCATCTGTCCTCCTCCCTTTTCACAGAGTACAGTGCCATTGTGGAGCCGCCGCTGAATTTCAGCTTCCCAACGATTATGAGAGGAACTGCGAGCGGCCACACGCTGTGCGACCAATGGTGCAGCCCAACCCCACACCTTCAGCATTGCTGTGCCTCCCTCCGTCCCATCCAGATCTGCCTTTACAACTATCCTTGAAGTTTCTTCCACATCTCTTGTGCCTTTGAAGACCTTTCCACCGCTGCCTCCCTGCTGCCTGGCATGGAGATGAATGCACTGTTAATGCCACAGCCAGGCAAAGCACTGCAGCCCAGCTGCAGCCACTGGTTTGTGCTGCTGGCAGCAGTAACCCTAGAGCCAGACATAAGCTCAAATATAAATAACTATCTGAGCAATTTAATTTAAATAGGAAAGGCTTGTGCTTGAAATGACAGAACAGCCTTGAAATGGCTTGATGGGTGCTTAAGTGTGGATTTGGAAGTCTAATTTGGAAGCACCTGAGCTTGATAAAGTTGGCTGGGAGATGACATAGGTGTCCCAATATCAGCTGTGCAGCATCTGCAGTTCACACCAGGCTTCCTGCAGGCATGAACCTGCTCTGCACCTGGAGGCTGGTCCTGCAGGGCATGTCTGCCCAGGGGCAACCCTGCCGGCTCTCCCCACGGTGCCTCCAAGCAGAATACCTCCAGGCAGATATCAGGCAGTGCTATCCCATCACGGCATCCTCCAGTCGCCTCCGAAGGGGCTGAGCTCAGCCCATTTGCACAGATGTGTCCCTGCTGCAACCAGGGCTGGCAGCTCACATGTAGCAAAAAGCCTCAGGTTTGCCTGGGCATGTTCGAGCTCTGGCACAGGCTCGCAGAGACCCGACCATTTCCAATCCTAACTTGTGTTCATCTGTGGGATGGATGAGCTGGCTGGGCAGCCTTTCCTGAAGGCTGATGGCAGCATCTCCCCTTTACGACCATTTCTCACTTATCCTTGCAGCCCTAGGGAAACCTTCAAGTCTGTAACAGTAGAAAAGAAAAAATCCTAACTTTAACTGTCATCTTCAAATGGGCGTCTATTCTAACTATAAGGCTATCCTCATCCAGTGCCTCCATATATTATTAAATGAAAGGCTAATAAGAACATAAGTCATCCCAGTGTTACAAGAACAGATTGACTTCCAGTTGATTTTCTTCTCCCTCCTATGAGAAGAGAATAAGAAACAGTCCTAACCCCCACCAAACACTGCATCTAAATCCTGGGACAGATGCATTGAAACATCTTTTAATGTTTTGAAGTTTGATACCTGCTGGGGCTAGCAGAGCTCCCTGGAGCACTCCTGCTTTTTTTTTTTTTTTTTTTCTGCAAAGGAGCTTGTTGCGCAATACCACATTGGTATTGCACAGTCCCCTTCCTAAAAAACACTATGCTATTAACCTAATTAGCTGATTAATCTTTTCAGCTCCACTTAGCATTAAATAACCACCTGGCTGCAGAATGCTTTCTCCTGAAACAAAGTGCACCCCAAGTGTTTATCTAGCACTTTAGCGCAAGGGATACCACCAGCAGCCCAACTGGTTGTCAAGACAGAAAGCAAAAAATACTGCTGAGCACACCAGGGACAAGCAGGTAGTGAGAAATACATCACAACAGAAAAACATGAAATGCATCCCTTAATAAATACCCCCTCCTTACGATGAGACAATTACCATTTTCTAATTACAAAATAACTTTTAAGGAATATATTGAAAATCCACACTTAAGATTGATTCACGGAAGTGTCTCATAGAATTTCAGGCCAAGAGCACACTGCTTGACTCAGTTCTGCTGTACAGGTCATGGATTTCCCCAGATAACTTCTGGATGCAGCCTACCATTCCTAACTGAGCCTCAGCACCTCTTCCAGGGAAACACCCAGTTGTGCAGGTGGGCGACAGCTACACGTCATGCTTCTGGGTGAGCTCTTCCCAACAGGCAATTGCCCCCACTGTGAAAAGAAAAACTCAAGCGTGTCTCCTTTCTTTCCGTTCCGCTTTCTATAATACTAAGGCTCATAACACCTCCACCTGATAGACTGATGCACCACCTCATCTTGGTATTCTTCTCCCTGTGCAGGTACAAACAGACTATTAACAAATACCTTTTTCATTATTACTTTCACTCCCCTTCCATCTGCTAGTGGGCTCAAGGGCTTTTTTGGCTTCTCTGAAAAACAACGCCTACTTTCCAGCTTGCAAAATTACAGGGTTTGGTCATCAGGTGAGATTTCCTTAAGCTCCCAATTTTCATTCACATTGCCTCCTCCAAAGCTTTTGTTTTGAAATCACTTGCTCATAAAGGGTGTAAATGATATGAGATGGCAAGACCCTCCTCCCATTTTCCAGACGTCTGGAACATGCGCAATGATCCAAAAGATGCAGAGCAATACACAAACAAGTGAGCAATGCCTGTTACTCATCTCTAATAAAATGCTGGTTTCTTGTGTATCTGAAGAGAAGTGAAACCTCTGTTACCTTCACTGAAAGATTTGCCTGAACCAATACGTAGGGAAAAGCCCTGCTGCAATGTTTTAAAACTTACTGTTGAGCTGTAAAAAATAAATAAAATAAGCGACCAAAAAAAAAAAAAATTTTTAAAAAGAGAGATAGAAATAGACAGGTAGAAACCGTTAATGTCCACTTTGCAAACTTCATTATGATATGACAGTTCAAGGTAATTACTGCAGGTAGTACACTACCAGTGCATCAGCACTTTCTTCTGTTCTCCACTCCTGAGCAATGCTGCAGTGTAATCCAAATGGCTCTCGTAACTTTAAAACAACCTCACTTTCCACTGTTAAAGGGCTCTTAATAAAAAACTCAATATTTCAGACAGGAAAGCTCATCTTGTATTCCCTTTCACTTCAACCAAGCATCAAGGAACAAGACGAAGTGGACGTTAAGTACCCTGCCTCCATGACAGACATCACACAACACCCAGAGTGCTCGCACACCTCTCTCCATGCACTGTGAATACAACATCATCAATTACCAACATTATATTTAGCTTATGTAACTAGCTCAGCTACATGCACAGGCCAGTAATGAGATCTGGAGAGCAGAATTTCCCCCTGTCACTCATACAGGGAGGAAAAAAAAAATCAAATTAATTTTATTATTGTAAGTAAAAATAATGCTCGCCAGAACAGAAAAAAAAAAAAAAAAGTGATATTCAAGCAAAGATGTGCCTCCCCATTGCCAGCACTTCAAGCAAAACAAATAAAGATACAAAAAAAAACACATTCTCTATCTTGTCTGCCACTTTTGTTGTTGTTGTTAAGTTTCAGCAAAATCCCTTCAGGCACATTAGAGTGCTGCAAGGGCATAATTAAACCCTCAACGACCCTGAAGGATATTACCTTTCACAACAGGAACGGGAAAGAAAGTCCTATCCTTCTCTGAGGACCAGATCTGCTAAGTGTAACACTTATCAGCCCCTGACTTAAGCCTTCATCACGTATGGGTAAGTAACAGTGATTAATACTAAACATATGAGATATAACGGAAACCTTCATATCCCTGCAACGCTGGAGTACCAGTGATCCCAAAAGGATCATCAAGCTATGCTACCATGTGTACACCTCTCCCATATTCCCTGCAGAAATTTCCCTAGGAAGGCAGGAGCTCTTTATCCCCTGTAAGAGAAAATGCCCTATGTGTCTCCACACCAGTGAACAGTTCAAGGACAAAATCACACCCAGTGTGATATTGGTCTGAGTACATAGTACACAGCTAGACAAGCACACGATGCAATGGGCGAGCAGCTGCCTGACTAGTTGGGCTCAAAGGGTTATGGTAAGTGGGGTTACATCAGGATGGCAGCCAGTCACTAGTGGGTTCCCCAGGGCTCCATTTAGGGACAGTTCTCTTCAATGGTTTCATAAACGGTATGGACGCAGGACTTGTGTGCCTAGTATTTTTTGTCAATAATAAATCGGTAGGAGCTGTCAACTCCCTAGAGGGTAGAGAGGCCTTGCAGAGAGATCTTGACAAATTAGAGGGCTGGGAAATCACCAGTGACATTAAGTTTAACAACTGCCAAGTGCCATATGGGACAGTTTGATGGTTGATATACCTACAGACTGTGGGACAAGAGGCTGGGGAACAGCCCCACAGAAAGGGATCTGGGGGGTTGGGTCAACAATAAGTTGAATATGAGCCAGCAGCATGACCTGGAAGCTAGAAGGACCAACCCGTACACTGGGGTACATCAGGGTGCATTGCTGGCAAAGGGAGGGATTGTCCTGCTCTGCTCTGCACTGGTATGGCCTCACCTCGAGTACTGGGTGCAGTTTTGGGTGCCACAGTATAAAAAGGACATAAAACTATCAGAGAGTGTCTAAAGGAGGACTGTGAAGATAATGAAGGCTCTAGAGGGCAAGACATATGAGGAGCATCTGAGTTCCCTTCGTTTGTTCAGCCCAGAGCAGAGCAGGCTGAGGGGAGGCCTCATGGCAGCCTGCAGCTCCCTCACGAGGGTAGCGGAGGGGCAGGCGCTGAGCTCTGCTCTCTGGGGACAGCGACAGGACCCAAGGGAACGGCATGGAGCTGGGACAGGGGAGGGTCACTCTGGGTGTTAAGAAAAGGTTCTTCCCCAAGAGGTTGGTCAGGCACTGGGACAAGCTCCCCAGGGAAATGGTCACGGCACTGAGCCTGACAGAATTCAATATGCATTTGGACAACGCTCTGAGCATATGGTATGATTTTTGGGTGGTCTTATGTGGAGCCAGGAGTTGCACTCAATGATCCTCGTGAGTCCCTTTCAGTTCAGGATACGCTATGATTCTATGCAGTGATTTACAGACTCAACCCAAAGTCTTTTCCCTGATTTATTCTCTCCATTTCATATTTGTAATCAGCTGTGGTGGACAGTCTCACACGACCCTCATGGTGCCTTCCTGAAGCCTGAGGAACCTAGCAGGAACCTGCTGCATTCAGCCAAAAATCCATCCTCCTGAGCACTAGAAATGAAAAAGTACAAAACAAAGCCAGCCTACCATGCCTGTTTCCATAGGGTGATTTATGAACTCATAAAACTTGAGAAGTGAATCAACAGGTAATGAAGTAAAACAGCAACAATGACAGGCTGCTGGCTGTCACTGACAGGTCTGTGCTGAAAAGATTCAGTTCACTTACTGAGAAGAGCTCTCGCCCCCTGACAAAATGCTGGTTGATGAACAATGCAAACATGCAGTCTGATGCCCAAGTTTTAAACTTTTTAATCACCTCCTTGATTTTTTTAGTTTTAATTGAATTCCTGAATTACCATCTGTCTGAGCATTAGTAAATTCCGTCTTGATTTATCAAGGCTCTAGTTTCAACCAACATATTTAATATCTACTCCTGTTCTGTTACCACTACTAGCACCAAAATCCTTGTTGCCTACACGCTTTTTGTCGAATTTGTTTAGTCAACGTGGTGGATATAATGAGGCACAATGCACTTCAGGGTCATCTTAATGTTAGAGAAAACCTCTGCTCCACATAATCACTGCAGCATGCAGGCATATCTGCAATAGGGTTTGAATGAAGGAAGATCTAAAGGCTGAAACTCAACATATCCCCAGCTTCCATTTATACCATCAACACAATCATCTGGTCATTTCTCCTTTTCTTTGACAGCTGTAATATCTGCAATTAAAATCCAAATCAGTGGGGGCTATTTTAAGAACAAAGAAGGTATTTCAGCTCAGTGGAGCACTGCGAGATTGGGTGGGATATGCTACAATCAGCATTGCAGCTCATTAAAGCAGCTTTGCCGAGGTCTGTTCATTCGGAAAGCATTCTACAACTGTATATACACAACACAGGAATCACTCGGCACCAGTGTTTGCTAAAATCCAGCTAGCTCAAGACTGGAAGCACTGCCCCTGCACAAAGAAAGAACAGGACACAACAGCCCAATGCAGACAGATGAACATCAACTGAAGTCAAGGAGAATTTGAGGGAGGCAGTGCAATTTTTAGCTGGGGACTGGGGATGGTAGCACCCTCCCCTCTCGCACAAAACATCACAGTAACATTGCTCTAGCAACCAGTCCCAGTCAGGAATTTGGTCCATGTTTCATCCAAGAGGTATCACAGAATCACTTAAGCTCCAAATTCCTCCTCCAAAGCCAGGCACAGCACGCCAAATCCCTGTCAATAACTGAACCCACCATAAGGACACCTGCTACAGGTGGCCTTGCTTGAGTAGTGGGTTGGAGCAGGTGACCTCCAGAGGTCCCCTCCAACCTCAACCATTCTGCAAATAAAAACAGAGAGGTTAAGATGAAAATTTTTAGAATATTTTAGAACCATAGTTCAACTGGACTCTGGTAGCTTAATCTTCAGTATTGCAGACCCTAAAGGTACATCTGCACTGCAAAGAGAACCCCAACCATCAGCCCCCCAACAGCTAGATATGTATTGTGTGGGGCAGATGTGGGACAGACATGTCTCTTCCTCACCTTTGAGCAAATCCTTGGACCATCTCCTAGGTGAGGCAAGGAGGGATTCAGCACAGGGGATGCTGCTCACCTTCACTTGAACAGAGACGTGCAGCCATACTGCACACAAACCAAAGCACGTTGTAAATTCAGCCATTTCTGACAGCACACCAGTACACGTCAGGACTTAGATATGCACATGAGCTGTCCAATAAAACTGGTATAAAAAACTATAATATCTTTTGTCTGTAAAGATAATTACCAAATGTGGAAAAAAAGAAAGTCAAGATCTCAAGAAACATAATCTTGCTTGGAAATGTTTTAATGCAGTACTTGGAAGCACAAACATTCATGTTCAAGAGGGGAGAAACGTGTAGATAGTCCGAGCTGCAGGACTTTGGTGCAGCTCAGAAAAACACAATAATAAAAATAATTAGGTTTTGTTTCACTCACGTTGGTTATCCAGGACAAGTACTGAATCTAAATCACTACTTTTATTTATTTCCCTATTCCACCTGTTCAGAAAAATCTGTTCATGTAGAGCCAGATGCAAACTGCCTGCCTGTAATGAGCTTATATGGCAAGGGTTTGGTAGTGGGGGGCAGCAGGGGTAGCCTCTGTGAGCAGAGCCCAGCAGCTGCCCCATGTCAGATCAGAGCCAGCTACAGATGGCTCCAAAAGGGACCTGCCTCTGGCCAGAGCTGAGCCATGAGAGATGCTGTGTGGGCCTCTGGGAGAACAGAGTTAAGGAAGGGGAAAAAAAAATCCTGATGTGCTGCAGTAGGTGGGAGAGAGGGGTGAGAGCTGAGAGAGAAGCAGCCCTGCAGCCCCCAAGGTGAGTGCAGCAGGAGGGCAGGAAGGCAGGAGGTGCTCCAGGCACACAGCACAAATTCCCGAGAGGCCCCTGGTGGAGCAGGCTGTCCCCCTGCAGCCCATGGGTCCCACATGGAGCAGATCTCCACGCTGCAGTCTGTGGAGGAGCCCACATGGAGCAGGTGGATGTGGCCTGGAGGAGGCTGCGGCCCATGGAGAGCCCCCGCAGGAGCAGGCCCCGGGCCGGAGCTGCAGCCCGTGGAGAGGAGCCCACGCAGGAGCAGGGGGTCTGGGGGGAGCTGCCGCCCGTGGGGGACCCGTGCTGGAGCAATTTGCTCCTGATGGATGGACCCCGTGGTATGGAGCCACATTTGAGGCAGTTCTTGAAGAGCTGCAGCCTGTGGGCAGCCCCCGCAGGCTCAGTTCGGGAAGGACGGCATCCCATGGGAGAGACCCTGCGTGGAGAAGGGACAGAGAGTGACCGTGAAGGAGCGAGGGAGCTGAAGCATCAGGGACTGACTGCAGCCCCCATTCCCTGTTCCCCTGCACTGCTGCTCGGGGGGAGGAGGTGGAAGAGGGAGGATGGGAGGAAGGTGGTTTTAGGTTGCTTCTAGTTTCTCACTGCTCTAGTCTGTTAGCAATAGGCAACAAATTTTATTAATTTCCCTATGTTGAGTCCGTTTTGCCTGTGGTGGTAACTGCTGAGTGATCTCCCTGTCCTTATCTCAACCCAGGATTTTTTTTCCGTATTTTCTCCCCATCTTTTTGGGGGGGTTGAGTGGTGATAGAGAGTGGTGTGACAGACCTTAGTGGCCCATCAGTGTGAAACCACTGCACTGCCACAGTGCCTGATTAAGACAGGGAGGGAACTTGGGAACTTGGATTCTTTTCTCTCATTTAATGCTGCAGCTCCTTTCATTTATTTTTCCAGCTTCCCTTTGCTAAGATTTATTTTAACAATATCCAGTTATTAAATGTACCAGATAGCATGAGACTAGAGATAAGTTTCCAATACACGACAGCAAAACAAATTAAAATAATGGAAGATGTCAACATATACCTAACTCCTCCTGTGTAATGCCAAACTCCTGTCCTGCGGCTATGGTACTCTACTGAACAGTTAGATACATGCACACCCCAACAGATTTATCACTGTGAACTTATTTTAACACATCGCTACTTTCCAACTCACCTTTATTGCACTTTCTCCCAAAAATAAAAATATTGCTACTTCCTGAACAATGGATGTATTAAATTAGAATCAATCCATCAGTATCAAATAAAATTTTATTATGCCAGGAAAGAAAAAAAAAATGTAAAATGCTACTCTACACTAAGATATAGACTGCTTTTCCTTCTTCACATAGCAAGTTATTAACTGATACACACAAGTTTCAGGTGCACAAGCACAGGGGCACAGTGACACGAGAGACCCATGCTCTTCCGTACCAATGAAGATGTGGTATCTTAAAGTTCCCAACGTGGCTGTAGGTATCTGTGTTTAGGCAACCCACTTCCAGCCTTCATGCCTATTAAAGCATTGCGACACTCAGTGAGCATTGCACCAGTTGGCTTTGGGCCTCAATCATTTGCGTGCTCTCCAAAAAAAGCCCATGACCACTGCCAGGACAATGGGAACCAGTCAGAAGCTTTTAAAAGGGAGTCGAGATGGAAGAGGAATACAGACTGCATCCAGCCATTCTCACAAAGACAGACAGCTGATCAGATCATTCCTTAACCCAAAGGAAAACAAAATACTCATGAATTTTCATACTGCATAAAGTCATTACAAAGAACAAGGTTGAGAGGACGTGGTCTCTGCCAGTGTGGGTGTACTGTTTGGGTCGCTGCATTTGGCACCATCTACTGCAGCCATCAGTTGTCTTCTAGGAAGAGATTAAAAACTGAAGCACGGAGGACAGGCTTTCATGAAATTAGCTCGCAACTTCTCTTTTGCTTGCAGATCACATCAGTTCAGCACAGAGTAAAGAGGGCCAGAAACGCACTAACTCGGGATGTGGACAGTCTGAGGTCAGGCCCCTGCACCATTTGATTCAAAGCAACCAGGATGACAAAATGTGCTGGAGTCAGAGACAGTCCATTAACTGCAGTTCCCTGAGACTCCTGATTTTATGGAAAGGCAGTGGAACAGAGGGTGTACAGCCTGGTACAGTCACGGCAGATTTCATTCTCTGCAAGTTACTGAAAGCACAACTGCATTTCTGCATACAGCTCTCCCCTTCCCAGCAGAGTTAGCACAGATAAGAGCAACTGGGACTGACTCAGCAGTGCCAAGTTGCCACAGTCACATTGCCCATATGTCTATATAAACCTGTTTAGCTTCCTTTGCTTTAAAAGTCCCTGAGTGAGCAATCACAAGGACTTTTTCATTGCTGGGTCAAGCACTTCTCTGATTCTCTGCCAGGAAATCAGGAAATTCAACCATCCCTTAAGTTACCTGGGGGAAAACGAAAGAAAGCTCTGGATTGCATATCAGTTCTCAGCTGGATCTTGCCCGAGCCCTCACTGAGAAGAGGGAGGGATACCAGCTCGAGCGAAGGCAAAACATGGACTCTCAGCCATCACCAGCACAGCCAGCTTGAAAACATCACCGCATGCAAGCACAGGTTTTCTGCCTGGGCACAGGAGGAGACCCAGGATTATGAGCAAGTCAGAGGCAGCATGGACCCTGCAGCGCAGCATGTTCCCAGCAAGCTGGTCCAACCTTACTGCATTTCAGTCATGGAGAAGCAGCTCGGGTTTGGTCAGCAAAAGCAGCAACACTGTGCACCTCAGCTACACCCTGAGCTCGCATCTCAGGACTCCACCTTGAAGCCAGAAAATTTAGTTGCAGCCCCTGTCTGTGCAGCAGCAATAGCTTCATCACAGCAGCCGTCACCTACAGGAGAATAATACATCAGCACAGGTAAAGTGCGAGCAACACTCACTGTCAGAAAGCCACCACCAAGAGAGACCACCACAATCAGCCTGAATGCTGTCTGTTCAAGGGCAGCTCCTCAAGTAAAATATCAGGAATCTTCTTTAAAGAATGAAAATTAGCAATTTTCCCTCTCTCTCTTTTATTTTTTTCCTCCATAAGATTTCCATAGAGAATATCAGGTCAATCTCAGCTGATGTTCTGCCTCCTCAACCTGCTTTCTCACCTCCAGTGACATTCTGTTAGGTGGCAGGATCCTGCTTAAAAGCAAGGAATTAGGGTCACAGTGCCAGTGAATAATGCTTTGGCAACAGACCAAGCACCATAGCAGACAATGCATTATGTGAAATAAAGACCTTTTTTTTTTGCATTACATTTTCTCTGATTTAAAAATCTTAATAACTTCATGGGCAAAGTGATTTGCCTCAATAGCCTGTGTGTGGCATCCCTTTACAGGGGGACTCTAAGCAACCTTGTTTCACTGCTCCATTACCCTGTCTCCTGGCAGGAACAATAATAATAATAATAATAACAACTATCAGGAAAGTCATACAGACAGTATATTCAAGATGCAAAGGAGGAAAACATACCACACCTCCTGTCAATCCAACAGCAGTGATGACCATGCTGCTCTCTACATTTCAACAGTCCCACAAACTTTTGTTTTAACTACATTTCAGCCGTGATGTAGAGAAGTTTGGGTGGATCTGGGACCTTTTGGTGCCTCACACAAGCAGGAGCAAGCATTTGCTAAGCATTTAAAAACAATACACCACAGGAGTACTCAATCATCTTTGGCAAAGACAAAATCCAACGCCTCCCTATCTGCCATAGTCTCCTCTGCTGCCCTCAGATTCTCATACAGAAAGTAAACAGTTAACTCTCATGTATGCATTCCTGACAAGCATTTTGAACAACATTTTGCTACTGCACGCAACAGCCAACCTCTCCTCATCTCATTAAAGCTGTGCTGATGTGCGACACAGTCACAAAACATAATCGCACTCCTAAGTCTTGTTTTATTTTCATTCAATGCTATGCCAAGCTCAAATTTAGGAAGGGCACGACGTTTTCTCCAGCATAAACAGAAGCGAAAAATAACTTAAAAACAGACTACAAACCCAAAATGTTATTGCACTTTTCCTCTCTCGAGTCTAGCACTGTAAAAAAAAAGTCTGGAACATTTCCACAATGAAAATATGTAAATTAATTAACCTCTTATGTTGATTGATGCAAGTTATTTTGGTTGAGAACAATGCAAGTCACCCGCAGTTTACAAAACAATATGTCAATAAAATGAGCTAGACCTGCTGAAGAAAATATTTGTTGTAGCCTACAGCTATTTTTGCACATGCATAACCTTGAATTACAGTTTTTAGAAAAAAACACACCAGTTCCACGTTCTGATTAGCAACTAGTAAGTTGAGACTTGCTTTTCCTCAAGTACTAAGGAATCTATTAACGTACCAGACAAAAATACACCAAAGAAGGTTAGGGAGCATATTATCATCCTTCGCGATCCCAGCAAATGAGAAGTGACAAAACTTAAAAGTTTACAGGAAAAAAAGGGTTTTATCACAAAAATAAAAATGCTTCACGGCATCAAGTGTTACTCGCTCAGCATGTTTTCCTCCCCCACCCTCCCTCTCGACCCTGGCAGATTTGCATTAAGAAAAAAATAAATAAATACTAACCTGTGCAAACAAAACATCACTACAAATAACGCCTCCACTGGCACCAAACCTTTAAAACACTTTACAACACCTTCTGGAAGAGCCATCAGTAATTGTTACTAAAATGTTACACACATACAACTCTTCACCCTGGCCAAAAAATAGGACACAAGGCAAACCAGGGAGGGCAAAAGGTTATAACAAGTCATAGAGAAGCAGCTGGGGCTTGGGCAACACAAACTGGGGAAGTTTTGTACCAACACCTAAAGGTGCTGGTACAAAAGGGATTCAAGGGTTGTAGACAATCAGACAGTGGTGGATCAAGTCCCTTCACACCATTTTAGGTGTGATAACTCCATAATTATCCATAGGATGCCAACAGTGAGGACCAGCGGGTATGTGACCACCCAAAGGGTGGGTAGGACATGCTGGACCTTCACACTTGAGGCGCACAGCTCAGGGCATGCAGAACTTGAACCAGCTACTCAAGGATCCCACAAAAATTAAGGGGCTTGCTTGTTTGCTCTTTTTCAGACTTGGGCAAACCAAAATGATTCATAAGTACCAAAAAGCTTCAAATATGAAAATATGCACTGCAAAGAATCAAAACATTTACCCAACACCTGCTTGCTGGAGGATCCAACTCCATCAACAAAATTCTTGGGTAACTCCCGTCTGAGCACCCAGCTTTTTGTCACCATCTCGGCTTCTGGGAATGAAGGTTCTGGGATTTCTGTCAGAAAACTGTCTCCAAGGCCTATCTATTTCTTGTGTTAACTTTCAAGAACTAGATGGGAGAAAACTGTGAAGTTTCACATTCCTCTCCAATCCAAGTTGCTGGAGAAAGCTCACTTTCTCACCTCCTCCCCTCTTGCTGAGCTTTTCCTGAGAAAAGGAAATCTGTACGCACTCCTCCAGACTTTCAGCATCCCTTGTTACGACCTCTCTAGAGGATAACTCTGGCATCACTCCGTGCTGCTCATGCTCCCCGAAAGGCCAGCAGCTACGAAGGGAAGCAGGGGGACAACTGCCAGCCCCCCAGCCACAAAGCTCCCAGCATCAGCTGCAGAACAGACCGCGGGTCTTGCTAACTTCACTCTGCAGCTGCTAGGAAAAGTATTTCAGCTGCTGATCTGCATTACATTAAGTTGTTTCCCTAGAAACATAAGTGACATTACAAATTCAAGTTTCAAAAGTGAAATAAAATAAAATTACATTTTGGAGAAGAAAAAAAATTAAAATTTTAAAAAAAAAAAAAAAAAAAAAAAAAAAAAAAACCTTGGCACCTTCCTTTATACCCTCCCCCCTCTTCTCAAGTTCCTGAAAGGCTTAAAACCCAATAAATGCACAGAAAACCAAAGAAACACAAGAAAAAGCCTTCCGATTACAGACAGGCAGCAATTTCCAAGCAGTAATAATACCTGCATCCTTCTGGACATCATATTTAAACCTAGCAAACTAAAGCACTTTTTGCAGTGGCGTTTTATTATTCAGCTCCAATTAAAAGCGGAGGTAAAACTGAAATGAGATAAACACCACTTTATGCTAGCAGTCTTATTGAGTCTGTGACATTGCCAAAGACCAAAAGAAACAACTTAAGCAAGCTATTCTCACTGCAAAATAAATAAATACATTTTAATGAGAAGGAAAATATCCTGTGTGTCAAGACTTTGCAACCTATATGTGGAACAAGTCTGTCTGCCTGTAAAGGAAAGGACACCTTAAAAACATGAGATTACTTACAAACTTGCAAGAATAGCTTCTTAAAATTTGAGACACAGAAAAAAAAAAGTAAACTAATATATATTCTATTTCAGCAGAATACCTATTTTTTTCTACTAACCTCCTCATAGACAGATATTACTTCTGTATAGGTGTATTATCCCTCTGTATTTCTATTTCCAGAAAGTAATATATATAAAAAAACTATTAATCCAAACCTGACTCAGAAACATGAAAAAAGGGTTCCAAAAGTCACCCCCACTCTTCTGAACTTAGACTGAGTCTGTATTTACCTGCCACAATGACAGAATGAGGGCACTAAATCATAAGATCTAACATTTTTGAAAGGCACATGTGACGTGATGTTTTTTCTGTGGCTTTTATATGATAGGGAAAGCAAATAGAAAACCGCCAATCTCTTAAAAAAAAAAAATATACTAAAAAATGACTAAGACCACACCTTACGAGCGGCCACACCTTTACTGTCCAAAAGCCAAGACAAAAAAAAAAAAAAAAAAAAAAAAAAGATCCCCACCAAACCATCCAACACCATCATTCTTTATCCATTGCACTGATGAGGATTCCTCCTCAAGTGCAACACTGGTCTGGAGCTGTTCTGTAAACCTGAGGATACCACGGTCTCCAGTTCTTCTTGCTTCATGTCACGAATGTGCAAAGATGCACTGCAATTCTCCTTTCAACTTTAGCCTAATATTTTACTATAAAGTTGAAATTTCTCTCAGATATTTTCATCCCATAATAGATATTTGCTTAGGATGTTTTTTCACTTGTTTTTTTGTGCGCTACCACATAAAGACAGTGCTTTTGCACAAACTTACTTTCATGCATACAAGAGGAAAAAACAAAGAAAAGAAAAAAAGGAGAGACTGACCCAGGAGTACCCAGCCTGAAGAAGCTAATGCTGCGTGAGAGAAGTGATGTTTCCAGCTGGATGCCCTACCTCAGGTTGAATACACAGCACTGATGAAAAGAGGGGGAGAAGGAAAAGGAAAAGGCACATCCTTTTTATTGTGAATTCATTACAACAGCCAACAAAACCAGAGAGAGATAAAAATATGACACTCCAAAACATCACATATTTTTTGAGACAGTTGTGCAGCGAGGTAGATCAAAAAAACCCTATAGCACAGGCTGTAGAAACAAGATCCCATGGCAGATGGATTGCCATTCCCCTCCAGAAGCAAATAAGCCACATACATTCCTCTAATCATTTCTCTAATTTACAGCTTGGATTAATTTATCCTACCACTTCTATGGATTCAATCAGCAACTTAATGAACACTGAATTTGTCTTTTAGCCCCAGTCTTTTGGTGGCCTGACTTTCATTACTGCTGCAACTGATTCCACCATACAACAGTATTAAATGAAGAATGATTTCTTCTCTGAAACTACCCGCTCCAAAATGCAATCTTGTAATGCACCAAGAAATTGTTTTACTATGTCATATCCTTTTAGCACTGCATTACTAGTTTTACATATTCTAGAAGACTCTAGAAATTGTTTGCTTAACTTCCCTAGCCCAGAAACCAACAGGTGACTCAGTTAATTTATTTACATTTCTTGTAATTTATCATTTGAGCCCATGGAGACATTACTTTGTTGTCATCTCCACTCACATTCTGCCTTGTTAGTGTCTAGAGAAATCAATGCCATGCAGCACTTCATTTTTATAACTTCATCTTCTTTCAGCATAGATCTTCATAAATGTGAAAATTGAACAGGTACATAGCTTGCTATCTCTCTGGGCCTTAAGTGTATTTATAAATAAATAAAAAGAGAAAAAATAGATGAGGATGCTTGTTAATTCACTGCATGCACACACTTATTTTTTATTAATGTGTCCCATTCGAGTTTATGAAAGTTTTTCAAACCGCAGAACAACTGGGCAGACAACCCACTCTTCTTTGTTATTTCTTTTCCACTTTGTCCCCTGAAGTATGGAAAAAATATATATACTGAAAGAGTCAGAAAATGGGAGATGTGCACTCAGTTTTTTTTTCAGAAGGCTCCAAGGAGACCTTACAGCAGCCATCCAGTACCTAAAGGCCAACCTGGTCTGGTGGGAGGTGTCCCTGCCCATGGCTGGGTGTTGGAATTAGATGGTCTTTAAAGTCCCTTTCAACCCAAGACATTCTATGATTCTGTTGTTCTATGAAACAGAAATAAATTTAAAAATGAGTGGTTCCATAGCACTTTCCAAAAATGCATAACTCTGGTTTTCTCACCACTTCCCAAGGTGCTTCAACTATATGCCAGCACCCAGCCCCAGCCATCCTGCTGACCAGCACCAGTGCATGTCCCACCCTGTGCTGTCCTTCCAGTGGCATCCTGTCCCCTTCCAACAGCAGCTCAGTTGTCACCATAGTTCCCCCATTTGTTTCAAGTTTTTTAGATTTAAACTTCACTATTTTAATCCCTCACTTAATGAACAGATTTCTACATAAAAATGGGTTATTAATATTTTCTCTCTAAAAAAAGGGATTGTTGATACTGAGAAATTTATTTATTTTTATATTGACATTCACATATTCTAAACTGTGTATTATTTTTCTCTTTGATTACCTTAGGATGTTTCCAGAAAAGTTTCACTATACAGTTCGTCCCCCCAGCAACTCTCCCTACACTACCCTATGTGATCCCCAGCCGTACCATGATGATCACTGACTGTTCAAGCACTTTACAAAACTCAAGAGCCAGAACTTCACTCATAACCACGTAACCAAATAATGAGGTTTCCCATACAAAATGGAAGCACGAGAACGCTCCTATTCTGCCCTGCCAAACTCTAGTCCCTCATTCAGCGATCTCCTCATTATGTACAAAATAATTGGACTCCTATCCTTGCGTTCATAGGAGAAAGGGGATGGGTGCCGTCACTCACCCAGCATGCAAATGGCTTCTACAAGCTTCAAAGCAGGGCACCCCAATTCCAACCCCGTGACCACAGCCCTGCACAGGGGCGTCCCACCACACACATACAGCACCCTTGCCTTGTACAGGACACACACAGAGACACCACCTCGCGCCAAGGTCAGCAATCACATGTGCTACCCAGAATAATGTTGTATGGCCTCAATTAATCCTCTCTAGTCCCTCCATCCATAAAACCCAAAGACAACGGGTTTGGCTCGCTCTGCGTGGGAATGTAGGGCTGACACCAGCTCTAGCTTTATTTTCAAAATCAGAATGTAAGATGCTTTCTGCAGTTTTGACTATGTATCCAGTATTCTTCGCTTTACACGAGTAACTTCTGATTAAATCACTGCCTCTGCTTCAGCATCTTTCTTCCAGCCTCACTGTGTAAGAATTACAAGTCTGTCTAAGGTCTCTCTCAGCTCACTGACCTACTTACTACTACAAAGGCAGACATTAATAGACTTTTCTTTCTCTTTTAATTTCTGCTAATTCCTCTTTTCTAACTACTGCTTTCCAACTACAGACTCTCTGGAAGTTAAGTGTGCTTAGCTTTGTCAAGATCTTTGGTCCAAAACCTACTTTCACAAAATGCAACGCCTACATGCTCTCAATAGCAGACATCTTCAGCAAGGCGCATTAGCAGCTGCTAACTACCCTGGGTCTTCAATTTAAAAGAAAACTACTAATGACAGTCTCTTTTTTTACCTACAAAGGCCTTTCCTTTCTTTACTATTCGTTCATCAATATCCTTTTCTAACAGCCAGCAGCACAGTGGCACTGCCAGAGAACACTGAACCCACCCAAGATGAAAAGTGTGGAATTTGTCTCATACGCTTTCAGCCAGCTAAATGCTATATAGCTAATCTAGGTTAGTCAACACCACCGTCACTGTAGTCAAGAGTGGACTGAATCACCTACTGCAGGTGCCCTCCCAGATACCTGTGAAGGAAGGAATCCCATTTGGAGGTGCTTATCATCAGCCCTAGATGATAGCAGCCTCTGCTGCTAGGCTGAGGCAACCCTTTACAGGTAGGATTCAGTTTTCTTAAACTCTGCTGATGATAAGGAGTTCAGAATTACTACTTTTGCTGATGGGTCTCCATTCAGAGCGTGGATTCAGACGAATTATCCTCAATTCATCAAGTGAGTTGTTTTCAGATGATTTTGCTCCTCTATGGAGCAAAACCCTGAGGCCTCACAGATGGGACTCAAGACTACCTCAAAGTCTAGATGAAAATTCTAGTTTCTCTGTAGTATTACCATTTAATTAATTTTAATTTTTATTTTGTTATTGAGTGTTCTTTACAGGAAAGGGAAGAGTAGAAGGGAATTCTCAAGTTAAATCAATAAGCACACTTCACTTTGCTACCATGATGGAGCTGGGGCAAGATTACACAAAGCATAGCTGAGGACATGGATGAGGCAAGCCCTGCTGGAGTGATGCAGGACCTACAAGGCAATAAACTGGGATTTCTTCTTTTTCATCTTCCTGTAACTATTTCCTTTTCCCTTGTATATTCCCTGCTATACGCATACATACATATTCTGCACAATGTAAAGTCCAAGACAGTGCGAAAAAAAATAAATAAAAATGACCAGAGGAAAGGGAGCCCCAAAGGTTGAAATAACAAAGCTTTGGTTTTCAGAGAAACGGCAGCTAATTCTCAATTCCAGAAGAACTGGATCAGCAGAAAAAAAATGGTGGAGCAGACTGGTGGTCATCAGGGGGTCCCCTCCAGGCCACATCCTCCTGCTCCTGCGTGGGCTCCTCTCCAGGGGCTGCAGCTCTGGCCCGGGGCCTGCTCCTGCGGGGGCTCTCCATGGGCCGCAGCCTCCTCCAGGCCACATCCACCTGCTCCACCGGGGGCTCCTCCACGGGCTGCAGCGTGGAGATCTGCTCCATGTGGGATCCATAGGCTGCAGGGGGACAGCCTGCTCCACCAGGGGCCTCTCCACGGGCCGCAGGGGAACTTGTGCTGCATGCCTGGAGCACCTCCTTCCCTCCTGCTGCACTCACCCTGGGGCTGCAGGGCTGCTTCTCTCTCAGCTCTCACCCCTCTCTCCCAGCTGCTGTACCACTGCATTTTTTTTGCATGTTTCTTGTTTGTTTGTTTTAATAATCATGTGAACCCAATACAGAAAAAGAACAGGGAGACAAAGTTTCTTACACCTACCTCTGTGCTCTTCTGATTCTAAGCAAAACCAGCAAGCATGTTAGTTATTGGTTTAAATTGAAGGAAGCAGTGTTTCAACCAACCTGTGGTGAAAGGGAGATAACGTTTATACTCCACACAAAAGAAGTGTAACAGCCTGCAGTACCAACAAGCTCACCCTGGAGTTTGTCACCTCCTAGGCCCAGCAGCTCTGTACTGACACATTAAGTAGAAAGCTCCCACCCAAAAGACGCCAACCACACAATATCTTGAGGCACCTTCTTGCGCGCCCCCCCCCACCCCCCTCCCCCGGTAAGAATTACTGAGCATTGCCTGTAGCTCACAAAAGTTTGAAGACAGCAGGCCCTGTAACTTGCTTGACCACTATAGCTTGCGTGACCATGAAGCAAATCAATTCAACTGCCTCTGCCTTGACTCCTTCTAAAATGAGAGTGAATAAGGATTCTGTCCTTACTCATGAAGCTTTTTGAGATTTACCAGTGAAACAAACTACAGTTTGTGGGCTGAAGCTGTATTCCCAGTAACTAAGTGCAACTGAGCCTCCTGAAGGGACTGGCAGTGAAGCCCTGTGAGCCAATACCAGACAGCAGCAGTTCACAGGGCAGTTTAGCAGCATTTTAACTCATTATCAGTCATTCCTATCAGACTGCTCCATAAAACCCCTCCTTCTACAGAAGGTATCTTCCTAAACACCCACATGTTGAATACCAAGATACGTTAAATGTTTTTGGAAAACTCATTAGAGAAAGCTATCAATGGAAGAAATCAGAATCTCATGTATTTACAGTACCACTTGAAGTCTAATGCAAGTCTGTCCATTTAAGTAAAGCATGCTGGTTTGTTACTAATCCCCTCCTAAAAGACACAGCTTTGGGAATTACTGCTGAGGGTAAGACAAGCCCACCAGGCCAGCACCTGCATTGAAAACTTGTCCCTCAAAGAGTTCGGAAAGTTGTACACGCCAAGACCTGAGGGTGACAGGCGGTAACATCTCTCTACACGTGAATTTGGGAAATCTTCCAAAACTTATAAGGGTTTCAGGGTTTCCACTTCTCCCTTTAGTTTCTTGTTTCAGTGGTCCACACCAGGAAGAATGCCTGGCACGCAGACAAGGATGGTGAAATGATTTCCTTGGGGGGAACTGTTGGTCTGCAGACTTTTCTTCATTCCTTAACTACCACATGGATATCTCTGGCTAGATTTGAGAGACTGTTTTTTAGAGAGATAGTCTAACCTTTATAACGTTCACAATATAGACACCAATGAAGTCAGCTCCATTCAAGGTCCAAGCTGAATGCAGAAAGAGTTATTGCTTCTGGAAGTAGTGGCAAAACCCTCACTTTTATTCCTTTTGTCCTCACAGAGATCAATGTCAAAGTCAATCCATGAATGGCCATGAAAAAGATGCTGAGCCTTAGAACAGAATCAGTAGAGGAAAGCCAGCCAGAAAAAGTCCTTTCTTTAAAATTAACAGATTGACTAGCCCATTGACTAAGCCCACAGGCTAGTGCATTTTTAGCCTAATTCTTTGGTTTTGTTTGGCTTACGATAAAATAACATTAATTAAAATGAAAGGCTCTGATTAAAAATCAGGAAGAAGAGATGAGTACAGTCTATGGTATTTCTGAGCCTAGATCTCCACAAACAAATTCCTCGCACTTACACCGGAGGCTGACTTGCTGGAAGAAGCTGTTGAAGTGCCTCTACTTGCAAGGAACAGCATGCCACATGCTGTGATGGCTGGTTTTAAAATGCTGCTCTGTAAAGTGCAGCAGCTCAGCCATCCCTTTCAAAGTGCTCTGCTCCCACCTCAACCCAAGAGATGAGCCTCAGCCTTATGCTCACAGCATCACCCAGAGAGAAGGATGGAAATAGCAAGCCAACCAGCCAAATCTCCCTCATGAAACATGTCCAAAGTGAATCCATCTTTGTCATTTTCACAGGATCTCAGCCCTATGACTTCCTAACAGGCATTTGAAAGAGAGCTGCTCTCAAAGACTTGATTTTTTTTTTTTTTCTTCGGATGTGAAACCTTGCACTGATTTTATTAAGGCATATTTGATCAAATGCCATGCCACAGGCAGGCAGCTCTGGCTCTACAAGGCTGTTTTGATAGACCTACTGCTGAATATTACTGCAGATAAAGCTACCCTAAAATCCAGCCCTGAGCTGTCATTCCTGCTACACTCAGAGCTGTATAACCAAGTGAGGCCTTAAATTACAGCCCAGGCTTACATTTTTAAATATTTGTTATAGTTACCCCTGGATACTTTGCTGTGAAACTTGATCAACGTGTTGATATATGCAGAGATTAAGTCATCTAGCCTCTACTGGCAGAGAAAGGAACACTCACAAGAAGAAGTCACTATTCTTTTTGTCCAAAATCCAAAGAATTCTTAATCTCAGCTTCACTGCGGTGGATTGAAAATGACTCCATGAATGCCAAGAACTACTTAGCTGAGAGGACAGTACAAACCAGGACTTCTGCTGACCTCCAGCAACAAATATAGTTATGCAGTCAGTACAATAAAGAGAGCCCACGCATAAAATGCACCCTGAAGGTGGCCAGTCCTATTATGGATAACTTTACAATCACGTAAGAGCAGCATTATTTGAACTCTTTAAGGATACACCATAGTAACAGACAAAATCTTCAATGCACACTTGCACTGCAAAAGAACTCCCACTCCACACTGGATAATGATCTACATAATTTCTGCTTAATGATTCCTATTAAAGTCAGTGTGTGTCTCTGTACAGCCCCTGAAGGGCATCTGTAAGAATGGCCGTGAGCACAGCATGCCCTGTGGCCACGACAAACTCCATGCCCAGCCTTTTTGCACACAGCTGCTGTTAGAGCACACAGCTGCCCAGGAACACCAGCACCCACCAAGTCTACTTCGGTTCACAAGCTCCTGACTCAGTGCAGGGCTGACCTCTGACTACAAGAGAGCAATTTTTGTCCTGATAGCAATATCTGAGCAACCCTCACAATATGGGGCTGATGTACCCAACAGGACTACCTAAATGAATAGTGATGCTCCTAAAACTCTGGCAACATAGAAAACAGGCAACAAATGACTTTTGATGTAAAAGGCTGCTTGACACTGGCAAAGGGACTGGGAATGTCTCACCATGGCTGAGCGCTGGGAGAAGAGCATATGGCAGCTGAAAAGCAACAAAAGTGAAAAAGCTAAATTATATGCACAAGAGGTGATCATTCACCCCTCTTGCAAATGACCCAGATGTGATCCATGACAGTAGGGCAGCCTAACACCTTGGGTGTACACTGAAAGCTGACTGTGAGATGGATCTGTTACGTCTGCAGGGGTGATGGAATGCTAAATTCATTTTATGAATGCTCTGGCTAAAAAATAAACAACAGAAATTATAAAGCCAACAGGAAATATCTCAAAAGAGTTACTGCAAGAAGTGATGTGATTTTCTGCAATAAACATGCTCCTTTAGCCTTTGTTTGCCTATCACGATAACTACTTATTCAAAGCTTCTGGGAATAGATATTAAAATTCCCTTATTATTATTATCCTCTTCGTTTCTGCAGATGAAACAACAAACAGTAATGTAAGGGAAAAGACATGCAGAAAGTTGCCACACTTTTATAAGAGTCAGAAATTCAAATCTGGTTTGCTGTCAGCAAGGTCAGATACAGTTAGCTGATGAAAAACTATGTATGAAAGCACACTCTAGGCTTGCCCGTCTAAGAATACCAAACAAAAACATTAACTATGATATTTTAGCTATGCTGAAAATTTCAAGTAGTTACGAGAGCTTAAAAAAATTAAACATTTAAAGTAAAAAATAACAGGGCTAAAGCACCTCCATCTTTCTCGCCCTCTCTATCCCCCAGACAGGTATGTAGCATAGTCCAGGATCCCAAAACTTCCACATTCCTTTCCTCAGTAACCACCATCAGCAAGCAGCACCCTCACACCATTCCTTTCAATATCCTTTGCTCATCAAAGTTTGTTAACCCATGCCCAGAGAAGTACCATCTACCGAGTCCTTATTCATCTTGAGATCCTCTCTTGTCCCTTCCATTTTCTCCCTAGTCTCCCCACACCTACACCCAACGCATGAAAAGGTGAGTAGTGGGGACAACTGATACTTGTTGATGTTCAGGAATCATTTTAGCTTTCACCAAAAAGCTCCAAACAGCAGGAAACAGCTCTGGGAAGGATGCCCCAGGATGCAGATTCTGTGAACAGCTAAGGAGTAAGAGGGAAAAGAAAAGAAATAGAGCTTGCCAAGGCATGCCCACTGAAAGCTCAGAGGACCAGGACCCCCAGTATGAATCCAGCTAAACGCAACAGTGTAAATTCACTCAAAGCAAAGCCACTGCAAAGAGACCCACCACTTGTTGGAGAGAGCCAACTCTCCAAGCCCCTTCAGCAACATACCATTTATTCCAGACCTCATGGTACGGCTGCAAAAGCAGAATACTTGCTTATGCTCCTATCTGTATCACAATGCTCTTTAGTAACGCAATAAACCACACCAAAGGAGCCTTGTGGGCATCTTTAAATATTCCCTGCACAAGCCATGCTGGGCAAAGAGCCTCTCAGGCTGACACTGCTGTGCAAGGCAGAGGGAAGCGTGCCAGCAGCCCCACTGCAGGGCAGCACGATGAGCCTGCAGAGCACCGTCCAATGCCCCAGGGGTGATCCAAAGCTCACAGATCACTTGGTGAGTGCTGTGTCCACACACAGCAGGTCAAGAGCAGGATTTTAAAACTGATCCACTTCATGAAAACTCACAAGAATGATGCTAGTGTCCAATAACACACAAAATAATAATAAACCAGGTCCCTCAGAAAAGGACAGTGGGGTTCTATACTGGCTGTAGATGAGAGGAGAAACTAAAATGCCAGAAACACTACCAAATCTGCCTGTCTAATGCAAACAAAAAAGAGGAAAGCCCTCCCTCTGCATTCAGAAGAACAGCTAAACCTTGCTGTTAACCTCTGTGCTGCCCAACCTCGAGGCTCCCGCATACTGCCCAGCACACTGCCCCTCACCTCCACACCATCCCTCCCTCTGCTCGGTGTCTGATCACACTGAAGCCTCTTGGCTACTGAGAAGTAGCAGCTGCTTTTTCACTCTGTTTGCATCCTGGCCCTGAATGAAAACCTCCAGCTTAAGATAATAACAGTAATAATAATTATTATTGTTGTTCCGCCCAATCCTCTAGCTTCTTTGCCAGAGGAACATTTCCTTCTGGGTGGCATACAGTTTTTTCCTAGCCCCGGACCGCTACAATAATACGGACACCCACCACCAAGGGCAAGGCAAGAACAGAAAATGGTATTTTTTCCAAACTGCAGGAACAAAGGAAAAGGCTGGGCTTTTCCAAAAGAAACCAGCAATTAGGGTCCCTTGAAGATCCTAACTGAATAGCAGTGTTTGAATTTTGGCTAAAAAAAAAATCATAGCAAGCCTTTGGGGAAAAAAAAAAAAAAAAAAAAAAAAAAAAGAGTCCATGTAAAACCTCAGCTCTGGATTTATTGACTGCCTGTGTATCCATCATATGCATCGCACTGCAGTGAAAATCCATAAAGATAGGTCATCCCAATGAAACCAGCTGGCAACTCCACCTTGCATGTGATCACACCACAAGGATGCAGCCATGCAAGCCGTCACTTAACTCACCTGACCGCAGCATGAGTTGCTGTTACTTAATCATCACTTAGAGGATACAAATGAAAGAATTTCAAACACCACATTTTTAAAAAAATAAAACCCCAGACATGTAAATGTCAAAATTATTAACTAATTATTTAAATATGAAGAGTCAACAAACAATTTCAGCCTGTGGCAGAACAGAGAAACATCCTCTTAAGACTCTTGGATGCCGTGATTTGTTTAAGCAATATGGGACATAATCACATTTAATATTAAAAAGATACCAATGCAACATGTCTGATAGCAAAACTGACATTTATAATGTCATTATATGCACTTGTCACTACATTTAATCTGCATTATCATGTGAAGTGCTCAGATGGCTTGAAGGCAAAAGTGTAATGTATGTTCAATGTTATTTAGGAATATTAATAAGCTCCTTTATTTTAAAATGTGAAACATTAATAGTTGTTCTGAAGAGGGCTCACTTTTAACCTTTAACAACACTCAAGTGGCTGCAATTTTTATCAGATTGTTTGGAGTTTGATTTAGTTCAAGTCCTGAAGCCACAATTAAACTTGCAGCCACCTTCTCTCACTAGGCTTCCTCCAACAGCTGGAATAAGCTTTGAAGTCTGCAAAGACACAGGAGAAATGTTATTTACAGCTGGTTTGCACAGTACAAGCAGAGACAAGTTGTGTTGTGCGTTTCCAGGGCTGGTGACAGACCATTTCTCACCAGCTCTACAGGAAGTCACCGAAACTATTTTCCCCTCCCCAGATGCTCTACAGGCTAAGAAACTGGAAATGCTGCAAGTCTGGATTTTAAGAAGTGCCCAGAATAACCCCAAAACAGATCTCATTACAGTCAGCATTAAACCCTACCACTGGCTCCACTGGAGACGGACATGGCCCAACTCACAAGCACAAATGCAGGCTTTCAAGCACAAATACCAAGCACAAATACAGGTTAGGCAGAAAATGGATTGAGAACAGCCCCAAGGAGAAGGACCTGTGGGATGAGAGGCTCAACATGAGCAACTGCAGCCCAGAAAGCCGACCATATCCCAGGCTGCATCAAAAGCAGTGCGGCCAGCAGGGTGAGAGAGGACATTGTTCCTCTCTGCTCTGCTCTCATGAAACCCCACCTGGAGCCCTGCGTTCAGCTTTGGTGCCCCCAGCACAAGAAGGACGTGGACCTCTTAGAGTGACTCCAACAGAGGGCAACAAAGGTGATCAGAGGGCTAGAGCATCTCTCCTGTGAAGACAGGCTGAGGGAGTTGGGGTTGTTCAGCCTGGAGAAGAGAAGGCTCCAGGGAGACCTTACAGAGGCCTGCCAGTACCTAAAGGAGACTACAGGAAAGCTGGGGAGGGACACTTTGTCAGGGCTGTAGTGATAGGACAAGGGGGAATGGCTTTAAAGTAAAAGAGGGCAGGTTTAGATTAAGTATTAGGAGGAAATTCTTCCCTCAGAGGGTGGTGAGGCCCTGGCACAGGCTACCCAGAGAAGCTGTGGATGCCCCCTCCCTGGAGGTGCTCAAGGCCAGGCTGGATGGGGCTTTGAGCAGCCTGATCTGGTGGGAGCTGTCCCTGCTCATGGCAGGGGGTGGAAGTAGGTGGGCTTTAAGGTCCCTTCCAACCCAAGCCATTCTGTGGTTCTATGATTCTGACTGCTGAAAGCCACCCACCTGGAAAGCCCAAGACTTCAGTGGGGTGCTAAACCCATCTAAGAGTAAATAAATGTAGCAATAATAATAATAATAAAAAGATGCGTTTTTAAGAGAGAAATCCATTCAGTCATCCAGGAGGGGAGGAGGACTTTGGCCCAGAGGAGCCACCCCATGTGCTATGACCTCTCTCCAAGCAGCTCACCAACCAAGGGACAATACCATGGTCTCTGCACAAGCACATAATGACCATAATGACCAAGGCAACATTCTCTGATGTCAAAGGAAGTTACACTCATGGACTGAAAGCTGTACAACTAGTAGAAACGTCATCCAGGATAAAGAAAAGATATTGTGTTCTCCCAGGCAGAGCCACTGGTGTTTTCTGTTTGTGTTAACTTGCTGTAAGTGCCTGCGGGGTCTGTACTTTGATTAACTGGGGATGACTGGCAGTACAGGCACAGACACGTTTAGGTAGAATTATTATAGTATCCAAGCTCATACACCAAGAAGGGCAGAAAAATCAACAACAGCTCAATAAAACAACAGTGAATTTTCCAAACACAAAACACTAGACCAACACTCCACACCAAGGCCTGCACTTGGTGCAAGAGAAGAGACTGAAATCAGGAGTTTTTGAGATCAGTTTTAGCATTGCTACTAATCCCACGGAACACCATTTCACCCAAAATGACTCTTTCTTTGCCTGTTATTTTTTTTTTTTTTTTTTTTTTTAAATAAAGTTAATCAAAAGACAAGCTAAGAACACTGTCTCTCAAACCACCACATGATTCACACTCTGGCCCAGCACACAGCAAGCGCTGCCTCCAGCTCCCATGTCAGCCCTCCACTACAACACTGTCCTTAGGGTTTAGGCAACACAGAGAGCGAAGGACATTAATGGTTACAATCAGCTCTGAACCATGCTTAAAAAAATGGCAAAGGATGGAAATCCCACAGACCCCGGAGCTGGGGTGCGGGCAGCGGCCCAGCAGGGCTCTTCCGCAGCCTGTTCACAGTGCTGCCATCTTCTGCATCCTGACAGTCCCAGCAGTGCCCCAACCCAGCTGCTACCAACATGCTCACCCAGGTGTAGCACCGCTGATATGACTTTTAGGGTCTGATTTGATGCCTGGTATGGTATCTATCATTACCTATACCTGCACAAAATGAGGCCTATATACTCGTCTAAATGAAGTGAGAATTGGAATTGGTTTAGTGTGGATGCATAAATTCTCATTGAAAACAAGCTAACAGACACTAACAAGCTGTAATTTATAACTGTTTAAGATACCCTTGTTATGCTTGTCTCTTGCACTAAGGACAAAGACGCACATGGGAAACAAACTACTCACTGTCACATCTGTTTATATTGTCTTTTGTCATCATACATGAAGAAAATGTCTAAAAGTCTTGGGTGAGTGTGTGGTAAAAAAATGCTTAGCCCCCCAGAATTGCCTGCCCTAGAATTACAGACACCAAAGTGTTCTCACCATAAACTATTTCTTTCAAAACAAATAACAGACAGATCCAAATACCCTAGTCCCTGTCAATATTTTTGTTGCACACTAACCAATCCTCTTGTATGCCACTTGAAACAAAGCATTCCTGTTGAAAAGAGTAGTTTTATTGCATGGCCACGACCTGGAACAACTTTCAGCCAGCGCTGATTAAATGCAAATTCTGATATGCTGCACCACACACCTTCCACACAGAAAAAATAGTATCAAACACTTCCCATTTGTCTCTGTCATTTAACATAAAACATTTATCTGGATGCTGGTTATATGAAGTGTCTCTGAGAATAGCTCTCCAGATCACACACACACAAAGAACTCACTCAATGTGCATGGGCTAAGTGGAAATGAATTAATGAATGCACCATTGCTGTGAATATTTCAAATCTATCACTAAACTGATAATTTGCAAATGCAGAAGCCGAGATGCCTTAGCTGCAGCCACTGCTGGCTCTCTCCAGTGCAGTCCCAGAAAGCTTGCAGGTGCAGCATCTGCTCCTTCCATGCTCCGGGACAGGCTCAGGACATGAGCAATGACACAGCCAGCACCTGCCCATGTTTACTTACACTCTTATTTGCCCTGATTTCCTTCCCAGGAACACCTGGCTTGTGAAAGTCACAGCATGACATCCTAAGTGACTTGCACCTTCCCTGCACCAACAGACACAGTCTGGGTGGCAGCAGAAAAGCAAAAGCTACCCTAGAGCACACTCCAGGATTACCAACAAAAGAGGACTACTTCTGGATGGAAGCTTTGGCCCATTGTCATCTATGGCAAAATTCCCACTAAAGTCAACACAGCCAGGATTTCACCTCTACTGCAGCGATCTTGTCTCCCTGCCCATTCTGCCCTGGGACTTCCAGCCAGCACAGTAAGGGTGGTATCAGTGCCAGCAGCTTTTGTGTTGTGGGCTGCAGGCAGAAGTTGTGAAACCCTTCACATAAGCAATCAAAGGCTCATCAGGCAGGGAGAACTTTTAGGCATTCCCAAACCGTGCAGGATTCCAACCTGCATCCAGAAGTAGGATGTTTCGCATTGGCACACGACACTAAAACAAACCCTCTCCTAACCAATTTTCTGTCCTTCAGAAAAACCTGACTGTAAATACAAGCGGTATGAGTGCAGCTGGCATGTGTCAGAAGACATTTGAGAATTCGGCACAGAAATACATCTGTAGTGGAATAGCAGCTACAAACTCCTAACAAGCAATGGCTGAGCACCCTAACTCCCTCATAATTGCTCCCTTCATTGTATTTGACAGAACCCATCAACCACAGTACATCAGGTCACAGCAGCACAGCTTCATGGTGGGTGACCACATAACCTGAAGCCCTCATGTCAGAAACAGAGCAAAGCAGCACGCAGGGAAATGGGGTAGTCAGACCTTATCTCCGCACAGACGATAACCACACAGTAACATAACATGCAGTTCAGGAAGTACCCCGTGTACCATCAACACACAGGTACAGCGCACCGTCATTAGGAAGCCACCAGATGCTACATTTTGCCAAGAATCAAGCTTAAAAATAAAAAAAAGAAAGGAGAAAAAAAAAGAGCAAAAGTGAAGAAGAAAAAGACACTATGACTTGCTGCATCAAGGCAAGTACAGCCAACCTGCTGATTTTCTACAACTCTAGCACCACCAAAGGATCAGGCAGAGGGATATCCCCAGTTTCCAGCCCTGCAGTATGCTTGCTCCTACCTGGCTCTCTCAACGAGACTCCAGTGCTTTTTGGGTGCAAAAATTGCGGCTGTAAGCTCTTTCTCAGCAGCACTCTCCAAAGGTAGGCTGGCTCCGGAGGGATCTTTGCTTCTCTCCTTGTTTCTGCCACCAGGTGCTTTCCAAGCAACAAAAGTAACTTTTTGTTCAACCAGAGGATAAGCACTCTATGTCAGCAGGAAGGAAAAAAGGCAGCTGAGACCTGCCCAGGCTGTTTTGCTGTGTTCTGCTTTCCCAGCTAGTGCTTACACCCCCTGCACAACTGCTCCAGACCAGGAACAAGCCCTCAATGAGCAGAGTACGGCCAGTGGCTCGGAACGGTGCAGTGCTTCTCCACATTTCTCATGGCTCACCCTCTCTTGCTTCCTTATTTGAGAACTCAAACCAGATTTCATACAGCAAAGCATCTGCTAAATGAGAGAGAAGTTAAAACGCCCATGCCTGTGGAGAAGACTTTTTTTTCTTTTTTTCTTTCTGCTGGACAGAGATTGGTTAAGGATTTGCAAAACCCCGATCAAATGGTGCACCTCTCTAAGCCTGTCTGACAGCGCTGCAAAGGCAAAGCAAATGAGTAAGAAGGAAAGCATTCATTTCCACGAGTCTCTTCCTTTTAACCAGCCTTGATGCTTTAGTGCCTCTGCCGGGATGCCAGCGCTGACTTCCCTTTATGTCCCGTTTACTTGCATTTATTTTAATTGGATCTGGGACTAAGGACACTCGGCAACCCTTAATCCTCCCAACAACAAAGCAAGGGCACGAAGCCACCACGAACAGTAACAAAAAAAAAAAAAAAAAAAAAAAAAAAAAAAAAAAAAGGAAAAAGACACCCACTGATGCGTTTCTCGGGGCAGCACGGCTCTCTCTTCCTCCTGCAAATAATCCAGCCGGGTTCAAAAAGTGGGCAAGGAGAGGCTGGATTATTTCCTTTAATAGCACAAGTTGGAGCTGGGAGAGCCACGTTTAACCCATCCCCGGCCAGAGCAGGGGTCCTCCAAGTGCTTGCAAACCGGGAGGGCAAGACAAGCCCTCCCTTTTGGATGCATGTGGGGAAGAACTAGGGAGAGAGGGAGCAAAATGCGACCAGCAAGTCCTCCCCTAATATCCCTCCCTCTCTCCCCGGCCCAAACAGCTGCAGCCGGTCCCCAGGCTCGGCCAAGACCAACTGCAGCTGAAGAGCAGCTACAGACACATACACACACATACACCCCGTCACCCTCACCCTGAGCATAAATAGAGAGAAAGAGGGAGAAAATTCAAAAGAAAGCAATAAGGAAGGATTAATACTATTACAGATTATATAGGAATATGTGCTGGTCTTGCCTGCAAGGGAGCTAAAACCCGGTGCAAAGCAAGGAGCGAGCCAGAGAGCGGCCGCTGCACCTTGCAGGGCAAAGCGCCCAAAAAGAAGGGGCTGCGGCTGGGGGGATACCCCCGGGGGTCGCAGCCGCATGGGGACTGCGTAAAGGTCGGGGCTGCAGGGGAGCGAAGTTTTCCCAGAGAGGCAGCCCCCGTGCCCTGCCGAGCCCGTAAGGTGGAAAGTTTCACCGCGGACCCCCCTTCTTTGCACCCACCCGCGCCCCTCTGGCACATCCCCAGCGGGTACGCACCAGGCTGCTCAGCTCCGGGGGCTGCCCCGCGGTCCCCGCCGGCGGGTATCCATGCGGGCAGCGGCGGCGGAGACGGGGCGAGCAGGGAGCGGAGCGGAGCACAGCGCAGCCTGCCGGGAGCCCAGCCCGCACCCGCCTCCCGGCCCGCGGGGAGGGACCGCGCCCACCCCCGCCCGCCCACCCTGCAAACCCCCAAACCCCGCTCACACCCCTGCCCGGAGGGGCTGCACCCCAAAAGTGCTCCCCTCCCACACACACACACACGGGGTTGGGGTCGCCCCCTGCCCGTCCTGCGGGGGGGTCATCGCTCCTTTGCCCCTGCACCGAGAGAGGGCTCCGTGGGGGTCCCCCCCTGGCTGGGCTAAGGGGGTCCTGGAGAGCAATGCCCAAGCCATGGGCATGGCCACAACTTGCCTGGGGGTTACTGGCCCTCCACCGGACTGTGGCACGGCTCTGGTGATGTGCCCCCAGAGCCTCTCGCTTCGTATTTCTTGGCCAGGGAATCAAGCAAGTGCTGCCCGTGCCCCTGAACTGATGTCCAAGTTCTACTCTTGCCTCTTTTTGCAGGACGTTGTGCTAAAGAGCCTGTTTCATCACCAAGCTGTTTTCCTGCTAGCGTTGGAGCCCAGGCCCCGGCTCCACCAGGGACCTCATCCAAGAGAGAAAGGCTTTTACATCCTTTTTTTTTTTCTTTTTAAACACCGGCCAGCTTCAGCTCTCCCCTCCTCTGCGAGAGCTTTGAAGTGCTGCTAATTGTGTTTGTTTTCTGGTCTGCTGCTCCTTCGCTTTGTCCATGCCTCCCACTTGGCTGCAGGTCTCAACCGCGAAACCGACGTCCAGGTACGAAGTTCCCCACGAGGACCAGCACCGCAGAGCCCTTCGCGATCCTTGAGCACACTCGCATACCTCGGTCAACCTGGGCTGTAATTCCGTGTGAAGGTGAAAAAACAAACGAGCAAACCAAACCAACCAGCCCCACCACGCTAATCACACAGAGCGGGTTAATAATCTCAGAGGAGTAAGGCACGGTCTGCACTGTGAAAAAGAGAAGGGGAAAAAATAAATAAATGAAAAAAAAAAAAAATGTAAAATTTGCTAGCTGGAATTAAAAGCCCCAACATTCCCCAGTGGAAGCGTGTGACAAATACTGGCCTTGCCTAACACACACCATGGAGTTAATCATTTTATACCCAGCACCTGGTTGCATTGATTGTAGAAGGTGATCCTGTGCAAGTCACCTTTTCTAGCGGGTTCTTACCAATTGCATCTAAAAACTATCTAGAAGTCATGAGAAAAGCTCAGAGCCTTGTGTCAGTCACTAAATAAACACGGCGAGGGGATGTCCTACTCCAAAAAGCTCATAATCTGCATTGGCGAGACAAATTTAGAGTGGGAGGAAAATGTATTATACTGCAGATGGTGCTGAGAAAGAAACCGATTTGCCCAAGGTCATGCAGGAAGTCTGTGGCAGAGCCAAGATCTAAACACAACTCTCCTGAAAACCAGTCTAAAAATAGTGCTTGGTAATTGCACATGGGCTCCAGAAAACACAGATTACACAGATAATCATCTTTGGACCAGTATTTTAGAGGTGCTGGGCACTATTTCATTATAATTTTCAACTGCATTGATAACTGAACAGTTACTTCCTAAATTTAAACCACATTATTTGGAAGCCCCCAGAGCAGGAATTCTGATCGTGGGACAAAAGGCGCTAGCGGATAGCATCGGGGCTGGTGCAGATGCTTTCCCAGGGCGCCTGCTTCTGATGCCCCATTCCTAGGGGAAGAAGATAGTATCCAGATCCCTACCCCTGGCTTTGGAAGGACAGACATTGTTCCTCGAAATATTTTTCTGGGGCTCCAACGGTATGTTCTGTCCATACCACCCAGCAGCAGGAACCCGTATTTGATACCATGTTCCACCACCTCCTGCTTAGCCCCTTTAAAATATTTCCTGGAGTACATCTGCTCTAAAGGAAAACCTGTCTCAGGCTGCACAAGGTGCACAAGGTCCTCCTCCTGTCCCAACTGCATCTTACTGGTTTTCTTACCCAATACTGAGTTTTTTCTTGCAATACAAAACCCACACAAGCAGAAAACAACACCAACATCGTGTGGCACCCTTCAGGCACCCTTACTTGTCACTTAGAAACACTATTTACACATAAGTTTAGTGACTGTTGCAATGTATAAATGCTAATGAGTATTAGTAGAAGTGGTTAATGCAGTTTTCCTTATTAATCAATCCTACCAGCATGGTAATGATTTCTGTTGTTCTTCTTGAGCTTCTTCCAGCAGGGAGTGAGCTCTTGTTGATTAGCAAGACCATTTTGCATGTGTATAACATTTTGTCCATCCATAACAATCCTATTACCGTATTTTATTTTTTTTCTCAAGGAAGTGAACGTTCCCAGCTTATGCTTAAGGAATAACTGGGGCAGAAGGAATTGTGTCGTCTCCCATGCCACAGCTTTGCAGTTGCATATCTGTCAGGTTCAGTAGAATTACACCAGTGTGCAGAAGGATAGGGAGCAGGATGGCTGAGATGCCCCAAATCAGATAGCAAGTCAGGGACAGCCAGGAGCAAAGCTCCCAGCTTCAAACCTCAGAATAATTTGCTATTTTGCAGCTGGTTCTTGAAAGGTAAACAGCCTCGAATGACTATTGGAAGCACAGTAACGTAACTATTGTGTCTGATTGATAATGTCATCGTGCTCTACAGATCCAGACCAGGAAGCAGCTTTTAGGTTCCCACATCCTGAGTAGCAAGAAGAATCTCTCCTCATTTTCATGCCAAGATGATCAGATTCAAGATGTGAGTAAACCGCTACGACAGCAGAGCATTTCACTTCCTCTTAACTGAGTAATTTACATTGAAATGGTCATAAATAATTGAGCTAATATAAATAAAAATAAATCCAAGCAGAAAGAAAAGGTTTTCCCAAAGATTCAAGGTTCAGAAGACAGGAAGACAGGTTTGAGACTTGATGCTAACTGAACCTGCAGTGAGCTCTTGAAGCTGAATCTCAGCATACTATCATAAATTATGAAACATTGACATTTCACTTTGAATTAACGCAAAGGGCTATTTATACACTGTTTTAGAGTCAGTTGCCTGGGCAAATTAATGCACTTTTTCCTTCACCAGGCCAAATGTTAGCAACACTGCTATTTTTCAAAGTATCGAACTATTTGCATATTGAAAATGTTGTTTAAATACAAGCTTTCCCCCAGGGCTGTTGTATGAGTTACTCTGAAAAGGTAATCAGCCATAATTCGCTGGCTCCTTGATCCAAAATCCGACTTGATTCAAAATACTACTGGTTATTTTCAGTGTGAGAGGTTGCTTATTGTCTGGGAATTGCTTTCTGCTTGTAGGGCCACAGGCTACCAACATCGGAAAAGCTGTTCAATGGGCTACGATTGCCTTTCTGGGCTTGCTACCAACAAAAGGTCTGGATAGCAAAGAAAGTCCTCTTTGGCAGTGGAACAACTAGGCATGAGCAAATAAAAAAAAAAAAAAATTCACTATATTTGCCTGAAATTTGAACTTTGGATGTGACTACATATTGAAACATCGGTGTATTGCTCACCGTCATTGGCAATGCTTTTGTTAATTAAAAAAAAAAAAAAATCAAAAAGAAGGAAAAAAATACCATTCTGAAGTGACTTTTTATGAGATTACTGTTTACAGACCAATGTTTTAGGCATAATTTCAGCAAAGCCTTGGTGAAGAATGTGCTTAAATTCTGAATGGTTAGACCTACAAACATGCTTAAGTGCTTTGCTGAACTGGGGTTTACCATAATTGAAATACTTATTTGAAAAGTCGTCCAGTGGCATGAAAACAACTCCTCACTTCTAGCAAAATCCATGGTTTCCAGGTCCATAATTAGGAACAAGATACTCTGGTATCTCCTGCTCAGAGCCTTTTATTTATCTCAGAGAGAAAATCTCCCAACTCAGAAGTGCCTCAGGACTAATGTGAACAAAAACACAGTCAAGAAACCCACAGGTGGCTATCTGTCTGATTACCTGATTCCCTTTAGAGAGGCAGGCTCCTGGCCACACCAAGGATTTCTGTACTTCTTTCTATCTTTTTTGTTTGTTTGTTTGTCTTTTGTCATGTTCCATGGTAGTGGCTAACACTAGTGTGGTATTAAGGAAGTTAACAGATTGTGACAGTGCTCATGCCCTTCTGTAGAAACGTGATGTGGCAGCACGGGACAGCCCAATGATGACGACACCAGAAATTTGCTTTGAGGCCATTCTTCATGTTTCTTCTAGAAGTGAGTCTTATACCAATGTTATTCAAGGGCATCACGTGGCCCTGCTCTGCAGGAGGATCTGCAGCAGACGCTTTTCACCCTGTGAGTGCTATCACCGTCATAAGGAGGCTGGGTACGGCACACATTTTATCTTTAGCTGGCGGTGCTCTTCAGCAAGGAAGATCTCCTGTTGATGCAAAAAACATTGCAGTTAGGTTTTGCTGGGTCTCTCCATCTCATTCAGAGACTGCAGTGAGATCACACATCACAAAATCCATTTTGACAGTTCGTGTTGAAGCATTTCTCTCCTATTATGCCAGATTATGCCTTACAGCAGGACGCTATTAGCACTTCCAGCAGCAGAATGACAGAGGTTTGACTCAAGCCCACAGCAGTGAGGTCCGTTCAGCGTAAAAGAGAAACATTTGTGCCAGAGTGCCTGCAAAGCCCACCATCTAAAAGATACAATGTTTGTGGCGGGGTCTGCTTAGATTAGTAGCTTTGATTATTTAAGTTTGCTCCTGTTTTCACTCTGTTTAGCTCCCCCTGGCCATATCCCAGTGTCTTTCAAGGCCAACTGCTTGTGAGGAACAGTCCAAGAGGTTTGCAGTGTCATCAGAGAGCCCAAGGCAAATAGCAGGAGGTGATACAGGAACGTGTACCCTTCATCAGAGTAATATGCTGCATCTGATACCTTGATCTAACATATCAAATCCTGTTCAGAGAAAACTGAGAGCAGGGTTTTGTGGCTTTTTCTCTCTCTCTCTCTTTTTTTTTTTTTTTTTTTTTTTTTTTTTTTTTTCCTTCAATTGAAACCTATCTGAGAGAGGAATGGGGTACAGAAGTTTCCTGTTCTTCTCATAGCCCTGCCAAGGAGTTTCTAGGTAGCCCTTGACTTATACCTTAACCCCCTTGAGCTTGATTTCCCATTGTGAAAAAATAAGGCGTGAGAGTTGCTGTGGATCATAGGACAAGAAAAGGTGATCTTTTTGTGAAGTTACTGGTCAGATATAGTTTAATTCCCTATTATCTTGTGAGACTAGAGAAATAATGAGTAATCTCTGTGCCTCAGTGTTCCTGTGATACAAAAACAGAAACTCTTTTGGCCTGTCTCCTGTTTTTTGGAAAAATAAAAATGCCTATTTTTATGTATTTTGCAATGATTTACATTCTAGAGGTTTGACTTTGTCTGAGGTTCTGTAATTTTAACAACAGGATGAGATAAATAGTTCTGAGGTTTCTCCTTGGAACTCTCAGAGGTTAGTGGGAAGATGCTGCAGAAGCACGTTATCTGAGTTTATACACAAGGTAGAATAAAATGAAAGCAACTTGATTGTATAAAAATCATGAAAGGTCCTGCAAACAGACAATAGAAACCCCCTAGGATTCAGGATATTGTACAGCATAAGGAAAGGACTGATCATACCCACAATAGTTTTGTAAAGCTTTTCTGTTCATTGTACCAAGCACTGGCTCCAGCAAACATTTAAACATGTGCTTAACTTGACAGACATGAGTAGCTTTTTGACTTCAATTTTAATGCACATTTAAGCTTACTCATGGCTGTTTGCAGGGTGGGGATTTAGTTTGGGATTCCCTGGTCCTTTACACCACATGATTTCATTAGGTGTTGTCTGTTTCTGTAACACTGCCTTAGGGCATGAGCCAAGCCCAGCTGAAGTCAGGGGGAATCTATACAGATTTTGATGGCAGTTGGACTGGACCCTTTATAGGAAACAAAAACAGATTTTGTGGAACATGAAAGCCAAAAAAAAAATCCTCCTAAATTTGTGGGGATGAAATACTCATTTCCTGTTTTAGGACTAGAGACTTTATAAATCAAGTTTCTAACCAGAGCAAAATTTTACCAGCTATACTACAGACCACTGAAAATAAGAGGAAAGTATAACACTCCCTGAGTTTTAGCTGAGCAGAAGGTATTGTTTGGCTGCACATAGCAGTGCAGCAGGAAGTAATGACCACGTTTATTTGGGTTCACAGGTTCTTTTGCTGTTGTATTCTTTCCTGGTATCTGGTTTAAAAAGTACATGACAATAATATATTTATGAATGCTAGCCTATCTGCGGTTTCATGCCATAGCTGTCATCTCACATGAGGTGAGATGACTTTCAGTTGCCATGTCAAGCTATCCTAGCTTAACTTGTGTCACAACTTCACTTTCTGCTGTTGGCATCAGCTCTTAGTAGAGTTGCAGGATTAAAAACTTGTCATTCCTGAAAGAATTCTTGGTAATGAACAGAGTTTGAGGCACAGAGCTGGGTCTGATTTGATAGCATTGTTATTCTCTCTTTTTTTGGTGGCCACATTAATGAGAGGTTGGCAGGTGTACTTCATATTACTGCTGTTGGCTTTGCATGCTGCCCTCTGTCCTCTGCTTCCAGCTGTATCATTCCCAAACCACAATCTTGCACTCAGTGCTTGCACTCCGTGAGATGAAGTGACAAATAGCAATGTTGGAAAGCAAGAAGAGAATAAAAGAGGAAGAAATGAAAAAACTTGCTATTCACTAGCCAAATAAAATCAGCGTGCTAGTGGTGTATGACTACAGTAAAGACAGGTGAGAATGGTCAACTATTAGGACATAAGGAGTAATACTGGAGACCACAGAGAATGAGAGAAATGGAAAGACAAAACCTGACAAAAGTTAATCAAGACAACGATAGCACTGTCAGATTGGCGTGCTGTTGGATTGTGCTTTGAGAGCTGGTATCTGTTCAATGCCTGCTGCCACACAGCTCCTCAAAGCACCAACTGGACCTATGAAATCAGAAGTCCCAGCTTTAGAAAACATCTATTTCTTATTGCTACCCTTTCCCCATTTTCTGGCAGATAGCTATAAAGGTTACCGTTGCTGCCACTTACATCTCCAAAAGGTTAGTCTCTGTCTGGGGGTTAAAGGAACATCCAAGGGAAGAACAAAGGCTGAGGATGCTTTAAATGCCTAATTACAGATGCTGCAAGTTTTGTAGGGCAATTTACAACAGCAACGGAAGGGACCTGGTTAACTGTGGGCCGTTCAACACCAGCTAAAAATCAGGAAGCCCTATCATTTCCTTCCGTCTGGGCAAATGAACCATAGTTGCAACTCTTATCCTGGGGCGACATGGGCAGAAATGGATTCTCTGGTTTCTATTAAGATGCAAATTGAGATCTTTTCCACTTTAGAGAAGTGATAGTATCTCTTTGTAGAGTGAATTTCATTGGTATCTAGTAAGTCTGCTTCAATCTTTTTCTTCATACATGTATTTGTAAGTCTTATAGGAATTTAATATCTTTGAGATCCCTATCCTTCCAAACAGAGGTTCAAAAGTTTTGGGAACAGACTGACTGACAGTCTCATGCAGTGTGACTGAACTAGACATTTCCTCAGCAAGCCAAGCTGCAAACACAGAAAGCTTGGAGGGAGCACTGCATTGAAATCTGAACAGTGGAGACCCTCACTGCACATGCAATTTAAACCTAATGAAAACTGGGCCCTTGACCAAAGTCATTTTGCTTTCAGTCCTACCTCAGTGGTGAAACTGTTGTGGTCTTTAGTAAGACCAAGATTTTGAGTCTTAATTACCATGGAAAAAAAAGTCGGTATCACAGAGTACCTATCCAAACTTATACCAAAAGCAATGTTACAAGAGGATTTGCATTGTAAACCACTGAAAACTGCAGCTCTTCTCTTTCCTTACCCAAATATACCTCACCCACTCAATCTCCAGCACAAACATAACTCATTCCTCTATAGACAACACAAATCGAGGCTCTTTCATCCCACACAGTAGAGATCTCTTCTCCTCTTCCCTCATCATCCCCTTTTCAGACATAAAGATGTTTCAGTCTGAGCAGCCTGTGCAGAGATTATGACTATTTCAGGCTGGTGGAAGAGGTAGCAGCCCATGGGAAAGACATTCCCTGAAAGTGCAGTGGCTTCTGTCTTACATCCAAGAGGCTATTTTACAAAATCCCGTCATTAAAAAAAAAAAAAAAAAAAAAAAAAAAAGTTACAGAGTGTACTGTAATGCAAAAAGCAATTCTGTTCCTATTAGCAAAATTTCCAACCTTTTTAAGTTTTCTGTTACACTCCGCTGTTGCTCCATATATTCCACAGGGCCTCTGGAGCCATTACAGTGTGTAATATGCATACAGTAAGTTTGTCAAGCTACTCTTATTTCACATACATCAGTTAGCTGTGGGGATTAACTTCACTAGGGAGAAATGGCAAGGACAAACTGAGAGAACTAGCAAAGGAGAAGCTTAGCACAGCAGGAGAACAAGTGTAGAGATGGAGGAACTGAGATTTAAGAGGCACACTTTGGAGAGATCTGGAGAAAACAGAAAAGAGCTTGAGGAGAAAACAGAAAAGAGCTTGAGGAACACAGGTTAGGGGCTGCCTGGAGAATGATGCCTATGAGAGAGACATAGTAAAAGACTGAATGGAAGTATATAACCTGAGGGGAGTGGTTGAGGCACTTGAGGCATGGCCTGCAAGAGGAGAACTCAGCAGGTTGTTCGGAAGACTGAAGGCTGTTTGCAGGGATGTGTGCCTCCTAAAAATGGCTAATGCAATATTGAAAGACAGAGAATCATAGAATCATAGAATTATTAAGGTTAGAAAAGACCTTCAAGATCATCGGGTCCAACCACCAGCCAATCACCAATATCATTACAGAATCACAGAACTGTAGGGGTTGGAAGGGACCTCGAAAGATCATTGGGTCCAACCCCCCTGCCAAAGCAGGTTCACAAAACCATGTCCCTAAGCACCATGTCCAAACTTTCCTTGAACACATCCAGGGATGGTGACTCCACCACCTCCCTGGGCAACCCATCCCAATGCCTGACTGCTCTTTTTGAGAAGAAATTTCTCCTCATTTCCAACCTGAACCTCCCCTGGCACAACTTGAGGCCATTCCCTCTAGTCCTATCACTGGTAACCTGTGAGAAGAGGCCAACCCCCAGCTCCCCAGAGCTTCCTTTCAGGTAGTTGTAGAGAGCAATAAGGTCTCCCCTGAGCCTTCTCTTCTCCAGACCAAACACCCCCAGTTCCCTCAGCCGCTCCTCACAGAACTTGTGCTCCAGGCCCTTCACCAGCTTTGTAGCCCTTCTCTGGACATGCTCCAGGGCCTTGATGTCCAAAAAAGACTGAGTGTGCACTCAATTCCCTCCTCCAGATCAATAAAGATATTAAAGAAGACACGTCCCAGCACCAACCTCTGGAGAACACCGCTTGTGAACAGTCTCGAGTTGGATTTAATTACATTCACCACCACTGTCAGCTAGTTTTTAACACAACAAAGAGTGTACCTGTCTAAGTCATGGGCTGCCAGCTTCTGCAGAAGAATACTGTAAGAAACCGTGTCAAAGGCTTTGCTGAAGTCTAGGTGGACAACAACAGCATTTCCCTCATCCACCAGGTGGGTTACCTGGTCAAAAGAAGACTTAAATGGTTTTATTGGAGTCCCAAGGCAAAAGCTGAGAATGTAACCTTCTGTATCACAAGTTCCATATAAGGAAGAATTTCTTTATGGTGCGGGTGATGAGACACTGGAACAGGTTGCCCAGAGAAGCTGTGGATCTCCCATCACTGGTATTTTTCAAAGCTGGGTTGGAACAGGTGTTTGAACAACTTGATCTAGTGAAAGACATCCCTGCCTGTGGCAGGAGGGCTGGATGAGGTGATCTTTAAGGGTTCTTTCCAATAAAAACTGTTCTATGTGAATAACTATACTGTTAGTGTCCTCCTCACCATCTGAAAAACAGGAGCCTATTGCTATTTCATTTGCTGTTTGAAGCATGTGGGCGTAGGAAAACACTTCAACTAAACTTATGCAAAATTGAAAAAAAAAAAAAAGCGATATAGTTGTTTTGGTAAGCATAAATTTCATGGGAAAATCCCTGGACTGACCTTTATTGGAGATCAATCATTTGATAAAGTGAAGTGTCACAGTTCATTTATGCATTGCAGTAAGAACAGAGGAATTGCTAGACTCTACCTAACAAGATACCGGTAGGATTGAGCAGCCTGTCTTGGAGCACGTGCCTCTTGATATTTTGCAGAGAAAGGCAAGAAACACCCTAATATATGATAAGAGAATAACTTGTGCACAAAAAGTTTCTTCTGGATAACTCCAGACAGTCATTGATTGGCTTTTGCCCTGAAGCATTACAATTTATATCCCTATTATCTTTTTATATTGCCTAATAAAACTGTTGGCTGTTGCCATTACATGGGTAATGGACATTTATATAAAACTCTTTATGAGCTGTAGATGGAGATCATCCTCTTCACCACACACATGGAGCCACCTCTGGAGTAAAATGCAGCAGCTGTTTAATAGTCTGGTTTTATTAATAAATAAATATAAGTAATATTGAAGAGGAAGAAGGACTCCACATCAAGTGGAGATTACATGAGAAACTCCTATAAATGAGTTTTTACTTCTTCCAGAAGAGGTTAGACTGCTACAGGCCCTTTCTATGTTTGCTGGAAGACACTGACTCCAGGCAGTTCAGGTTTCAGTTGTATATTGCCTTTAGAAAGAGAGAAAACCAAAGCACTTCAAGTGTACCATGGCTGCTGTCCTAAGGCGATAGGAAACAGCCGCTTGGCTCCCAAGACCCACTTTCTGCAGCTCCAAAGAATTCCTCTCTGAAGATCATCAACTGTGGATTGAGATGGACAGCAGATTCCAGCATTCACTGAATTATTCCAAACATGTTTATTCAGTGAAATTTGATGTAGAAAAAGATGTCTACTTGAACACATTTGCTTTTTGTCATTTATTGTTTTGTATTCTTCATTGCTGGAAATCATTTCCTGTGTGTTTTTGTTTGTTTGTTTGTTTTTGTTTTTGTTTTTAATTCTGGTTCTGAAAGAAACAAGAAATTACTCCTCTAGGAATGAAGAAGAGTCTTCATTGAAAATAGAAGTGATAACTGCTTGCCATTTCCTTTCACAGAAACATTGTTCAAAAGAGAGAAAAACACCTACAGAGGTTATGAAGTCCCCCTCTACTCAGCTCTGGTGAGGCTGCACCTCATGTATTGTGTTCAGTTTTAGGCCCCTCGCTACAAGAAGGACATGGAGGTGCTCAAGCGAGTCCAGAGGAGGGCAACAAAGCTGCTGAGGAGTCTGGAGAACAAGTCTTATGAGGAGGGGCTGGGGGAGCTGGGATTGTTCAGCCTGGAGAAGAGGAGGCTCAGGGGTGACCTTATTGCACTCTACAGGTACCTGAAAGGAGGCTGTAGTGAGGTGGGTGTTGGTCTTTTCTCCCACTGCCTGGTGACAGGATGAGGGGGGATGGGCTAAAGTTGCACCAGGGGAGGTTTAGGTTGTATATATTAGGAAGAACTTCTTTACTGAAAGGGTTGTTAGGCATTGGAATGGGTTACCCAGGGAAGTCACCATCCCTGGAGGTCTTTAAAAGACGTTTAGATGTAGAGCTTAGTGATATGGTTTAGTGGAGGACTTGTTAGTGTTAGGTCAGAGGTTGGAAGAGA